>CM021765.1:101720017-101813393 GCA_011076525.1 Nettapus auritus
AATAATAATAATAATAATAATAATAATAATAATAATAATAATAATAATAATAATAATAATAATAATAAAGTGGTATTCTCTGTATAAACCTCACAACACTGTTAAACAAATTTCATTTCCCAATGCACAACATAAAAACTGCAATGGCCAGGCTGTGGCACGTGTGTATTCAGCAGCACCACCAGTGACCAGCAGAAAGGAGTGAAGTTGCCCCATGTCCTCCTCTAACAGCCAAACATCTGCACCAACAAGGGCCAGGAGTAATCAGGTGGCAGCTGCATAAGGTAATGACTGGCCATGGCATGGCAATATCCCACATAATGAAAAGTTTTACCCTGTGTGTCATAAAATAGTAATGCCTGACACTGTGCATTTTTCTCTAATGCAAGAAAATGAGGCAGAGTATGCAGATGATCACACAGGTAACTTTAATAAATCTCTCCCTATATATATATATTTGGTGTCACGTTACGAACTTAGGTGCAAAGAAAACAGAGTAAAACCTGCTCTCTCGATTATTAAAGATTTATATGCAGAGTGTGGGAGATTTGTTTGCCTCTCTCACCAATAAAATATTACAGCATAATACTGGATCTAGAATTCCTGCACACAGCCACCTTTCTCTGAATTTTTAGAAGTGTGGAAAAGTACTTTATACCAAGTCATGATAAGAGAAACCAAGCAACTTTACAGCAAAACAGAAGCTACGATCTGAGGCAGAGAAAGTCAAGTAGAGAAAAAAGCTAGTTCCTCATTTTGTACAGAACTCAACAGACAAATACAGTTTATACTGCTAATTCTCTTTGATATTTTCCTCTTCACAAGAAAATAATCTTGTCATTGTGAATCAGTGAACACTACATGAGAACATAACTTCCACTGACTTTTTCTTTTTAAGAAAATGCCCACTAATACTCCATATGTAAAATAATTAATTTCTCTAATACCAGTTACAAGGTTACTGTATGGAATGATGGTTCAAACTAAAATACCTTAAATACCTCTAGTTAGTCACCAGTCACTTTCTGTAATATTTTATATCGTAGAGGACGTTTTTAAGCATGTAACTTCATAATATCAGTGATAGATTAGGGTATGGTATCCATCTCAAATTCCAGATTTCTTACACTTCCTATATCCTTCAATAATGAATTAACTTCTTGCTTAATGAGCAAAAGTTTAATTAATTTACTGAAAACAGGCACAAATAACCATTCCCTTAATTAAGAAAATTCATTAGAATCCACCATTATCTTTGAAACTGAAGTTTAAGATGTTATAACATTACTTTATAAATGTTACATTAATAAAGTTTAAGAAAAATGTCACTGTATTAAGTTTAAAATGACAGAAGTAATTTCAGAATTTCTTTTATGTGATGGACACAGTATTTTACCCTCTTACATTTCCCAAGAGACATCTGGACTCAATGCCTCCCAGATTAATACCACTAATTAAAACCAAGAACTATTTACCAATCATGAGTTTGGGTGCATTCTGTTCTGTTTTGTTTTCCCCAAAGGTTTTCCTTTGCAGAAAAGAATGTGGAGGGGAGAATAAAAGTCATTTGCATACATAAACTAAAGTAAAAATTAAGCACATTGACTTTGATGAACGTCACTTCACTTTAATGAGCATGAACACATTTCACATCCTTTAATTTTCTTTAGCAATGCAGATTTCATGCTGCCCAGTTTGTCTCCTCCCTTTCCCATATACCTTCATCTCCTCCTAACATGACAAAGGGACTTAAGAAAAGAAAATGGGGATTCCTGTTACATATGTGTATTTAAATTTGAGGTTAGCTTTACGTCACGCACCATAAGGTCATAAATTTTGCCAATCTATTGACATTTCAGAGTAGCATGTAGCCGTAATTCTACTAAAGTTGTATGCTTTGTTTTGGTAGTGGTAATACAAGCAGATTAAGTTAAAACAAAAGATTAAGATTTTAAACTGTGAAAATTTTCCAGAGCTATAAAGATAATAATTTTGTCCACCTAACTACTCTTGAGAATCCTGTTATCTTCCAGTTACACTTGAACTGCAAAGCTCCTACTCTGTTAATATGGAAAAGAAATTCCTTTGCCTTGGATCTTGGAAAAGAGATTCTACTTTAAAAGGCAAAGAGCTTTTGCTCAACTTTTAAATGTTTGTAGAGATATTCCCAAAAAAAACTGTGTCAAATATGATACTAGTTAAAAGCACCACAATGGAATAATTTATTATTGAG
Source organism: Nettapus auritus (assembly GCA_011076525.1). NCBI lineage: Eukaryota > Metazoa > Chordata > Aves > Anseriformes > Anatidae > Nettapus > Nettapus auritus. The sequence goes on from CM021765.1 coordinate 101,722,251, forward strand.
AAATAGATTTTAAATGACACTAAATGCCAGTTTCTGTTACAGAATGTAAGATGCTTCATCTGTTAAAACATTGGGTGAAAAAAAAATAAATAAAAAAAAAATAAAATTATGTATGGTTTAATAACATTCATTGTAACATTAATAACATTCATTGTAACATTCATTCATAACATTCATGGTTTAATAACATTCCCTAAATTGTGCATACAAGCCTGTTCACATGCTGTTGGGAAATATTCAAAAATATTCAAAAACTATCTGGAAGAGGAGTCAAAAGTGAAATTACGAAGTTATCTGAAGTTAGACAACTATACTTAGTGTCTGTACACACTGTATAATTAACTATCTGTAAATCATAACAAAGTTGCCAAGTTTCTGGTTAATTCAACATTAATGTAGCTGATGATAATCACTGGAGATTATATAAAGATGAGCATTTGAGAAAAAATGTTCAGCAGTGAAGTCTGCAGTTATTTATTTTTCAGTCTTTGATGGAAGAAAACATATTCGATGTTGGGATTTGTTAGGAAAGCAGAGAACCATTGTACTACTCAACGATTTCCACTGACTTGAAGAGTCAGTGAGAGTCCAACCACATCTCCAATACAGGGTGCCTCTCTTTTCTCTCCACTTAAGAGGATGCACATACAGAAAACATACACGAAAGATAATAAGGATGATGAAAACCAATCCTTATGAATGCAAAAACTACTGTGAGAATAATTTTTTTAAAAAGGGAGGGGGTTGGAAATCTTTAGTCTGGAAAGTAGACTGAGATACATTGTTTATAGCAGTCAAGTCACAAATGGCAAGGACAAGGACAGCAATTGTTCATTAAGTTTTTCCTTCACTATAGAATAAGGGGCATAAGACAAAATTACCAAAAACCACATTCAAAAACAAAGGTAGAATTCTTTGCACACTGAAGAGCTCAGTTGTGCCCTGGCTGGCTATTCAGTATTACTGAATTTTATTTAATTTCTAAAAGTAACTGAAGACATTCTTAGAAGAATACATCAAAGGACAGGTATTGAAATTCCTGACCTGCAAATTGTTAGTGACTGTAAGAAAAATCTGGAAAGGTATTTTTATACATGCTATTATCAGAGAAACAGGATAACATGCCAGATAAATCTGTGGCTTGTTCCGTGTGTTATTATATTAATACTAACAATACTCATAAATGGAATGAACCTAGTAACTATAGGTTAATTTATGCATGAAAATTTGTTGCCTCAACATTCAGTGATCTGAAATTATCACTTTATAACATGCAAGGAAGCATTGAACAACTCAAATTTAGGATCAGCCAAAATCTTTGACACAGCGAGGTTGCAATGAGCAATTTTTATTTATTTAATTTATTTATTTTTCTGAGGGATTATTTACAATCTAGTGCAATCTCAAGCACTAGATTGGACATCCACTGAAGCATCAACTACTTACTCTTTTTTATATATGAATTCCAGTAAAATAAGAACTTCTTGAAAGTATAAAGCAAAAAAACAATGGTCCAGATGTGTAAGATTAACAAGTATAACCTCAGGAATTATTTTGGTCCTAGATTTCTCCCCCTTCCCCCACCCCTTTTTCATTTTAAAGCATAATGTAATGCCCATAAATCCATTTGGAGTCATATTTCTTTACCAAAAGTTCTGCATCTGCATGAGTTCCGTAGGTTGCCATGCTATTTTGTGGGATTAATGACAAAAAAAAAACCATGCATATATAATCAGGGTAATGTGGTAGTACATCTCAGCTTCTGCAGGTCATTTATAATTTATGCAATTTGTTCCCTCTTTTTAATGGCAACATTTTTCATTCAAAGTTGTGTTTCCCTCAGCTGCAAAATGGAGAGTCATTCATTTAATGTATGCAGATAGAAAACAGAAAAGAAGGTCAGACAAACTGCAGCCTTGTATTTTGCAAGAAAACTATAATTCTACACCTTTTTTGAACAAAACACTCAGAAATATACTTCCAAATACTATTTAAACTACAGCAAAAATAGGATTGTGAAAATATTTATCCTATCATTATGTTGAAATAGCTTGAAAAAATTTTCTTAAAAGTATATGATCACCCAGTGTCCTTTCTGCTTATTTAGCACTGATTTTGGTCTGGAAAGAGAGAAGCAAAATAAAAAATAAATAATAATAATAATAATAATAATAATAATAATAAAAAAGCTGTGTTGAAAGTAAACAACACAAAGACCAAAAGATCATTTTGATGTGAAAGTCAAAATTCTCAAATCTACCTGTATTTTACCATTATAAAAAGTATTTTGCAGAAAAATATCGTTTTTAATACTAACAAAAATTAACAACATTAATATAACAGCAACTATTTCATGAACAAGTTTTTTCCTCCCTTAATGAATTTTTAAGACTCTCCTTCCAAGTGATGTGGATAGTTCAATATTACCTAAATACACTAAATATCAAAATACTTGCTTTGTTTTTTATATTTACATCTATATAAAATACAGGATATTATTTTATGTTCAGCCTGAATGCCATTAAAGATGATAAGTACCTTTTTTTTTTAAAAAAAAAAAGGTCTTTACGTGTTTTAAAGACTCAGAATCAGAATTGTCAACTGGCAAAGAAATCAAGTTGGATGCCTACTTGTTACATTAATATTAGAACATTGTGGAGCAAAGGATATCCGTTTCTATAAAGCACTTTTTTAATAAGATTGGTTAAAAAATGTAAACAATCTGGACACTTCCATTTTACAAAAAAAAAAAATTAACTCCAGTTTTATTAATAAATTAATAAATCCAGATATTTATTCATGAATATAAACCAGAGAAGAATGACTCCCTCTGCATCCCTTCACCCTGTTCCCAACTGTGAGTCTTTCCATGTGACTTCGTATTCAGTGGAACATACTGAATGCACTACAGGATTGTCATCATCTAGAGCCAAGTTCCTCAGTTGTCTCTGCACTGAGTGTTGTTACAAACATAGTTTTGTTGTCTGTGCTCAGTGGATGAGATTTCAGAAATCCAGAGTTTTGGTTATGCTTAGTGACCTTTTGAAAGAAAGGCATATACACTCCTTCAGTGGAAAAGTTCCTTACTTTTCCACAGAATCGTCTAGATTGGAAGAGACCTCCAAGAACACCAAGTCCAACCTCTGACCTAATGCTAACAAGTCCTCCACTAAACCATATCCCTAAGCTCTACATCTAAATGTCTTTTAAAGACCTCCAGTGATGGTGACTCAACCACTTCCCTGGGCAGCCTATTCCAGTGCCTAACAACCCTTTCAGTAAAGAAGTTCTTCCTAATATCCAACCTAAATACCTTTTGGTATATCTGGTATATCCCATTTAATTACGATGAGATAAAGCAACAAAAGTAAGAAAAGAATACCATGAAAGATGCGTGTTCATTAGACAAAATAAGTTTCTGCACTCCTATTTTTAGAAAAGATTGCATGCTTAAATTTATGATCTTTAAGAAAGTGGTATTGCTGTACTGTAAAATATTAAGCATTATAAGTAAAACAAAAACTCTACTGCTTTTGTGTTAAGCACAATAGAATTTGAATGTTTATTTGCATAGCACTACAACTGCTAGTCAGCAAACACTGCTTCTGTCAAAATTTTGGATACCACCCTTCCAAATTTCAGTGGGTGCTGTTAATATTCTTGACCTGTGACATTTTCGGATGATAGGGCTTGAGTAGCTGTGTACACAATGGTAAAGTAGCTTCATTTAAAGGTCAAGGTTAAATTGCTGAATTTAATAGGATGCTGCTAAGCTGGAACTCAACATTTTCAAAGTGAGAAAACACCTTTCACCCATTCCTCACTGTATTTAATTTACTGAAAAGTGCAGTTCAGCTCAGTTTGCTAAGTGATTCAGATGAACCAAAACAGAAGAAAAATGCTAACAATGTTCAAGATTTTCTAGGATGAAGAATCTCAACAGGCACATGGGCTCCAGTGGGCTAGTCACAGAAAGGCTGTCAAGGTTCTGTAACAATATGGTCTGGTAATCACTAAAAATACAACCTGGGTAAGTTAAGTTCTGTTTCTGCGTGCTTTAAGGTGAGATACAAAAATAAAATTGCCCAGCTATCAGATGAATGTAGTTTTCTAATCACTATCACTTGTGGCAGTCAGTCATATAATGCTATGGTGCAACAATAAATTCCTAAGTATTTTATGAAAAATCTTCACATCAGACTTCAGAGAGTTTAGCTGCTGCAGTAAGAGTCTTTCCCACCAATGAGTTCATAAATCAAAATCACCAGGAGCATACAGAAGAATGAGCCTTAACACCTCCACTTTCAGTATTGTATGATGTTTGAAAAGAATATTACCATGCACAGAATTTTGTTTTGTTTTCTGGTGTTCTATTGAAAATTTAATTACACTATGGGACTTTTCAGGATAGATCAAGACTGACTATCTCATTCAAATAGATAATCTGGCTTGCTATTCATGAATGGAGTGAGATAGTTTTTCTCTACTACTTTATTAGTATATATTTAAGGAATCTGTTATGAAATAATGTTTGTTTTTTTGTTGTTGTTGTTGTTTTTTGTTTGTTTGTTTTTTGTTTCCTTTTGAAACAGGTATAATTGCAGGGTATTAGAAGCGTTCTTCCTTGAGAGAATGGGATACTTGTGTTGAAATGCCTGGATCTGAAGGGATCCTGAGTTCTCAATATTCCAAATTCAAAAAAACAGCAGAGCCATTAACATTGCTGTCAGGCAGCAAGCAGATAACATTCTGTGAAAAAAGCTCTTCTCTCACTGAGTATAATGTATGTGTTCTGGACTAGAAGATAAAAATGTGTAGTAGCAGATTGATGGAGTGAATGTCAGAATTCATTTGCTTCGCCATAGGCAGAACTGCTGAACTATTTGGAAGAAGCAATTCTGAAGTCGAGTCTCTAATGGACCCTGTACTACAGGGGCAGTTGGACTAGTAACAGATTTTCAGATTTCTCAGGCACAATACAACTGAGCTCCCAGCTCCTCCCTCTTCAGAGGGGAAAAGTGGACTGTGAATAACTGAAACAGGATCAGGCAGATATGGACACCAGTGGTGGGGAAAAGAGGATGAAGAGAAGCCTCCATTTGTGCTTTCTTAAAATGTTGTAATATCTTTTAATTAAATTAAACAAGTAACTGATAACATGGAAAGAATCTATGGAGACTGATTTTATATGACTGATTGATGTTTGAATCTGCTGATTGAGATCAATGTTTGATTAAATATTCATGATGTTATTTGTAGGTTGCTTTGAGCACCTTTACAGTAAGATCAATTCATTAACTATATTAATGAGGCTACACAATTGTTAACAGGATGAACACAGTTCATTTGAGAAGAGATTAAAGCAGCAAAATATTTGTTAACCCTTTATAGATGCTTTTAAGAGACTTTTAAGGATTCTGATTTATTACATTAGTTTTTGTGGTTTAGTTCTACACATAAAAAAACATGTATGTTGTTTTGAAAGTAAATCGTGACTAGACTGCTAAACTATAAATTAACATCAAATTGTCTATGCACAATGTTCTATAGATGCTTGGCAATCTCTTTATGAAGCATGCCTTCATACCTATTTCAGTTACAGAGTATACTTATGCTTCTGTGAAGCTTAGCAAGATTTTTGCTTTCCTACTGTTTGTGTCTGAAGAGGATGCCTATGGAAATTAAACACATTCTTTGAACTCATTGTTCACAAGTACAGACAAAACAACTCCAAATAAATAATTTAAAACTTCTACTTTTTATTTTTTTAATGTGCAACCCTAGATAAAAGTTCATCTATAAGTATCACTATATGATCTGTAGATTTTCTCCTTCTAACTTACAAAAGTGGTGTTTTGTTTTGAATAACCATTGATGACTTTGCACTGCTGTTGTAGACTTACTTGTTCAGCACGGACCCTCAGAAAATGTGTATGGCTTTTTTTTTTTTTTTAAGATTGTAACACCCCTTGGGAAATGTTTTCCAAGAGTAAAATTCTTTCTCAGAGAAAACAGCACCACATGATCCGCTGATTAAAGTTATTTGACATTCTGGTGTTACACAGCTGGTAAAAATAGACATTCAGAAATATGGTCTCTCCCCTTGAAACAGGTACATGAAATGTTTCAATATGAAAGGTCTCAATGCATGTTTGTATTACATTCACTATTATGCCTAAAGAATGAAAAATATACATACATCTTGTTTCTTGCCAGTATGCTAATAAGGAAGCAAGATGGATAGGTGTCAGTTGTGTTGCCATCTTTTTGTCATTTATTTGACTAAGTATTACAGCTTAGAGTATCCTTGTTTGGTTTGTCTTCTAGTGTCATAGAGAACTAACCTAGTTGGTTTTTTATCTCAGGGAAGTAGCCAACCATGTGACTGACATTTTGTTTGGTTTAGCCAGATGTCTATTTCATTTGTTGTTTTATTAACTAATTATGGCCCAACCATGGGACTACCTAAATAAATTACACAAAGAGTTGTGTTTTTTTTTTTGTTTGTTTGTTTTGTTGTTGTTGTTTTAAACGCATCATAGCTTAAATTTCATTGAAGATTTATCATTTACCTACAAGCTCCCAGTTATTTACTGGTAGTATAAGTTTTATTATTTTTCTTGCTTTGTAGCTAATTCTTTTCCTTCTCCTCTCTTCTCCCCAACAAAGTGTCATCATTTCAAATCAATATATTTTGGAGTCATTCTGCCATGACATGTCAGCAAATGACAGTTTAGCATGTCATATAAGCTTTACTGACAGGTTTCCTGGGCTGCAGCATTGGTTTAATACGAGAAAATGTTAATTCAGCAATACTGCCTAATGCTTTGGGCCCCAGCCAACAATCCGGGTCTACTGTTTGAAAGGTTCTTTTCAAAAAGTAATTTGCTATCAAATGGACTTATTTTATAAATGTGAACTTACTACAAAGAAAATGTAATTAGTTAACATATTTCTAACACAGGGAACATCTTTTTTTGATCTAATGTTGCAGCCAGTGCTTTTTAACAGATCATGAAATTTGACACAACTCGCCTTTTCCAACTTCCTAACAGGTATTTTGGAGGTCTATTCTTTCAGAAAAAGTCTCAAATTTTGATTTAGCAGTTATGTCATCATAACATTTGCCTTTTCTCCATTTCATGAGTTATCAAACACAATTTTTATTGATGAATCTATAAACATCCAGTGCCAACAAAACACAAAAATCCATCAATGGTTCATTTCTATTTGATACTTAATTATTCTCTCATTTTGCATCATTTTATATTAAAGAATAAATCAGAAGTGATCGTGTATCCTGCACCACATCCTGATAGATTTTTAGACAAAGTTTGACTCCAATATTTTTATGCTTGAAAAATTATTAAAAAAAAAAAAAAAAAGCTATTAATGCATTAATTCCTCCCAGAACTGAGGCCATTATTAGAGAGAACGTCTAAACTTGATGAATTCTTTGCTTAAATTTTCAGATTATTTGTTGCATACAGTTTACCATGCTAGGTCTCTTATCTAAATATTTACATCGTTGTTAGCATTTAAACACAGAACAGTCTCAATAGCTTTCAGGCAACTGCTCACAATGCTTGAAATTAAACATTTTGTGTCTTTGAAAAAGGGAAAGGCATACCATCCTAGCTTCTGAGATAATCAACGCTGCTAACGGACAACTTGTGACTTGTTATCTGCTTGTAATAATATAGATCTGTCTGAAGGATCCAAAGATTTGCTATTTCCATTACTTGTTGAAATTGGAGGTACATCTCCCTTCCATCTTTTAAGAAAGCTCATCTTTACTGTTTGTAAGGGTTATCCTCAAACAGCTTTTCTAAAACTGTGGTTCTGTTGTGAAGCACTGCATTTTAGAATCAATCCCAGATTCAAATACAGAGCTGGCAAAATTTACCTACAATTTCAGATTTGGGGCGTCTTCAAATTTGCCCAGTTTTCTTAAGTGTACTGCAATAGTTTGGAAACAGATACATCCTTTAAACCACCAACCTTTAAATAAGAAGCTATAGACAGAAAATTACTATTCAAAATACTATTTAAATATCCGTGTGGAAGTTTAGAATAATTTTATTCTAATAAAACTTCAACACTGAAGTTGCAACAACTCTAAGAGTAAGATTTTTATATATATCTTTTTTCTATTATCCTTAGTCTTTCACTCATTATGTGAACCTTGGGTATCATTTCTACTTGGGTATCATTTCTACTGTCTTCTCTTTACCATAGTCTAGAGAGATACTAAAAGTCCAAATGACAAAATAAATCAATATATCAGTAAATCGATAATTAATAAATCAGTATTTCTAACAATCGTACTAGGCAGTTATTACATAATGTTGTAACAAGTTAATTAAATGGAAGGAAATAGGAATACAAATCATTATTTAGTTTCCTACTGGGACAGAAAGTATAACAAGTAAGTTTGTTTTCTAACTGGAAGCAAAACATGAAAAAAATGCACTCTTTCTACACTCTACTTAAGAATGAATCATAAGTCCAGTAGGGGAAAAAATCTCTTATTAATTGACCTATATTACATTTTTATAGTTGGAGCCCCAACCCACTACTTCCCCTAGCATGGAGGCAATTTATTTAAGGCAATTCATTATCTTTACCATCCAAACTAAATCCCTGTTTTATGTTATTGAAAAAATAAAAATAAAAAAAAAAATAGTCAAAGATTCATAGAACCACTTCATCATAGAAACAATACATTTAATAATATATAGGGCATTATTCTTAACAGGTTTAATCCTGAACTCACAAACTAAAACCTGTGAATTTTCATTTATTTTAGTGAAATGCTCACATAAATTAACAGGAATATTTTTGTGTTTGCACTGTTTCAATTCCACCTTCATATATGCAATGTTCTTGGTGTCAATCACGTAATTTTTATCGCATTTTCTGAGGAAAGGGGAAAGATAAGCAGCTCCCTCCCCCACAATAACTGAACCAATTTTGGAGTGACGGTGCAAGAGCTTTATGCCAATACATGACAAACCTGAAAATGTCTACTGTAAAGCATTTTCATTTCTGTCAATTTAGTATGTATCCTAAGTGGAACTGAGTGAAAATTAAACATTAAAAAAAAAAAAAATCATCAATATATTTTAAGACAGGCATGCTGTGAAGCTGTCAAAAAAATTATGTTAATTACAGACCATCTCTAATTTTTATAGCAGAGATTTCTTGTACATCTTCTATACACACTTTGCTTAGTTACATTAAAGGGTAATCACAGAACTAAACTGTAAAAAATATTTCAGGAAAGAGTAAAATTGGGATATGGTGTGAAATATAACTACATCTCTATTAGCATCAATGAAGCTAATAAGGTTAGAGCGCTGAACTGGCTTTACAGTTGCTCCTGCTTTCCTCTCTTCTGTAACTTCTCTTTTCCTTACTCTCCTGTCACTGCATCGCAGATCTATGCCTCCAAGTAATCCAAAATGCACTTCAGTGTGCATGCACAGTGACTGAATTTAGCCCCAGCCCTTTGAAGTTTTAGCTAGGGTTAGTTTCAGGAATATACATAACAACCCCACCCCCAATTTGACTTGATAAAGCAAATCAGCATGTATTTCTGGCTCATTTGTCAATTATCAGAAAGTGTTAAAGCCACACACAGAAAATATATAAAAATAAAGACAGGAATGCAGTAATTCTTAAATTTCCTGGACAGAAGGAAAGCAAGCACAGAAAAGCACAGCAGGCATCTGCAGAGGGCACGCTCCTCCTGTGCCAAAGGAAACGGATACAGCTGCATGCAAGCGCAGCTCACTGAGCCAGCCCCGATTCCTCCTCAGCCTATTCTTCCTCTACATCCATAGAGGGAGGGCAATGAGCATTGTGTCTGCCAGGGTTCACACTCACCTATTTTAGGCAGTTCTGTTCCTGGCATTATGTGTAATGACATCCATGGTAAGCATAGTAGTGCATGTGGGATAGCATAAAAGCTAAATATAATCTTGTATATCATATATAATAAATTTAACATTCAAGAAAAATCAACCCTAAAACATCTGTTACCAGTTTACTAACATGCACCCTGTGGTATTAATTAGTGCAACAATAAAAGAATACCTTATCAAGAACCAAGTGATATGCATAAGTACATGTTTGGCTCTATAACTAAAAATCACACACACACACACAAAAAAAAAACAACAACAACAACAAAAAAACAACAACAACAACAAAAAACACGTTATTTTGCATCCTTCAGCTCCCCAGCAGATTAAAAGCCTGTCTGAAATTTATTTGAAATTGCATTAACACAGCAGACTTCACAACAGCAGAACGAAGAAGTGTCTTTTCAGCTTGGAGGGCCACATCCTCAAGCATTGAATGTTGGTACAGAAGAGCTATGTCAATAGAGCTATCCTGATTTATACCAAGTGAAGATTTGACTCAGCATGTACAGAATTAGCTAACCTGCTCCCTGTTGCTGGTGAACTAAGGCACTAATTCTTGGCTCCTTTCAACAAATGCTTTTCTTAGTATGACTCCGTAAGTCCTTTTAAAATAGATCTTGCTTTGATTCTGCTATGGGAAATTTTGTTTGACCTATAAAGAAAGTGCACTGACCTCAGACTAAATCTTCTTGTTCCTAATAGGAAACATCAACTGCATCACTCAACAACTGAAAGGCATTTGCTCCGGTGTACATAATCCTATTGTTCAGTTGACTTGAGGGGTAATAGATTTATTATTTTTTTTCATGTTTCCTTCCCAAAGTATCTAACTGTTCTGGTAGCTCACAAGGAAAGAACTAATTTGAAAAATAAGTAGGGCATGGTAATTTCAGAAAAAAATCTGTTTTCCTTTAGCTATATTTTTTCAACATAGCAATGCCCACAATATTAAATTCATTTTACCCCACTTCTTAAAGCAAAAGAAACAATACACACACACGCACTGTAACAAAATCCTTATGCAAACTGTAGAGTCCATACAATTACATTCCAAATTTTGGAAGGGCATCCCTGTCAATCTTTCCCACTGATCCAGTTCCTTGGCTTTAATGTTTCAAGTTTATAACCGCATCAACTGATTAAAGGAGCTTTTTGGGTGGGGACGAACCTTTTGTCTTTAATGCAACATAAACCTTCCATGTAGTATGTCTTTCCTACACAAAATTTTGGAATCGTCCCCTAAGAATACAGCCAAGTCCACAGAGTGAGTACGCCTACATGTCTACAGCTTGTCTCTGTTTTGGTGTACAGGGGGAAGGAGAGAGGTTCAGGTTTCTTCCAGTGCGCTGCGGTTCCAAGACCACAGCCCCTCTTTTTGTTCTTACTGGGAACTTAGCCTGCCCAGCTGCAAACCACCCTTGGTATCCACTCAGCGTGCACAGAGCACTAGCTGCTGGAGGACCTTGTGTCCACATGCAGAGCTTCACCTTGTTTCCACCTGAAGGAAATACATCTCATGTGCACTCAGAGTATGCTCTGTTGAGTCCTGCAAGACTCCAACGTCAAATAAAAAGCAAATCTGCACACCCCCGCAAACCAAACTGCTAATGCAGACACAGTTTTCATACACCAGCGAATGGATTCAAGTCCAATGGTTTATGATGCTAAAGAGCATAGAAAAGAAGTGCTGATAGAGCAGCACTACAGATGTTCAATGGCTTATTAGATAATAATAATAATAAGCTAACATTTAATTTTTTTTTTTTTTACTCTTAGCTATGTATGTTCAAATACGGTACAAAAGACCTTACATGTAAAGAAGCACATTGTAAATAACTTTTCACTGCTCTGTATTTGCTAGCACCCTAGTTAACCAGCTTACTATTCTTCCCCCAGGTTGATAAATGTTGAGCAAACTCTGGCTACCAGAAGCTAGAGTTGTAACCTCTGACCATAGTTAAGACAGCTCTCAAAAAGCTCACTAGCATCCCTTCCTGACAGATTTGAAACTTAGATTATAAAGAAACAAACCTTAGTACCTCACCATATGTCTTTGCCTCATGTATTTATGGATAAATGATATCCTTGTCAGTAATTGTTTCACTCTCCACTCTAAAGGGAAAATTCTCTACGAAAGGTCACAAAAGATAGCAGGCAATGTCACCTTGTACTTTGGAAGCACTTCCAAAAGGAAAGTCAAGGTTCTGTTCAACTACTCCCTCCTCTCAACCATTCTGAGCACATCAACCTGAGAAGGAAAGAGGTGGGCAGATATTTTTTCCTTCCCACTAATCCTTTCCCCTTACTGATTGCCACAAGGTGGCAGAATCCATAAAGGAGTGGAACTCAGGGTGCTGGCATACCTTACATTTTGGAACTGGCATATAGATGCATCTATCTGCTAATTAGAAAACAAACAAACATAGAAATACATATTGTTAATTTGATCAGTGTACATGAAATTATTTACTTGTTCACTGAATACTATTATATATGCTGATATATATATATCATAAAATATAGTAGAGTCTTCACAATGAGATCTCACTACAGCAGGGGTTTCTTGAATCTTTGATGAGAAGTGGAGAGAAACTGTATGTGTGTAAGAACAGCCCAACCCTGTTCTATTATTATCTGATACTTTTTATATTTCTATCAATGCAAAACTGGCAGAACAATGAGATTATACAGCAGCTATGACTGAAAACAGTGTAGGACTTCAGTGTTCTAGTTAACACCATGCTACTTTATGATCAAATTCTATTAGACATTATACACCTTATTTTAGCAAGCTTTTGTCAGATTTAAAGGTGTTTAAAATAGCTTATTTGAGGACACAAAACAAACTACAAAATATGTGCAAGAACATATAATACATATGAAGTATAATTCTGCCTGTTTTCCTTCTAAGGAGGCAGCAACATGCTGACCTACCCATAAAATCTGAAAGAATCACCAAACAGTAAATGCTTCTCCATTTGCTCCTTCTTTATTTACTGCAAGGCATTTAGATCACATTTTTGTGGTGTATATTCTCATCAAGATATACTCTACAGGGGTGGAAAAGAAACTGTTCCTTCAAATCTGCTGTCTTTCATTACATTCTATAATAGCAAAGGTCCAAACACATAGTATGTAACTGTATCTCCAGTGATTTACTTGAACCCCCCCCCCCCCACACAATTTTTCTCTACTCAGACACCCTTTCAAAAGCACGAATTCCCTGTGTACTACAGCAAAATTCAAGCTATATGTGTTCATCATTTAAGCTTTAAAAAGTGCAATGTAAACACCTGTTTAAGTTGATAGCCATCTGTTTTCTTACAAAATCAAAATCTTAATAACATAGAATTAACAGAAGAAAAGTGAGACCTGAACTCTGAGCAGCATACAGTAAGCTTATAGTTAACAAATATATATATAAATACTATACTATATATATTTGGTAACTATAAGCTATGACTATATATATACAGTCATTGAATCATTCACATCTTCCATTATTTTCTGCCCATCTATCTGGACTGATATCCCATCAACATCCAGTTGCTACTTACGGGACTTTGACAAGTGAAAGGCAATTGAAGATCATTTACGATTTTGCCCACACTAAAGGAATTTTAGGAAAGCATTGATTTGCCTTTTCTGGATGGAGATGCATATGTGAAATAAATTGGATCAGAAGACAGAATGCATAAAAATCATGGCAAACTTGCAATACTATCCCTAATTTATGCTAACATTGGTCATTAGAGAACTGAAAGACACTGGTAACATTCCCATCAGGAGAGGATAAATTTCCTCTATTAAGTTAGGTGGCTTTATATTAAGACAATTAGAGATCGTTGAACTGAAGCAAAGTATTTTCTTTCCAAAATACTCAAATTACTATTGCTCCAATACAAATTCTTAATGTGGATACTTGACTGCCCACTGTTGTCATCTAGGTTCCTTCATCCAGCTAAGTCTAAATTGTCCATTACCCAGAATAACAATAAGCAGCCCATAAATGTGGAACATAGAAATGAATATGATGTATCTAAACACATACATCCAAAAATACTTTATGCAAATTTATTTTTCAATTTAAAATACCTACTGCAAAATGACCTTACTTACACTAGCAGCATCTCAGTGAATAAAAATATATATAATTATTGCATTCTAAACTAATGTGCAGCTTTTCAGTGGAAAATATATTCCTAAATTATCTATATAATTTTTGTTTGATTTACGTGCCAGCTGAATTTCTCTGTGTCCTAATCTGTTGGGTTTGTGGTCTGCACTTAGCCATTAACACCATTTAACAGTTGTTAAATAGTATAATCACCTGTTGTTATCTTGACGTAGATTCAATTCCAGTGTTAATTGCTTTCAATGTGCTGCTCATAAACCCATCCCTTGCTATATTCTCTATGCTGTAGTTGGAAGGGAGGTAAAAAGAAATGGACTGTACGCACCTCAGTAGGAAAATTCAATTTAATGTAAAAAGCTATATACGTAGAAGAGTTATGAATTGAATATTGATGCGGTCCAATTGTGAAACATCACAAGAATTACAACGCCAGGTTAGCATGACCATTGAGAATAGGAGCTTGGTTTCAAGCCAGCAATAAAATTGCCCATCTGCTTTTCAATGATCATACTGAGTATAAGCAGGTGAGCAGTACACCTTCATGCCTAGAACATTTCAGACAGAAATGTTTAAATTTGCTTGACAGAAATTAACAGCCCAAACGAGAAATATATCTAGTCTTGTGTTATTTCTTTTCATTTCTTTAAAGCTTGTCAACACCAGCAAGGTGTTATACTTATTGTTGGGTAGTCTAATGGTAGAGTCTCCAGGCAAGTCTGTGTCATAACTGGTACCTGCACTAGCACTGCAACAGCAAAACTACTCCAGGGAAGAGCAGGACTACTACATCAACTCTAAATATTTTCCCCATGCTTTTCTAATATGACACAGCTTGACAATTGCTCTTTTTCACTTGGCAAGTATGCACGAAGTAACAGAACTTCATTAAAGCTGTTTGTTGGTAGTTTGTTTCATGTGGGGGCGGCGGCCGGGGCGGGGGGAGGCGGCAGTGGCTGGGAACAGACTACCTCTTCTTCCTTCATGGTCTTCATGAGAAACTAATACAGCCAGTGCACTACCCACTTTTGCCATCAAGGAGTTTTGATGCAGGAGGATAGAAAAATGCAGTCTATGTCCGTAAGATTGAAAGAAGCACTGACAGTCTCTAGGGACATAAATCTTCCAACCCAGTTACCCTCATCCCTGGTCCTCTACTCCACGCATCATGTCATTCCCTCTAGAGGACAATTTTATCTCTTAAAGTTAAGTTAAAATTTGTTTCTGTAGAATCTCACCTTTAAATCACTGGACTA
The DNA here is from genome assembly GCA_011076525.1 of Nettapus auritus. Lineage (NCBI taxonomy): Eukaryota > Metazoa > Chordata > Aves > Anseriformes > Anatidae > Nettapus > Nettapus auritus. The sequence continues at coordinate 101,737,568 of CM021765.1, forward strand.
GAAGTGGAGATTTAAAGTGAATGGTCACAACATCATTTTTGAAGACAAAAGCCTTCTTAAAATTTCAGAGAGATTAATCATTTTGTGTAAGTGTTTATAGCTATGATTACACAATATAAAGAAGTATTTGGAAATTTACACCTACAGTGCTCACATCTGTGCCATTCCTGTCAATTTTCTGATCCTTATGTAGGAATCAGATGTAATCACAGCAGAATTAACTATTAAAAGCACATCCCTTGACAAAATACAGTTTGGGAATTTTTCCTTTTTTAAACATTTAAAAGAAAGAAAGAAACAAACAAACAACAACAACAAAAAAAAACAACACATAGGAATGTTCATTATATGCATAAAAAAATACTAAGAAATATAACAACAAAATTTCTAAAAAAAAATGTTAATTAAAAAAACTGCCAATACCTCCTAGCATACCTTTGCCAAATTAAAAACATATGCAGGAAAAAAAAGAACAAAAAAATGAAAAAAAAAAATTCCATATATAAGCTACTCAAGTAATTTCTCAATTACTGTAAAGAAAAGGTCAATTTCTACTTTCCCTTGTCGTGTTCTTATCTTCTATGATAAACAGAACATTCAAACTTAAAGGATAAAATCTTGAACGAACAACTATACATGTAAAATATTCCTGCAAAATTAAGAACTAATAAGTAAAACAATTCTCAAATGTATTCAATAAATACTTAATGAAAATTATTCCCATTGCTTAGTTATTGTTGCTACTTAGTATTATTTCCATCTCTGTAGTTTTCCATGAGTTTAAAACAAAGAAATAGATCAGACCTCAGAGAGAAAAGTAATTTCATAAAAAAGTTTCATTTATTTGAAGTTTTTTTTCTAGTTGAGGAAGCATAAAAATATTTGAGAAGCCTCACTAAAAGCAAAACTAATCAACAGTAGAAAGCAGACTTTGTCAGAAGCATATTCTGCTGAAATTCTGACAGATTTCTAGTAGAGAATTCTCCCTTGCTCTAACAGAATTTAAAGAATATATGTGAAAACAGAAAATATGCAATTGCTGTAAAGAAACATTTGTCATATGTATTGAGCAGTATTAATATATCTGAATTCTAACACTGTCAGAATTGCATTCCTCTGCATATAGAAAATTATTATATTATCTTTCCTTATAAAGCAGGAGCACAGCACTTGTGACTATCAATTCAATGGAAGTCCAATCATAGTAACATGCTATAAAAAGATCTAGGAGGAAACAGTAAGAATAAGATTAGCCTGGAATTTCTCATTGGTTGTATTTTTTTCAGCACAAAACTGAGCTTATGATTAAACTAAAAATCTCTTTTCAACATTTGCACAACTGTATATCAGACAATATACTTAATCCTGTCAAATTCATAAATCTTTCTAAGAGAAAATTAATTTCCAAAACACTTTGAGGATAATAATCCAATAATCCAACGTCCTCTTTTGAGGACAATATTTGTAAATAAATGCAATTAATGTGTATGTGCACATATGTGCCATGTCATTCTTAAACCAAACATCTAAAAAAGGAAAGAAGGACAGACACAGAAAGAATGACAGACAGAAAAACACTTTTGCTGGACTGGCATTTACAATTTTCCATAATATATGTATGCTATTAAAATTATGATCATCTGTAAATATTTTCTAAATAGCTACATTTGCCAGACCAATAAATATGGGGTATCATCATAATTAAATGTCTAGCCCCATATTAAACACATATAACTCAAAGTATCTATATATTGATTTTAGATAATTTACAGCTCTAGACAATTGCAAACCTAGATTGCAAAATGCTAATAATAGCAGAGTAATGAATTTTAAATTTCTTGTATAATCAAACTACCTTTTGCTTTAGTTTCAATTCCAGACATTAAGGTAACCCCCAAAATACATCCTTTTTAATTGTTCCATATTGCCTGAAGAGAACAGACTTCATAAGTTTTCAAACTAGTGTGTCAATGTTTATTTAGAATATGTTTGCAATTGTCAAGAGAGTCCTTGAACAAGAGTCCACAACTCAGAAACTGTAAACCTTATTGCTCTGTGAATCTCTTGTTACTGTTATCCTGGATTCCTGCAGAAATTCCAGTTTCATTAGGAGGGCCCAGCAATGAGATGGGATGCTGTGATGAGACAATGGTCTCTTATTCACAGAAATACTGAAGGGAAACAGAAGTACTGTTTGAAAGTGAAAATGGTTTTAATTATCCTGTGAGTCTTTGAGTCTTTTTTTTTTTTTTTTTTTCTCACGAAAGATTTACTGTCCATTGCCTGAAGGCAAATACAAAGAAACAGCAAATAACAAGCTGAAGTATTGTCTTGTTTCTCACACAAATCAGCACCATTTACCATTTACTATGGGTAGAGGGTAAAGAAAGTAAAGAAGTGAAAGGTGGAAAAGGAAAGAAAAAAAAAAAAAAAAAAAAAAAAGAGGCACCCCCTTTCCTTTGAAGTATATTGATATCTCAGTAAAGAATGATTTCCAATAACCTCAATGTAAAATATGCGATCACATTAACACGATTTACTTTATATGGGTAATCAATAAGTTATCTACCAAAATACAGTTTTACTGCATTCAGTCCAAAATATTACTTAGTTGCATACTACTATATTTTTTCTAAAATGTTGCAGAACTGAAGTCATACACATACATATGTCACCTACTGGGCAACAAAAAGTAGATGACATGTCTAATACAAAAGAAAACAATATTGAAATTCTTGCCCATACTTTAAATCAATACATTCAAATACCAAAAGAACAGATTTGTTACACTGCTTGCAGAACAACAAAGGACCTATAACCTTAAAATCCTTGTCCATAACAACCCATTCTGCTAGGAATGACACTCCCTTTCAGAAATTTTTGTAAGAAGCCATGACCATGTTTTTTGCTGTGTGGCGTCCATGCTGCACTTTGACAATGCCAGTACAATGGAAAGCAACAGGAAATTATCACACAAGCATGAACATGTATATATATATTTTTACAAATGTTGATTTCTCTTTCCTTTTTTCCTCCACCTTCATCACCATTTTTTTTTTTTAAATAATTTGTATTCTCCTTTTCCTCAAACACGCACACAAAAACCTAAAGCCCTTCTAATTTAAATGGAGTTTCAGTTCTTGTGTAAAGGAGTATGGCCGACCAGCACTGTTAAACAGTCTTTATATTGCACAGATGTGGATGGTATTTTATAACACCTTCTTTATGAGACTGTTGATTGAAAATTATATGACCTGAGTACTCTTGGTGCATTATTAGAGCTTATTGTTGATTTATTTTCATATAGTGTTGCCGAACTATATTTTAGGTATATTAAATTCATGTTTTCATTCCTTTTCAGTTGTGGTCTTCTGATTATACTACATAGATGCACTATTACATACAAACTGTTGGACCTCAGCCCCCAAAACACCACAGGGTTTTTAAAGATTTTCCATCAAGCCGAGAGTGAAAAGCAGACACAAGCAAAATGGAGCAGAACTACTGTCAGACACTGACAGTGCAGAGAAACACAGACAGATAGATAACAGATAGTAGGGTACTAAGTACCCTACAATTTATTGAAGCAAATAGAGGAGAGTTGAGTGGCAAATTACCTACACTGTTCACAAACCAGCAGGCTACCCTGTTTGCCAGCCATCCAAATTGTTTCTGGGTAATTTGGCACATTTCTACTTTGTTGTGCTATTTCTTATGGAATGACTTCAAGTTTTGATAATTCCCTGTTGTGCGAGATCTTTCCAAACTCTAGCAAAACTTCTGAGAATGATGGTAAGAACAATGAAATACATGGAAATGATTAGCAGATCATTGAAAGTAATATGAAATGAGACAGATATGGAGCTATTTTTAAGGGAATTAATAATATATTAAATAACAAAATAAAAACAAACAAAAAACAAACAATTTATTCCTAACAAAGCTGAGGAGAGTATTGCCTTTAAGAACAGAGTATAAGACATTAGTCAAGAATGTGATATGACAAACAAATATTTTGCGTACTGAATAAGTGTGAAGCAAATCAAAGATCCATGGAAGAAAAAAATAAAATTTATTTTTGAAGAGTTGTCTTCTTTCTTCTTGAAAACATAAAAGGTCATTACTTTAAAATTATAGCAAGGACACTGGTGTTCACAAAGTCAAACATGCAGGAAAAGGAATTCGATAGCAATTTCAGACCTGCTGATAATTCTCAGCACCAACCTAACACATGGTTTTGCTCTGAGAAATGAAAGTAGACGGTATTAAATTCTATGATTGATTCCTTTCTGTGCCTAACATCATGCATATATACACACACATTACATATGTACACGTGCTCTGTATGTGTATATATTTTAGTTAGTTAAGCCTCTTCATAGCAAAGAAAGATATAGAGTCCTACCAACTGCTGAGACAGAAAAGTGGCAGTGATTGTAACATGCTGTGAGAGATCAAGGGGTCTAACAAAGGCAGGAAAACACAACAGAACAGGGAACCTCAGTTACCCCCCACCTGGGCTGAGCAATTATAGCATTCAGTTGTGATGCCCGGACTGAATTTCTAGCTGTTATCAACGAGAACTACACGAAGCAAGCAGTCCAGGACACCGCAAGAGGAAAATAAACTCCAGGCACTGGTCCAAGACAGCATGTGGGACCTGGCTGAAAACACACCTGAAGATCCACTCAGTACCCATGTATGTACCTGGAGCCCACATCTTACATGAGCAACGACCTAAATAAACTACACTGGTGCTTAATTTTAAAATGAGAAAATATATTAAATAAATAATGGCTCTTTCAAAAAGAAGAAAGGCCATATGAAAGTTTAAGATACTCAGACACAGAACAAAGTGTATTTATGGACACAACAGCATAGGTCCAATGGAAATGCATTCCACCTGTTCAGAAAAGTTTACAATGACAATAAAAGATACTGTTTCTGGAAAACCACATAAGAAAGCTTTCAGAAGACATATTTTGGAGAAGATAAAGTTATGTTTAAATCAAATAATAGAGGAATACAACTGTTGACAGCTAAAATGTAAACACTGGGCTGGCCCAAAGGGATTTGAGAGAAGCAACCTGGAAAAGACATGGAAATTAATAAACAATCATTTTTCTCAAACATCAGGAACACAACCTTGCTAGAGTCTGGAGGGTGAACAGATGATGAAATTAAAAAATAAAGAATGCTCAGAGAAGATGGAATACAGGGGGAAAAAAATAAATAAGTTTATCATATTTGGATTTCCCAGACTGCTCCCATGCCTTTTTTTTTTTTTTTTTTTTTTTTTTTCCCCAGAGACTGTATTGGAGGAAATTAAAAAATCAGTACAAATACTTGTAGAACAAGCCTTCTAGTTGGACATTGACTAATCAACATTATTTACGTAAGTTCTAAAAGAACTCAGGGATAAAATAGCTGAACTATTACTTCTACTTGTAACCTCTTGCTTACATTGCCTTGATGGTGAATATGTAGGAATTTCTAATTTCAGGAAAGATCCAGGAGTGAGTCTCTTGTCTGTCCTAGACAAACGAGGGTAGGTTGATATGGTAATGAAGGAAGAGCATAAGTATCTTCTGCCAAGGGAAGTCATGCTTTCCAAATGTATTTCTCTGAAGGAGTCAATGAGCAAACAGACTAAGGAAAGTAAATAATATATTCAATATATTTCAATTTCCAAAAGACATGAAATACGGTTTCTTGTTGATACTCACCAAGAAACTAAGTAGATACACAATTATAAAACACACCATGCCTGGTCAGTCTAGAGGTCCATCTGTAATATGACACAGTGTCCATCTCAAACTGGTTTCTGTGCCACAATGCTGATATTCTTTCGCCATTACTTTTATAATGTATTTGGTAATTCTTCTGATTACAGTAACTTATTATTAATAATATAAAATTCAGATAATTTCTGTAGATTTATGCACATTATATTCCTTTTTAACCAAATTTATGCCTTTCCTTAATGCTTTTCTAGCTCAATTGGCTGCCTCTTGTGCACTGATGTTCCAACATCCAATCACATGTATGCACTGGCATAAGCTTGGTGGGTGGCTAAGCTACCAAGGAGTTCATGAAAGAGGAATAATATGTGCTGAACAGTAAAAGAGGGAAGAAAAGTAGAAACCAGTAACTGAATAAAGCAACTTTCTGAATAACAAGAACCAAATGGCTATCACAGCAACACGTGCCATAAAGACGTAAAACATAGAACTGATTAAATTGAACTTCCTAGATAAAAATCTGATGTTGTACCTGAGGAATAAGGAAATTACTTGTTTTGACAAAAGCAGCCAGATAAATTAGTCAACGATCTTACCACAGACTTAAAGGCGTGGTGCTTATCTGACAAAGAACATGGATGTTTCATGAGAGAAACCAAGGGCAATCAATGAAAGGGAGTGCAGTAGTGGAAGGAGACCTGCTGGCTAAAGGAGTATGTTAATAGCCAGTTAAAGATCAGCTGTGATTTGATTTGCAAATAGGTTTGAGATACTTCCAGCACAATCTTGTCAAAGTATGCACACCAAGAAACCAAAATGAATGGTTTGTGCATAAGAGTCACACAAGGAAATTAGGTGTCCCATCAGAGTTGTTGCCAGCAGATCCCAGCAAAAACAGCCAGCCCCTACCCCCACAAATTATATTATCAGTTAAACATCCTTCTGTTGTCAACAGGAAAGTTACCATAAAAACAATGATAGGACCTGAGGGAATAGTGCTGAGATGCGACAGGGAAGGTTCAGCCTGGCTATCAGGAAGAAGTTCTTCACTGAGAGGGTTATTGCGCACTGGAACAGGCTCCCCAGGGACACAATCATGGCACCAAGCCAGTCGGAGTTTAAGAAGTGTTTGGACTGTCCTCTTAGTCATATGGTTTGAATTTTTGGGTAGACCTGTGTGGAGCCAGGAATTGGACTCTATTATTCCGATGGGTCCCTTCCAACTCAAGATATTCTATGAGACTATGAAAGTTGAATTAGCTGCTCTCAAAAGTCATTGGCTTTGAACTGGAAGTTGAATCATTCATATAAAAAAAAAAAAAAAAAGTGTATATATTTTTTTTTTTTCATTGAGAACCCTTAATACACTTTCTTTTAGCATTCCCAAATCCAACATTTCAGCTCTCTCAAATTAAGACTTTCTCTTTCCCAAGCAGTTCATCCTTACATGGCATCTTCACTTCTACCAGAGCTTCATGGTAATTTAAAAGCCTCTTGTCCATATCCTTGACTGATGAGGCAGCCCTGCCATTTTCCTACGCTCTAAAGCCAGCGCGCAGGATTTGCTGCCACAGTGGACAAGTTAGAAAAAGTGCAAGTGACAGCACATGAGGCTCCTATTTATACAGACAGTTTTTGTCCTTTCCGAAGGACCATTTCATTCCATTATTTGGAGGGGCAGGAGGGAGGGAATGTTTCCAGTGTTAGCCACTTCAATCACTCCTCTAGATCAGATAAGCCCTTTTGTTATAGTATTTCTCATGGTCACATTTTCTTGGTATTTCTTAGTAGACTTCGTGGTCTACAGACATGTAGAACCTAAAACTGGCACAAGACCATTTCACCTCTGTAGTTGTGAACAGATGAGAACAATTATTTCTTGTCATACAGCTAATGAATGATCCTGACTCCAAAATTACCTAACACTTTGCACAAGCATGACATTGCTTGTGGGGGCAATCCCACAGCTTCCACTGCCCAGGAAATGTTATGGATAACAATTAAAATTAAGTGTTTGAAAAAAGTAACGATGAAACAAATAGCTCCAAACTGTGCTTATTCTAAACCTGTTTGCTAAAGAGGAAGCTGGCCATCAATGAGATTAAGCAGAAACCAGGGAATTGCAAAGAGACTTTTGGAACAAAACATGAGTACAGTACTGTGTACATCCTCATTAGCTTTTTAATAAATTTTAATTTATTAAATAAATTTTAATAAATTTTTAATTTATTCTTTTACTGATTTTTTTTAAAATCTTTTTAAAAAAGATTATTTTAGAGACCAGTCTTCTCTTTCCTGGTGCATGCAGCCACTCTTTACCTTTATTCCACTTGTTCCATTAATAATCTTTTATCCCATTTTACTATCCAAGCTTTTAGCAAAACTATTCATTAATACCAGATCCAAGAAAGAACCAACTTGTAATACCCCTTGTAATTCTTTCAATTTAAATTCAAAATATTGATAAATATTGATAAATATTCCCTGATAAGCTTTTCATTAATTTTTCTGGGAACAAAGAGACAATGCTTGTTAAGAATCTTCTGCCATTTCAAATATTTCAGCATGTGTCAGAAATACAATTAAATTGATAACAAGATGGACTCATTATTTTCACATTCCCACTGGACCTAAGATTTCCAACTAGAGGTTAAGATCCTAATATTTTAAGTGTTATACAAGTATAGAACAAACAAGAGGGGGGAAAAAAAGGACAAGGCATGGATACAGAAAGATGCACAGGAAAAAGAAAGAGCAACTATCCATGTAACAGGCAGCTATCACACTGTCTGAATGATATAACAGTTGTGAAGCCTGTTGAAATACAGGAAAATGATGGAATACCAGCCACAAAATCTGGATATTGGTATTATTCTCATATTTACCATGTAAGCATAACATATCTAAACTACTCTAAAGAATCTAAATGCTTTTTTTTTTTTTTTTAATTTATGTTTTTGTTAATTACTTTCAGACACTTCCCATCTTTAGATAACATGGATTTGAATAAAATCTTTCAGAAAATACTTAAAATAAGACAGATGCATTTAGAATAGGTTAAAGAAGGATATTTTCATCTTCTTTTTGAATTCCTTCTCATTTTGGCTTGCTTTTAACTTGTGTTATATTCTAGCTCTGAAAAAAAATAAATAAATAAAATAAAAAATCCTTGCCTTGAGCATAAGAGCTTTTCCCCGTTTCTCTCAAATATGAGATTATGAAAAACAGATATCATCTATGCTACTGATCCTGGCAACTCTACAGAAGTCAGAATACTAAAATATTTTCCATAGAAAACAGAATGAAGCACTGTATCTGCCTTTTTCTGTGTAAACTAAGTATTGTATTGCACAGTGCCTTTCAGAAAGATAATTCAAATAACTTCTCGGATTTCATCTCCCAAACTACAATAGATTTGGAAGAAGGAAAGACCACTGTTTTTCCTACCAATGTCTCTCTATGGGTGGTAGTGAGTCCTTGATTCTCATTAACATGTTGCAGGATGAACTGTTCATGAGTTGCATTACAAATTTCACGTATTTCTATGTCAACTTGGGCTGGAAGTTTACAAGTGTTCATCCAGACTTGACAGAAACCTCACCTAGAAGAGGTTTTTGCCCTAGATCAGTATTTCTCTGTTTAAGCCCTACAGGAGAGAAGCTGTTTAAAGGACGAGCTCTCAGAAGTGCCTGCATAGCTCATGATGTGAGCTGATAGATCACAGGAGCCATGCTGACACTACAGAAGAGAGCAAATCTATTCACAGGACAGACTGCTGTTCAAACCACTGCCTTGCCCATCCTCATCCTGCAGTTCACTGCTCCATTGACCGGTGGGAGTTGGATAGCCCATGTATCTGCTGATTCTCAGATCACTGCACAAACCAAATGAAAAGTGTTCCTTTCCTCTTTCCTCTCCCACATCGTCTCCATTAAAAAAAAAAAAAAAAAAAAAAGGTTATTTTTTTCATGCTGTTCATTTCAGAGATCCACAGAAAGGAAAGCACAAAAATCTATGATGAGTAGTTGACAGCACCTTCTGACACACCCCCATTGGAAAGGCCAGTCCATCCATCTACATCCTGAAGAGCTCCCAGTGGATAAAAGAGAATTCAAAAGCACTCCATTCAAAGAAAGCAAAAGCCTATACCCACCATAGTTCAAACCTCCCATTTCAATTCAGGACTCCCACCTCACACTTATAATCTGTTTGGAAGCTGTCCATTGCAAATCCAAGTCTTTCTAACTCTTATTAGGGCAATTAGCCTATATTACTGCAAAATTAATCATCTTTAAAAAAGAGGCAGGGTAGAGTCAAGAAGGTGGGAAAAATCAACAAAGGAAGTAGTTGGAATTACTCTAACAATCTGAGAACATCCACAATACATTTCTAATATGGACTGTTAGCATTTTATTCTTTTTGTTCTTATTCCATCTAAGCATTACCAATGAACTTTACAATTTATGACTTCCTTCTAAGTCTCATTTAGTTACTGTTATTTGGATTCTGAAGCATTTTAAGTGCCCTGCCAAACTCTAACTGCAATTGGTCTTACATTTAATCATTAGGATTTTTCTCTGAGTTGTCATTGGCTGCCCTTTCAGTCATCTGAGGGTATTGCTACATACCAGTCTTGAACTTTCATCATTTCAAATAAACACAGGTTGAGTGAAACTAGATTTCTGATGTACCCACAAGACTGAACTTAGTCTTCCATGTAATTTCATTAAAAGGAAGTATCAGCAGTTCATATGCTTAAACTATTACTCTCTTCTTTCATACCATATTCAAAAATTTCTGTATAGAGCACTGCACATTTTTTGGTGACTAATCTTGGTGGAAGGCTTACATACCAAGCTTGTATCTGGGTGTTGGCTGAAAACACATCAGACTTGGGTTGGACAATGTTCTCTCCCTCAGCCTTTTCTATCCACAAGAGCTAATTTGGCACTTGTTTATAGAGATTCGCTTCATATGCCCCGTTTCTCCTGCTCTGCACCAGAAGGTTTCTTTATATCAAGAACAGATGAATTCTCAGCAAGTGTAAAATCAATGCAACTTTCAAAAATAAAATGCTGCAGACTTCTAGCTATGCCTAATCAATAGAAACATCAAAAATAGTTTGGAGTTATCAAGTATACCGAAGGCTGCTGTTACTTCTCACAATAATCAAGTATCACCCCCCTCAAAACCACTTGCTCTCTCTTTTTTTTTTTTTTTTTTTTTTTGACATCTCTTAGCATTTGACAGAAATTGAGTACTATCCTTTATACCAGCACACACACAAAACCACTGTACGTACAACTGGGTTTCTATTGCAATTTCTTCTTGAAGGGGAAAGGGTGGTTAAAAAACCACAGCACTGGTGTCAAGATGTATATGTACACAATACATTTTATAAAAATACATCATTTATTTTTTTTCTGTAAGGGTAAGCTAGATTTATAAACTATCGGATAAATTGCTAATAATGAGCAATTTAGTTGAAATTATTTATAATTCATGGCATGACAATTTGTGGCTTTTGTAACTTATTCAGATCCTTTGTTTTACTAAAAGCAGAGTTATTACAAATATGCACTGAGTTTAACCAACCAATGGCATACATTAAGGAAGGTACAGAATATATTACTGCCATTCTTGAGAAGACTTCCAATATAATTTCTCCCATTCTGGTTCTTATCTGGGACAGCAGTTCCGCTAATAGATGCAACAGAACTATCCAAAGTACTTTTATTAAGGATTATTTTAAATAAAGATTAAACTGTCTCTTTGACTGCTAGGGTAGCACACTCCAGAAAAATGACATTATAAACTCCTCGCTTCATATTTCTTACTCCACAAAACCACTGATTGACTACCACATTTCACAGTTCTGTTACACTGTCAAGCAGTTTTCACTTTATAGTTCTCCTGAATGCTATTACCTACATTTATATGTTTCTATTACTTGGACTTGGCTCCCTCTTTGCTCTGAAGCTGTAGATTTCACTTGCTGGAATATCTGGTCCAGTTCAATCTGGTTCACCTTTGGAAAAAAGGTAATCTTAAAGGACTTATTTGGCTAGAACATATTGCAATACTACCAAAAAAGGATGTCAAAAATTTAGAGTTTTCAAGTACTAACAAGCTAGTGGAGGTACAATAGTCTAATTCAGTTTTACTAGTAAAATTAATATGCCCTTTGCCTATTGCTTAAATACAACACTATGTCACAGCATGTTAAATAACTACTTAAGAAATCGTATTTTCCAATTAGCTTTTTAGATAGGAAAAATGGTCACAATATTTTCTAAGGGGGGGGGGGGGGGGAACTTTTTTTATGGTGATTTTTTTTTTTTTAACTTTTATGATGTAATTTGCAGCTGACATTGCCTTTTATATATATATATATAATTTACATTTGTTCAGCTTGTATATCAATTTCAAGGGGGTGGTGGGCTGAAATCCATGTAATTCAGCCATTTGCTGGATTTCACAGCTATTTTAACACTTTATTTGATCTTCTCTTTGAGTCATGAATCTGAAGTTACTTCAAAACCTCAGCTTCTCAAAAAGTAATATACCAGCTCATAAATGCCAAAGGAAAAATCTGCCACTGCTGAACATACATTTCAAAGCTTCATACAAGTTTCATCCATTTAGTTTATCTGGTAAAATCACTGGGAGAACAGTCATCTCAAGTAACATAGGTTACTGAATTAGAGCTACATAGATTTACACTTGGTACATATTCAGCTAAATTAAACAAACAAACAAACAAACAAAAACCTTTGAGAAAATCATGTATTGTTAAAAACAAACAAAAACCAATGATGTGCCTGACACAGCTCATTAACTTTGTTTGAGCTATTACATATTCCAATTATAATAAAAGACAAAGAGATTATGTCTTGGAGTTGATGCACCCGCTAAGGGGTCCAAAGAACTCTTCTCTTTTCCAGACGCCCAGAACAAATGCTCCTACAGAATTCTGTGCACGTATGTGCTACAGCATTGCTTTAAAACAAAAAAACAATTACCTTTACCCAATGGCACGTACTTTCAAAAGGAATATACATTATAAACTTACAGTTTTGTTTTATGCTTGCTTTCTTTCCATTTTCTTTACACATACGTACAATGCACCTGCACACAAATGCACACATATATGTACGCTGGCATCTTTATATTTTGAATGTTCTTACCCATAGCTTGCTAACAAGGTTATGTAAACCTAATCTAACACTCTAGAAGTAGGAAGAGGAGCAAAATGTAGATGATGTGGAAACTTAAATGAACGTCTCTGTATTTTAAGGAACAAAATAATCAAAGGCTAATATGAAAAATAAATACAGTGTATGTCTGCACCTAGTGCAAACCAGGGGTTTCAGTTTGATTTCACTATATTCAGCCCCCTCCTCCTATCATTTGAAAATCTAGCATTCTAAAGAGTATGTGCACATCACAGTAACTTGGATGCAAAGTTAGCGATGTGTAAAATCACTGCGCAAAGATGCATCAGTGAAATGAAAAAGCAAAATCACATACAACTGTACAAACAAAGAGAATCCGATTGAGGTCCACCCTGGTAAGTCTTCAGTCCTTTATCCCAGATGTATAAAATAGATCCCTTATTGTAAAGATAGCCTAGAAAAAAGTCTTTTTTATTGTACAGCAGCATATTTCCAATAAGGTTGTCTGCCTCATTCAAATAACAAATTCATTTTTGTCAATCTTTTATTTTTTTTCTCTTTGGCATATGGAATAGTTGCAATTCATTACCTTTGCTTAGTTATCTGACATGCACACTGATCTATCCTGATCTCCCAGCTAGGATCTCTCTTCTCTACTGTAACAAAAGAATAATGGACAAACCTGCTGAAAACTCGATTACAGCTGAAATTAGAGAAAGAGAAAGTGAATTTATATTGCTCCCTTACTGACCTGCTGCATATAATGAATGGCATCAATAAATCCAAGGAAAGAAGTGATAGACGGATAGACTCCAACATGGGAGTCACAAGTTATGAATACAAGTTACATAGCTTCTAACAAAATCACTCAGTAACTCAAATCCACTACCACAAAACAAAGTCAGTAAATCATGTGTATGATGATTGTGCAAAGTTTCACCTCTCTCAAAAATAAAGCATTTCTGAAGAGGTACTCCTACAATGTCCTGTCTGAAGTTCTCAAGTATTTCACGTAGAAGATATAAACTACAGTAACGCTGTAATAAGCATTTCCAGACCGAATGAAAATATAACGTTACTTTAACATCTATATATTTCTGCAATTCCAGTCTGCCCATTGTGCAGCTCACTGGCTGAAACCTTGAGCTCCAGAGTCCCTTAGATTTAACTAATCAAAATAAATTTGTGGGCTTTTAAAATAAAACAACAAGCAAGGCTTTAGTAGACTGTTAACTACCATAATTACTATTTCAATGCACGCAAACTCACAGAACCAGCGCAGGCCCTTGTTTCCAACCACTCATGTTTTCTGAGTTTTATCAAATCCTGCCTAGGCCTTTCCCTTTCAAGTTCCTCTGCCCAGCTTCTCTGTGGCCTGAGGGGCTGCTCCTCATCCCTTTCAGTACTTTCTCTGCCCTGTCACCTTAGGCTCCTGCCTGTTTACCCTGTGATCCCTCTTTTCCTAGAACTGCCTCCTTTACTTTCAAAGGCAAGGAGCAGTCTTCTCCATCTCAGGGAATCAATCGTCTCCAGTGGTTCAGCCAAATCATTTCTTAAACTAGAAACACACTTAAAATAAACAGATGCAAGAGATGTCTATCAGATAGGGTTGAAGCATTTCAGACCATGAATCAGAATTTGTCTGGGAAAGCCTTGATGCCAAGGTTTGTAGCATCTTTCTGCTGAGCAGGAGTTCTCTGCCCAAGCCTAGTGCTATTCATCCAGTTCATACTCTGATCCAGGCAGGTATCTTTTCTATGGGGATATCCTGACAAGCTGAAGACTGCAAATAGGTGCTACACAACCAAATCAGCATCTTGCACCAATAAATAAGGCTATGCAATGGGAAGGGACTGCTGTCAGCCCTCTGCTGTTGCTGTAAAGAGTAAGGTATAAATAGCCCACCCTGCTGCTGCAGAGTGCACACAACTTTATTTTTCCTGCAGTTCTCTCTGTCTCTTCATCTCAGGACAGTGTTTTTACATGGCTCCGTTTCTAAAATCTTCTAAGTCAGTATTGTATATTCCTTGGCTCCAAAGATACTGTCACGAGCATAACAGAAGTAGCACTTAGTCACATTGCACATTTTCCACTCTACTTTCCCTTTTCACCTTTCAAAAATGCTGTTGTATTTACTGCTAGCACTGTGAGGGATCTTTTATCATTATTATTCCGTAGTTTGACTGCCTGTAGGCTGCCTAAGGGCTAGACTGTTGGGTTGCCTGGGTTATCCTTTCTTCCAGAACACAGTTAAATCAGAAGTACATTATAAAGGAAGCACTAAATATTTTGAATAGACAGAATTAAAAGTGGATGCACAGGGCTATAACAAAACATTTTGCCTTGGGGTATAAGCAAGTACCGAAGTTGCTGCTAAAGACCCTTTACTCCTCAAAATGGAGCAAAAGGCCTTTTATGAACTGCAAGTAGAAGAAGTCGTCACAGGCACCTTCATAAGCAAGAGTGGCAAATGTCCATAGGGTAGACACTGCCTAGACATCTCCTGACACTGCCAATGATTTGTATTCATGGCAATATGCTACCATACAATGGAAATCCTTCCTAGCAAAGTAGAAAACTATATGCTGAGGCTCCCTATGCATGCGTGCATTTGCGTCTGCACACTTAACACTGGGGGACTAGGTCAGTATTGCTGTGTCCTGCTAGGAAAGGTTTTAAGAGTCAGTCACCCATTAGGAACGACCCAGCCTCCAACTGGTTCATTATTCATTTTGTATCCCATTTCAGTCAATACCCAGAAATGCCCTGTATGCGTTAATCCATTCAGATGGCAGTCACAACGTTCTTGTCAATATGTAGGTTGATGCATAAGATTCAATGGATAGAAGCATTTCACCTTGAATTGTGCACACCAACTCCACCCAGAGGGAAGCAGTTGAAAAGAGTTGAAGTTCTAGCTGTTGCTAAGCTGACCTTTTGTTTTATTTAACCCAGAAATAGAGAAAACTACAGGATAAAACACACGGAACTAACAGACATATTCCATTCTGCAGCTTTGGTTATTTTCATACCTACTGTTAGTAATCCACTTTCGTTGTGAGAAGGAAGTTTGTCAGCTGTCACAGATGTGTGAGATGTATTTTTTTTTTCTTGCAGCTTTATGTCTTGTCTGTGCTTGTGATGCTACAGTCTTTAATTATATAATTATAGATTTTTTTTTTAATGGTTGCCTCATTTTCCAATATGAATAAAATTGTCTTAGAGTAAATCAGAGCTGTGTAGCAATAAAAACAAACCACCAATATTGTTTGCTGTTAAGGATGATGGTTATTCCTGATGAGGATGACAGTTACAAGCAAGGAGAAACTAAAACGGAAGAGAGCAGTAGGAAAAATGTGACTACAGTTCAGTTCAAAGAGCCGAAGGATGCTTTTGAGAACTGGATTCTATTCAGTCATCCTTAGAGACTCCTGTGTAAATTTAGGAAAGTCACTGAAATAAACTGAAAAACTGGCTACTGTTTGTTCATTTGCTTAGAGGGCAACACAAAACCTTGATATGCAGCTGCTGAATTTTCTCAACAGAAAGTTGTGTTAATTCAAGCTGATTTTTTAATTGACATGTAGGGTGTTGACAATGTGAACTGAAGTGAGATGTGGTCACATTTTTGGTGATTCCAGAATGGGGGTCCAAATAATTCAAAAACATCTGCTTGCATTCTTACTGCTTCACATAACTGATAGCAAAACACAAATAATTATACTAGATTGACATATGAAGTTATAAAAATGAGTGAATATATTTTGGAGTGGTGGTATATTAGACACCAGACACAGTACCAAAGACTCCTGAAGAAATTCAGAGTTCCACCTTGAGAGAAGGATGTAAAGAGCAGACTAGAAATATAAACATATTGAGGTAGAAAGGATAAACAAGAATTATCAAAGAGCTTCTTCTTAAATCTATGTTATACCTTAAGTAAGGTAAAAGAAAAAATATACTTGTTGAACATTGTATCATAATATAAATACTTCAGGAAATTTTAAGTCTAGCTTTGCCTTTGGAGCAAGCAAATTTGCATTTTGTGTACAACTGAATAAGAGCATTCCCAGTGGAAAAGGCATGGAATGTTGATTGTATGAATTTGTTTTGCTTTGGGTACTAATTATCTGTCACCATACTACATGGACGGTACAAAGAATATTTTCTTCTGCTGTTCAGAGAAACGTATAATTGCCTATATGCAAGGTGTCTAAGTACAGGACTACCTTTTTCATTTATCTCACTGTTCTTGTTTGTACTCTACTCATTGCCATTTTGGTATGGTGGTAGAGGGTGGCAGCTGAGCTGCCCTTGAAACAGGAGGATGTTTCTTGTAAATTCATCCAAGAGTCAAAGTTTTAATAGATTAATTAAACTTGTCAAACTCTTTAAAAGCATTTTTCCCCAAAGTAATTTATCACCTATGAAGTAATGAACTAAAGTGCAGTAGCTAATTACCTGCAGAACATGAGAAGTACAAAGCATTCCTCCATAGGGTTACCCTGTTGCATTAGCCTATGAATCTGAAAAATAACCTATCATAATGTAAGAGATGCATTAAGGACAGATCTTTAACTAAGGCAAGCTCTTCCAAAAATAATCATAGTAGAAGTTTTTTTAGGAGACACCTAAATATTTTCTAACACTATACCATTTCTAATTTAATCTAAATGTTATTGCTTGTGAGAAGCACTCTGATAGCTTTGTAATTTCATCTACAATAGATATATAGAATGTCAGGTTACATACCTGTGTCTCCTGCACCTTGGTTCTAGCCATAACTCATTTTGAGGAACAATAAGCCATTTTGTTTCTGAATGCATTCATTGTTACCTTTTAATTCAGCCTATCCCTGGAAAGAAAACATGACCACAGAAAATCAAAACATAGCCAGAGTACCTGTGCTGACTGTATTTGAGAGTGGCATATTTGAGCTATAAAACCTAGCCCCACAGAAAACAGAAAATCAACCAAACTGAAAAATTGCCACCAAAAAAGCACAATACAGTCTTCTTACCAATCCTCTCACCAACTGAATTCATTTAAGCCAGCCATACTGTTTCAGCGACCAGTATAGTTGACAGCATTAAGGCGTCAGCATAGAGCACATGACTAAGCTCTCCTACCACATGAATATTTGGGATTTGCAAGTGGTTCAAGGTATCAAAGAGGTTTAAAGGTAAAAAGAAAAGTGTGACTCAATAAGGATTTGGTTAAAGAGTAAAATCAAGACTCATCTGTCTATCACTTGCCTCTCGTTAAATATAATGTTAAAAGATGTGCGTGTAACATAGGGCTGGCACTATGAAATAAGATCATCCGTCACTTTACGTATTTTTCTGTGATGTGAATTAGCAATCAAATGAAAATTAAATCTATTAGAGATTTTACTTTTCAGCTTAATTTTCAGTACTTATGTCAAAGGTGCTGTGCTTTTTTTTCCCTATTTTTTTTTTTTTTTAATGATGCTCAACCTGCTCATGTAACTGACACACTTTTTACTTGGGCCTTCTAAGGACAGTGCTTCATTTTTCATGTTTTTCTACATGCCTAATTTCATTATTAACAAATTAGACAACAAGACAAACTTTAAAATTTGATATAAGCTTCTGCTCTGCATTACAGAATGTACTTGTGGAAGCTTTTTATTTAAATGTGTCTTTTACCCAGTATCCTGTACAGAACAGTGATGCTCAAATGATACATTTTTTTTCACTATGTTCCATCTTATACCTACTCAAACTGGTATTTCCTCATATTTCCAACTAATGTATTGTAGTGGGTTTACGTGGCAAGGTTTTGGTAGGAGGGGGGCCATAGGGGTGGCTTCTGTGAGAAGGATCTAGAAGCTGCCCCATGTTTGGTAAGAGCCCCACTGCTGACCAGAGCTGAGCCAATAAGCGATGTTGTTTTGCGCCTCTGTGAGAGCATATTTAAGACAGGGAAAAAAAAACTCTGTGCCACTCAGCAGCTGGGAGGGTGAGAGGAGTGAGAAACAGCCTTGCAGGCGCCAAGGTCAGTGAAGAAGGAGGGGGAGAGGTGCTCCAGGCGCCAGAGCAGAAGTCCCCTGCAGCCTGTGGTGAGGACCATGGTGAAGCAGGATGTCCCCCTGCAGCCCATGGAGTACCACGGTGGAGCAGGGTTCCACGCTGCAGCCTGTGGAGGAGACCACGGTGGAGCAGGTGGACCTGCCCCGACGGAGACTGCAGCCTGTGGAAGACCCTTGCTGGAGCAGATTCCGGGCTGGACCTGCAGCCTGTGGAGAGGAGACCACGCAGGAGCAGGTGACCCGGCAGGAGCTGCTGCCCGTGGGGGACCCAGGTTGGAGCAGTTTGCTCCCGAGGGATGGACCCCGTTGTACGGACCCATATATGGAGCAGTTCTTGAAGAGCTGCTGCCTGTGGACAGCCCACGCTGGGTCAGTTCGGCAAGGACTGCATCCCGTGGGTGGGACCCCACAGCACAGGGGACAAGAGTGACCGAGAAGGAGCGGCAGAGAAGAAGTGCTGTAGACTGACCATAACCCCCATTCCCCCGTTCCCCTGCGCTGCTCGGGGGGAGGAGGTGGAAGAGGGTGGATGGGGGGGGAAGGTGCTTTTGGTTTCTTTCCTTTGTTTCTCACTTCTCTAGCTTGTTAGTAATAAGCAATAAATCTTACTTTCTCTCTATGCTGAGTCTGTTTTGCCCGTCGCGATAATTATTGCGCGATCTCCTAGTCCTTATCTCAACCCTTGAGCCCCTTTCATCATATTTTCTCCTCGCTCCTCTTTGAGGAGGGGGAGTGAGAGAGCGGTTGTGGTGGAACTCGGCTGCCCACCCGAGTAAAACCACCACATGTATGTTGCATTTTTTTTCATTCTATACTATGCTTTGCTGTATGATGGCTAATTTCCCACATTCCTTAAGCCCCAAACCACAGTGGGAGAAAAAAAAAAAAAAAGCTTGAAAATTGCTTCTTTATGAGGATTGGCTATGACTGCTGTCAATGCCAGGAATAAAACAGCACAATAAAGGCCATTCTGCTAGGTCATCCCTGGGAATGTTCAAGGCCAGATTGGATGGGGCTTTGAGCAACCTGGTCTAGTGGGAGGTATCTCACAATCACCTTCTGATTGTGAATTTAGAAGATTTTAAGTGTACATGTCTATCCACCAAGCTAGGTGTCTCTATCCCTAAAATAATCTGGAATTGTAGGTGCCTAGGACAGACAAGGAAGATAAAGGAGGAGGGGAACAGAAAGGACAGCAAACCATCCATTAATCAGCTTGCTATACACCTGCCTTATAACTGAAATCAGGTAATAAACCCTAGAAAAAAAAATTAAAATAGACTGAAATGGTAGCGTATTTGTAAGGTGATTCCACAAAGTAAGAAAGATGGGTCCAATGCACTGTAATTGTATAGAAGATCAGTTTATACTGAAAGACCTTAAAGTGACTGTTTTTTCTACAACTTAAGGTTGTTGCTGAAATATCAGAAATGTTACTGTAGATAAAAAAATCTGGAAAGGTGTTTTACAAGCCACAAATTTTAGCACAAAATGCTCTTCCAGACAAAATATAATAAGTAGAAATATGCATTAAGAAATAAGATCACGGTTTACAGATTCTTTTGGGTTGCCTAGGAAATTAAGGAAAATCTTTTTGAAGACAATTTACTCTCTTGCTTTTGAAGATTTTTCTTCTTTCTGTTAATTCAAGTAAAACAGGATCCTGGCATGTTGTTTATCTGAGAAAAATGTATTTACATCACTGTACTTGCTTTCATTAAATGGATTCCCTATTTTTTTAATCTCTTCTCACAAAGTACAAGTAAAAGTAAATTAACCTTTTTCAGCTATACCTGAAAGCATTTGGTCATTCTTGCATTTAGGAAATAGTCCAAAAATCTGTCCTGCTTTTACAAGGCTTGAGCCTAATGGGAGAGAGAAGGAGGTCATGAAATAGCTGTGCTTTTCCATGCAAGCCTGCAGAGACTTGATCTGTCCTCAGCATTCAGATCTCCAAGTGCACAGAGATTTACCCTTATCAGCATTCCTCACAGATAATCAAATTCAAATCACCTTTTGTAATTACATTATTAAACACTGTAACCTATTTTTTTTCTTCTCTCCCATCACCACACCAACTGGGTTGCTAATGCGAGCACTTCCTTAATGGGGATTTTTCCCTAATCATAGCTATGATATTCTCAACAAAGTTATTCTTACAGACAAACTACTTTAAGTAGTTTCATTTGGAGTTGTCTTAGGAAGAAGTTGGCAGGACTAGATGATGTCGAAGCATGCAAAACATTGCACGCCGCTATCCCTCAATGGAGATACAGATACTTAAATCTTTTGCAAGACAATCATTTTTTTCAGACTGGGAAAGATGCATACCCAGCTGTGGCAGTTCTGCTGTTAGTCACCATGACTTGTACTTAGTGTACACACTAGCTGTACCTTCACACACAGCTTCCAGAACACTAATTCTCCTTTTCAAAAAGAACCTCAAAGTTGAGCAATTTCTATTCTGTAGCATCTGACATGTGTCTTCTTCCTAAACGGCTAATGAATCACATTAATGTGATGAAAATTACAGGGATGATGTGTGCACACAGAGCTACTTGTGAGCAAGGACAACTGATAGTATTCAGTATGCAGTAGCTCAAATGTGCATAGCTTTTATAATTCTCCATTTCATGAACCTTCACCAAAAGAACATGCAGACACATCCACTAATATAACTATGTATATTTTGCAGTTACAGCTTAACATTAAGGAAAAACACAAAGCCAACGTGTGAAGCATTTAACCAAAATACACAAAACATGAGTACAAAAATAAATTTCCACATTAGTATTTTAGTACAAACATCCATGTGCCTGACACACAGAATTTTATAAGGTTAATTTTATTCCCTTACACCCGCATTTAATTCTAGAAATTCATTTTAAAACATATCTACTTAAATTCATACCTTGATCTACTAAATTCATACCTGCAACCATGACAGATTCAGGACATAAACATTCTCTCTGTCACTCTCTACTCTCTGTAAAGGAAAGCATTTTATGCTTGCTGCATTCCCACAACAAAATACTGGGAAATGCTGTAAACATGCAGTAACAGAAAAATGCATTGGTACTAATGCATGGAAAGCTATTGGCAGTACAGAGCTTGGGTTCAGACCCTGCCCTGCCCTGCCCAGGACTTTCTTTGCACCAATAACCAGAGCATGAGAGTACATACAACTAAGCATACCTTCAGGCATGGATAACCTTCAATAGTTCTGCTCTGGCACCTCTCACAGAGCTCCAGCTTCTGTAACAGAGGCCAGCCTGAGGGATGTGTGCCAGCTGTGGGGGTGGAATACGTATAATGCAGTTACCCTCCATGCTACATAAGAAATGGTGAAAAATCAGCCATTAGACAACAGCTGTCATATTGGTCCTGCAGGAAGTGTTCACAGAGTTCATTATGTCAGTCTGGAGCTACTGCAATTTATTTTATACAGAACTGAAAAGTAAACTGCTTTTTAAACAGCTTAATACCTATTTGAAGGAGCTAGCTATCACTCTTGAGTAATTGCAGAGGTGTTTTTTTTAGGCTTGTCCATCACCCCTTTTCATTGAAGTTGGACTATATAAGTTTTACTTCATAAAATACTTGCAAAAATAAAAAGTCCCTGGAAACAACAGAAGGGATGTAGGCTCTTCCTATAATGGAAATGGCTATTTCAAATTTCATTTGTGATGCTACCTCTGAACTATATTTATATAATTGTTATCACTATTCTATATAATTATATTTTGTAGTTTATATTACATGCATTTTACATAACTATATTTTATGTACTGTACAGAATAACACTATATATATACTCATACTTCATAAAAATTTACATATTTTTAAAAGTCATGCTAATAAATAAATGCAAACATCTAAATCCAAATAATTAAAGGTATGTACCAACATACATCATGGCCAAAAACAAAGGCAGAATAAATAGCTCTGAAGCAGGAAGGAATTCCTTCTAGGAGTTGTGCTGGGTGAGGAAAGGACTGTTTTCTATTAGGTCTAACAGCAGGATTTGTTATCATTTAAATACACGCTCTAATACACTTAGTGTTTTGTGCTACGTTTAACAAGATTAAGTGATCACACAATGTTTCTTCTCAAATTTTTATTGGAAATCAGATGACAAGCCTCATTTCTTGCCAAAACATTGTCCCATAGTTCATGCGTGATGTTAATTCCATCTGAATGAGTAAATCTGTTTACCCAGGTGTAATAAGAAAAGTGCTATTTATCAATTATAGGATTCCCTTAGGAACACCTTTATTTTTTTTTCTGGGCTTCTATCATTTTTCTAAACAGGTGCCACCTTTAGCAAAAACCTAGATTATGAAGTTCTAAGGCACTATTGGGACCTTTGATGTGGACAAAACTGGAAACATTGATATCTACACAGTCCAGGATTTAAAAATCAAAATATTACATAGAAAGTGCCAAGTTTTCTAAGTATTAATTACAAATGAACTTTTGTTTTTTAAATTTCTAAATGGAGGCTAGCAGGTAGAAAGACTAGCAACATAAAACGACTGAAAACAGAGAGCTTCAGAGAGCAACTGGATGATGTATGTACTAAACTTGAAAATAATACAAGCCTCCCAATATGTGGATGCATGCCAGCTCCTAAATTATATCAAGAGACATTGTAGGACTCTATTTTTCAGATCATGTCTGTTGAAAAGAAATTCTACAACTATGATACCAGGAAGCATTTCAGTACTTTTAGTGTATCTTTAGGTAGTGCATCTTGGGAATGAGTTTCTACCCAACAGACAAAATGCTACAGAACTGCCTTGGCTGCAACCACACTCGTAATGGTAAAGAGGGATCTTCAGATTCTAGTCTGGATATAATACTCTTTTTTTTACAGACTATTATCCTGCTGTATATTATGATCTGTTTGTTTACTGATTTTTATGCCAATATATTGAAAGATTTACTCACACCATTAAGTTACAAACACATATGGGAGCCAGCAACTTTGGGGTCTTTGGAAAAAAGAACATCCAAAACCAAAATTAGCTAGGGTATTTTTGTCACCACTTTAACGAGGACATTAGTTGCAGATAAGCATTATTTAGATGTCTTTCATACAAGTGATATTAGATGAGCTAAGTAATTTTGTTCTGTGCAAAGAGCGGGGAAAAAAATACACTATACTCACTTAAAATATAATTCAGGTTAGTGTAATTCAACTTCAGGTGATGTCATTGTAGGCTTAGACTCTGTCTACCACTTAGCAGATCTAAATACAAACCTCCCTTTTTCCCAAGGGCAAGCCTAAGCCAACATGTTGGGTGCTGATATCCACGCCAGCGTGCTGTTATCAGTGCTTTAAACTTGGTTCACATTCCTGCTTTTAATGAAGGTAAAGTGCATTTAAACTTGCATATCAAACATTTGAGAAGAATTTCCTAATCCCTAATATTTAGTTTATTCAGACTGCATTTTCAGGATTGTCATCTGAAAAATAGATTTCAGCCACCACTGGAATATTCACTTACTATGCAAAGGGAAACGACAAGCATTCAGAAATAACAAATAGCCTGATGATTTTAGAATCCTCTTTGGGAGAAAGAAGGATGCAGTATCAAAATTCCCAGCAGCAGAGAAGGTAATGGAATTTGGTTTCTCACACTCTTGGTGAGCATGCTAATTTTCAGACTACTGCATAAAAGATAAATGACACAGCATGCTTGTGAACTTAGCCCACTCTTGTTGTGCACCAGATGAAACACACAATGTGTCAGGTAGATTTCTGCTTGTAATGAAGAAACATTTTTCTCATTTAATCAAAATCCCAAACATTATTTACTATGGTTCAGACCACACTTTTCCCTATTCAATCTTGTTTACCTAAAAATATAAATTATTCAGGTTTTGTTTTTACATCACATGAATTGGATGTTTGATCTCTGAGTCTGGCTTCAAACACCGAACCAGACAGAACAAACCTCCAAAGTGATGATGAAGGAACCCTTTAAAAGTAGCTACCTCAGAAACAGCTAGTATTTTGGCCTCACCTTGTCTGAGTTTCTCTCTGAAAAGCAGGCACAGCACTAGGAGACATCCTGTTATTTTCAGCTTTTCCTGCAGACTGAACAGACCTCCTGGTAACACTCATTTACCAGTCTATAAACCTTTGAGTCCTTTAACAGGTTTCCTGCTAACAGTTTGGAGAACTCTTCAGAGATGACTTATTTTCCAAGGTATTTTCCTGTAGCCTTTCCTATTATATTTTTTTAATTAAATGAATTATATTAATCAGAGCTATAAAGTGTTCTTTGAGGAGTTTTTATGACCACTTCAATCATGAAATTACGTTTTTCATTTAACAGCAAGATTTCTCCCAATAGTCCTACATTTTTGTATTATTCTTACTGTTATATTATTTGTTAAACATTATTTTTTAACTTGTCCCTAAAATGTCTCTCAATGAACTAGTGTCTAGTTTGAATAAATTGTACTGTGCTTTCCTGGGAAAAGCTTTTTTCTTCTTTTCTTGAGGACCTAGAATGGAGCAGTGCTTGGTTAACTGCATGACTTTCCCTGCTTCAAACCATTTGTAACCCCAATCCATAGCCTGCAGAAGAACACGATGAAAAACTCATCTCTCGTACAAGAGTTCCTCCGGAACACTTTCCAACAGACGATTTCCCCTAGGGTCTGTTTCAGAAGGTAAATCAAAATTGTTCTCCGTGTCCCTGAAAGTCACCTTGGGCAGACCTCAAGCTAAATATTATCATTCCCTTCCTCATTACCTGCTGCTCTTCTCCCCCATGGCTCTCCTCCTCTTCAGCCCTCGAAATAACTTAGTGCTTTTTTGTTCTATGCATTTACCTGTCTGTGCCAGTACTCTGCTGAGATGTCTAGAGTGTTCCCTTTGCCTATGCCTGCATCTTGATTTTTTCCTCATTTTAAGTCTGTGACAGTCACTTATTTTGTAAGGCATTTCCACGTACATTTGTTACGGAAAACAATAGTACTAAGTCATTTACTTTTTAAAAACCTGAGTTGAAAGCCCAATGGGTCTCTCAAGGAAAAAGGAAAGTCATAGCAATTTCTTTTTTATCACAATTCTGTTTATTTGCAAATAATTTTGGTTCCCAATCTCTGATGAATTTAAATATGAGCAGCTAGCCCTTTCTTCAATATCACTTATCCACTGACTGCCTCACACTTTTACCAGACCATGTTACAAAATAAAAACATTTCATCTGAGGCCTCACCAAGACCAAAAAATCAAGAGTTGCCTGACGTAAATGTAATTTATCTGCCTAAAAAATGAAAGGGTGGCATTACCCTTTTTAAATGATGTTTAGTTTGTGGAATCTTAACAATCCAAGAACCATTTCTGCAGCACAGTGTCCTGAAGAGTTATTTCACATTAGGTTTGCACATAAACATGTTAAATAGCAGACATGAAAACAGAATATAGTATCTTCAGCTGACTGCATTTTAAATTTTGAATCTAAAGAATTAATAATGAATTTAGAAGTCAAAATATCTGTCCTAGAAAATAAAAGTTTGAGTTCCTGAAGACAAAGCAACTACCAACTGTATGTTATTTAAAAGGATTCTTTATTTTGTAAGACTTCTTTTGAAAGCACAATTTAATATGCAAGGAAAGCACAAAATAGAAAGGTTAAAATCAAGCTAAAATATTTAGAAACATCAGGAATAATATTTTTTATTTACTTAGATATTTAGACTTCAGAAATTTGGAAGCAAACTGCAATTTTAATTTCTCTAAATTTGCAATTGATTTTGCTTTCCCCCTAACCAAATCCTTACAATTCCTCAAATTTAAAAATAAATTCTTTCCTTACTGGATTTTTAACATGAAGTTATCTTGCACCAAGCTGCCCAAGGGATGAGTCAGCAGAGAGTTACCTTATGCATAACAGGTAACTGATTTTTCTTTCACTGAGACTAGAACACCACTCCAATGGAGAAGCGTGCATGCTCCTTCATGCTTCTTGAAGCTTTCTACCTCAATCTGTCAAGTCTCAAGTGACAGCCTGATAAACCATTATACATAGGAAGACTGAAATGCAACAATCCTTTCAACCAACAAAAAGATCTCAATCTAGTTAACTTCAATTTACATTTGAGTAGGGCCCATAATATAATCTCAGACTGCATAGATTATGATGCATTTTTCTAAGGACCCTTATAAATATTGATTTTCCAATTTAAAACTTCATCTTAGAATTTCCCTAGAATACCATCTTCTAAGATATTTGTCTCCCAGCTGCCTCAGCCATCAGGCATTTAAATGAGAAGTGAATGTTCTTCCTGAAACAAGACAATGCAAAAACCATCAAAATCAGTTTTCATCTTCTGCACATTTTACTTTTTTCCCCACTTGTAATGTGCAAACTATAGCAAAAATAAACAAAGTACTCTTCAAGTTAGAACTGATTTCTTACAACCAAGAAGTACACTGTAGATAACATTTCACCGGGCAGCAACAAGGTTATTTCTTTCTATTAGAAGTACAAAATTGTGAGTATAAATATCCCTCCTAAGACCATATTTGCTGTTTGACTGCATCTGCAGAGCCTGTTGTTCGTACAAAGAAATCTGCTATGTCACAGCAGAGTGATGAAAAGCATGGTGTATTTGGCAATGAGGGTGCTGAACAACGACACCTTGCAAATTTAGCTGTGATAACGAAAGACATCACCACCATAAGATGTCTTCTCCCCCCTCCCCTTTCTTTCTCTCCTCCCACCCTTCTGCAAAATGTTGAAGTCCCCAAAGAGTAACTCAGTGGCTGTGAGCACAACGTGCACCTTGCCTACATTGGTACAAAACTTTGAGTTAGGTCCAACTCCTTTACACAGACTTCCAAACACAGTAATTTGTGCTGCAGCAGGAGAGGTGCAGGGCACATGGCCTTTCCCACTGGTAGGGTTGGGGCTCTGAGCCATACCTCTCAGGGTATCTGGTGCAGCTGTCCTCAGGCCTTCATCCCACAAAACAGCTTTCTACTGAAAAATTGCAAGGACAAAGGAAGACCAGCTTTAAGACGTCTTCCATGTACAGACCTATTTCATGAAACAGAACTAACATATTCCCCCCCCCCCCCCCCATGAACATTCCTCAAATTAATATTTTGTTTTGCAACAGGCCATACTGACAAGATGACATGGTACAGGAATTTTAAATCCAATAACTTGGTATACATTAACACACTTCAGAGTATTTCCTTACTCATAACCCTGATGAAATCAAAGCTAATCACAACTGCATCTCACTTCTGTTATCAGCAAAAATGTTTCTCCTTTTATACTCTCCTACACTATATCATGACTTTTCGCACTTTATAAAAAGAAACGTCTTTGTAAATATAATTAAAATATCCTTGTAAGGTTTTAATGCAAACAGTACTAATGGTGAACACTGGGTACTACCTAAATTACAGAACTGTCACTTTTCTTATGCAGATTTTGCAAAATCTCAAGCAAGGTAAACTTCTACATGAAACACAGAGTTTATTTTCATCCAAAAATAAACTTCCATGAACACTTACCAAATATCTTGTCAGATTTCTATGTAATATTAAAGAAACACTTGATCAGAGACTGTTAATCAATAAATGTATTAACATCAGAAGTGTGTTTCAATAACTCACCTAGAGGGACTGAGGTACTCTTAAAAAGGTATCAACAGAAGAACAAGAGCCAAGCCACTGAATTAGATAGTCTCTTAACAATTCACAAATGTAATGATGATATGGACTAACCAAAAGGGAATAAAATAAGCTTTTCATAAATATTTGTTTTTCGTATCTTAACAAATGTTCTCCTTCTGGGAAGAACCAGTTTTGTAAAGCAGCTTTTCATAAGGCATTGTATTAGTTGTTTGGATCCCTCAAGTAGCTAAGTGACTGCATCTGCTAGAGTCCCCTGAAGTTCATTTTAAAATTGAAAATATGTTTACTATTGAATTGAAATAATGTCATGGGGCTTAGAGCAAAGATTTATCTATTATCTCCAATGGATGCAATCCTGAATAGCACTTTGTTTCACATCACTCATGTACCTTACGTCGCTTACTGCCTGAGAGAGAAGCAGAACCTTATTTAAAAGATCTCAGTCTCTCATCCACAAACCATGCTTTCAAGAAAGCACAGCCTCATAAGTACATACATACCTATATATCAACTAAATATGCATTGTTCTTACCTAGCGAGTTTGAAACACTGCCAAATACTCTGCAAGATCAGGAACCAGGTCACTGAAATTCTCATTTTTATGCCTTTTTTTTTTTTTTTTTTCAGGGGGAGATTTTTCCAGTCTTCATACATCAGAAATGGGACTGAAAAATGTGTCAACTAACTAAAAAAAAAAAAAATCTATAACACAGCAAGAAGACCCTGATTTGCTAATAGGCAGGGAGAGGAACACATTACTGTCTCTTTCCAGGCTGTGCTTCCTTGGCAGCCGAAGGCAGGCTAACAGCCGCTGCTGCAGTCCTGCCTTTCTATCACTTCCTGGCATTTGTCATCATCTGTGATGAGCTCTTTCAATTTGCTAAGCCAAACAGCTGACACAAAAACATTAGCTGAGGTTAGATTTCTGCCGGTTTGGTGAACTGAAATGGTTTACTCTAGGTCAGAATATAGGACAGAGTGAAAGGAGCACAGGTTGCAATAAAGGTCACCAGTTATTTTTTCTTCTGCCATTTGTGGAGTGATGGGTCAAGGTGTGAATTAACACAGTTTGCAGGTGAAATGGGATGGGAGGAACCCATAGCACAGACAACATGACATAATGACAAGAATTGCACTTCCTCAGCTATGCTTTTGGTTTTGCTTTTTTGTTTGGTTGTAGGGTTTTCTTTTCCTTTTTTTTTTTTTTTTTAATAATAATAATTTAAAAAAAAAAGGAAGAATGTTCAGGTGCAAAAACTTCAGCTGCTTTGACAATTCTAGATTTAACAAATTTAGTCTAATTTCAGGGAGCACTTTTAGCGTTATTGGAATTGAAGTTTAATAACCTGTTGGAACTGGGGTGTGGTGCAATGACCTAAAGTAACTAGGAAAATAAAATTAACATTCACATTTTAAAGAAAATGTACAGCATTGAAAAGGCTTTCAGGGTAGGGTGTAGCTGCATTACCTGAGTGTTCCCTTGGCTTTCAACCTTAGATGCTGTCACGCTGGGGGAACCTGGTGTGCTGGCTCTAAGGAACAGCATGGAGTGTAGAGTGGAGTGGAGACACCACAGCTAGGCTCTGTCACCAGGCAGGGACTCAATTGTTCTTGTGCACACTGAGACCAATAAGCCGCGCTTTTTGCTACCCTGAGCCAACGACCTGTCAGGTTTTGACAAATGCTGTACTCCAGTGTACTTTTGCTCATTATAATATTATTATAATACCAAAACACACCTCCATCCCAAAAGCTACCTGCCTCCGAGGTGCAACCACCCCTCACTGAACATGCGCTCTGAATTTCTCGGAGCCCATTACTTTAAACAGAGATAGGAAAACTTTTCACCAATCATAACTAAGATATGCTTGACTAGAGTCACTCAAGCTCCACCTAAAAGATAGAAAATATAAATTGGCCTAAGAGAGAGGGGATGTTGGGGGAAGATACTGTCGTCAGGGGAGATACCATCCCGAGGGAAATACATCATCCCGAGGACCTCCTGACTCCTGGAAACAGTCAACGGGCTGGGCCTCTCTTCCCCCCATTGGGACACCTTTGGGTGAGATTTAAACACTTGATTATACTGTGTGTCTCTGCGGAAACTTAGAAACCACTATAGAGTCTTTGTGCCTTTTAATATGTTAATTTCCAGGCTGCACGCCTGTGTATTCATGCATGCTAGCTTGCTTTTGCAGACAGTCACTATTGCCAGCAATCCAAAGAACCTGTGTACCTGTTGCTATAATAAATTGCACTTGATTGCATTGTTCCTAGCCGTGATAGTTCTCATTGAACGCAACTAGAGTAAGGGAGGTTATTCGTTATTGGTGAATCCGTGACCGTGACAGTTCAGTGCTCTGAATCCAACGGGACCCCTGTCGGTTAATGTGATATTGGTGAATCTGTGATTGTGATAGTTCAGTATCCTGAGCCCGACCAGACCCATAATGGTTAATCGGCGACTAGTCCTAAGGGCAGTTATACATTATTGGTGAATCTGTGACCGTGTAGTTCAGTGCTCGGTGCTCTGAATCTGACTGGACCCATAACGGTTAATCTGCTATCCTGAACCTGACCAGACTCATAACGGTTAATTAATGAACCCATAACAGCTACACCCCTTTAACACAACATGGGGTATTGCAAACACCTATTGTGAGGGGCTGTACAATAGCAGTTAATCTTACAGCAGGGCATGACTTCCTCATCTGATGCTTGTGACACAGCTCAAGAGATATTCAGATATTGTGTAGGTAAGTGCCAGTAGTTGGTTAAAGAGGTTTTTAGTCGCTTAGCGCATCTTCTCCCAGCTCCACCAAATTCCTTTTACTGTAAATGCCCCTCGCTTTCAGTACTAGTTGAAATTTTGTTAGGTGTGGAGAGAAAACAGATACAAAGAAATAAGATCAAGATCATCTCCCCACAGACTTTTGGGGACATTGCCCTCAATACAAGTCTCCCTATAGAGAGATGTTACAGATGAATTCATGCAAAAAGATTCTCAGCAGACACTGGAAAAATAAAAGTAGGCCTGAACCAAAAATCATACCATGTATCATCACAACAATTTAACAACAGTTCTGGAAAATGAACAAGTCACATGCTAATGCTCATATTACGTGTTAACCCTATTTAGCTTGCTAATGCAGATATAGCCCTAGTATCTACATGGTAACAAAGTACAAATCATTTTTTTTTTTTTTTTTACTTTTTTTTTTTTTTTTTTTTCTTTTACTCCTTTTAGGACCTCCTACCCCTCACCCCTTTGTCCCCAACCTCCCTTCTTTTTCATCTTTTAAATACAGAATGGTTTGGGTTAGAAAGGACCTTAAAGACCATCTAATTCCAAGCTCCCTGCCATGGGCAGGGACACCTCCCACCAGACCAGGTTGCCCAAAGCCCCATGTGGCCTGGCCTTGAACACCTCCAGAGATGGGGCATCCACAGGTTCCTTGGGCAGCCTGTTCCAGTGCCTCACCACCCTTTGAGTGAAGAATTTCCTCCCAATATCTAATCTAATCTAATCCTAGCCTCGTTTAGTTTAAACCCATTACCCCTTGTCCTATTGCTATACTTCCTGGTAAAGAGTCTAAAGAGTCCATCCCCCTCCTTCCTGTAGGCCCCCTTTAGGTACTGGAAGGCTGCAATGAGGACTCCCTGGAGCCTTCTCTTCTTAAGGCTAAATGATCCCAGTCATCTCAGTCTGTCTTCATAGGAGAGGTGTGCTCTAGCCTTCTGATCATCTCAGGTCCTCTTCTGGATTTACTTTAACATGTCCACATCCTCCTTATGCTGGGGCCCCAACATAACAGATTTTGTTTCTCCGTACCTTAGATGCCTTCAGGGACTGACATTAAAAGCTAGAGGTATCCCAGTGAAATACAAATAAACAGAACCCACTTACATTCCTTTCATTCCAAATTATTCAGGGAGGGCTGGCACAAAACCAAAGTGAAAACAATGGGTCAGCCTGGTGCTTTTATATGTAGCACAATGTAGACTTCTTATATTACACAGGAATGAAACATACTGATGTCTCACCAAAACAGTGAAAAGTTCTACAGCACCTGGCAATAATTTCAGGAACCAAGATCCATGGACTGAATTTATTACTAACATTTAAGAGCATACCAACAGCAATGGCTACTTTCAAGTACATACTTTGAAGCAATACTCTTGAGCCTCACAATGACTATTGGCTTTGATTTCCTAATAGACATACCCATACACCCATGTGTATAATATTTGATCTACAGAAATTTTAGAGCCTACTTTGCTGAAAACAGATCAATATGATGCTAGCACTTGAGAAGCTGGTCGCAGAACAGATAACCTTAGAGAAGAAAAGAGCTCTTTGTAACAACAGGGAATTAAAAGAACAATATACTACATTCATTAGAAAAGAAAACCACCAGTAGACCACACACATGGAAAAACATTAAAAGTTTTTATCTTACATATTTACATTATATTAAGATAATCGTTCATGGTCTTTGGGAAACTTCCCGTCCATACGCAACAAGTTTGAAGTTTCTCTTTTGATACTATCTGATCAACACACTCTAGTAGAATTAATAGCTTGTTCAGAAAAATTGTTGAAAATGGCAAGGAAAAAACAGGGATAGGATTAAGACTGTCAATTTTAGTACTAGGTGTCCTATAAAGAGGTATTATTTTTTGCTGGACATGACTAGAATCAGCTCAGTGATAAAACTCAAACTGTTCACCTCCCCCTATCACTGCTCAGCCCAACATCTTTTCCCTCATCAGGCTTATCCTTACTACCATCAATAATAATTTTCTGCACAGCAGAAGTATCACTAGGCTTGTAGTCACTGCCAGGCTCCTCTGGCAGCAAAATCACTCTGACTCACTTTAACAGCTTTAGAGAGGATGTGACAAGCATGGCAGTGATATGTTGACAAACCATTCTGAAACTTTAAGAGCTGGTTATAGACATACACCAAAAGAAAAAGTCATTTACTTGTTTTAAAAATACAGATTTATTCCCAATCAAGTAAGTAGAGAGGAAAAAAAAAAAAAAATACATGATGGAATAATTCAGTCTCATACAATAATGTGTCTTGAAGTAAGTGTTTTTTCTCATTAAGACTAATTTCATCATAGGTAGGAAGGGAAGTGTAAAATGTAATTTTAATGAAAAACTATTTGTTTGAGCATTCCAGGCTGAGTAGAGAATGGTTTTCTAACTCTGTAATGAAAAATATTCCATTGACTTGGATTTCAGCTACCACGTATCAGGGTGCTGGCTGGGTACAGAAGCCAGCACAGGTTCACAGCAAGGAACTGAATAGGCTTGGTGGTATACTTCATACAGAGAAGATAAAATAAAGATGATTTCTAACCCCAGTGTTCAGATGAGCGCCACCAGTGCATTTCAGTTTGGGAGTATACATACACCACTATATGTCCATCCTTATGCCCCTTCAGCTAAAAACTGAAAAAGCTGCTTCATTTCTTCCAAAAGAAAAAAAATATATAAAAGAAAAGAAAGAAAAAGTACAAAGATATGCTGAGACACAAGATCTATTTCCGTCCTGCGTGTTGCACATTCCTGAAGAACAACTGCAAGCCCATATGATCACAGCCCTTCACTAACAATGCCTTATGGCAGCAGATAGGATTTTGCAGAGTACAGAAGACTGTAACAAGTCTTCGGAGAACGTTCGCTGGGATAATTATGGGTTCATACAACAAAGGAACTGTATAAAAGCTGTAGCAAGAGTCAAATATGAAGGGTTCAGGTGAGGTTTTACTACTGCCAGAATTCAACAAAAAAGACAAACACAAGAGGAAAGTCTCTACATATTTATATATATTTAAAGTAGTGGATTCCCTTCTACCTCAGATTTTTTCTTGCAAAAATATTAAGGGAAACAAAACAACCACCCACAAGTGTCTAAACATACCCCATCTATACAAGAACTTCCTTGCCTTTTGTTTGAAGAATGCAGCGCTAAAGATGACCTGAAGATGTTTTTTAAAATGATGAAATATTCTCAAACTGTATTTTATTTTAATGATACAAGTATTTCCAAGTTACAGAATTTTTATGTCATTTTTCCTTCTCTCATTCTCACTATATAAATTTTTAGCATCCTCATAGAAATGGTATAGACCTTCCAGAAACTCATTATATCACAATTAAAAACAGTTTTATTACCTATTTCTTGCCATATGCTCAAGTAATTATAATCAGCATTAAAATCTTGTAATTATAGTTTGCACAAAATTAACTGTATGACAGACTTTTCTATACCTCATATTTTAGTAATGCTAGTTATTAATTATTTGCATTTCTGCAATGCCTAAAGGCTATTTCAGTAGGAAAATACATATAGTAAAAAGATCATGATGGAAATCTTTTTAAGTGTTTGTTTGTTTGTTTTTTAATTAATTCAGTCTAATCTAAGATCAGAGAAACCAAGCTGTGAGATTACTGTCATCATTAGTAACGGGCAAAGTTAAACCAAGTTCACCTGTAGACCTTTTTTTTCCATATTTCCATGCTTTGACAAATTTAATTCCGATTATTCTTAATTCTGATTGTATTATATCATACCTTGGACAGAATTAGACTGTTAAGGTTATTTTCTTAAACTTCTACCTGTTTTTCTTGTCCTTAGATCTGTTGGCACCTACTCCAGAATAAATGAAATGCTTCCCCTCCTGCATTTCCTTGTATTTTTATTTTGCATCTTTAAATCCATACTTTTTTTTTTTTGTAAGAGATGCATTTGTAAATTGCATCAACACACATATATATATGTATATATATGCAAATATATATATATATATATAGTGCTGGACTGTGCCATATCAACAAAATAAAATGGCATTAACATAGTTGTAAAACATTTATATATATATATATATATATATATATATATATATTTTACCCCTTAACAAACAGAATTGGCCTGCATGGATTCCATAGGAGAAGCAACAATTCACTTACCTTTCTGAACCCAAATTAGACAGTTCATTGTTACAAAGGCTTTAACAAAGACAAAGCACAAGTGACCAGCATGAAGTAGGTCCTTGTTTCCCTTACATCAGCCCCTATACAGAGAAATCCTTAGAACATTCACACTTAGGTTTCAGTATTGTTGTTTCATATAAATGTTGTAGCCCGTAAGCTGTCATTGTGTAGGACATGTTTTTAACAGCAACACAGGCAGAATTAAGAAATTAGATCCCTCTGGTGGTTTTTTTTTTTTTTTTTTTTTTTTTTTTTTTTTTTTTAAGAAAAGAAATTGCTCAAACTACCTTTGTCATCTTTGCTTTAAATAACAATTGAACAGGAAAACTACCTGCAGAAACTGTGCTGGTATGATTTTTTTTTTTTTTTTTAACTATTTAATAAAAATCATCTAAATGCAAATGCATAAAAAGGCAGTAGCAAAAATTGGATACCATGAACTCCTCAGACTCTTGAAGAAGAAAGTTCTCTACACTTCCAAAAATGAAATAGCATTTTTATTTTTAGGAAACTTTCCTATGCATTGTCTGCACATTGACCCTTTGGTTCTTGCACATTTTCCCATTAATTTTCATTAGTAATATTTCCAGCTTATATAACTCTGGCATACACTTAA
This sequence comes from Nettapus auritus, assembly GCA_011076525.1. Taxonomy (NCBI): domain Eukaryota; kingdom Metazoa; phylum Chordata; class Aves; order Anseriformes; family Anatidae; genus Nettapus; species Nettapus auritus. The sequence goes on from CM021765.1 coordinate 101,773,825, forward strand.
AGTTTCAATTATACGTATATACACATAAAGCCCATCACCACATAATGGAATAACATTTAAGAAATAAAACAACCTGCAAGTTTTCTCTTCTGAAGTGAGGAAATTAGCTAAAGCATGATGAATTCACTGAATCTTTGGTACACCTCTGAAGTAGTGCTATTACCAACACCTGTTCTCAATGACATAAAAGAAGTTTTAGTGATTATCTGATTGTGTAATAACATTGAACTCTGAACTGATAGGACTTCTCAGAAACAATGTTCATTTTCAGGATTCATAAAAAGATCTCCCAAAGACAGCGTAAAAACTACAGACCATCAGCTAAAATATAAATTCCAAGTCAAATGTTCCCCAAGTCTTTATTGTAACAATCTATTATCTATCCCTATGCACACACACACACACTTAAGAGACACCAGAAACTTCAGACTTAGAAACTTAGTTCACTGTTTATGAGATACAGAATACATTAGCCTGATCTTATGGTTACCTTGTAATGAACTTCTCCATTTTTATTCTGAAATGAATAATTATTTCACTATTCCATACATTTAAACTCAAAGTCTTCAGAGTCTCTCAATTTTTTTATTTGCTATACTTCAATTTTTTCCTTTGGAATACACTTTAGAAGCAGAACAAATGCTCAATGCTGTAAAATGGGACTAGAGAGACACTTCTAAATAAAGCGACTTGTAATACTATAATAAATAGCAAATAGGAAGAGCATCCCAGTCAGGAACCCAATTGTGTTAGGGATATATTAAGAAACACCACTGCATCATTACATGTTCCTACTATGAGACGGCCACCTGTCATTATTGTTGGGTCCACTGCAGCTCTTGCACTACAGCAGGGTTTACTATGGCATTCACTTCCCACATACAATTTCTCTCAAGAATTTTACCTTCTAGGTTTTGTTATTTAATTTCCAGAGTCACAGAGACAGCTCTGAAAATTGGAGTCTAGCAGACATCTAGCACTGCATCTCCTAGCATTGAACTGAATTTAAAATAGTGACCTGCCTAGATCCCCCAATCAGATTTCACTGCTGTAGAGGTTGACATTTCTCCTGAATAAATCTGTAAGCTGGATGACTGCCATTTGGGAGTTCTACGTCTTCTTGCCTATGTAGAACTTACCCTCTGGATATTTGCTGCCCTCCCCCTTCAGTGAGCTCTACTTCACGATGTCAGGCTGGGGAGCAGCCAAAGCTGGAGTCTGAACTCCACCCCAGGAAACTGGGAGTGGAATGGAAGAAAGGCAGAAAACAGCTGCTACGTCCAGGTCCTGCTGCTGCAGAGCACACTGGCTTCAGTTGCAGAATGGCCCTGTTGTACACGCAAGGCTTTCACCATGCAGAATAAATGCTATGGCCACTCTTTAACAGTTTCCACCATGCTCTAGCACATACCTATTTATGCCTTTTACAGCCAGCAGTTAATTATACTCTCACCTACTAGGCATTACTGAAACTGAAGTGAACTTAGGAGAAATTAAAAACAAGTTGATCCTTCACGATGCTATCAAAGCAAGGAAGTTATGCTGCAGGTAGTGACATGCTGGCTAAGACACTGTATTAGGGCTGCAGGCAGATGAGTAGGCTGCTGTTGAGACCTTGCCCTGGGGCCAGGCTAACAGGGTGTAAGAAATTGCTGGATGTGGCATGAGAAAATTCATGGAGCTGACAGCTCATAACGTGAGAAGCTGACAAAAGTTACAGACAGCAATGTGAAGAATGGCTGGCCTTCGCGGGTGGTTAGAGGGTTGCAACAAGAAAAAACAGCCAAAGTGCACAGACAGTTGAAGCAAGGGCATTGGAGAGCTTTAGGGGCTGACCAAGCATCCTATCCTCATCTTTCTGATAGCAGAACCAACATCTTCCCAACTACTTTCTAATACATTGCAGTATCCTATCCACATAAGATTTAATCATATGCTAAATGCTATTTTTTTTTTCTTTGGGAGGGAAAGTGAGGTTACCCACAGCTAGTTTACAAATTGCTACTCTGTCATTAAAAAACACCCACCATAATTAGATTTTCCATAGTAGGCTGATTTGACATTCAGAATATTTTTCTTGCTTCAGTTTATGATAGAATCACATTCTACAGTCTTGTCATTCAATGCAAAACAGATTAATTTTCTGACTTAGTTTCATTATCATTCATGGGGTTATACAACATTAAGAATACAACATGAACTATACACTAGTTAATCAAATACCTGATCAATTAAACTATGATTTAAATTAGGATTTCTGAATTTTTGGAAATATATTCCCTCTAAGAATACGTACTTCTAATAACTTTTGTTTAGACTACCTCTGATTAAGTAATTGCTGTATTTAACAGGTAACGTGTATGACATGGATCCTACAGTTGGCAATTTTTTTTCCCCTATTAAGCATCCATAGATATGAAAAATCTTCTGATTCACTGTAAAAGATGCATGGAATTACTTTGTTGTTTTCTGTTGCAGACACTCTCAGAATGACCCTTTCATTCTGGAGTTAACCTATCTGAATTACACACCCATTAAATTAAATGAATTGTCAAAGCAGAATCTGACAATTCTGTACAAAAAGCTATTCATCAGAAGATTTGTAATGTAACTGTTAAGAGAACAATGGGAACTTGAAGTAGCAATATTCAGGTCTGTAGAAGCAGTGCCAATTAGTGCTGTAATTTTTCTAATGTCATACTGTTGTTGCAGCTCCTAATAGTGCTATTCATTTAGCACATTTAGGTAGGACATGGGCTTAGGCTGAAAGGTTTATGGCAAAAATCATGAACTTTGAAATAATTCGAAGTATCATTTTTTCAGTTTGCATTTTTAAAGATTAATTAGTCCTATAACTTGCACAATCAAACATAGTATCTTAAGCACACAGACAGAAACCTTTCACAGCTGAATTATCCTTCAATACCCAGCCACTGTACAGACGATTCCCATGAACAAAGCTCTGTAGAAATTCTAGAAGCTTCTTCCTTCTCCACTCCCAAACAGTTTCTAGTACTGCAGAGACTGTCTCTTACTTGCAAAGTGAATTCTGCTTGTAGAAATAACCTAATGCATGATTAGAAAAATATTAGGAATTATGACTTTTTTTTTCTGATACAAAAAAAAAAAAAACAAAAACAACCCACATTCTACTTTTTGGTTTCTTTGAAATCTGGAAAGTACAAGCAGCTAGAAAAAGGAACTCTTATCTAAATTGTTGTTCTCGGCTTCTTCGCATTTCAGGCATCTGAAATATCATTTCTTATTCCCTATTTTGTTGCCAGCCTGAAATGAAGTCCTCGGTCATCCAGCTGTACAGCCTGTTGGTATTTAGCACCCATACCTTTATGAGTTAGCCACTGCAATGCTTCCAAGGTCATGGCAAGGTGAGATTTTCTTGTCACAAATACACGTGCAGTACCTCTGAACATCTGTGATCTCAAATTCAGTACTGCTTTTGTATTCCTTTGTCCTTCAGGAGCTTCTAACAACAGATGCCAAAAATTAAAATATGATTGTACTTAATAAAAATTAAGGCCATATGACTAAATGTAAAATCTTATTCCTATTGAAAACTCACTCCTACGTTAACCATTCAGTTCTTCAAAAAGTTACTTAGGAGGAACTAAAACATGAGAGCAGCTATCTTTAGTCCCAACTATGGTCTGCATGTACCTGCACATGGGAATGATAGTCCTGATCCAGCATTACTTAAGAATTACTCCCTTTGGACTGAAGAAGCAAGATAGCAAATTTCCTATAGGAAAGTCAGGACAACAGCCCTCTTTCAATTCGCATCAAGGATGATATACCGTGTGCCTGATATACAAGCGATGATGCACAGAGAGGGAGGATGGGGAAATATTCCTGAAGGTTTAATCAGGTTACTTTTTTCTTCCTGATGTTAGTTCATTAATCTCTGCATCTCTTCAAAGCTGTCACTACAGAATTTTCTTCTCAACTGTTGATTTGTTTGATGAACACATATGTATAAACCATTTTTGTTTAGCTAAATTTGTCTAGAATATTCATGGTTTAATATAAATCTCATGTGACTTGATGGTTGGTGGCTAGATCACACATCGAGATGTCCTATAATCACTAAACATATGTAAAACAAAGCCACCCAGCTAAACTCTAGCCTATGTAGTAAAGCTGCTTTGGTAAGCTCGAATTCAAATGAAGCAAAAATAAATTGTCGGTTCACTAAATAAACAATGAAAAATGCTTAATCAAATTCCTGATCATTTCATTAATTATTTTTTCAGTTTTTTTTTTTTCATTCTGAAAATGAAAATATTTAATTTCGTGTAAGAGCAAAATAAAATACAAAGTATATCTTGTTTCGTATAGAACTCATGAAACCTCTCCCCAGAATTACAAAAGATTTCAACCCTTGTTAACAGGATGATTTAGTAAGTATATTAACAGAGTAGGGTTTTAAACATCAGTTAGAAGCATATATCCTTCTTTTTCTATTATTCATTTTGCAGGAAATCTGTGTCCCTATATTATTTTCAGTTTATGTAATTTTTCCCATGAAAATAACATTTGATTTCTTTTAATTTTTGGTTTGTTTATTGAAGAAGAGAAACAGGAATTACTTTTGATTTCAATAAATCAGTAAAAAAAAAAAACTTTCTGGCTTTCTGCATAATTTAATATAGAATATTTATAGCTTCAAATGAATTAATCACACAGGCAAATTACAGACATTATTAGTCAATTATGCATACCACTACAGGGCGTGCAAATGCAAGACTCCAATCATACAAGATGTCTTCAAGTGTTACTGAAAAAGAACATTATGAACCATGGTTTAGAATCATACTTGCCATGAATATATATAATTCCTTTAAGTTTATAGGATTGTTTCTCGGTAGAATTAAATCAGAATTTATCCACTTACCTCTAAGCTCTTTAATCATTCCATTCCTTACAGATCTGATCTGTTTGCAGAATGTAAACACAATTAGCTTCTCAGCTACAGATTGTTTGGGGGTTTTGGGCAATAGAAGCCTTATCTGTACATTTGTTTAAATAATTATTCCTCAAATGCTGAATATTTCAATGCAATAGCAATTCTTTAGAGAAAAGCATGTGTGGGGTGTGTGTCTCAAAGTAGATTCTCTAAGTTACCCATTAGAACTAAGAACTCATGTTTAGATGTGTATAATTTTTTATTTTTTTTTTAAGAAAAGAATTAGAGTTTTGTTGCTACATTAAAATTGAAAGGTTTTTATGCATACAAGTAAAGACACTTATCCTTTCTGTAGCATAGCTACACTAACTAGAAGTACTGTATATGCACGTATACAATTGGTCACTTGGGGTCAGTGATTCATTTTATCAACGTCATGAGACAGAAGAAGGACTTTGGGGCATGCTGACACAATCCAGAGAGCTGCAGAGCAGAGATCTCATCCATTTCTGAGAACGGTACAGCTACATGGGATGACAGCAGCATAGGACAGCAATTCTGCATTGGGTCTCAAAAATGAGGCCACTTGCCTCTGGCACAGCCTTACACTGATATAGATATACTCCTCCTGAAGCTAGTGGTGCTTTTTCTGCAGTCAAATTGTTTTTTCTGCCTCCTGTTAACAGCACATGCAGTTAGGTGTCCTACCACAGCAACTGTGCAGAGGGCAACGTGTACACAACGCCCCTACGTAAATGTAATACAGCATGCATGCTCTACTGAACCTGTAAACAGAGAGGGTATAGAGGGCTTTATGAAGCACATCATACAGAAACATCAACTAACTAACAAGCAAGAAAATACAATCCACCTCTGTGGAAGAAAACCACCAGACAAAAGCTGCACTTGGCTGCAAAGCAGCACAACAATTAGATAATGGCAGAAAGTGACAGATGAGTAGAAACTAAATGAGACTACAGAATTTAGATTAATCTCTTTATACTAATTTCCCCTCCTTTTTTGGCCTTAATGTTGTCATCTTCATCCTCACAATCATGTAATGAAGTTTTTCTCCAAGTGATCAAAACATTGTCTCCATGGGAAAGATGCTGGATCCAAACAATAAACTCCCATTGCGAAGCTGAAATAATTAGGTTTGTACTGGTTCAGAAAGACTAAGCAAATGAGACAACACTCATTCTTCATATATATATATATTTTTTTTTAATTTAGCTGTTTTTATCAATACTTGCATAATGGCTTTTATTATGAAAATATTTAGCAACATACTAATGTCTTATCTCTCCTGAAGAGAGCAAGAGCTCTATCGTTGAAAAACTCTCATCACATAACCTGCCTGCATCGTTCCTCAAAAGCTCTGCTGTCCTGAGTGAAGTCAACCATGCCTGTTAAAAAACGTTCAGGTCAAAACACCTTGAGGCCACTTCTAAGTAAGTTCTCTAGACTCCATTTTTCTTATGATCTCTTCAAAGTCTTAACTAATGCTGTGCACCATTATCCTCTTGACAAACACAACCACACAGAGAGCTGTTTCCCAGATGGGACCCCTTTGTGCAGGAGCTTGTACAGCCCAATTCACATTCCTTGCATTTCCCCCCACCACTTCAAGAGGTATGACTGCAAGTTACCACAGCCCATCACTATCTCATTTGAACCCAGACTCAGAGCTTCTCACTTTTATTCTGAAATCAGTCTCCCCACATTATTTTCAAAGACTATCCGTTCAGCCATATTTCTTATTTAAGTAGTAGTTTTAGGACCATGCTTCATGAGCTTTAACAAAAAATTTCTAATTTTCAATAAAGCCGTATGTTGGCTCTGATGAGTTCTTCACTTTTCTTCCTAGTTCACTGAAGGAACTGGTTTGCCCACGTCCCCTCCAGAGGACAGACTTGCATGTTGTCAAAATAAACAACTAAAACCGTGGTTCAAGGCAATTAGTAACAGTTGGGAAGGATCACACTGCAAGTAATTTTTAACTAGTCAATGCCTTGCCACCAGCTCTGCATCAACTCTACCAAAAACTGAACTTTCTCTAAACATTTCATGTGCCATATAAAGACTTTGGCAGTGTCAAAAACGTCACAGCAGGCACCACATGAACTCACAGAAAGATTATCTTTGCTGCTGGGAGCTCATGATCTAAATTGATTCATTTCTTTTGAAACCAGAGGAAAAATTCCTCTTGGTGGTAGCTTACCGGGTCCATCTGAAGCATTCCAAGTGATTCTGCTAAATAAGAGATTTGTCTTATTCAGAGAATCAGGGAATATTTCTACTCCCGTTCACAACCACGATTTTTTTTTTTATTTTTATTTTTTTTGCACAAAGATGTATATGTAGTCTCAACCAGTAGCAAGGCAGTGAGAACTGAAGGGCTGCTCAGAGTTGGACAAGATAACTGCCTTTCTACACATCACTTTTATTAGCAAATTAGGGGAGGGGAGAAGGATAAGGGAGAAGGTCTCTGAATTATTTTCAGATGTCTGGCATCACAAGAAAGTAAGAAATGGAAACAAAATCTCCATGGCACCTCCAGAAACTTGCAACTAGAGATGTGTTTTCCATCTACATTGATATAATTATGTCTTCACCTTTTATGTTTTTCCCATTACTCAAAATTGGATGAGTCGTAACATTTATATGTTTTGTAGCTACTGTGTTATGCTGAAGCCAAGGCACAGAAGAAGCCAATGAGATTAAATTCAGATCTGCATTTAATCAAATTCACTACAGTTGATATACTTTTTATGTTTTTCCCAATTTGCTGTGTTTTCTCCTGCCTTCTTCAGGTATTTTTTTTCTTAAATTTCCTTTTTCCTATTATTTATAATGTCAGTTATTTTTTCCAGTCATATTGCTGAATTTAAATAGAGAAAATAGTGAAGTGAGAGGCTGTCTGACCAGTTCAGCATTTGTATGAGGTATAATCAACAAAATTGCTTAAATTGTATGCCTTTTCTCTAGTACCTATGAAAGCAACTAGGTATTACAAGGGAGTTCTCATTTCCTTTGGTCACTCCTCCCTATGAATTGAGTCTTTTAGGCATGTCAGAGTAACCAGACAGAACTTAATTTTATTCATGTACTTGCCACCAAAACGTACCACACTCACTCCACTGAATTTGAAAGCAATACTACAAAAGCAAAATTTCAAAGTATTTCCTCTCATTTCATGCATGAGTCAAGAAATCACTTAACATTAAAAATTAGTCAGCCTATGTTGCAAAGTAACGGAAGTTAAACACAACTGCAACAATAAGTGTTAAAAATGAACTTGTTAAATTTCTCAGGAAAAAGAAATTAAAGATTGATAGCAGTGCTAGTTCTGAGACCCTGCACATATTTATCAGCTTAGAGCACATCTTAAGACAGTCTGAGTAAATTAAATTAGCATAAGAATTGTGACTTAATTATTTCATGAGGTGTTTTCACATTCTTTATTTTTTTTTCCAAAATTAGGTAAATATACTAAAGAGACAAGGAGAAACAATGAGGGTACATATTTTAGGTTTTCATTATATGCTATTATTGCTATAGGCTGTTTCATATGAGTTTTGTGTCTTAACATGGTTTGGACATGTTAAAAAGCATACAGTTAAGAAATAGCTTGATATGACATTCATTTGGAGTGGTGGAATTTATCCTGATGCAGATGGAAAGTTATTTAGTTTATTAAAGACAATCAACATGGACAGACATACTCAGCTAGCTCATCCTCACTCTGTATCTCAATGATTAAATAGATTTTACCCAGTTTACTTTCTTTAAATCAAAAATGTTGACAGAAGGAAATAAAAGGAATAAATCTATTAGTTAGGGGAGGCAAATGAGGAAAAGCAACTATAGACAAACTCATTTGCAAATTCACAATTGCAAAAGACTATATTTGTAAACATAAGTACTTCTTGATTTTGACCACATAAGTCAATCTGCCTGTTTTCTAGGGTTCTGTGCTGAAAGCTGAGATGTAGGGTAATTCTGAGTTCATCTTTAACAGCAAAGACCTTGAAATGCTCACTTAAGCACAAGAAGTTAATTTTTTGAAACCAGTGTTTAACTTTAGAAAGTGACCAGGAGATGGCAGCAGTACCCAGAGAATTTATTTACATGACAAATTACAGCATATTAAATTCAAAATAAATATGAAACATATGCAAAATAGAAATATGAAATCGTAAATCCTATAGACTCTCTTAAAACATAATACTTCATCAGGGACTATATTATATGCATATTTCTATTTTACTTGCATTGTAATCATTTGCTTCTGGGTCACCTTCAGAAATGAATTAAAAATTGATATATTTTCATATGCCATGGTATATTCTTCTTAAGCCAGAAATCAATGATTTATTTCCTTATTTATAGATTCAGTAATAATACAGTGCAGAACAGAGTGATCTGTGTGTAGTGGTGGATAAAACTTTAAAAATGTGATTTACAGCTGTAAAGGAATGACCACAAGTCAAGGATATGGATAGGATATGAATCCCAGGTATGAGGGTGTCACTAGTCCAAAGGAACAAGGACAGGAAAGAAGGGGGGGGAGAGGGGAGTGTTCACTATTGGAAATTAGGATGAAAGATCTGGGGTAAGAAGAGGAAAGACAAGAAGAGAACAAAGAAGGCACTCTGTAATCTCTCTAAAAGATAAAAGCTCACGTAAATCCCAAAAAGCTGCTTCAAGTCATGACCAGTATGCAAACATGCGTGAACACGAAATAAAATTAAGAAATATGAAAAGTACAATGGATTTTAAGGTGAAGTTCATGAGTATTGCTGGAGGATAAAATGTTATTGGAATTGAAAGGATACTCAAGGCTTTTCTACATGTGAAAAAAGTTATAATTTCATCTACTTTCAGAAGTGTCTTCATTATGCCACTGCAAGCCTGTTAGCTATTATAATCACTAATGCAAGAATTCTCTGACAGTAACAACGTTCCTGTTAATAAATTTGATCCAGTTCCAACCAACATTTTATACTCTAAGTGAAATAAATATTATCCTCATTTAACAGTCAAAGAAACTCCATCTCAGAGTCGCTCATTGTTTCAGGGCAGGTCTGGAAATAGCATGAATCCCTAAGTAACTCCTACATCTTTTCTACCAAAACATACTGATATCTAGTGGAAAGGGCATGAAACCCCATTGTAATTATGCAATTTTTCCTGACATACATTCAGGAAAGACAGATACATCCCTGGACTTGAAGATACCTCTGAGACTTGTAGCCCTAACAGAAGCTGTACAGTGTAAAAATAAATACAGATGTTTCAACCAAATTTTTGGAGGAAAATTAAGTACATTTTGAATTTATATTCTTCACAATAGGCAAAGCACATCTTGTAGGGTTAATCATCACTGCTGTGAGGCAAGGCAAACTCCTCAGTTTTGTTGAAGTTGAACCATGACACATCCTGCAGTGGGGACCAGGATAATCCAGCTGGTGGAAGAACTCACAGGAAAGTACCATGGAGCTGGGCTCAACACTCGTGTTAGTAAGTGGAGATGAAGACAAACAGGAGATCAGCTGGCACCAGTCTCTGCCAGTCTCTGGCACAGGCCAGGCTCTTTTCCACCTAGGATTTTTTTTTTTCCCCCCTATCCTCAGCAGTCTGCTGACATAGGTGGCTGCCAAGTGCACCTACCTGTGAAGTGGAACATTGCTCACCACAACAGACCAATGCCTAGAGCGTAACCACATAAAGCCAAGGAGTCACAATGAAGAATATTAATAAGGGCTGTAAAATTCTGCTTCTCGGGCAGTTTAAGTACTTACTAGCAGTATCTTAGGTCTCATCATCCAACAGTAGCTTAGAAGCCACTTAGTGCACAGCTTTTATTCTTCGGGCCTCTGTCCAGCTCTGAGGAAGCTGCCCACCCTGGCCATACAGAATGGAAGCAGGGACAGAGCCCCTACACACGTAAGTGGAAGGACACACCTGTTAAGAAGGTATCCAATTCAGTGATGGAGTGAAACCTTCAGTAGAGATCTCTTCCTACAATCCTTTTCCCAGGAAGAGGGATGAGGGGCAAGGCTTTTCTGCCCTGAAAAACACTGACACAAAAACACAGCCCAAACCAGATGACTCCATGGCAAGAGCTGTAGTTCACAACACCTGGCCCTAGGGTGACAAACAAATCCAAACCCCCCAAAGGCAGCGCTCAGGTCATAGTTAAAGGATAGATGTGCAATGTTTGTATACCTTAGCATCTTGCCTCTGCTGATGCTGTATGATTGCTCAAAACATGCTTTTAATGTCAGGCTCTTTCACCAACTCAGATTTCCTCCCAGTAGTTTCATAACTGATGTTTCGGTATAACCAACCTGAAGGTTCTAGAAAAGATGAACTAACCACAGTGGACACTGGAGAAGATACAGCTGGAATTTTTCTGTATGCTACTTGCAGAAAATAATAATAATAAATTGCCAGAAAATCCTCTGTATACAGTTTCAGCTCCTTTTTTTTGAAGAAAAATCTTTTGGCTCCTTAATCTAGGTAACTACTAAAAATATCAATGTAGTTGAGAACAGGGAAAGCAACCTTTAACAACTAGATAATACAATATTTTTCAAAATGTAGTTAGCATGAGTTGGATGCGTCTGTCAGCTGTTGAAAGGTGTAGGCATACTCAGAGAGCACACCCAAAGAACAATTATCTTCAGGATGACCTATCAGTGGTCATATGTATTTGATAAGAGTGCTAGACCTCCAGATAGCATTAAAAACAAACAAACAACAACAAAAAACCTTCCACATCTTGCTGTCAAGGTTTTATTATTATTTTTAAATTAGAGGGTGCCAAATCTGTCATAGCTGATGAGCCTGAAAGCTTGTCACATCACTTCTTTACTAGTCAAATGAAGCAAATGAAGGCCATGTTATAAGTTAGTCCAGAAAATCATCAATATTCTGAAGAAAAAAAAAAAAAAAAAAAAAAAAAAAAAAAGTTTAAAACCTCTCTTTCTCTGGCTTCAAAAGGAGCCACTCCATTATTCTGGCAGAAAGAGAGACCAGAAGAGTAGACAGCTGGCTGACACGCAGTCCAGGTAACAGGAGGGTCATGCTGTTTTGGCAGGTGGCAGCATTCTGAAGATCGGGCAGAATTTACAAACAGTGCTTCTTCACATGAATGCATCTGCCAGATTACCGGTAAAGCAATGTATCTCTCTGTACCTGTCAGACTCTTCTCAGTTCATCTGGTACCCTTCTTGCAAAACAAGTTCACATAACTAAGATATCATATGGCACTTCAGCAAGGCAAAAATATTGCATTCGTTATTTCAAGATTGATCTGATGCATATTTGAGACAATCCATAAAACCTGCTCAGTATTCCAGGTAATGGAAGTGGAAGCAACCTAACAGACAGATCCAGCTGTGCAAAAGTATATGAATCAATTTGCAAGGGAAGTTCAAGGTCCCAGTCATACATGGCAAGTCAGAAACAGGTCTCTATCTGCTTTTCATGTGCATGAGTGGTAAGCTACTTTTCTCAGAATGCCATTTTGTTTTTCAATATGAGCAAAACATTTCTGGTCTTACCTTGTTGTTTTTTCTTTTCACTCATCTCCCTGCTTCACACACCTTTGCATAATTCTATGTTTTAGAATTATCTTATACACCAACACTGCGAAGAAACAAGAACACAGTTTTTTTGCACTCTCTTGACAGAAATACAACTTTAATCTTCTGTAATGCATTTCACAATGTCCTCATCTGTAGAGGATAGTCACATGATTACTGATCTGCTGTTATTTGATTCCTTAGATTTAGGTCAGTATTTTTCATTCATAAGTCTTTATTGAAAAACTCAGTTATTTCCCACTAAAATAATTTGACAGTTCACAGAATCACAGGGGTTGGAAGGGACCTCAAGAGATCATTGGGTCCAACCTCCCTGCCAGAGCAGGTTCCCTAGAGCAGGTTGCCCAGGTAGGCATCCAGATGGGCCTTGAATATCTCCAGAGACGGAGACTCCACAACCTCCGTGGGCAGCCTGTTCCAGTGCTCCATCACCCTCACTGTGAAGAAGTTCTTTCGCATGTCGGTGCGGAACTTCCTGTACTCTATCTTGTGTCCATTGCCCCTTGTCCTATCCCCACAAACGACTGAGAAGAGGCTAGCTACATCCTTCTGTCTCCCACCCTTCAGGTATCTATACACATTGATAAGATCCCCTCTCAGTCTTCTGTTCCCCAGCCTGAACAGACCCAGGTCTCTCAGCCTTTCCTCATAGGAAAGATGCTTGAGGCCCCGTATCATCTTTGTGGCCCTCCACTGCACTTTTTCCAGGAGATCTATCTTTTTTGTACCAGGGAGCCCAGAACTGGACACAGTACTCTAGGCGATGCCTGACCAGGGCAGAGTAGAAGGGGAGGATCACCTCCCTTGACCTGCTGGCCACACTCCTTTTAATACATCAGGATCCCATTAGCCCTCTTGGCCACGAGGGCACAGTGCTGGCTCATGGTCAACCTGTCATCCACCAGGACCCCCAGGTCCTTCTCCTCAGAGCTCCTCTCCATCAGGTCGTCCCTCAGCCTGTACTGATACTTCCAGTTGTTCCTTCCCAGGTATCTTCCAACCAGTATAGGAACAGAAGCTTTATTGCTGACTGCCTTAATTTTAAATCTGTAAGTGAAACTTTAAACACCTGTAATTTAAGTTACTGAAAATTATTTCTGTCCCCTCAAAGAGCTAACATCTATTCTTCATTTCTTCAAAAAGAGATGCTCTCTCTTCTTTCCTGAGGGATTATAAAACCATCTATTAACATATGCTGAATCTTGACCACATGATAATAAAAATCATCTACTGCATTCCCAATAAACATTCATAACTGGGGTTGAGGGACAGGAATGAGATTTTTTTTTATTTTTTTTTTTGATCTTTCAAACATAATAGTATTAATTTTTTCAAGATAGTTTCTCAAACACCCTGGTGCCTAAGTTTTCAAAATACGTGATAGCAGTCTACAGTTTGAATTATGGGTTCTTCTGGGGAGCGGTGGGGCTGTTTGTTCATTCATTTTTTCCTTACCTCTACTAATCTTTGGAGCAGTATTCGAACTAAGAGTAAACTAAAGTTAGTTTTTCTTTATAAGAAGTACAGTACTTGATAATGCAAATATCAACTTTTTTTGTGTCTGTGGAACAACAGAAAAGATTACAGCATGTTTCCAGTAGAAGTTTTCCCCTCTAGTATATATACTACTTTCTGTATTAACATGCCAATACATTCCTATGCTTGGGTATTTAAAAAACTTTAGAATCATGAAGGCAAATTTTTACTTAGAAATTTCTATCTTAAGAACATTTTTTCTTTCATTCCATCATTTGGTCTCCTTTCAAAAACGAGCAAGGCATGCATGTATCCTCAGCATCTTTCGCTAATGTCACACAGATACAAGAAGCCAAAGAGCAGACAAAGCAACTGAAACAGAGAAAAACCTAACAAGAAGTTGATAGCTAGTTGTTTTTCTTAAGTAAAATAACAAGTATTTGAATTATTCAAATGTGACAGGTAAGTGATAAGAGAAAACGGTAAGAGAAAAGGTGTGTGTAACAAAACATTGAGAGCTTTCTTCGCTGGGAGGCAACTGCAGTAATAACAAAGTGACTCAGCCTCCTGCTAAAAATGCTATTTCCATCTCTGCTTTTCAAAAGGATCCTTTTGCAGAAAATTCACACATCATTCAGTTTTACTGAATGCTGAACTGAAAAATAGATGCCTACTGTCACATAACTATATTGATTATGAGTGAAAATGTGATCATTTTGCATTAACTTGCCCCACAGCACTGGAATTCCATCAAAGCATCAGAAGGAAATTAATGCTTTCATATAGTGCCTAAGAAAAATATGAGATGTTGTTCACTTTGCCCTCTAGACAAAGAGGTATATGCCAGTAGCTGAGAGGTAATAGCTTTGAGAACAGAACATGAATGCTAGACTTTTATTAAAATCATTATTTAATGTGCAAGAAAATAATGAAGCCATAGCCTTGGCATTTAAAACAAGCAATTTGTAGTCATTACGTCTTAGATCATGAGGCTTATTTTGTAAAAAGCCAGTCTCTCAAATTAAAAATTCATCAAACACTCACCCAGATTATGTAGTCCTTTAAACGATGCCATTTCATACAGATTTATTCCAGCTAAACGAAGACCTAGTAAAGTGGCACACACAAAACATCTATTTCATTGTTCTCTCTCTCTCAAAGGACCTTTCTTCTCCTTAGATTCTTGAAAATCTCACACTAGAGTTGACTAACACATTGATATTTCAATAATTTTTTCTTCCAGGGACATTTGGAATCTTAACTTGCCATGATCCTCAACTACACTGTACAGTAAACTGAAAAAAATATATACATTCAAGTTTATTCTCATTAGAATGGCAGACCAAGCAGAGAATAAGAGTGTGAAGATACTGGATATCAACAGGCTCAGGCAGATCCCTTTAACTGATTAACATTTAATCTATTATGACAATTAGATTCCTTTTTGATTGAAAAATAGGCAATAAAAGCCTGCTCCTCTCCAGGAATAATTATGTAGCCTTACGTAACTGATGTTTGTTACTCTGCTTTATTTCGAAAAGTGTTAAGCTTCATTCTCGTTAAGCATGAAGTGAGTTTTATTAAATCATACAACAACATAGCACATGTAGATTTTAATGTTTTATATAATAAATCTTTAGGAAAAATCACTATAGCCTGACAGGAATTTAGAAGGTAGAACATTTGTTCTATCTTACTAGTGAGAGACTTTACTAGGTAACTTTGAGAAATTTAAATGAAATTTACATGTGTTTCAGCAGGAGAACAAAATGCACTGCACGTTTTAACTGCTTCCTGCTTCAAGACTACTTTAATTATCATTTGAGCTATAGCAGTGTCATCCCTTTTGAAAAGAACATTGAAAGAGACTCAGTACCTCCCCCAAATTATTTTAACGTATGGACTTGAATGTAACACCACCTGTAATTTAATTTTTCTATGTTGAATAGGCATGCTGATTTCAATCCCACTCCTCTTTTCAACAGAAACAGTACATTTAAATTAACTTGTTTCAGAGTACGTCCCCTGTCTTCCAAATATCTATATTCAAAACACCTCTCCCATGGAGCACTCCACTTATAACAACAATTTGTTGTTTTCCATACCCTTCTTGTGATCTCTACAACTACCAAATACGATTTTAAGCAGGAGATAGCAAGGGTCAAACTGTTTTATTAAGGGACTAAAACACAGCATACATTACTATACTTTCCCTCTTAATAAACAACTTGTTCGTTAGTTTTATAAGCCAACAACAGTCTCTCCAAGATTCAGAGACATCCCCAGATGCCTTTGTTACATAAAGTTTAAGTAAATACCTTTTGTTGGGTTAATAGAAGTTTTACAGAATCCCACAGTGTTTCATAAAACTTCCCAGGAAGCCTAGATCTATATGCAAAGCCAACAGATCTCACATTCACTGAATTGCTGTTTTCCAAAAATTTGTGCAAAATCGTGGAATTGAAATTGGAAAATATTTTTTAAATAAAGACAGCAGATTTGGGGTATGTTCAACATATCTCCAATATATGCAGTCTATGTGTTGTAGAAATTTAAGCAGAACAAGCCTCAAACCAGAAGAAGTACAACAGCTTGCTTGCAACAATAACCATTTCAGGAACTTGAAAATAAAGGATGGCCGTCATGATAGGTAGCTGACTGAAAAGATAATATCAGGTGCTTTGTTTAGGTTACTGATAGGTTTCTAATAATCAAATTGTACTTCAAGATCGGTATTATGTAAAAATCAATGTGGTATATTGAATGAAAAAAACATTTTAAAAGAAAAATGAAAGTTAAGAAATTTAAAGTCTCTAAATGGCAAGATAGAATCTTAAAGTTACTGCGTATTTCTTCAATTTGAAAAAAAATGACAATTAAATCCACAGAACCCTGCACAAACTCAGAAGTGTTATTGTATAGGCATCACTGACCATTAATTTACTGGTTTGTTACTCCAAGTTGGCATCTTTAAGCAAATATGAATATAATCTCTACCCATTATACAGGAATTAAGAGAATAGCCAAAGAACCTTGTTGCTTCAGGAAATGATGTCCTAGTTAGAGGCTGTTTAAGAGTTTCAAGTCTGGACAATATTCTTGTCCAGAGAAAATGGACAAAATTCAAAATTGTTCTTATTTATTCTAACATTAGTGGTAGCTTTGTCTCCAAATTTCTTAATTTATCTGCAGAATTGAAAAAACATGCTGAATGTGAAAGCATTATCTATATGATAAGAAATGGAGCCTTCTCAACTGGAAGAGTTGATGCCTTTCAGGGGGAACAGGCAGGCTTGTGTCATCTTCAGAATAGTTCTGCCTGCCAGCTACGGTTCCACCACAACTTAAGTCGAATACTTATATTCAAACCCAAAGAATCCTTCCTCAATAACTCTCCATCCTCTGTGTAAAAAGGCTCTGAATCCTCCAGTGTAAGAATGTATTTCAAGCTTTATATGCTCTTCATCTTATTCACCTGCTTCTCTTACCTTTAGTTATATTACGCCAAGGTCAAGTATGACAGGGTCACTGCTCCTTTTAAAAGAAGCATCTTTATATGTAATGCAAACAGCACACAGATGAAGGTTTACTTCCTTACTGCCAACAGTTTCTTGATGATTTACACTATTTACTTTCTTTAATGCCTAAATTCAAGCTAAATATTAAAATTATGCACTTTCTTGCAAGTTTATTGTAGGAATTCTGAGCTAGTAAGCACAAAAAATATTACAGGAGATGAGCACTTGAAGGAAAAAAATATATATATTTTTTAAAAATCAGGAAAAGTTGTTTATTCAGTAAAAGCTAACAGTGGATTGGCAGGCAGGCTTTTTTAATCCTCAGTGTATTCTTTCTTCCACATTGTGCTCACCTTTTCTCCCAAAGCCCAGCAAACATTTGAAATGATTATGCATTCAAGAATGGTGTATTTGCTGAAAGAAAGAGAAATACTTCTTTAGCTTGAAACATAATTTGTGGTTGAATGATTAATGTCATTTAGGTCTTGCAATTACATAAGTTTGGATGTCACCCAGGGGATTTGGGTTGTCATGCCAGTGCAAGTACACACATTTCTTCTCGATTCAGTGCACAACAGGGTATGTTTCCCTAGACAGAGTACAGACTCCGTCTATAGTTACAGTCTAGCAATCAATATTGTCAGGTCTGGCTGGTCCAGCTTTCTTTTAAATAGTTTCTTTATGGTAAAAGGAAACAAAGAGCAGCCGTTCCTGCATAACCTGTTGAATCATCTCTTCCAGAAACAGTTAACATTGGTTGATGCTCAATCACACTTACTTTTTCAGAGGTACTTAAGTTGCTAAAAATAACCCCAAAGTATACAACAAAAAATGATTAACAAAATACAGGATATATATTTGATAACTTTGATCAAGTTTTGCTTCACAATAACATTTCAGGTGAAGTCATCTTCATCATTCTCATCAATACAGTACAAATATCAGTCTTAATTAACAAGCTGTTCATATCTTTTGTACTCTTTCCTCCAAGTTATTTTTATATATCAGCCCAGTTGTTCTGGACAGATGAGCCACATTTAAGTTCCTGACCTGTGAACTTCAAATATTTTGCTAGCACGCTGGATACGTAAGTTAAAGTGCTGGACTAGCATGTGCTTCTGCCAGCTATGCTCAAAGGAGGAATATGCTGAAGACTAGGGGAAGCAGTGAAGAAAGTTTTCTCCTCTGCATCTCATCCGCCCTTGACAGCCTGAGTGCTTCTACTCCACCTTATGGCAAAGTCATTGTTTTCCAATTCACCCCCAACAAGAAAAATAAAGCTCCTTCAAGGGTATCAACCTATTCCTTAGCAAAAGTACAATGTAAATTACTGTAGTATCATCAGGAACTCTTTCTGGACTTCTGCTGTCTTGCAGAAATTGTAAGTATATCCCCCTTGTTATACATGTATTTTGCAGTTACCTTAAAAAGCCATTTCAAAATAAAAAGCTAAACAAAATAATACTACTAATAATAAATATCCAAGTGCAAAATCTGGTCTCAAAGTGTGAATGTTGTCAATGAATTATCACCTCTGCCAAACAGCTTACTGATACAGTCACTTCAGTTTTCTTGTCATCATCCACAGGACATGACTCAGCAAATAAGTAGCAAAGGGTATCCAAGGTGAAAAAGCTTACAGTAATATCAAATGAGCAAAACATATAAGACCAAGAGCTGATCAGCACTCAGCAATCTCATTGTCAACATTCTTGTGTTTGTTACTTCCGCAATAGAAAAAAGTTGAATCTTTTCTCACAAAGCATGGCATTTTTGCAGATAACACAAAGCTGGAGAGAGCAGGTGATGCACAGGAGGAGCGTGCTGCCATTCAGAGGGGCCCCAAGAAGCTAAAGAAGTGGGGAAACACAAACCTTATCAAGTTCAACAACAAGGAGTGCAAGGCCTGCTCTTGTGGAAGAATAAAGCCCCATGTACCTGCACAGGCTGGGGGCCAACCAGCTGGAAAGCAGATGTGCAGTGAAGGCCCTGGGGCTCCTGGTGGCACCAGGTTGACAATACGCCAGGAAGACTCCTTTGCAGCAAAGAATATTCATTAGGCAGAGCATAGCCATCAGGTCAAGGGAGGTGATCCTTCCCTTCTGCTCAGCTCCAGTGAGGAGAATCTGGAGTGCTGTGCTCCCCAGTACAATGAGAAATAGGAACATACTGGGATTAGACCAGGGAAGGGCACAAAGATCATTAAAGGACTGAAACATCTTTCTGGCTGAGAGCTGGAGACTGTACAGCCTGGAACTGGGAAGTCCCAGGGGCATCTTACCATCTGTAATAAATACCTGAGAGGAGATTAAAGAAAAGGGGAGTCAAACTCTTCTCAGGGGTGCCAAGTGACAGGACAAGAAGCAACAGGCAGAAAATGAAATAAAGAAAATTCCACCTAAAAATAAGAAAGCATTTTTATACTGTGAATTTGGCAAGACAGTATCACAGAGGCTACAGAGGCTACATCCTTGTTGATATTCAAAATCCAACTGGACACAGCCCTGGCAACCCTGGCTCTGAGCATGGGCTTGGACTAGATGATCTCAAGAAACACTTTCTTGCCTTGGAAATCAGACCAACACAGCATGGTTATCTGTCTCAGTTTAGCCTGTTTCCACCATCCTGACAATGCTCATTGCAAGCTATGCTTACTATGAGTGAGACATCAAAATTTGGCTGAGAAAAAGAAAAAAATGTGTCCATGAACACCACAAAAATAAAACAAACAAAAAAACCTATCTAAAATGAAGTCAAACTACATCCAGATTCAAGGAGTCTTGCTTGAAAGATAAAGTCTTTGAACAAAAAAGTCTGCATGACTACTGCACCAAGATGATAAGCCTAGCCATAGAACAGAATACACAGAACAGTCTTCCATGTTTGTGCTTTTGAAAAGCTACAGAAGCACAGAGTTTTCATTACTTAAACACAGAAGCAGCACTACTTTGTCACTTTTCTGTGAAGTATTTGATGCAACTGAAGAAGAAAACACAATTACAGAATTTGTCTTTTTCCCCCCTGCAAGTGGAAACGGAAAGGGAAGAGCAGCTAAGCATATTAAAAAAAAAAAAAAAAAAAAAAAAAAAGTGTACCAAGCCATCTACAAAGTAAGGTGAAGACTTGTCACCATACATCACCACCCTTGCAAGCTTCATCTACTGAGGCCAACTCTATAAGAGGGGCGATGCCTAGAATTAGGTAACGGAGAACTTTTCTTTCTCCAACAGAAGTGAGTGGACTCTTCATCCAAAACAGCAGAAACAGTTGTTCATTGCTTGAACATCTTAATATTTCCAGTTTCAGGGAGATAAATGAACAAATCCCTAATGTGTTAATATTCATAAGAATCACTAGCTCATCCAAAATGATATTTCTCCACATTGACTAGGAATGAACAAGCCTTAGGAAACTGCTGCTGAAGCAGTAAGCTATACCACCCAACCAGACCAGTCTACAACTTGGCATCTAAAGCACGACAAAACAAAGAACTAAGTACTTTGAACTCCTGTCAGAAACACATTAATAATTGGATTTCTTAGACAAAAATGAAACATAGTCTTAAACCCATGAGCCCATGCTTGTATACTACCCACCGGTACAAGATCTTGATTGAATAAGGTTCTGTATTCAGTCCATGAATATCATCCATGTTTTACATATGACCTTTCTACTAGTAGCATCATTAGAATTACTATTTGCTCCTAAAAACACGTATATCATAACACTTCTGTTTTCTGTACTTCAGAAACCATCTCATGACAGCAAAGTCAATGTCATCCACATCTTCACTCTTTCCACAGTCATCACCTGTTTTCTGTTAGATAACATCACAAGTCTTGCAGATGGAGTTATCAGCATACAACGTAAATACAAGAAGCCTCTAAAAATGTATTGTAGCAAACAGTTGCAAGCTAGATTTGACAGGAGAAATATTGATTGTTCTGATGTCTGGAAATGTATTCAATAGTCTTCCTTGATGATTAATATTTCCCACATGTAAAAAGCTTGCATGAAAGACCAAGCAACAGCTGTAATTTACTGAAGGAGGTAGGACAGCTCAGCAGTAGAAGCCATCCAGGTTGTAAAATGACAGTGTATTAGTAGTTTCCATCCATTTAATTACAGTTTAAACTTTCCGATCTGACACAGTAATAAATTGAAAAATGCTGCATTACTGGCTGTTTTTTTTTTTTTTTTTTTCCCTTCTTGAAGACAGATGTTGTACATGGTATACTGTGGACCTTTTCCATCTCTTCTTTTCTTTCTAGTTATTGCCTGGCTAACAGGATGTTTCATTTTAATGAAAAATACATTAGTGCATTAAGATAAGGTCATCAGTTGTTAAGTTAAATGCAATTTCTGTAATAAAATTAATTGTATAGCCCACATAAAATTCTTTATGTGGGTTAAACACTTTTAATTACTACCTGAATTTCATTCAGCTGAATGTATAAGCGGAGTATTCCCCTATAAAAAGAATGCGTACACTGTAAAATGTCTTTACAGTTATTTATGACATGCCTTCTATATGTTATACTATAACACCGTAAGTGGCCATTAGTGTTAAAGGCTACGTAAGTCTCTTGAGCAAGTCTGAGGGAAAGGAGGCAGATGAAAGAACTAGAAGGCTATGCAGCCTGTGAAAACCCATGGGTTTGAGGGTGGCCCTTTACCCACCAGAGGTTTCCTGCAACCTTGTGTGCAAATCCCAGATTCAGGTTCCAACAAGAGGACAATGTTTCTTACTCTGATCTCCATCTACATACGTGAACAACATAGGAATAGCATTAATTTTGAAGAAGACTAAAGGCTCGTTCCCATGCAAGAAGAAGGAAGGCATACTCGCACCATCTAGAGAACAGGGGTGTCCAGCTCCTAACAGAGAGCATCAAATCCCCCTTTTCAAGCCAGCTGAGAACTTTCAAGACACAGCAAATACGGGCCTGAAGCAGCTAATTTTAACCAGCCTTCTTCAAATGGCAACACAAAACCATGGTGAGCTAAGGTATTAGGTGTGCAGGTGCACATTTGCCTGCAGATGTTTGCCAAAATATGCAAGTTGCTACTTCATTTTGTTGCAGAAAAAAGTAATGTTTCTATACTTAATCATTATTTCTGTTTTGCACAGCAGCTTGTGATGTGGACCAAATACGAAACAAAACACTACTGTCCTCATTTAGCTATATACAAGCCTGCATTTTTTCTAGATCCTAGAAAAGTGTCCAAGCAACAGGTATCACAGAGACATAGAACAGTTCAGGTTAGAAAAAAATTGACCCTCTGGTCCAACCCTCTGTTCACAGCAAGTCATCCCACCAGCTGAGGTTGCTCAGGGCTGTGTAAAGTTCGTCCTGGAATATTTTTAAGGATGGGGAATCCACAGCATGTCTGGACACTCTGGTATATGACATACTAAAATGGAAAACATTTCATGCAGTTATTTGTAAATCTTGTTCTATTTCATGTATATATCAAATATTATCATCACGGTAGCCGAACTATGAGTACAGGCAGGTCACCTCTGTGATTAGTGTAGTAATCTTGGGCTATTAAAACATGTGCTCAGTAATATTTTAAAACTTGCATGAAGTGGAACAGCTCACACTTGAAAGACCATCTCAATAGTTGTGAACTTATTGTGAAACGTGGGACAAAACACCAAAATTCTCCATCCCATTCAAAATCAGGGATTCAAGCCTTGATCATCTACATCCTTGATGGCTTAAACAGTTGTTAAAGGAGTTAATTCATTAAGTTTCAGGAATAGTGCATCGTCCCTTTTTAAAATCCTTACAGCATGAAATTGTGTAGAATAAGGGATTTTATTTTTAAAATTCATCTCCTGAGCCTCCAAAATAATCTAGTATTAATTCACATCATTTTACATTTAACAACATAATGATAGGCTCTGGGACTTGACCCATCGATTTATGGTTTAATTCAAGGTACATACTTTCTCTAGGCTATTGTTATGCCTACAACTCAATGTACATTATTCAATCCACTGATTTATGAAAACAATACTCCCATACTAGAGTGTGTTTCCATATTTCAAAATCAGATTAAGTTTGGCATTTTATGGTCTCTTCATTTTAACTGAATCGGATCATGTCAACAAAAAATATCTTCCTACACAGAAAAGAGAATTGTTTTCGTTAAAGGAAGCTTTGGAAATACTTCCCTATTGTGGACTCAGATCTAACTGTTATATTAACTGCTTGTATAATATTTTATGACAGAAAAAGTTAATACAAGCATCTTTTTCTAGATTGTTCTTCATTGTGCTAAGAGAAGCATACTTTATAAACACCAGTGATAGGACCCATGGGAACGGGGTTAAACTGAGACAGGGGAAGTTTAGACTAGACATCAGGAGGAGGTTCTTCACTAAGAGGGTGGTCGCACACTGGAACAAATTCTCCAGTGAAGCAGTCACTGCACCAAGCCTGTCTGAATTTAAGAGATTGGACTGTGCACTTGGTCACATGGTATAAACTTTTGGGTAGACCTGTGCAGTGCCAGGAGTTGGACTTATGGGTCCCTTCCAACTTGGGATATTCTTTGATTCTATGATTCTATTTCTAAAAATAGATGATTCTATAAATGAATCTATACCTTAAAAAACACTTTGTTTCAGATTTTTTACACATTGGGGTTATTTTTGGAACCTCTTCTTCCTTCCTTCACTCATTAAGTCAAAAATCAAGCATACAAGCTTTTGGTACTAGTTCTGAAATTTTAACTACATTGCTAAGTTACAAACTAATGAAATAAAATTTCATAGCAGCAGCAGCCAGCACAGATTATTTGCTATTCGAAAAACATCAGTCCTAGAGGATTTCATTAAATTGTATAAACTCAGCAGGTGTTTCAAGAATTATCTTAAATATGTTTATAGGCAAGTCTAACAAGATTGTTACACATGCAAAAGATTTTTAAAACTCCACCCACATCCTTTTGGCTGCAATACATTCTCATTCTCTTACCAAGTTACTGTCATTTGGCTACTTCCTTTTGGTCTCTTGCCCTGAATAATTTATCCAAACAAAATTTCACAGGTGCAAGATTTACAGAGCAAATGTATTTCAGGCATTTTTAATAATCTGCAAGCTTTCTGCCCATAGTGTTCTTTAATAAAGTTTGAATCCCCATACATTTTTGCCAATGCTTTTCAATTACACTTAGAACTTTGAATGTTTTAGCAAATATAGCAATTTCTCTTGCTCACTGTAAAATTATACTGTTCCACACACACAAAAAAAAGACCTTTAGACCTATAAGAATTCTGTAATATGCCCCCTTGTAAAAATAATTTATTTTTGCTAGTATTGTAGTGTTTTCCAAAACAATATCTGAAACTATTTCAAAAGCATACTAGTAAAGATAGAGGTTTGCAGACAGCCCATACATTAACAGATTATTCACTCTACTATTAGTGAAGTTTGCATATGAACATGCAGACTTGTATGAACACAAGCAGGAAGGCCTTGGCCTGACTGAAAATCCCAACTCCCCCCCCAAGTCATTGCCATGCCTTCTCCAGTCTAAAACATTTCAAGGCTTTCAAAGTCAAGCTGCATTGTTCTCACTGTGAAGGACAATGCAATGAATACGAACCTAAATATATTTAAAGTGCAATTTTATTTGGTTTCATATATATTTTTTCCTTCGGATTTTGGCAGTGCAGAAGTCTGTAAGATTTCCAAGGACCTCAGCTCCACGTTTCATTTTCAAGAGGCAACTCTGTCTAGAGGTTCCATTTTAAATAGAAACCAGCTTAAATAGAAACCAGCTCTGATCTCCAGAAGAAGCTACCCTGTGCTTCACACGGCAACGCTTCCTAGCTTTTATTACACCAAAAGTAACACAGAACCTGAAGATATCAATATTGTAGTAAGTCTTCACAAAAATAGAGTAACACAGGTGAAGACATGAAGTGAAAAGTTATGTGCACCAGCACCACCTAGCGATAACTACAACGCTAAGGCTCAACTGCGTTTAGCAGTTTTCTAAGTATGTTTTTGTGTGTTCAATAGGTAGCATAGAAAACCATAAAGTACTTTAGGCTGTGTAACCGCAACACCCTGTAATTGTCCAGTATTGGCAACCCTGAATCTCACTATTGCCACTGCCAGTAACACAATATAAAGCCTGCGACCTGTTATCATAAGCTTGTGTCTGAGGCTTGCCCTGCTTAAATTTGACTTGGGAGGAGCTTTGGTTTTGCTCAATTTAGATATAAACAACAATTCCTCTTCTCACCAGCTGGCTACATCTACTTTGTTCTACTTTTGCTTCCCACTGCAGGGCACAAAACCAGATTTATACAGGTGTAGTCACAAGCAGTTACTCTGCTCAGGACAAGATATTTGTGACCAACACAGAAAGCCTATAACAGGCATAGACACACACTAAAAATAGTACATTCTGTTGCAAAAGTTGCAAGCAAGCATAATGAAAATGTATGAAACATTAGCAAACATATAAAAGATCAAGTGGGTCCTATAGCAAGTGTCCTACCACTTCCCACCACATTGAACCCACAGAGCTGATTTCACATTTCACTTATAAAGAAATTTGATTCATGCCTCAGATCAAACACACTACAAAACGTTTCCAAGAGCAACAATCCTGTGAGAAGGCCTGCTGTCATCAGCACTGACTGCTACAAGAATATCAGTTTCCTTGGGTAGCCAATGCCTAGGAGGGGTATTTCCAGAAGTTTTCCAGAAGTACCTGCCAAAGTTGGAGAATAGAGGGCTACAGGCTGCCTGCCCCACTGCATCTTCAGCAGATATAAATGCTAAAAAAAAAAAAAAAAAAAGAAAAAAAGCTTCCAACAAAATTCCAACCAGGGCTATCCTGCTGCTGATTTCACACAGTTGACAGACCTGCTGTATATTGATAAATTAGTTTTTTAGAAAGGTAATAGATTTCTCCAGAGATATGACAGATTGCTCTCTTCTTCAGCTTCCCATATATTTATGAACATATTTGTTCAGGACAGGACTACAAACCTAAGCTCGCGAAAAACTGTTTTAATTTCCTAGTCTCAAAAGAGCAGCAAAGCCAGCAAACCTGATCATTGTCTTTGATCTTCTTTACTTGTAGACAGGCTATAAGCGATTAAGCTCCTTTCCCATTACTTAAAGTGATACTCTAAGATTCCCCAAGGGTAAATGCATTAGCTACTGATCGGTCAGGGCTTTTTATTTTATTTTTTATTATTTTAAGGAGATTGTTAGATTTATAGAATACTGTTAGCTTAGATGGTCTGGATTAGAATTTCAGAAAATCCTTTGGTAATTTAGTGGCATAATTCCTCCTTCTACCAGTGCATGGAGAGAATTCATATGGATACCTTAAGTATCATATCAACTGATCATTTTAATAATTTTTTTTTTTTTTTTTTTTCTTCTGGTATTTTAGATTATGTATTTTTTTTAACACTACAAGTATTCTTACAATCTGGAAAGAGAATAGTCAGCAAGTTGAATTAAATTCCTTGATTAATGCTGTGCTGTTCAGTAATACTTTAAGATAAAGGGGTGCAAAGTTTTGCACCATTTCCCTACATACTCTATGTCTGCTGTATCTTAGCTCCAGTTGTATTAAGACACAGTTTCTCAGTCTGAGAAAGAATTGATTCTTCAAGAATACCGCCTGCATAGTTCCCAACATACTTGTGTATATATATTTAATCTAACTGCACTTAAATATTTATAGAACTATTACATATTACATTTGAACTATAGAACTATTACATATTACATTACATATTACATTACTATTACATTATTTTCTGGGAATTACATACCCAGAAAAGCCATATGAAGGCTAAGGAAAAGGAGGACTTCTTTGTTTGTTTGTTTTTGTCATCGTTACTGTCATCACCCATGCTCCCCTCTGCCCCAATCCCAGACAGTGACAAGCATATAATATAGCACCAACAAATATACAAGATTAGTGCCAGACTCCCATTAAAGGCACTCTAACATCTTCATCTAGTCAAATATGTTCTCCAGATAAGATTATGATATACAGAGCAAATAAATGTTATGTTACAGATTATAGCATGAAACCACAGGGATTTTATTTTACTTTTTTTAACCTGAGAAGTCCGCAGTGATTCAGGATAGTAATTGAAGTTGCACATTTTGCATTAAGTGACCTTCTTTCAATGTCTTACAGAATAATTGATCTCTAAAATGACCATTCTATGATAAACAATGAAAAAAAAAAAGCTACCACACAAGAAGTCAGTACTGCTTAGATGGTGTAAACGTTTGTAAGACCAATCTTAAAAGAAAAAAATCACAATATTCAAGCATTTCCAACAGCCTTGGAAGTAGATCGTAGTTTAACACATGAAAACTTGCTTACTAGAATTCTTGCTAATACCCCTAAGAAGTCCTCTTTGAGAGGCGTGACTGGATAATCACTAAAACATACCCATGCAAATACCAGGCTTAGTGCTTGTAATGTTATGGTAGAAAAACTGGCATTGCAGTTCCACTTTCCTATTCTTATGGAGATCACACCTAAGAGAAAGTCTTAGTAAGAAGAGCCATTGTCTTCATACTTCATAAATGTAACACTGAAATGGAAAGTCAGAAGCACTCGGAACTGTTACTGGATCTAAACTGGAAATACAGTCAGGTCTGAAAAAAAAAATATTTTAAAAAAAAGACTTTAAACCATACCAATATTATTCATTTAAGTTTCATTATTTCCAGTGGAACTCATATTTTCTGAAAACATGCACAACACGTTTATCTCATGCAGCACTGAATAGCAATATAGCTGTCTGAATTTAGGTGTTAAGGAGCAGAGAGGGAGGGGAAGTGGGGAGGAGGCTGGGAAGGGAAGAGAGGAAATAAGCTTGAGGGTAAGTCTTACAACTAAGAGTTCCCACACCTCTAATTAAATTAGGACCATCACATTTCATTTATCCCTGTTAGTAAGATGAGCAGAAGTCACAACTGCTGTCTGTATAAGAAAGAAGTCACTACATTGTTAACTTGGTAAGTTATTATCAATTTGCTCTTCAACGTGGAGCAAAAGGACAACCAAAACTATGCCAAGGTAAATAAAATGAAATATTACTAACTGTAAGCAATCTTACCTTTAGGACAGGATGCAATATGTTTGAAGCAGTAAAGGAAACAGTAAAAACAATAAAAGAGGGCATAGAACTTACTATCCTTCTCCATCCAAATAAATGAAGGCAGGTAGTAACAAAAGTATCAATAGTTTGCAGCTACACAATAATGTCTTGTAATAAGGACTATGCAGTGTAAACATCTGAAGTCTAAGCAAAGTTTTAGCTCTGTTACTATTTCTAAAAGGATTGAGTTGTCACTATTTTGCCAGCTATTTCTGTGAAAGTACTGCAAATAGCCTCTCTGTCCTACTTCATTGATTTTACAAAAGACAACAAAAACAGATGATTTAAGAAAGCAGAACACCATAAACTTAAGGAAAGATCAAACTATTTCAGCTGTCAACTAAGTTCAATGTTTTTCTCTGTCACCCATTTCACACATCCCCTCCCATACCTTGAGTCAGACCAGCTCTTCCCACTCCCAAGTGAGGGTGAGGGAAGCCTGAGAGCCCTGAGGAGCCCTGAGGAGCCCTGAGAGCCTGGCCCAGCAGCTCTGCCTCTGGCTCCCAGCATGGCCATGATAACCCGGAGAAATCGCAGCCTAAACCTATTGCATGAACACCTGCTTCTGAAGTCCTAGAACTGACTCAGAATCAGGCTTAAAATACAACATGTTGCCATGCCCTATTAATCATTTAGCTTTCCTTTGTTTTGCCCTTTGATTTATTTATTCTAGACAATACTGTTAAACTGAATTAAAAAAAAAAAAAAAAAAAAAAAAAAAGATTTGCATCATAGTAAAGAAGTTTCTAGACAGATAAAATGAAGTTTGCATGAGTTGTTACAACAAAACCGTATTCCAAAAAAATTGTGAACAGCAGTAAGGAGCTACAAAGAGGTTCACAGTAAGTATATTTAACTTTCCAATCGGACCATAAAAGTGAAAATTTAATAAGGCCATTTCTAAACCAAGAACAGCCAAATTGGAACATTATTTGATTTTTGAGGCAAGTAAAGTTTATAAAAGCTGATATAATGATGCTGGGAAGAGCAGTTGTCTGAAATCATTTGGGCTTTCTTGGGGTGTAAGGGACAGTTTGTAAGTGTACAAACTTACATCTTTGAAATTTAAAACCAGTCACCAGAAGTGTACCAATACTGTGTTCTGTCAAAAGGAAGTTAGTAGCCAAGTAGGGGATTAATCTGTTACTACATCTGTAATATTTGCCTCCACTAGGGGAAGTGAAGTCTACTGTATAAAGAAGCTGTATAAATACTGTATATAGCTGGCTTTCTGTTGACCAGTAAGCTGAATTAGAAAAAGGGTTCAGGACTCAAAAAACAGGGTTTTGTGAGAAAACTTATTCTCTTTACAAAAAGGATCAAATAAGAAAGCCTTTCTTTTCCAGAAATCAGATATGATATGATTCCTTGCTCCCCAGCAGGAGGAAACTGTTCCAAACGTCTACAGGAGAGACCAGCACAACCTCTCAATGCTGTGATATGGATCTAGACAGGGGAATAAAATTTCCAGTTGTTCAGTTAATCATGCTGGTAACAACCCTTGGTTTATTCTGAAGTAAAGCTCTCTTATTTGACCTAACATTGCGAGTCTTCCTCCTGACAATCTCCCATAGAAACTGCTAAGCATACCAAAGACATCAAAGCAGCAATAGTCAGAAATGGCAGAATTCTCACATTTACTGTGAGAAATAGAAAATAAGATGCTTCTTTTCAAGATGGACGGATGCAGGAAGGAAAAAAGCAGCACCACGCCAGAGATAGAGTTTAATATAGAACTGAACCTCAGCAAAATGCTTCCCTGCAGTTCAATATACAAAAATTAAGTCTTTCATTTTGTATGGTGCAAAAAGTTTGACTCATCTGAAAATGTTGAGAACAGATTTACATTAAGATTTATTTTTCCTTCACAAGTCAAAATAATACTTTTATTTTTTTCAACCCAGGTGGCACAGAAGATCAATGATTATTGATTTAGTCTCTAAAATTTCTTCCTTCAAGAAAAATTCAAATTTTGGTCTGTATCTATGCAATTTTTTCATAGTATAGTGCTTGTTTTCTAACACATATTCAGTCATAAAAATGTCTTAACACAATTCTTCTAAGCTTTAAAATTCTACTTCTGTGTAAGAAACCTTAATTTGATAGTTTTGACTCAGTTGATGGGTTGACTCAAGTAGATATTACTGTACAATTATTCAGTAATTTCTTTGTACTTTCTCATCTGCCTGCTTTTCTCCCTGTTCTCACTATAGACTTAAATTGCAGGCAGTCTAGGTCAGGGATCTTTTGTTTGCTTTGGTAGCATTTGGAGTGATATATGTGTGTGTATATATATATATATATATATATATTTACTTAAATTTATATATATACACTTATTTAATCACATTGGAGTCCTGCTCCCTGTTTTGGATTCTTTGGATAAGAAGAGTTCACAGAATTAATAACTGCAATTTTAGAGATAACTGTAGTGCTTGTCTACAATAACTCATAACATGAGGAAGAGTAGACAAATACAAAGCATACTTCAAA
The DNA here is from genome assembly GCA_011076525.1 of Nettapus auritus. NCBI lineage: Eukaryota > Metazoa > Chordata > Aves > Anseriformes > Anatidae > Nettapus > Nettapus auritus. The sequence goes on from CM021765.1 coordinate 101,805,016, forward strand.
TGAGAATTAATAATCAAGAGGATTAAAAATTAACCTGTGACTTCTCTTGTCATTCATCTAAACTTTTTATTTCACCTTCCTTTACTACACATGACGTTAATTGCCTCAGTACTTCAAGTTATTTGTGTGTAATTACAGGTACCCAGGAATACCTGTTTTTAATACAAGCCCAGCTTCCCTCATAGATAGGGTTCATAGATAGCCTTGAGCATCAGCAGCTCCAACCACTTCTAAAAGTTAAGAGAAAAGAAGGGGTTGTTATAGAGTACGCTGCTCCTTGTTCATTTACTTCCCTTCCCACTTCAGTTCTTGTGTTCATGTCACTACTATTCAACCAAAAAGACAAAAGTCTGCAGTAGACACAAACTGTTTCTCCTGAAGGTCTTAAGTGATTTGTTTTCTGCTCCTGCATTCGGTCTATGCATCTGCTATAGAAGAATACAGTACTCAGAATACTTTGTTTTAAAAAGTTGTCCATTATCAGACTACAGCTTAAGACATTTTGATCAAGATCCCAACTAATCAGTTTACTTTCAAAATGTTAATAAATTTCCCTTTTCAGAGGAGCTCTCATTATGCTTAAGATTTTTGATGATACACTATTAACACTTTTTGAAATGCAATTGATTTATTGTTTTCAGTTACTGAATTTATCACATTATCCAATAAATATGATTCATCATAGTATTCTATAAATATTGCAACAAATTATTAAAGCAATAAAATCTCATGTCAGAAATTTAATGAGATCACATCACGTTTGCGTTAAAGCCAAGTGATAAATTGTGACATCCACAGTGGCTGTCACTACCTTAAAAAGGGAAGCATCTACACATTTGAATCTTGGATTCTCCTAGCACAAAGACTAAATCTTCATTTGGAGCAACTAGACAGAAAAAGTGCAACAGAAAGCATTAAACATTAGTAGTGTGCAACTAAGTATTTTTCTTGTGTAATGGATACCAATCTTGTCTGGATGTCATTTAGTGTGAAATTCAAAGATACAAAAGTTCAGCAGTATTGTGTAGACCTATATTTAGGGATTTATTTGGCTTATTTCCTTCTTAATTTAAGAGATTTCAAATGATTAATTCAGGCAGTTTCTATTAAACTACTTTTGTAGTACTATAATTCCATAATTTTCTACCAGATAGAGCCAATATAGCCTACTGAAAAGCTATTAACTGTTGTCTTATTGCCACAGAAGTAAAAAATATTTGATTGGAAACAGACAACAGGAAAGGATGACAGAACTCTGGAAAGGAATTTATATTCATATGCATTATATTAGATGATAGTTGTAGGAATTGCTTATGGGGCTAGCTACTCTTTTTGTAGATGTATACACAGGTAAACATGCAATTACTTGCTGAAGATAAGCTTAGCAATAAATTGATATTTATTATTCTGATATGCAATTGGGAATTTCTTCCCCCACTCCCCTACCCCTAGTTTTGCATGAGCAACTAAGGTAGATTGGTCTCTCAGATTTACTCAATTTTATAAATGGAGCAGAAGATTTAGTAGGTCTTGCCATTATTAAGCTTGAGTACTACATATTTTACTATTAAACATTCCCCTGTTCTCCTAATGTCTCCTAGAAGAGTTCAAAGTTCCAGTGATTCATTCAGAATCTGTTCCTACTCATTAAAATTAAGTCACCCAATCAAAGGGAAGAAAGCAAGCCAAGTGAATTACAAACCCAGCCCTCACAAACTGAATGTCTTTTAAAAAAACAGAATAAAATCCATTCATAGATTACTCAAAAGGTCTTAAATTCATCGCGAGTCACACATCTTCACTTGATTAGACCAACAGCAAACTATTATACCCTTAGTCAACCAAATTCTGGTACAAAATTTAGCATGTACATTTAGAAGCTCTTTGCAATACTCAAACAGGTGTTAATTTTACACACACTATGACAACTCTGATGTCTTAAGGGCTACTATTTTAATAATAAACAGTCACAACCATGAGCCATTTATGAAATGGCAGAGAAGAGTTTTCTGAAATATAGATATTTAATATAATCATGTTAGAAAGAAATACACATTTTAATATGCAACTGCAAATGCAAAGTCAATGTTTGTTGCACTTATTAATTTAAATATAATTTTTCACATGTATATTCGCAGCTTTATCCTATTCCTTTATCATGGTAACACTGCTGGATATTTTTGTGCATCACAGGAACTGACAGCCAGCCCTGTCCTCAATGCTTTCAACAGTTCAGTAACTCTTCTGTTTGGGTTATCAGAATAAACCATTACCTTCTGTCACAAGAAATTTTTTGTACCACAGTAAAGACCAAAAACTTTTCATTCAGAAGCAGGTTACAACATACTTAATCGGACATAATTATAACGAAGGGCACTTGAAACTATTGAATTTAATAACAAAAAAAAAAAAAAATCCTGAGGTTGGCTCATGCCCTCAGACACAAATCACACCCGCTTAGGCTTTCCTTCTCCCGGCACAACCTAAAATCTGAAGACAGACCTAGCCCTTGCACTTACCTACGCATCTATTGGGTTTTGTTTTTTAATGTTGCCACCCCGTGGACATTCATGGCAAAGGCAAAACTCTTCACAAAATATATTAGGGAAAAACGTTGGAAATTCAAAAGAACAACCTTTTATATTTTAAGAATCGAGAAAACAAAGCTTTACATAAATTTATGTGGGCAATCCCAGTTTCAGAATAAGTATTTCATTATCATAGACCAGTTTAGAAGGGACCTTAAACACCATCCAGTTCCAGCCCCCCAGCCATGGGCAGGGACACCTCCCACCAGACCAGGTTGCCCAAAGCCCCATCCATCCTAGCCTTGAACACTTCCAGGGATGGGGCATCCACAGCTTCTCCGAGCAACCTGTTCCCATGCCTCACCACTATGAGTGACAAATTTCTTCCTTGTATCTAATCTAAACCTACCCTCTTTTTGTTTAAAATCATTAGCCTTTGTCCTATCACTGCACTACCTGACTAAGAGTCCCTCTTCAATATCTACAGTTCTGTAGGAATCTGATGTGTTAACTTCATTAAAGTGATTTTTTGTTTTGTTTTTAAATGTTAGTTGAAACACCCTGTTTTAAATACATCAGCAGCATAAGGGAGACTAAGGAAAATGTGGGTGTCCTGCTAAATGAAGCGGGTGTCTTGGTAACAGCAGATAAAAAGAAGTCTGAGTTACTGAAGGCCTTCTTTGCTTCAGTCTTCACTGCTAAGGCTAGCCCCCACATGCTATTGAGCTCAGAAACAAGAGAAAACCTGGAGAGAGGAAGACCTTCCCCTGTTTGAAGAGGACTGGGTTAGAGGTTGTTTAGGCAAACTAGACAACCTCAAACATTCAGTGATCCTGAGCCTACAGCAGAGAGACATTATCTGCAGGAACACCTCCAGCTTGAAGTTCATTGCCTCACCTGCATTAGTTTTTCCAAAAACTGTTCTAATGGGTGTAAATGCTTTTTCCCCCTCTTAAATTGCCAACAAGAAAAAATAAATAAAAATAAATAAATAAAAAATATATCTTGACCTTACAGTTTCTTCTACTCTTCCAAAGAGTAAAACTCCCTGTTCTTTACATAGGGCCATGAACTCTATGTTCATGCTTCTTTTCCTTTCCTTTTCAGTATGCAGAGGGAATTGACAAACTCAGTCTTGTTTTCAGCTGTTCCAAAAGAAGCATAATCTTTCAGTCTAGTTATATAATGGATTGTAAAAATCTAGCAAGGAAGACATTTGTTTAAGAAATATAGCTAGGCATTAGGCATAAAAAAAAACTATACTCAATGTATCTTTAGACTAGTTCCCATACCATTATTTACTGTTATTACAGATTAACTTGCAAATTTTAATTATGAGATACTTGTTTCCAGCTATTGTGATCCCAGTTACAACAGGAAGGAGATGGCGGGAAACCCACACAAACCTACATCTAAATTTCACTCTGGTACAGCTGCGTAGTAACAGGAATAAAGCCAGCACTATCCTAGATCTAGATCTCCATAAAAGGTCTAATGCAGAAAATTGAATTAAATCATTTCATTTTGCACTTTTCTAGTTTTGCAGCATTTGTAATATGGAATAATATAGAAAACGAGCATCCTGATAGCCTTTACAGTCCTCTTAAGTGTGGGACAACAGGGTTTCCCTGAGGAAAGCGGAAGCAAACAAGTTGCTGTGAAGGATTAGGGCATTCACCTGCAAGGTGGGAGGAGATTCAAACCAGAACACTGATGTCTTGCACATCCCTGTATAACTGCTCTAAACACTTTATTCCCTTACTAGGCAAAATCAGAATAAAACCATTTTTATCCTTTATCCTTTCCAATTTCCTTTCTCTCTGAAATTCCTGATCAACAACACGCCACCACATTAGGACTCTGCTTTTTTGGTGTGTGTAAAGTACAACTGATATTCACATACTATACAAAAACATTCATTTCAGCCTGACTTCACCCAACAATGCATGTGTAAAAGCTTCAGGGATTTGAGCCTCTGAACCCAGACAATCTACTGGCAATGTACCTAAATTTGGATCAACAAGCATAACAGAGCCTAACAAAAACCGCTCAGCAGTAGCAGATTTTTTAAAAAAATTACACATTCTTGAAACAAAAAGGTTATGGAATTCTAGGAAGTGTTTTTTTTTTTTTTTTTTTTTTTTATCTCCATTACAGAAAATGTCATGTACTTCAGAACTCTGCAAGTGTTTTATAATAGTTTTAATAACAACAGTGTATTTCACATAGTAACACTGCATTATGGAAAATAGTTTTTTGTTTTTTGTTCCCCCCCCCCCGATTTCTTTAATCATTGTAATAGTATTTATGCTGTACACAGGCATATGGCCCTATCCAGAACCAAGCTTACTGTATACAATATTATATACAATACAGCACACTGTACAATGTTTAGTGTGCTGATCTGTTTGACTTTGGAGTAAACAGCTTCCAGGAAAACGGGGGAAAAAAAAAAAAAAAAGGAAAAGCAGCTGTTAAACTGAGCAGGTGATTAGACAAAAGACAGAACTTCTAGAACTTCAGTGTTCCCAGCAAAAACATTTTAAAAGAACACTATCAAATTGAACTGTTACTTCAACAAGGAGAGGAGAAAGATAAAGGACACTTGGTGAATATTAGCAAAAAACTAGTTTTATTGGTAGACAGCAGTGATCTACAGTTGTGCATAATAGGCTCCCAGCTCTATAAATCTACTCTATTCTGCAGCACTTTCCTGAGAACGTGATATATTTTGAAGAAGCTCCATCTAAATGTCACCCTGAAAGCTTGCTGTGCTGAGGACTATTCTAAATGTCAGAACAGTCTCATGCGACCTATGACTGAATTTAGGATTAGTCTACATCACGTTTTCCTAAAATGAATTTCTTAACACTGTTATGCATCTGGAATTCGGATTTTGATCTGCACTGTTATCCAGTCTCCTTGCCTTCAAAAGCTCAGGCTTTTGTCAGCTTACCTCAGTTTCCAGGCTCAATGCACTTGGAAAGAACAGTGAGCAATAATACAGTGCAATGCATTCCTAATGCATCCTCTGAAATAATTTGAGTCTTGACTGCATTTTGGATTTTTATCTTTGCACAGATAAAAATTATTTCCTCTTACACTGTTTGTATTATTAGGAACTTCAGAGTCTGGACGTGCTTCAATGAAACTGAAACATGCAACAGTGATGCATGTAAGCATGCTACACTGGTTTAAAATGTTTTGCTGAAGAGAAAACTTGAATCATGGATGGTGAAGAGCACGAAGAGGCTACGGACACTATGGTCTGGAAAGGCACTCACATTCTCAAAAGGTGTTCCCTCTTTCTCTGCTTTGTTTGGCTTTTCCCAAACACTTTCCTACAAGACCACCTGTCTTTTAGAGGCCAGTGGGGTAACAGTCCTGTTCGGTTGTCAAAATATGGAAGAAATGTGACAGCAAAATGCTGTCTCCAGTCTCAGATTTTAAGGTTAATCTACCTGAAACATGCCAGACATCACTAAAAGATGTTAGGCTTCTGGAGTTTTAATAAAAATAAGCACTCATGAAGGATCTATACTGCTTCTGAGAAAGTGTATATCTACATAGAAGAGAGAGGTTTGTGAGTGACTTCACTGAAGGAAGCATTCTTGTGACCCAGATTAGATACAAGAGGAACCACATTAGCAAGAAATGTTGTGAAGATCCTTACTATAGGAAAACATTTAATCTTTTTTTTTTTTTTTTGCATCTTGCTAGACAACAGACAATCCAATTTCAAAATAGAAGTCAGGGAAAGATTCATTAGCTCCACTGTCCACAGCACTAAATACGAAGAGATATAAAAAAGCTGGATCTCTACAGCTCTCATAACACAAGTAACAGTCTTTAAACTCATTTGGGGAAAAAAAAGTTATTGAAACTCATTAGACATGTGAAACTTGACCTAACCAAGATGAAGAGGCTATTCCTGCATCAAAATGAAAGCACAAACATATCAAAGGGAAAAAAACAAGGTTTCTGAAAACAAGCATGGAATTAAAAATTGAAATTCTTAGAATTTCACAATTGGTATTCAGATGAAGGAAATGCATACCTGAGCTTACAGGAGAATACCAAGTTTTTCAATTGATGTATTAAATGATTAGTGCAATGTTCACTCTTTTGTTGGGCTAATAACTAGCACTCACTCACTCTTTTGTGAGAACTCATCCTATGTTAGTCCTTGGAAAAAAATCAACACAGAAGAAAACCTTTGACAGAGAAATTGATTCTTTGGTAGAATACAAATAGAACACAAATTCTAATAAACATTTTCTGGATTTTGGTACCACTCAATTTTTTCTTGTGAAATTGTGTGTTTTAGTAAGAAATTAAGCTAAAACTTCTCTTTTGAGAACATGGTTCTCTTTCAGAAGACATTTCACAAAACTTGTAGTTTTGCTTTGAGTATTCTACCACTATCCATATTCTGACTGAAATTTATTATACAGTTCAAGAAAAGCTTAAAGAAACCATACAGATACAAAAAAAAAAAAAAGGAAAAAAGAAAAAAAGATTAATTCCAACAAAAACATTTAGATTGCAAAAATATCACAGAACTTAGTACCATCTAATTAAAGAATAACTCTTGGGCACATATTTGAAGGAGCACAGTTGAGGGTTATGCTATATACAGCTTCAACAGCACCTTGTAATCATAGGTTCACCTTGTGAACCGCATAAATATGTTCTCAGAATAACTTCATAAGAAAAGAACCACAGTTAAGAAAACAAACAAGGCAAAACTGTAATATTGTAATCTGAGCTTAATTGCTGTATAAAAATCTGCTAAATAAAACACCAAAATACGGCTTATGTAGGACTTAAGGTAGTCATAAACCATACATGAAACAAGATTGATTTTGTCTTAAAGATGATATATATGACATTCTCATAACAGTTTGGATGGCCAAATTGAATCAGGTGGCTGCTACTTATCTCATAATGCTAACAGTAGTCCCTACCACTTATCATGGTAATAAAAGGTAACCCTCAAACTAGCAAGGGTACAGAGAAGAGGTTAATAGCACAATCATCTAAATGTACAGTTAGTACTCTGCCATATTCACTGCATTAGATTTTATTTAGTGTTACTCGACTGCATCCTGCATTACCAAGTGTATAATAAATTGCACTTTCATAGTACACTGTAATTGTTTTTATGACTATTTATTAGAAATAAATACTTCTAATGTTTTCAGACAAAATATATAAAAGTTACTCCAAAATGCACATGTTGTTAGACTCTTACCTTTGTTATAAAGTACCTAGTAATAAAACATTTGAAAAAGTTTAAAACTTGCTTTGCTTGTTTCTATTGCACATGTGGATTGGATCAAAATGGTAGGCGATTCCACAAATTTGACCTTCCAATTCATTGTGCTACTTGAGAAATACTACATGTGATTTTTCAAGAAGCTTTTAAGATCTATTTTTTTTTGTAATAAAATGTCAAGTTGCTGTTTTATAAATACTGACCATGCAACAAGTATCAGATGGATTAAACTCCACTATCAGAACTCACTTTCAGCTAAAAATCAACACTCAAGAGAAGCTGAAAGCGCCATTTGCATACGTTTTGGACCTTCCACTTATTGCTTGCTTTGGTTTATGTCAACCTCAGGCATTATGCTCTAGGGACCCTTTTCTGTAGGGAAGTGTGCCCTTGCAGAAACACAGAAGCAGAGCAAATTGCAAAAGAATAACCTGACAGTGCCACAGTAGTGATTCAAAGCAAACATTCAAGGATCAAACCATAGCATAGATGTTTATATTTCAGAACATTAACCAAATTCTCATAATCTTAGGAAACTAAAGCAGTGGGAAGAATTTCCCACTATAGAATTT
>CM021765.1:101813493-101917176 GCA_011076525.1 Nettapus auritus
CATGCAAGACTTCTTTCTTCCCCCGATTAACAGTGTAACAAACTAATTTAAATGCACAGGAGTGTAACCGTTACATATTCACAACAAAGACAATCTAAAATACCTTCTTTGCCCAAACCATGAAGGCTTGTATGGACTTCCATTGGGAACAGTTCATCTTCAGCTATTTTTTGACCCTCCTGCATGCTCTCTGGGCATTATATGACAGTAAATGCACAGAATGACTTTAACCTCTCAGTTTAACTTTGAAAGATGTTACTGAAATGTCCTCGTTCATCAGTCCATGGCAGCCATTTACCTGGGGACCTACAGTGTAAGAACTACAGGTCACGTTGGTATACGAACGCACCAAGATTCATGAAATATAAAGCATATAGACAAAACTACCAATGCTCACACTGAAAAATACCTCCCTTCCCTGCCTCCAAAAGAAAACTCTGGAAAAAGTGACTGGCTGAATATTATGAAGCATATATGTTAAGCTCCCTGCTCCAATGAGCAAGCAGTTTGGAAGTATTTATAGGTATAGTCCTAAAGATTTTGAAAGGAAACTGCTAAATAATTAAAATCAATTAACACAAAGAAGATAATCTTGATACTTCAAAGTATGTAAAAAAAAAAAAAAAGAAAAAAATCAATCTATGGTCACCTTTTATATACATATAATTTATATATATAATATATATATATTATATAATTTTTAATATATATATATATTAAAAAAAAAAAAAAAAACCACCCACCAGACCACCAAATGCTTCACTTCAGCGCCATCACTCCAACATGTATCAGAGTGGTCAATCTGTTTTAAGGCACCTAAATCCTTCCCATATGTTTTTCTTGTTGTTGTTTGATTTTTCAGTGACCGTTTATACCATAAGAGTTTTCCTAAAGAATTATTTTCAGTTGAGTTTTAAATAACTAGTTAGTTTGGAAGTGGAGCAGGGGTAATCTGTAGAAAACTAAAGCAAGGACAGGCTTAGGAAAAGCTGAGATAATCTCTTTTGTGGGTGCTGCAGAGACCTAAACAGAAGTAAACCAATCAGCTCAGGTTTATATTTTATCTGCTTTCACATCTGAGGGATTCTGGTACCCTCAATTAAGAGGGTGATTTGTACCCAAGGAGAGAGGAGAAAAAAAATCTGTTTTCCACTGTGGAAGCAGAGAACACTCTTTAAGCAAAGGCTGGAATTTGAAGATCAGTGACCATATTTGTCACTAAATTAAGGAAAAAGTGTACTGAGATACCTTTAACTGCCAGGTGGGGCAACTTGACTGAGAGCAGACGTCCCAGTAGCCGTGGTGGCAGGGGAAGCCAGGCCCATCTCACATCCCCATTTTGGGCACCCCACACCTCAGACTGCCTGCCACGGGGCTGGGGCTGCCCCAGGGCATTGAGAGGGCCCACATCACAGCACCTCGGTGGCCTACTGCTTCACTTGTACATACTGCTTGTCACAAAGTCTACTTAAATAATGGTAAGGAAAACATCTCCCAAGGGCAGGACTTGGCTTTTTACCCTGCTTCTGAAATGAAGTGCATCTACCAATGTCTTCTGTGCCCTCTCCCAACCCCACAGGGTACATCAGAGGAGCCCATGGATCACCCCTCTAGCAGGGACTCAGTACCAAGCTGTCCTGCCTCACTGCACCTGCTCAGCTGGACCCCTTGCAGCCACCAGAAGCCCCCCTCCCATGCCAACCCAGCCCACATGACACAGCCATGGCACCATAGCCCTGCGACCCAGCAGTGCTCCCACTGCCTCGGGGGTCTCCAGAGCTGTGCTGCTCCCTTTACACCCGGGTAAGGAAAAGGGATTTAATATTAACTTATTTTAAAAATCAGGGCAGACTATCTTCCACCTTTGCTTTCTCATACATTTCCATACTCCCTCAGCTTCGTTCTGTATTCCTCCCAGCCCTTTCTTGGATCTGATGTTTTCTACCTCTCGCCCCCCCCCCCCCCCCGCCCCTTATCTGTGATTGCATTTTGTACATACTTGTTCATCTACCTTGGCCTTTTTTCCTCTGCTCTGCTCATACTGTATTTATTGCTATATGACACGCATAACCTGTGGGCGGCCTTTTATTCATCTTTCAACACTTTCCATTTCCCTTCTGTGTTCTTCCTTTATATTGCTTTACCCTATTTGATTTCAGCCAGCATTTCACATGTTCTAACCAACCTTTGATATTCTCCTTTGTCTCTTTATATCCCTAACAGACGATCAAAATAGATCACAGCTACCATTTACATACTAGTATCTCCTACAAAATGCACGCGCAGTGCTTCCATTGTGCCCCCTTAAACGCCCAGATGCACTATGAAGTACATGGGCAGACAATAGTAGGCAAACATTTGTGATGCAAAGGAAATACTACTTGGACAAGTTTACACAGACTACTGTAGACAGTGCAGATATGGTGACAAGGGAAAAACAGCAGATAAGAAAATAGAAACGAACAGATGAGCTCAAGAAAGTAAAAAGAAAAGTGAAAGCAAATACAAAGAATAGAACAGAAAAGCAAGGAGAAATAGAGAGAATAGGCTCAGCAATATTACCCAACAAGAATATGTTTCTACCTTAAAGCTAAACAAACCAACAAAAAAAAAAAAAAAAGAAAAAAAAAAAAACACCACCTCAACTTTAAAAAAAAAAAAAAAAAGCATAGAAAATTCATGTAGTTCTAAAACATTTTGGATTATGTATTTTGAAATTTGGTCATAACCCCAAATATGTGCCCACCCAGGCTATTGTAATACCTCATTCTAACGACAACTCTGGATTGGGCATTATTTTGTATTATGCATTTTGCCCTCTTACTCTGTCTACACTGCTGGCTCTCCCAGGGAGACCTGCCTCTGACCAACAAGGTGCTCAGGTTTCTCCAGCCACCACCTGGTCAACAGCTATCACCCAGCATCTGAGCACCTGTGCTCTAAAGCTGACAACCACAACATTGCAACTCTCCAGCAGCCAAAAGTCACAAAACAAGCAGCTCTGGCTCCCCTTTTAAATGTGGCACATACTCTTACTAGACCCTTTGTCTTAAGGGTCTTCTACATCAATTCCTATTTATTAAGCTTGATCATATACTCAGATGATAATCAGGTTTCCCATACGTGTAACAATTCACCCGCTATTCTTATTACTGTTGAAGTTGGGGGTAGTAATGAAAAAAGTGTAATTGATTTTATGGTTTATTCAAGTACTATTCTGGCTTCTACTTTTAATTGTTCCAGTCTGCCAATATTACCCTTGTCAGTGTTAAAACACCAGATCAAGGTAATTGGCAGCACAAAAATCTGGTATTGGAATTTTCACCAATTAACAAGTTAACAGTTAATTAGGCTTAAAAAACAACTGAAAAATCTCATTATCTCTGATGCTCCCACTACCTGAATTTCTTAATTACACCATGGTAGCCTACTTGCAAGGAGCAAGGCAGATAAGAAGCTATGAGACAGGGCAGATTGAAAACTCAGGATCTGCAAAAGACAGATGCCAGCAGCATGATTGTCAATAATACAACAGAACTCATGCTGGCAGTCCTTCAAGGAAAAGCTTCCACCTGAGGTTCCCCTCCCTAGGTGCTAGTCAGTGTTTTGTTGCATTTCTTAAGCCAAGAGCCATCTGAGAGCAAGCACATAAGGCAACAGCTATGTGAGAAAGTTATACCGAACCAGAAGCAGCAGTATCTACAGATATCTAGGTAGATATATCATAACGTGCCAAATATTTGGCACTGGGTTCAGTTGATAAAAATAGCCCAGTCAGCACTTCACACTCAAGCCATAGCAAACAATACATAGCAGCAGACTTAATCTAAACAGGAAAATCAGCTGTTTTCTGTTGGGTTTAAACCATCTGAAAAGCAAGGCTGGAGAAGACTGAAACAAATGCTTTGCTCTAACCATGAGAGTGGCTCAAACTGGAAACCAGAAGACTATTGGAGAAACAGCACTATGAAACAGCAGTAAGTGGGACACTGAGCAAATAAATAAAAAGACAGGAACACCAAACTATTTTTATGTATACAGAATTAAGAAAAGGGTACGTTCAAGAAAAACTGGTATCTTTTGACAGGGAAATCTTTTTCAATCCTGCATCAGGCACTTCTTGTATACAGAATGCACAAAGTACTGTAACACAGCTACAGATCTTAGTACACACTTGGACTAAGCCATCGACTACTTCCATTGCTAGAATGAAAACAGCTTCAATTCATTTTTAGAAGCACACAATCCTTTGCTTCATTCTGCATTTTGGATATTTCCCTCCCTCACTCCAGAAGTGCTAGGAAATCTTCCAAATTCCAGCAAATGAGGCTGCCTCTAAGGTGCTCTCTTTTCTTCTCTTTCCAAAGAGATGAATTTAAATATTTAGTCTAATTTTGGCATCGTTTTTATTTATTTATTTTTAATATATTTTTATTTCATTTTAAATTTTTATTTTTATTTATTTATTTTTACAAATTTGGTAACTTTTTTGTAATACAAGCAAAATTTCAGTAGTCTATGTACAGTGCTTTAGAGACATTGTAATAAACTAAAAGAATCACCCATCAAGGATTTCCAAATTAAATAAGACTATTTGTTCATCTTAAGTTTTTCTGTCTGTGCTGCTTAAGTATTTTTGCATTGTTAGAAAGGTTTCAAGCACACTTCCATTTTCCGAGTCAGCTTAGCCAGTGCTGTTTAGCATTATTAAACAGGTATGGACCAGTCAAAAAGTGGTAGTGTTCATATCCTATGGTATATGTCATGTCTGCTCCTCTCTTTAAATAAACAGGTAAATATCACAAAATGTACAGGCATTCAGAGGCTGTGTTCCTTTGTTTTCCAATCTCACCAGCACAGCATAGAACAGAAAAGGAAGAAAGAGCCCCCCCACACCCCACTGAAGGCAAGGTGAATCAAGACTTCAGGAATCTAGCTCAAGTATAACAGTTTGGGCTGCAATTAGATTAGACCACTATTACCTGGGGGATGGCACCACAATGAGTTGTTTTTATATTTTTACCTTCAAGAGAGGCAAAAAATGATTTGTTTTGCCATAACTGACACACAAAGTTGTCATTAGCATTTAAGCAAAATGCCTCTTTAGCAAATCAGAACAGCAGCTTTTTTACTGTAATTCCTTCCTGCTACCATTAGCATGCAAATAACATCTTGGTATGGATTTGAAATTACACAAATCCACTGAAGTTTATAGATATAGTGGCATGTTCTTTGAATTAAAACTGCAGATGTAATTACATGTTCATCTCCAGAGGTCCCACATGTAGTGCACAGTGTTGAGACAGCAAGCATCATGCTCAACCAGTCAAAGTGAGAGACAAGAGAATAAAACAGTCTTGGCTCTAGATTAATTTTGAACTTGATTTTGGAGAAAAAAACTTTTGCCTTAATTACAGATTTGCTTTTCAATTAATCAGAGTAACTGAAGCATGACTTCTTAACAGCTTCTAGCCTAACATCTCCTAAAGTACAAGCTTTTGCCTTTTTTACCAATGTTAAATCTTTAAAAACTTCTGGCTTCATATTCTGCTGGATAATGCCATTGCATAATGTATCGCTCTTATAAGGACTCATGACTGAAGTGTAATTTAACTGTTTTCCAACTCTGATTGCTCTAAATAAAATAATTAAACTGCAGATGGCAAAAGAAAATATCCACTTCTTGATCATTCTAAACTGATAGAAGCAAGCTGCATGGAAACAGATGTTTCTCTACTTAAAACTTATTTTATATTAGACATTAACAGTAACATTATTTATTTATTTGTTTGTTAAGAACACGTTTCAGTCACATACAGCGAGGTTTTTCAACTCCATATTAAGTAAAATGAAATGCTTCCATCCAGTGGTTATCTCCAGAATTGCAGACATAAGATCAGAAAGTGAAACAGAAATCTTTGCACTGAAATAATTGTAAAAATGACCTAACAGCATGGGAAAGAGCAGAATTTAAACAGTAAATAGTTAATAATAATACAGTAGCACTGCCAGATTACAATTATAAAATATGTTAATAGAATAGATATAATTGAAAATGTTTATCTAATACCAGCATTTTGAAACAACAAAATGAAATTTAATGAATTTTGTAATTACGTTGTACAAAAATGAGTACTGCCATATTGTGAGATTATAAATAACTCCATCTTAAAAGCCTGTCTTCTGTCCTGTTACTTATAACATGCAGCATCCAGAGCATCCAAAACAGAGCTCACTATGCTAGAAAAAATACAAAGGCACAGACAAAGAGCTTCTCTCCTAGGAGCTTTCAGCATTGTTTATATTTCCCAAATGTTTCAACTGAAAGTGTCACCTCCAGATGTATTGGTCACAGATGACTGACAGCACTTTCTGTAGCACAGATACAAGTGGGGAAAGTGCTCCTTTTTTTTTTTTTTTTTTAAATCATTACTCTGACCACAGTTCTTTCAGCATTTGAAAAAAATGCAACATGTCAATGGACTCTATTTGGCATCTTGAATGAGAGCAAATATTTCTCATGCACATAATGCAGATAGTCACACAAAGAACCAGTGGATTTTGCTGACTTGCCCTCAAATCAGAAATGCACCACAGGAGCTAACGATGAGACACGGCAGCCATGCCACATTCTACAAGCTCCAGTAATGCACTGCACATTTTTATGTCATGCCAGCAACTTCACCACTGTATTCATAAATATTAGATGCTGTTAACTCTTTCCGGGATTCTGAATAACCTTCCTCTGACAACAACAGTTTCTGCTTGCCCTGCTACAGGTCATTAAGATCAAATTCGCAAGACACACAGATCACGACCTTGTCATATCCAGTCATTCAAAAGACAGCTTCAGTTAGAGAAAAAAGCAGAATGTGAACTGCTATTTTCATGTTCCCTATGTACTAGCACAGTGTCTTTGTTATTAAATAGGCATAATGCTCCCCACCCATGACTGCACTGCACTATTCCAGCAACCCATATGGTACCATTCATCTCTCCTCCCTGTCCTCGCCTTTTCTTGTGCTGTTCCAAGCTGAAATCCATGACATCCAAGCACAGAATGAATTATGAATTAAGGCTTTCTTTACTCATAAACCCTCGCTCCTCCCTATACGCTCAGCCACTAACCTTAAAAGCTATTTCACTAATGAGAGATCAGCAAGCAAAGTCCCCCTAGTAGTGTAATGGTGCTAGTGCTTTTATACCGGCAGCTCAGCTTTCTGAGCAGTGACAGCTTCTGCCTGGCTTATGAAAAGCCCAAAAGGTGTTTCTTTCAGAAGATAAGCGTCAAATAAACAGCACAGTCTGCCACTAACTGAGATCTTTGACCCACAAGCTAGCCATGGTTCCATATTTCACACCAGGAAGTACAACTCTTAAAAAAAAAAAAAAAAAAAAAAAAAAGGTCAAGTTCAGCCACTGGGAGGAGTATATCAGTACAGGTTTGTGCAGAAGTGAGATAGAGCAGACCAAAGTGCTGAAGAAACAAAATTGTACTGCAAAAGCCATAAAAAAATTGCTAGTTGTTTTCTCTAAGATGAGGAGCTTGAATGAGATTTGGACAAAAACTACCCCTACCCCAACACATCCAAAGCCCTAACAACAAGGCAGGGGAAAAAAGTGTATTCTTGAATTTTTAGGATTGAAGGAGAAATGTCTCAGAACCTAGATCATCCTGGTAGCAGCACAGTAGCTCCTCCTAGGAGGGTTATGACAAGTTTTCTTGACCAGTACACCCTGACCCCACCATCCACAGGGTCCCAATGGCTCTGGAGAACAGGGTTTGATCTCTCTGCAAATGGCAGGCACCACACACTCCCCAGGCACTCTGAATTTCTCATCTTATCATACCAGGTCCCCAGTGTAGCATCTGGGCATCTTACTACCTCACAGACACATGACAAGCCTCTCAACTGTGTGGAGCATTAGGCACAGAGACATTAAAGATCTGCAAAGGGCACTCATTAAAACACTCATTGTTTGTATGCCTTAATATTTGATGAGTGCCTTGTAGATAGCTCAGAGAAATTAAGTACTCTGATATTCAAAAAAGAAAAACAGAGCCATAGACCTAGCAACCACTACTCTGAGTGGGATGCTAACAGGTATAGCTAATGGGAACCTATAATAAGAGAAGCAGTTTTTGTCCTCCCCAGATGTTAAATCCCATTCCTGTTTCTGGAATTCTGACTTACAAGAACGAACCTTTCTCAGATATTAGGCACATAAACACTTCAAAAGCTAAAAAGGTACCAACCTTTTAAATATATAAGCAGCATGAAGGAGAGAGAAAATAAATTAAAACTACCAGCACTGTATAAAAATAAATAAATAAAAATAAGCAGTCGTTGAAACAGGGGCTGAAAGTTAAGATTTCCTAAGAAAAAAGTAAGCAAGTAGATTATCATCTTTACTTGACATCACAGCCCAATAAATACTTTTAATTACTTTATATGAAGTAGAACAATGTTAAGAACTGTTCTACATGCGAGGTAATTGTGGAGTCCTTCTAGAGCAATATCCTAAGAAAGCTATAATTTTTGGTGTTCACAGGTAATACAAGTGAATTCTGGACTCCAGTTGTCTGGATACAATCAATAAGTCTTGTCAAGCAAGCTTGAAGTTTAACTACTTAAAATGTTGTATATATAAATGTTGAAGCTTTCATTTCATATGTAACTTTGTATGTTTCAATAGATGCAGAGAGGGATTATTTCCCAAATGCTTTCAAATATGACTTATTGATTGGTTAGTAATGAATTGGTACTCTAAGGCAAAAACATGGTTCAGATTTATCATTTTATGAACTTCATGTGATCTGGAATGTACTATCCTGTCAAGAGTAGATCATGTACTCCTTCCCCCTTTTCCAACCACAAAAAATAATACCCTAATTCATTAGTTGTCCGTAGTATGTCAGCATACCTCTAATGCCTAAGAAAAAAATAAATCAAAATTAAGTAGAAAAGAAAGAGGTGTCTGGAAATCATTACAGTCAAAACTGGAAATGAAAGAAAAGCTGCAAATCTCAATGGAAAGATTATTTTGTGCTTGTGGTGGTACAACATAAGTGAGTATCCATTTCATATTTAAGCTTCAAAAGTTATTTATTTATAGACGGTGGTTTGAATGTTCAACCCTTCAGTAACAAACAGCATATTCTTATTTCTCTTTGGATTAAAAAAAAATCCACCTGTCAACAGCATTTGTTTAACAAATGCTTCATCTCTAATAAATACTTCTGCTCAATAGCTGTTCCATAACAAAATTCCTTGTTCATCTCCAGAATTTGCAATTATTCCTTAATCTTAAGTATTTCTGAGAAGTGACAAGTTTCACTTATTTTCTTTAATATCAAAACTTGAGTAGACAAAAAATTATTAAAACTGAAAAAAAGGGTATTATAAAGTTATTACCATGTAAACAATGTCTTTGAAGTCCTAATCCATTTAAGAGGATGAGGACCACTTATTCTTGCTCCCTTATAATTTTATATATCACTGTTTACGCAATATATATTAAATTCTCAATAATATAAACATTAAAGCTTCAAAAACTACAATTAAGAAAAAAAATTAAACGTAACAGTCCAAAGACCAACCTTCACCAAAGTTCAGCTCCCTCATTTTTAAAAGCAGGTTTATTAATGATGCAGTTATAAATAATTCCTTCCCTGAGAAAATACTTCACTTGGTGCACAGATCCAGCCAACTTTAGAAATAGCAGCTATTGAACAACACTCATTTGTGGAACATCTATCTAAATGGTTGCTACCATTTAAAAGTATAAGAGAAAGGATAAAGCAGCAAGTTATGTCATGGTAAACACTGCTTTAGGGCTGAAGCTCTGATCCTCATGGAGAATGCATAGGACATTAAATGAATCACAAACCAAACTCTGAGACAATTGAAAAAAGAAAAAAAAAAAAAGAAAAAAAGAAAAAAAAAAAAGCAGGTTCTCCAGCTTAATGCCCCAAAATCTAAGTTAACAAGCACTTAAGTTTGGCAGGTGAAATTGTACTTTGCCAGCAAAGTTTAATGTTCTGCATGTAAGAGGAAACTAACAAAGAAGTGCCCTTCCTAACAGTATTTTGAATATCTCAGATTAGGCACTCTGAAAATAAAGGAGATACTTGATCTTGATTTCTTTCTTCTTTTATTGCTTACTTGTTATACACAGATAAAACTTGCACAGCTCAAGGGTGTTGTGAAGGTAAATTAATTATTTTGGGAGAAGCTATTCAGATATCACAGTGACAGTCACTATGAAAAGCCCCTGAGGAAATGAATAATTTTGACTTCAGAGTAAGGGTCTGAATAAAATGAAGGAAAATAAGGCCTGAGGCCACATGTTGTACAAAACAGTGAACATCTGTTCATTAAGCAAGCCCAGTCCATTTCAAACTGAATACGGAAAGAATACTTGCAAAAAGAAATTTTAAAAATTGCATGAGTTAACATAATTAAGAACTACTGTATAACATACAACTGAAGGCAAACTTCTGTTGCAAGTCATTAACTGCTCTTAGTTCTTGACTATGAACTCTACATTTTTCTTTTAATGTTTTTTATTATTACATGTGACATCCTTTTATTTGCTTCTCAGAAACAAAAACAAATCCCATAACCTTTGTGATTGCTTTGTCCATTAGTAACATTATAAAATCTTATACAATAAACAGACAAGTCTGCCTTGGGCTAGGGGAATAAAAGGCAGCAGTTGCTACCCTCTGTCCCATGCAGCTCCCAGTTTTTTTGGAACAGAGTTGGCCAGACAGTTTTCACAATTCTGCTGATAAGAAGAGTCAAGAACATGGAGCATATTCTAGGTTGTGGATGAAAATTTGCTCCTTTAGCAACTGAATTTTCAAACAAGTCATATCCGCCAACATACAGTCTTCCACCCCATAACTCATATATGTATAGTTTTCCCTTCCCAAATTTCATTTTTCCAATTCTCTACTTCTTAGTAGAACTCCAAGATCTCTTTCTACTCTAACCTTATCCCCACTCTTTCGACATATCACCTTGATCTTCTATTAGAGGTCTTTAGTTCACCATCCTGCCCCTCCTCAGTCTAGCCACCTTACATCCATCATTTTCATCTCCACTAATACTAATACAAAAAAACTGAAGAAGTATTAGCTAACTTTGGTGCTTCCTTCAAAGAACACTACTCCTAGCTTCATTTTCCCATGTGTTCCCATCTATCTAGACCTACCCTAAAATCAAGAGAATATTTCACCCTGACCCCAGCTGCTATACCACTACATTATCTTATTATCCCAAGTATTTTTGACAGAGTACCTTATGGATCACATTCTTTATGTCTGGGTAAGGTCCAACTCAGAATCAAACTCATTACCAAGCCAGCTTTTCTTCTGTCAAGATCTGTTTCAGCTAGCCTGCGTTCAGCTTGGGATATCTCACACTTCAGTAAGTGTTCACAGAAGCAAGCAAGCAAGCAACAAAAAAATACCTCCTCCAGCTTACTGCTTAAGTCAAATATTAGTTAATATTTCAAATTTCATCTTTGAACTAAAAAAAAAAAAAAAAAAAGGAAATTCCCCTCCAAAAACATTTATGAATATAGATACTTGAGATAATCTTTCAAAGACAAGTATTTTCATATTCAAAGGACTATACTAGCAAAAAAAAAAAAAAAAAACACAAAATTTGAATTTCACTTACGTACTTTAATGAGGAAACCACAAGTCTCACAGAACATACCACTACATAAGGAAAAATGCCCATTCATCTGCATAGCAGTAAGTTATGCTTTCTCCCAGATGCAATTGGAAACATGACAAAGCATCATTACGATGCTGACAGGCCTCAGAAAAGAAACACTTCTAAAAGAACACAGTGGGGAGCATCTCCTCAGGTATACCCTGTTTTACCTGCATACCTGAAAAGTCTGACAGGCAATAAGGCAGCTAATCAGAATATTTGTTCTAGTTAAATTCCAGGCGCTGAAGCTGATTTGTTGAGCTCCGCAAGTAGCGCAAAACATATGTAACTAGCCACCTCTGTTAAGGCAACACCCTTAACACAATACACCCATTAACCTGTATTTAAATAGCAAACATGGTTGGGGTAGCAGCAGTTACCTGCCAGGCCACGATCAACTCTGCCAGCTGACTATTGCCATTGTCTCCTTCCATAACAAGCCATATTTCAGCCTGTATAACCTCATCTCCTCCTGGAGTTCTGTACTGGCTTTGCACAACTACCACAGCAACCAGAACGTGAACCTCCTCCGGTGCCTTCCCTACTCGAACTGCTCACACATATAGCCACTGCATGGTGCCACATACCCAAAGGGTGCCCTTTTCTAGTGTACCTCTTCGGAGTATATCCATGCCAATTATATACTCTTCAACTTCAGCAATCATGACTTGATAGTCACATGATATTGTGAGCTATTTCCATACATGATTCTATACTGACTCCAGGGCGATGACAAGGGTACCAACAAGGAGCACGGTGCTTTCCCCAATCACTGGTTTCCTGGAAGAAGGAGTCGGCAGGCACACTGCTTCAACAGGCATCCCTATTGAGGCAACGTTGTCCACAGTAGTGTTTCCCTCTCCTCAGGGGTGTCCCACTGTTATCCCTTCCTACCCAGTAGTGAACTATTCTGACACATGGGGCCAACACGTGTCACGAAGGCCACCAGGTTCCTCCTTGGTAACATGTCTACAAATGTGCATGTATGTGCCCCATCTGAGCTGGGGGCTGCACCAGCTCCACGAGGGTCATTACTTCATCATCGTCTTCCTCTGCTACCCTTTGGCCGGCTTTTCCTGATGCAAGCGTCATGGGCACAAGCCAAACTGCAAAGTTTCACCAGCCTTGCCACAGCCTCACCGGCATTGTCTCAAAGCTTGGTTAGTTCCACGTTTCTCTCTCTTTTCCCCTGCATACATGCCCAGCAACTTACACCCCACGTGCCAGGCGCTTGAGGACAAGCTGTTCCATAACAGACCAAACAACACAATCACAGCCATCAGATCAGTATACTCTTAGGCTATGTCCAGCTGCAGGTGAAATCACAGGCTTCAAACCCATGTGATGGAACCAGCCTAAAAACACATGTAGACAACACACTCCATTAAGGAATAAGAAGTGCAACAGGGGCAAGGGCAGAGAGGAAGACCAAGACTAGGGTTTTGAATTCAGAAGCTAGTGGGAGGGAAGTGCATCTCTCAAAAGGAGATTTTTCTCCTCTTTACCAGGAGGCAAAGAGAAGCATTTCTAGGACAGCTGCCTGCACAATGAGGGCAAACCCTCACCATGGGCTCCTGCCCTCCCCAAGACAATCCTCACTCCCTTGATTTTTAAGCTATTTTCCTCACTTTGAGTGAAGTGCCTCATCTCCCTAAGTAGAAGAGCATCCAAGCACTCGCTCCACCAGACGGCTGTGTGATCCCAGTGCCTCTGCCTGGGACACAGCAAAAATCTTGCGGCTCATCACTGTCATGCAGCTGTGACAGGCACTGGCTCCAGAGCAGGGCCTTGGGAAAAATCAAAGCTCCTAAATGAGTTTCAATTGGTAGAACAGAGGCATGTTGATACAGCATATCCGTGACAGCTGCCTGCGTTTGGGCACTGAGTAGGTAACAGCTAGTATTACCTTCAGGAAATTCCACCAGCTGATCTAGTAAGTTTCTGAATCTCAGGGGACTTTACCCATGGCAGTGTTAAGCAGGGCCCAAAGTGATTAATATGAAGTTTCATCATCACAGTATCAAAGCATCTTGCAAACTTACTCAGAATCTTATTTTAAATGGTAATTTAGAAGTTACTCAAAGCATGTCTGTTTGGAAAACTAAGTCAGAGAAAATAGCTTTTACATTCCACAGGTATTGCGATGAAATCAGCTGTTCCCCTCTTCTGCTTTGCTCAGCAGTTTAGATTTCAACTCAAATACAACAATCCCATATTTATTTTAAGGACTTCAAGCGAAAAGGTTCATAAAGTGTTGTTTTGTACCTGCACAACCTACAACTTGAAAACACCATGTGTTTTTTGTCAGACAGGTCAACATTTTCAAGCCTAAATTAAGAGGAGTGGAAAACAGTTCAATGAATTTATCACAAAATTAGTCCATCTTAAAATAATAATAATAATAATAATAATAATAATAATAATAATCCCAACTCATGCAGCAAGTTTTTTCCAGTAATAAGCTTAATTCTCAAAACTCCAGACTTTGGTATTTTATTTTTCCCTTTTCCTTAAGAAGTATAAAAAATTGGCTGAGAAAGCTGTCCTAATTAATATTCAGTTCAGTGATTAAGCATTCTCCCAAGTGACCTGTATGTGTAATAGCATCAAGTACCACCTGCTCAAACTGTTGTTTTGCAGCGAAATATTAATCCCTTCTGTTACCAAGCTTGGATGCCATTTGAGATTCAAAAGGGAATGATTCATTGTAGATGCTTTGTAAACTCACTGAAATTTATACCAAAAAAAAGTAGCAATATGTACAAATAATTTGGAATAATGTAGTACAAAAAGCAGTTTATAGAGTTTTAGATAATCTCTTCCTTTTGAAGTTCATTTCATAAAATATCATGTGTCAACAAACATTCATTACTGCAAATGAAACTATTTGGCTTTTTTCTCTTTAATAAACATTGTATTTTTTTATTTTCTACAGAGAAACACAAGGAATACAGCTACCTCAAATTGCTTGCATCTCTTCCTCAAATAAGAGGTGTTAAGATAATATTTGATAAAAACCTATTGCTTCAGAAGTATTAGCATGTAAGGGCATAAATGTTCCCTTTGCAAAAGTTTGAGTTTCTCACTAGCACAAAATAGAATGTTTTTATACGAACCATTGGTGCAGAAATTTGTCTATATCTGACCCCTTTATGCCTAACATGGAAGCAAAACTGCAAACAAGTCTTAGGACAACACATTTGTACTGCCTGATGGCATGCAAGTGGAAGGGAAAAGAAGAAAAGATAATTGGCAGCATAACAAATCCAAAGGTCAACATCTGACTTCAATGATTTCAAGAGTCTTCCTATTTCAGAAAAGTCTTTAAAGAGTGCCCTCATATGCTTTCTGTGTTGGAACTACATATGTCAGAGAGACCTTTAGACCTCAGCTTCATTCTACCTTGGTAAGCAACGGATCTTACAGAGAGATCTGAAGGCAGTAACAAAGTTCTGAGTACAAAAGAAATCTTGCAAGCAACCTGGACAGCTCTTTACATGGAAAAAATAAATAAATAAATAAATAAATATTACAATGATTTCTTTAAGTTATTCTCAGCACATTCCTAAAAATTATTGTACAATAACACATATTTCCCTTGCCCTGGGAAAGCTAGTGTCAACCTGATGCAAGTGAACTGTGCATAAATTATGCATAAACAATTACCAGAGACAAATTCTACAATTGTATTGAAATTATGTAGCTAGGTTTTGGTAACAGGAGAGCTGAAGGGGTGGCCTCTGCAAGCAGAGCCCAGCAGCTGCCCCATCAGGCCAGAGCCAGCTCCAGCCAGTGGAGCAGGTGGATGTGGCCTGGAGGAGGCTGCAGCCCATGGAGAGCCCCCCACAGGAGCAGGCCCCGCGCCGGAGCTGCAGCCCATGGAGAGGAGCCCACGCAGGAGCACAGGGTCTGGGGGGAGCTGCCGCCTGTGGGGGGACCCGTGCTGGAGCAGTTTGCTCCTGGGGGATGGACCCCATGGTACAGAGCCATGTGGAAGCAGTTCTTGAAGAACTGCTGCCTGTGGGCAGCCCCCACAGGCTCAGTTTGGGAAGGACGGCATCCCGTGGGAGGGACCCCACGTGGAGCAGGGGCAGAGAGGGGCCGTGAAGAAACTGCAGAAACGAAGTGTCAGGGACTGACTTCATCCCCTGTTCCCCTGCACTCCTCAGAGGCAAGATGTAAGCCAAGTGTAAATAGAGGAGGGAAAGGTGTTGTGAGCTTTTAGTTCTCTCTGCTCCAGTCTGTTATCAATAGATAAACTACATTAATCTCCCTTATGCTGAGTTTGTTTTGCCCATGAGTATCAAGAACAAGTCCTCATAGACAGATGAAGCCTACAGAATACTCAAGGGGCTTGAGCAGCTGGCCTTCAACTCCTGAAGTCAAGCTAAGCATGCCTTCTAAAATCTGTGTTAACATGACTTCCATTTCTCAGTCCCCATCTGTAAAATGGGCTTCACTGTACTTCCACATCTTATCGGAATCTTATGAAAGAAACACATTAAAGGTGTGACAGATTCCAGTATTATAGTAAAAGGCGCAAAGCAAGTACCAAAATAAATGTTATAGAAATTAAATATATCACATGAAGCGTTTTGTTTTCACAGCTTTACCTCTGTTACACCTAATCTTTGCTAATCAGAGATAAAAGCCAAAGAAAATCTTGAAAAGCAGAACAACGAAAGCAAAGAATTCCGAGTGCCTCAACTAATGCGATTACTAACTTCCCGCAATCTAAGTAGACCATATTGACTTGTGTATTCATAAGGCTCGCAATTTATGTGATTACTATAGAATATTTTACGGTGGTTGTAAAACACATGCAAAATAAAACCATCCAACAGATTTTTGGAGGCAGATATTCAGACGTTTTTATAATTTTGAATAAAAGCAACTAAATCAAATTATTGATATCTATGATTTATTTATTTTCAGAAGACATCAATGGGAATTATAGAGTTCTCAAAGGTTAATGGCAGCTAGATCCTTAACTGTTTCACCTCTTCTGAGCTATGAATGGTGAGGACCCTATACGTTTGCACAAACTAAATATATAAGGAAGCCATAGGCTTTCACTTGTCAAAGGACAACTTGATTGAGATGACTGATTGGGTGAATACTCCCAGCTGTTTGCCCTTTCTTTGCTAAGCAAATGGACAAAGGGCTCAAGAAACAGCTCACGTTTCCACAGCTTATATTCTCAAGCATTCAAGGTAAACCAGACCAGCTTCAGTTTGACTTAAATGCTATGTTTTAAACCATGAGAGTTGAGGGAAGCGATGATGAGGCCTTATTGCCCACAGTCACCCAGCAGAAGGGACCGTGCAACCCAGATTTGTTCCACTAAAGGCATTGATTTCAGTAGTGTAATTTCTATGTTCTTAAAAATGGCTCCGTTTGTATTTTTTTGCTATTAAGAAATACAATCCTCCATATATCTAAATAGTACAGCACATTCTGATTTCCATATTAGAATAGCTGTGTTTATTTTCACAGTAGATAACACAATATCAAGTCTGAAGACAGTACTGCCTTGTGGAAGGAGACAAAGAATCTATCTGAAGAAATCTTTAAAGACAACACTTATGATATACACCTCTTAGCTCAGAGAAAAAAAAAAAAGTACGTTAAATATTTACTCAACAGGTTAAAATTAGTTTTGTATTCAACATATATAAATGAAGTATGTAATATGACCTTTCAAAGCTTTTTAATCTGAGCTAGAAGTTGCAAGTCAACAGTTCAATAGAATCAGATTTAGAGAGCTGGAAAAGAAATCTAAACAGTTGGTATGTATTTGTTTACACTAATGCATTATTTTATTTTTACTTTTGTCTGAAAATCTTGCTCTAACTCATTTGATGTTTATTAGCTGTCTGCTAATAAAAATCTTTTTTTTTTTTTTTACAGATATTATTTCAAGCAAGAGGTTTTGCTTTCATTAAAGTTTTCTGCTCTTTGCACTTCAAACAACCAAAATAGAAATATGAATGCAAATTGATTTGAAAATTTAGCTAAAATGGGAATCTGAAGTATTTTGCCAATATTGGTGACAAGATAGTTCAGCTCTATTCAGATATTTCTATAATGGCTCACCATTTGCCACCCACACACATTAAGCTTGTCATAACTACTCAAAGAGGGTATCACCGAACTCATGCACAGTGCAAACACTCAAATATTTTTATCACTAATCTGAAAAGCACAGTCCTATCTTAGGGATAATATCAAAT
Organism: Nettapus auritus; assembly: GCA_011076525.1. Taxonomy (NCBI): domain Eukaryota; kingdom Metazoa; phylum Chordata; class Aves; order Anseriformes; family Anatidae; genus Nettapus; species Nettapus auritus. Next base: position 101,831,456 of record CM021765.1, read on the forward strand.
GTATTAAACAATGTAATTCTAACATTATCATTCAGAAGTACAATTTTGCTATATTTATATATTTATATTTGCCTCACCCTCTGGCTATCATGAAAAACAAGCTTTTTAGCCAATAGAACAAAAAATTTACCTAAATGCAATCAGACACTACAAAATTATTTCAAGCCCAACTGCAAATAACGTACTTGAATAAAAGCTGAAATTTCTTCAGAATTGCTCTGCATCAGGAGGGGGAAGAAGAGTGCCATTCACTAGCTTTTGTAAAGAAATTAACATACAGGAGAATGTTAGAAACCAAAGAATGTATTTTCTCTACAGCTAGTGAATGACAGCTTGCTTTCTCCCTTCAAATAAAGTATGCATTGCAATAGATTTCCATATGGTAAAAAAATAAATAAAATAAATTTTAAAAAATCTGCCTGTTATTTAAGTAGTGCCTTAGGTCTAAGATTACAAAGGCAAGATGCACCTACTTCACATGATGATACTTTCCTACATGAAAAATATACTCAGTGTTTTTGAATTCCACAGCAAAAAATAATGTCCCTGTTAATTTGATACAATGCCTATGGAATAGTGATACTATCATTGGGGATGGGATTTAGCAGCACTGCCTTGGGGTGATCAGAAAGGTATGACTGACTTGAATTTATCCTATACTAATAAATTTTACATCTTACTATGTTCAATCACATAAAATGAATACAAGGGAAGGCATGGTGATAATCTATCAAAAGCCTTTCAAGCCAAGGCCACATTGTTAACCTAATTTTTATTTTACACTCTAATAGCTTTAAAGTAAGTTTACATTAATATTAACTGAGAGGGTCCCAGTGAAGTCAGTTAAAGACACTCTTAATATAATGGGCTTTTTCTTTTTCCATGTCTGATACACAGTCTTTAAGATCCCACCTTTAAAGGTGTTCCCTCTTATTTTCCCGTTACCAAAATAGGTCCTTAAAATGACCCAATTAGCCATTTTTAGTTTTGTGATTACAAGTGTTCTGAGTAAGACTGAACAAGTTAAAATTTTTAAAAAGGACCACTAATACGGATTTTAGCACAAAACCCATTTTATAAGCTTACCTCCGTTTCCTTTCTATTTAGTTATAAACCAGTTTCATAACACTTTGGTACTTCCCAAGTAATGCATTGATATAATTCTTATGACAAAAAAAAAAAAAAAAAAACACACACAGGAGAAACAAACGTGCTCTGGTGTTAACTTTGAGCTACCATTACAGCACAAATGGAGAGAAGAACTAACTTCAAGTATATTTAACTGATATTCCACATTATTGCACACAACTTGCCTGCCAACAGATTTTTTCTCCCAATTACAGCTCTACTTTAACTTACTGCTCAAAGTTTATATCTTACTCAATATCCAAATATGTCAAATAACATATCACCATTTCTCAAACACTTCACTTTACAAATTACGTGGACTACCAGTTGCCATTCCACACTGATCTCTATTTAAGGCCTTTTTTGTTTTCCCTCTTTGTGCAAAGGAAGCAAGGAACTCCATCTGCACTCAACTTTAGGAATAACCTGGGCATCATAACTTTAAGCACTTATCTGCTATAGATCATTTTAGTTTTCATTTCTGTTTCTAATTGTCTGTAGGAAAGAAGTATTTGCTTAAAGCCAGAGTACCAATTTAAAGTAGTAGGAGCCATTTCACAATGGACTAGTCTGCACAGCTGGATTTATGTATCTACTGTTCTTAAGCATATCAAATGGCTGCCCATCAATTCCTCATCCTAGCACCTGCCGCATGTAAACCAGCAACTGAGAACTGTGGGGATCATACCGCACAACTATTAGGAACCACACTTCCATTCAGAGATACTGAGCTTCATGATTACTAGTGCTAAAATGATTTGGTTTGACTGAACTGTCTCCAAAGCAGGTCAAACAGTACAGTATATAGCCTGTCTAGCATTTAAGGTGATCTTTGGAGGATGTGTTTTGACATTGGAAAGTATTTCAATCAAAACACATGCTAGATGAAACCAATTTTATCACTCTTAGAGTAACCCTTGAACATCACTTATAATGGTCACAAGGATGTCTTTTCCACTTTAATCTAAAATTCCAGGTAACGCTCATATTAGGAGTGCATTAAAATGCTCTTAACCTGATTGGATTTTTAAAGGGGATGAAAGGTGAATAAATGGCTAAGTGTTACAGAGAAGTCTGAAAATTGAAATTTCCATTTCTGAATTATTTATGAAAAGTAGCATAGTAAACATGTTGAATAGCATTTCTTATTAACTTGTGAAATTAACATTGCCAGCAATTTTCACAGTACAGGTTCAAGCCTACCTTTCCATTAAAGAAACTTCTCACACATTTTCCACAGCTCTAATGCCAGACAAAAATATAATATTTAACACCACAAAATATCCCTTTTTTTTTTTTTTTTCCTATTCATTAGTTGGACAGAACTCAGCAGGGATAGAGGTCTCCATGTTATCACCAGTGCTTCTCTGCATTGCACTGAAGAAACATTGGGAATCTCACGAAGATACTTGCCCAGAGATCCTTGGGGTGTTATACCTGGTGTAGTAGCTCTTAGAATTTTTAGGGCCTCTGACTGTATGGCTTACTGAAATTATGAGTCAGGAATGTTAATGATTTCAAACTCCTTCAAAACTGGATCTATAGAATTTACCCCATTGAATGGGAAAGGACAATAAAGAATTATAAATAGACTAAACAATAAGAAACATTCAAAAATTAGTAAAACAATAGTCTGGTTATGGAAAAAAAATATATAAATAAAGCACCTGAATTGAATTAGAAATAAATCCTGACTTATCAGAAGTAACATTCATTGTTGTTTTTTGTTTGTTTGTTTTTTAAATATATTTTGGTAAAGACAGTGAAACCTGAGACACTGTGGCAGACAGCAAAATGCTATGAGGATGACAAAAGTGTGATAGAATAGATGCTGATGATACATACAATACAGTATATAAATAGTGCACTGTTGAGAGAACACAAAATGTTAGTGAGAGGAAAATAGTTAAAGTAGATATACTGCCACAAACTGAAGAAGGGAGAGCATCGTTAAGAGGATGTGCTTGGGTCAGTAATAATTTTCAAATGGATTACAAAAATCCCTTCTGTGTCAAAAGTCAAATAATAGATTTCCAAGGAAAGGTTTGGTCAGAAAAGGCCTCTGGAGTAGTCTAGTGGAATAGCAACAGGGAAATAGTTTGATATTCTACTGGAGAAAAACAAACAAAAAAACTTCTCAAGTTTAAGAAAAAATACTATTTTTAAATATTGTATCTAGCAATACACTACCAGATGGCAACACCACTGAAAGTTATTTTTAATTACTAGCTGGAAACAGCTAGATTCTCTACAACATACTAGTGATGCTCATGAAGAAATGACTGCAAGGAAGAAAATAGCTTACAGTTTGCTAGTTTGTAGACCACATAGCAAACAGTTTTAGATCAAGCGTTCAGAATAAAAAGTTTACTCACTATTCTAATAGTAAGTGATTGGGGAAAAAGATGCAGGTTAGTATATATAAATGTAAAAAAACACTATTGAGAATTTACAGAATTTGGGGTGAGTCTATATGAGAATGAAAGCTGTGTTCTATTTTGCCTTTGAGTATGTAAAGTCTTACTTTGCAAAAATATGGAAAAAATGATCATTATGTCATTAGAAAATAAAGTAAAATCTGAGCCTTGCTCAAATGCAAGATATAAGTAGAATCAGATCCTTAGCTATTTATGATTTTTCATTAAGTTGCCTCCCACAAAATATTGAACTGATTATATACAATTTTAGTGTGTTTTCCCATGACATTCTGCTACCAGCCACAATCACATAAGACAAAGTTATAGCTACTAAAATAAGCTTTATATATATCATATCAGGAGATATGCATAGCAAGAATGACTGGAAAAAGAATACAGGATTTAGGATATACATATTCCATTCTCCTCAAGAACAGTTTTTATCTTAGTCAAAGGTAAAATACTCTCTGAATTCTGTCTTGCTTTATTGTGGACTGAGATGTATAAAAGTCTGTTTTCTACTGCATTTCAAGTAGAAAGGAAGTACCTCTGGGCGCCCACAGTAGGAGGGAGAGGAGAACAGAGCACATGAGGGAAAGGCTTTAGAGTCGCTTGTTTATTATCAACTAGTGCAACAAACTAAGTAAAAGCTGAGTTAAATAAATGGATTTTCAATATTTGCAGCAAGAGACTAAGTTAAAACACCTCAGTAATTAGCTCAGATGAAATTTAATTACTCATAGAATTCCCATTGTCTTCATTAGTAACTGGCCCTTTGAAATGGATTATCACACAAACCTTTTTTCCATACTGTATCTAATTGAAAGTAAACAAGCCAAACCTTGGTGTAAACCCATTCAACATACACAAATTAAGCCAGTATTTATGCTAGATCTTATTTTCTCTGAACTCCAATATCCATTTACAGTGCCTAATAAAGAATCAAATGCGACAGTAATGCTTGCCTGGTCCCCTGCCAAAATGCTTGATGCTGAGTCCCTGCCTAACTTAAGTGTATAAATTGATATAGTAGATCCTCCAGCTTCCAGTCTGAGGCAGCTACTTTTCCCTAATCACAAGCTTCATGTTATGAATTAAACATTAAGACACTTTCAAGACACATCTATGTGAGCGAGAAAGATGGTAGTCAGGAAGGCAGCTCCACAGAGGCATTGGATGCACAGCATCATGTCGACTGAGCTGTGCCAACAGCCTGTGATACTCCAGGGGAAACCCCACATGCATACAGGACATCCTTGCAGGGCTGCAGCAAGAGTTGAGCCACTGCCACATGCCTTCGGTCTCCTCAGAGAGGGGCAGTGCTGGACTGCTGCCAGTCAGATGCTGCTGTAGACATATTTTTTCCAATATCTTCACATCTCTTTAATCCCCCAAAATGAAACAGCAAGAAGTCCGTACAGCCATGAATGGAAGGAAGCCACATACAATTGCTGGAGATGCTAGCCACATGGAGCAATGGCAACATCCCATTCATGGGTACCACAACAAAATAAGCAAGATGCTTCTGCATAAGGAGACAGCCCCATCACCCAAGGCCAGGAGCCACTGCTTTCAGACAGGGTTGGTTTGAAAGCCTGTGGAACAAAAATACTGTTATACACATCACAGGAAGTTGCTGTAATAGGTACTGCCAGTCACTTTTAAGCAGCAGTATTACCTCTGTCCCCTATTAACATCATGCATTTGGAAGGCAGGGAACAGCATTTAATACCTTCCCAGAACTGTGAGAAAGATAGTTACTAGAACTCTTATTACAATTACTTACGGAATAGATGTAACAGGTACTTGCATATTATTTTCCATAGAAAGATTAGTAAATTCTCCACACATCACATATCTACTTAGTAATATAGATACACAAACTAAGAATTTACATAAAGATTATTTAAATAAATGAAATTCTTCCTGTTACCTGGAGCTACCAATACCATTTATATCATGCATGCAAAACAGTAAGAAGAATAGTATTATATATAAGATTTGTTAGCATGATACCAAGAAAAGCTTCTGTAAAGACAGGCCCTGCAGCCAGCCTCCAAACAGCACATGCAATGACTTATTTCAGTTTATATCCAAAAATATTACCACCAAGGCAAACATTAGCATTAAACTGTATATTATCATAGTTACAGAACTCCTGTTGCCCTGTAAAAGGGGAGAGTGAGTGGTGGTCCAATAGTTCCTTATATGTATAGGAAAGATGAAAGCTGTTTGCACAATTCCGTGGTTGTGTCCATCTGCTCACATCTACAAACAAATAGATTAATAGGTATCATATTAGATGTAACAAAAAGTCAATATAGGAGTCTGGTGGGGGGTTGCGGAGGACGGTAAGGAAAACATTTACGGTATGTTGGCTCTAAGCCAGCAAGGAAGTCTAAAGTTGCATCTTATTGACAGAAGAATAAATTCAGAATAAATCCATATTGCATCCCCTTCTCTCTGAAGGCATCTTCACAGCCTCCTTACTACTGCTTTGAAAGAGGAAAATACTAGACCTTAAAGTGTCATCAGCTCTGGAAATCAAAGATACTGTCAGACGATCTAGTGTTTTACACTCCAAATGTGAGTACCCACTGGAGATTAGCAGAAAAGTAGATCACTTGCAAGGAATTAGTGAAAAGTGTTTAAACTTTATCTAATTTATATAGATCATAAATACAAAGTAACCTAAGCTACACAGGAATTTATGGATGCAAAGACTGGACAGGGAAGTTCTAGGTGTTAAGTTGGAAAAGTTTTTAAAAAAAAAAATCACCATCCTTAACATAAATATTCCCTGCTACAAACCTGACTAACTCCTGTCTTCATTTGCTTACATGGTACTTGCAACTCCCTTTTGTATTAATTTGGATTTTTTTCCCCCCATCCTCATTCTTGGATCAAAGTGATTATTACCTCTCAATAAGCTAGGCTAACCTAATACAAGTGCTCTAATGGAAATATCTATTTTAACCTATGACAGTTATTACTATGAAAACAAGCAGTAAGAAGAATTAGAACCATTTGTTCTCAGGCTTTTATGGTGTGAGGAGACTGCTGCCTTCAGAGAGCTTGTAAAGCTTTCTTACAGAAACGTTTTCTGGACTCATATATAATTTAATTAGAATGCTTCCTTTCCCAGTTTAAAATTTCCAAGAATCACTTCTCTAAGAATCACCTCTCCTAAACAACTAATTGCAATATTTTCACAATAAATATATTTCTTGTATCCAGTTTCACTGGAGAAAAACATATCACACACCTCAAGGTAAACAAACATTTAAATACAAACAAATGAAAATAAACATTTTAAGTGCTATTATTTTATTTGGGAAGTCTGATAAATAATACAGGGTTCTTATCAAATCTAGAAAATGCTGAGGAGCACAGAGTATCTGTTCTTTTTTCCTTTTACTGAAAGAAAAGGATATTTCATATTTATGTAATCTGTCATCAGAAAGTCACAGGCCTTTTCAGTGAATGACCTTGTAAAGAAGCAAAGAATCTACCAGGACTCAAGAAGGGTAAGATTTACAAGCTGACTGCGGTATAAAGCATAAATCACATTATTTTCACTCAGTTGATATGAATAAAGACTGCACACAACATAGATAGGCCAGAAGTAGGTTCTCCACTGGATTATATTCCTATTAGATCTGTAGTCACATTTAAACACTTAAAATTAATCCAAATTATTTGCTTACTTTCTTAATTAGAGTAAACCTGGCCAAAAAAAAAAAAAAGTACAGCTGTCTTGAGAGCTCACAAAGCTAAAGCTCATCATAGTTTGGTTATATTGGCCCTGTGCGTACGATGCCCTTCATCACACATCTACCCTGAAGGTTATTTATTTTCAGCTTAAGAGTACAGAATCATGAAATTAACTCTTTAAAATGGTCCAGATGAAGGAAAACAAAATGTCCCATATAAAAACATAACAAGATAAATCAAATACCCAAAACAACAAAATCACTTGGAAGGAACAGGTAAATCAACTGTACAAAAACGTTAATGGCTATTGAAGTTAGATTTAACACTCAGGCCATGAAAAATATCAACCCTTAACACAAAAACAAATGTAAATAGGGTAAATAAGAAACCTTTTGCATACAGTTTAAACATTTTGTCTTGTGTCTGTAAAACTTATGTCAAACAAAACCTCCATCGGATAAGGTGCTAATTCAGCAAAGTAGTTTTATTTCATAAATTTGAATAGAGCATTTCACTCCCCTGTTTTGCTGAAAAATAGAAGGCTCAATAATCTCCAAGAGCAGCATGTTTAACTACACAGAAAGCCAAAATAAACCATTCCTCATAACAAGCATCTTACTCTTTTATAGACTTAGTATGTTTGAGTATATTTTGGGGGGGAGAGGGAGGGTGAGGGATGTGTAAATGGTGCAGCCATTGAGTTTCAAGTTGGAGATAGTGACAGTGAGACCTGCCAGATGAAGTTAACAGTTTTACAAGAAAATCTTTCATACTTATGCTTAAAGACGTATAATTTTAAGCCCATGCCACGTACAGTGTACTTGAAGTACAGCTCGTGCTTTCTGATATGTACATGTTATAGCACTTAAGCTCACTCTCCAGCTGACGGACAGCACAATGAAACAACCAACAGACTGATTTTTCTTGTCATGTGCATGCATAAATTAATATGCAGAATTGCATCTGGAATCATACATGCCCGCTTCCCCATCTTTTTTTTTTTTTTTTTTTTGATAACCTAGAGAACAATATTTCTAAATCTCAAGCACCTTTGTAGAGCGCAGGTGTCTGTGCACTGCCCTGGGCTGCCTGCACTGGCTGAGTCCACCTTTGAGCTGAGGTGTAGGGACAAAAGACTGTGAGAGGTCTTTTCCACTCATTGCCCGCTGAAAATACCTGACCAATTTCTATGTGCAATAAAACTTAAAAAGCTTGCATATTTTTCTGCATTAAGTGAGAGTTCAAGGAAAAGTAGTGACATGCCTTTCACACAATACTCTTGAACCTTTAATTTCAGTTGGACAGCGCTAAATATCAATACCATGAAACTTGAAGCCTTACACAATTAACAAAGCTCCCCTAGGAACATTATGCTACTTTAGGGCAATAAACTCTAGAAGTTCTCTGCCAGACTTATGGATCTTCCTATTGAAGGCAAATTCTTATGTGCACTTCAGAAACAAATCTCATGTAAACAGGTCATTCCTTGATTTCAAAATAACCTCTGAAACATTAAAAGAAAAAAAAAAAAAAAATCAAAACAGAAGGCAATAAAGGGCAAGTACTTGGCACATGCATATACATAAGTATCTGTAGTATTATAATATTCATAATAAAGTTTCCTTAGGCAGCTACTTTAGAATAAAGAAAATGCATAGGATTTATTACCGGTAATGATTGATGCCAGCCATTTTGAAACAAACTGCAGACAGAATATAAAGAGAATAGATTGCTTTAAACTTGAACTACACACTAAACTATTTCTCAGCAAAATTAAACTTCCATTTCTCTCTATAAACCTTTTTTTCTTTCTAGCTTTTGCAGTTCAGGACATACTTGTAATAATATTTGCATGAACTTCACAAAAAGACATCTAGTAGATGTTATTTAGTCACTACATTTAATGCAGCTAGAGAAATGAAAACTTTTTCACTTTCACAAAAATATTTAAATAGCCAAGAAATAATCAACATTTCTGCTACTTATTAGGATAATGGAAGCAACAACCTTATCCATGTATTTTTAAAGCTATGATCTTACAACTATGAAGCATACTCCTGAAGCACTGAAATATTATTTAACAAGATGGAAAAGCTGCGACTTATATTTATCTCATCCAGAAATGAGCTGTCAAAGTTAAATTGTCACGTAGTTAATTGTGCATTTACAGGCAATTTTGGAACTGTGAATGAAAGGCTGTACTGAAATAGCAAGTCATTGCACACTTTCATCTAATACATTTGAGACAATTCTTTGAATACCACTGTCTCTGAATAGAGTGCTAACAAGAACCTCCCTTTAATAAACTGTCACCTAATAAATATAACAATATAATTTTATTTAATAAATATTACTTAGATGGCCATCATTGGATGGATTCCATAACTGGTGATGAGATAAAAACTCGACCTTCAAGAAATAATTTACCTCCAGAGAGAGCGCTGAAATGCCCTAAGAGGGAGTGGCTGAAAACTTTAATGGATTTACATGCAAATATGGCATAGGACAACCTGCCTTTACATGCCTGCAGTTCAGTAGTCTCCAATTCTTCTACTTTCATTCAAAAGGGATCTAGAATGGCTACTGATAGCCTTTTAACCCCATTTCACTCTACCCCAATGATACTACTTTCCTACTCTGCCTCTCTCCCCGTCCCTTCTTTATTTTCACACCATTCATTAGTTACTGAACATGTTTTATTCTGATGCTTTGGCAGACTGTTTGCCTCAGGTTTTTGCTTTGGGAAACTGTGATTTGTCATAGCAGTTACCAATAGGCAATACAACTTTTGAGGTACCTCTTTGGCCTTTTCAGTCAAGCTTTGCCATTCCAAAACTTTTGCTGGGCAGTATTCATCCTGCAAGAGTGAGGCCCTAAACCAGAACAAGTGGCAAAAGGAAAAAATGTATATATATTTCCCAAGCAGTCAGTCAGTCACTACAGGATCTGACACCATGGAGAAAATGACCTTACTGTCAGGGGTAGGTGTTTATTTAGCAAGTAAACCTAAACAGCAGCCGAAAACTGAAAGTAACCTTCCTGAAAAATCTATTTCAGTTATCCAACATATTAAACAAGCTTCTTTGAACTATGAGCTTCATGACAGAATATCCTTTTAGACGTTCACTTCAACTTACCAAGACCTGATGGTTTATGGGTATGGTAACTTTTTAAAATAAATTACATACAGGAAAAAAAAAAAAAAAAAAGAGAGACAAATCAATCCTGAAATACTTGAATTTAAAATGCAATATAAATAAAACTCTGAGCTGTATTTCAATAAATATACATTAGGACACTTAGTACTTGTACGGGTTCCAGGATAAAGTGTTTTATACCACATGCATTGTATCATTCTCTTCACTGCCAATTTTAATTATTTCTAATTATTTTTTATGAAGCTTACTACAACAGTGACTGCCAAGAGTATTTTTGAATCATACATTTTTGTTAAAATATCAAGAACACTATTTTTGAAGGAAAGACTTATACATTAAAAAAAATGTATTTAAAATAAAATAATCTGAATTACTACAGAAATCACTCAAATATCTCTAAATGCTTTTAAACTTCCACAGCAAGGATACAGAAGACGGGGCCGGCACAGTCATCACTCAGTTCCTCTACCACATCTAAATTCAACCATCTACTAGAGTTCCCCAGTGGGGAAGCTCTAAGAACAGTGGAGAAACAGCACTGCAACACAAGACGCATGTAGAGCTTTGATTGTCCTATTTCCCATTATTCTCACTAGACCACCTGGACATAGTGGACAAGCAGAAATTGCTAAAGGCTGCCATCCAAATCTAAATTTAGATCGAAGCACAAGTCTCTCAGCCTAGGTACAGAATCCCAAGCGACTGCTCTCCAGCTCTCTGTAATAGGATGCTTCACAGGAGAATAGTACGGATTAGTTTTATTTTGCTGGAATGAGCTTCAGTTTCATTTAAAGGAGATGAAGTGATTACATTGAAACAATTTAATGTATTCCACAACACATTCTGATAATCTCTGGGGAGACATTAAAAGTACATATGTTTTTCATTAGCACCTACTTACGTAAAAGGGGATACGAATTGTAGCTGGTGATTTGATTTAAATGAACGTTTTACAGTATATTTAAGTGGAGTTTGGGGTATAAGCTAGGACTACAGAGTGATTCAGAAATTAGTATAGCAGTTCCTCCAGGTAATCTCTCCCCCCAGTTCTTCCTATCTCAAGTATTTGCTTTCCAAAAAAATGTTTCCTGCCTAAGTAACAGAATACAGTGCCAGGACTCATGTTTTGTCGTGGATTTTGCAGGCACTGACTTTGCCCCACAGATCTTCCCTTCTAATAGTCCCATTAATACCAAATTAATTAGATAAAACATACATGCATTCTCCAAAGCACAACACATTCCTAAAACATATAGCATATATTCATATATTAGAACAAGCACACACATAGTTTTTAAACAAACAATTGCAACTTCCCCCATTTATGCTGCCAGCCAAGTGGGCAAGTTTTCTATTTCAGAGTGCTGGTGTATCGAGAGGTTCAAAACTGAGGAACATCAATTCAACTTAACCTGGTCCAGTAACTCTGCAAACCTATATAGTCCTTTTCTCCGACACACTTTTTTCCTCCCAGTATGCGAAGATGTTCAGGTTGCATTTGCTGCTTCTAATGAGAGAGTAATCACAGTAGAACTCCCCCCCCCCCCCCCCAATATTGCCCAGCAGGGCATTGTCTTCTCACTGTGCTCCCAGGGAAGGATAGTGGAAGTTGCACACTTTTCATCTCAGCAAATTTTGGATGGGATTTCACACAATAGGGCAGGGGGGTGGGAAGAGGAAGACACTGGTATAGTTTGAGGAAATCCCTCATGCTGGATATCAGAAGTCTGCTGGAAACAATCCAAGGTATGAGAATCCTTTCAAGGGGAATGCTGTGAGCAATATTAAGTGAAGCTTGCCCAGCAGCTGATGGTCTCTCTAATTGACTCGATCTGATGACCTTCCCATAAGTTGGGAGAAACACCTACTTGAAATGTTGCTGAAGTTATATTTCTTAAGTACAAACAGTAACTTGTTGCAGACAATTACGGGGCTAAGATTTTGCAGAAATCAGTAACTTTATAGTTGCAGAGAGCTGCATTATATTCCTGGTTTGTTGGGAAGCATTTAGTTTATCTTATTTTTAGAAGAGAAATTATTTTGTAGATATATATTTTCACACAATCATGGAAAAGGACCAGGTTGAAACAGACCTCTGAAGACATATGGATCAAACCTCCTGCTCAAAACAGGGCCAACTTTACTGTTAGATCAGGTTGCCTTGGGCCTTGTGCTATCAAGGCCTGAATATCTCCATGGAAGGTTGTTCCCAGACATCTCTGGGTAACCCATGTCAGTGCTTGACCATACACTCAGTAAATAATCCTCTCATCTCTGACTGTGATTTTCCTTCCTGCACCGTATGGCTGCTGCTTTTGTGCATATTTGAGGGAAGTCTCACTGTGCCTTCCTCTACATCTGTCTGCTGACCCCTTAACAATCTGTGCCCCTCCACTGCAAATTTTGCCAACATCTTATTTCAGTGGGCCCAGAACCTGATACAGTACCCCAGATACAGCTCCATAAGTGCCTACTACAGGAGCACAACTGTTACCACCAGCCCACCTACCACACTCAATGCCACAGACAACGTGGCTCATTTGCATTACCTCCAGGGCATGCTGCTGACTCATATATGTTACTGTCCACCAATGCATCCATGACCTTTCCCCAAGAGCTACATTATACCTAAACTATACACTGTAAGAGGTACTTACAGATTACCTGTGGCTTTGCACATATTAGTTTTTGAAAGGCTGGCTTGAAAGGACAACTTAAGACAACAGGTTTTTAGTGAAAATTAACACAAAAACAAAAGCCTGACAGCCATCTCACATGCAGCACCCAGGACAGATCTCATTTCTTCCTCTGTGCATGAACAGATCTCATGCACCAGTAGCTGATACCAGAGGCTTTGGAGGGGCTGGGTGACCGGTTGGCCAGTGAAGTTCCCCGCAGACAAAACAGGTCCAGGCAGCAGCACCATCTGGGTCCTACTCAGTGTCACCATAGAGATGCCTATCTTCACATCAGGAGACAGGAGCTTAGTTACGCATGCATACTTGGCAGATTTGGCCATGCTAGAGGCAACCTGTGACACTGCAGTGTCATTTTGTGACATCAGGATTAGCTGAAGTGTGAAATTGAAACCAATTCTGGGACTCTTACTTCCTACATAGAGGCTTAACTAAATCTTTTTCTCCTTTAAAACCAAAGCCACTAGCCACTGTATAAATGTAGTATTATAAGTGCATACACATACACACGATATGTATATAAAATATTGATTCCTTTTATTAACTTGTCAGACAAGAAGATGGTGAGAGGAAGTTACTTAGAGATGTTTTAGCCCAGTGATACACAGTGGTTAGAAATAGGTACTGTTTCTAGTGGCTATTTTCAGTACATCAGACAGCGGTACAGTTCAATACTAATTAGTTTAACAGTAATTCCAAATCTTAGTTTTTCAATTTCTAAGTAGTTAGAGTTGTTACTGTATTTCAGCATCCTATCTATAGTCAAAACCATTTAATAAAGCTAGATCTGTGAAAAAGTCCCTAATCTATCATTTATCCAGGCCTTCCTTCCCAAAACAATCCACAATAATCTCAAGACTGAGAAATGAGATTGTTTTCATCATTTTTGGAGTATGTTTGGGGCATATGGGGCACAAACATACGGGGCACACATGGTTTTTCTAAGTAGCACAGAAAAAGATGGAAGGGAGATAATTTGAATGCTTATGTTCAGCTTTAAGCATCAACCTTGTGACTCCAAAGCCCAGCAAATACATTATTTTACTGTTTCTGAGGGTACACTGATGTATCCTGTACATTTCAAGTTAAATGCAACACTGAGCATAACCTGCTTTATCATTTATCAAACACAAGAAGACAACAAAAACATGCCCCAGGACATCATTTCAATTTAAAAGTTAAGATAATTTTCTCCAAATAGAACTGTGCTGGGGGGGGGGGGGGAAGAAGTGTCTGCAATTAGGGGCCAGAGATCAACCCACCAGCGACACCCATTACTTTCTAGCACATACAGTCTGGGCTCTGAAGCTCTCTCTGCTTTAGCATATTGCACAGCCTTTATCCTTGATCATTAAAGAAAACAACCTGTCAATGCTTTACACTGACAACTCTGAGAAAATAGATTCAGGATTCTTTCTGCATATAGAAATAGATGCTTAGAAGCATACACCCAAGATTATCAGCATTACTGCTGCACTCTTCAGAGAGCACAGATGCCTTTTCATTTAGCATCTCCAGAGTTTCAAAGACAGCACCTACCTACTCTATACAGCCATGAAATTTCACATATTATGAAACGTTAACTTCTTTTGTAAATCTAAAAATTATTAGATCCTATTATTCATCTTCTGTCTTAAGACCACATATCAATATTAATACTGTTAGAGAAATCATGTAGTTGGGAATCTTTTCGGCTACCTGAACACACAATTGAGCAATTACTGTTGTATGGTATTATCAAAGTTTGCCAAGAAAAGAGACAAATCTAGATGCTTCAAAACATTCTTCAGATTTCTTATGGTTCAATGTTAAAGAGAGAAATTATTTTTTTTATTACTTATGAGTATAAAATATATGCTGGGGTTCTTCTGGAGACAGAAAAATGAAGCTGTAGTATTCAGGTAACAGAGAAAAGCAGAATGGGTGTAAAATGCTGGAAGTGACACATTTGACTTATGTGAGAGAGCTCAGAATAAAATGAGTCTCTTCCATACTTCGATCTGCATATGAAACTTACACTGGGTAAAATGAAGTAGTTAATGGTATGCAATGTGTAAAGAGACCAAGATATGAGCATTCTTCTTCAGTTTCCTGGACCTCAAAGACATAATAGCTTGGGTAATGCGTAGAAAGAGGCAGGAATAACTGTTGAAAAACAAAGGGTTTTTAATTTGAGTTTACTATTCCAATTGGAAATGGCAGTAGAACAAGTGTTGGGGGGCTCTAACTTCCATAGCAACCCATTCACACTGAAGTTATGCGACTCAGAAGCTGAGTTCTTTAAATGCAGCCATATGGCTTTAAAACCTTTTTGATTTGATGCCCAGATACAGAATAATTATTTCTTCATTTTATTGTCCTGGTAGACTCTGAATATTCACACATCACAGTTTTACTCAAATTACTTGAGTTCTCCTTCACTTTTCAGTTTTCTGCAAGGCATTACTTTTTTACTTCAAACAAAAGCGTTAATAGAAGTCCATAGCAAAATTAAAAGACATGTCTGGTAATGTAAAGAAGTTTCATATCTTCTAAACACCCTGTACATGTCCTTATACTAAGAAAGTATGTTACCTGCTTTTAATTTACTACTTGATTGCTAGAGGATTAAAAATTCACATTTCACTTGAAGGTTTAAGTAGTCATCAGCAATTGCAGTATATATTCTCAAAAGGATATGCTAAACTTCTATCATGGCACAGTACAAGTCTACCAACACTGAAACATAGCTAGCTTTGTTACATTGGGCCAAATTAAACATACTTAACATAAACATCCTAACCATATGATTTCTAATTAAAAAAGCATTGCTGAAGTTTCACATCTTTTGTCCCCATCAAGAAGTTATTGCCACCCTTTTACATTAACAGAGAAGATAACATTTTAGATAAATTAAACCTTAAATGCAACAAAGCTATGTTTTGTTAATTATAAAAAACCAACACAAGACGACAGGATTTCTCCACAAGAGGTGTAGTAGCACTAACCTAGCATTTTCTAATCTATTGCTTTTTTTCAAGGCAACACTTGGCAGCTTGGAAATTATGTCAGTGCTCATATGACTAAGACTAAGCATGTGCATAAGCATCTACTCATACAAAGCCATAAGATCATCTCAGATTTAAAACAGTGCAATACTCAGTGCTTCTCATCATCCAGAAATTCTAAATACATTCAGAAGGCACCTTTCACAGTACAAGTGAACACAAAACAAATTCTTTCAAGTTACTGTTTCAGTGTTTCTTTCCAATCTGCACAGCAAAAATACCTTCACCATTCACCAATATTTCATAAAACAAATATGTACCATAGTTGCATTTTAATACAATAACACAATAATTATTAAAATACTTTTTTTTTTTTTTTTTTTTTTTTTTACAAGACAGAGACTACAATATTAAAATGAGAGCTTTTTTAAAGGAACAAAATCTTTAAAAACAACAACTCACTTTTTTCTACACAATTTATATCACAGAAAACATTTTTGCATGCCTGGTGATGAGCTGCAAAATGTTCATAACTTACCCCACAGACACACTGTATGGGTTCTTTGGTCAGCTTTTAATATCTGCAGAGATAACATCAATTTCCATGCATTTGAGTCTCAGCAGAAGTTTCCTACTGAACTGCAACAGTGTTTACAATTTCCATGCTTAGATCTGCACCAAATTTAAACACCATTGTCAATCCAACATTCAAGAACTACCACTTCTCTCCAAGCTGCACAGTGGAAAGGATCCACCATTGGTCACATGCACTACCTGGCATCACTCTTGTACTAAAGTAAGTACAAGATAAATAAGATAACCCATAACTGGAAAAAGCACAGCATTTTTCCACACGTGGGAAAGCGTACTAAATGCATGACAATCTCGTCTCTCCTGTAACATTTCCTGAAGTTGACCTGACATATATCAACAAGAAATGGCTATCTACTTCCTTTTAATTTCAGTGCCTTTGAATTATCACTTAGTTTCCTCCCACACTGTTCAACACCAAATAAATAAATGACAAAAAAAAAAAAAAAAAAGAAAATGATTGCATATTAAGTATACCTCTCTCAGTACCAGACCTTAGATACAGTCTTTAGATCAGAAACATACAGTAATGTTTTCATTATGCAAACAACACTAAGCTAGACTTTTTTTGCCTCTCTGCATTCTTGCAGCTGTTATTATGCATTGCCATCAGTGAGATGGAAACACAACATGGAAAATATTTATAGCATGCAAAAATATTTTGAATATTACATGCTCATTGCAGATATCACAGCTAAGTAATGCAAAGTGTCTGTATATAATCTCTTCAGCAACAATTTCTCCACACCTAAACAGTCCGAGGCACGCTCCAGTCACAGAACACAGGAAAACAGATTCAAGCATCTGGATAATCTCATAAGGCTCTGAGACAACATTTTCCAAACAGCACTTGACTTTTCAACTGAAATATTTCAGATTGACATTATTATTCCTTGTCAAGCATATCATACGAGTTCAGAACTTCATCACAAACCCTAGTTTCTCCAACAAATCCTATGCAGCATTAAGCAAATGAAAGATTGCTAAACCAAAAAAAGTGAACCTTTTGAAAAAAACAGCTCAATATTAAA
This sequence comes from Nettapus auritus, assembly GCA_011076525.1. NCBI lineage: Eukaryota > Metazoa > Chordata > Aves > Anseriformes > Anatidae > Nettapus > Nettapus auritus. Next base: position 101,849,178 of record CM021765.1, read on the forward strand.
AGATCTTCACTTACCTTGTCCACTGATCTGGTAACTCCACAGCAGCAGAACCGTTGCTAATATCCAGTGCGTCCACCCAGTTAATGTGACACGTAGTGGTCTTCCAGCCATTGCATTATTGGATGCTATATAAAGAAAAAATATTGGATGTTTAGTTAGAACAGGAAATATACCTCAGGGTGGGGGGGAGAGTGGGGATGTAACACAGACAAAACACCACAAGTTTCCTCAGCATGCATCCATCATTACTTTAATAAATACCCATCTGTAAAAATGCATTTTAATTCAGAACATGCCCTACTCTGTTTGTTCAAGACTGATCTCATAAGCTATTACAAAATCAAAGTTGCTTTGAAAATGCTTGAATCCACCTTTTATACAGAGGTTTTAAGTTTAGCAAAAACAACAACAAACAACAACATAAATGAAACAACAGGTTCCAATCTTGCCCAGTTTAGGAGTCCTGAACAACAAGAGCTTCACTGAGTCACTCTTAAAAGTTTTGCTGTGTAGTACAGCACTATTCCAAGACAAGGGTACAATGTAGAACAATATTATCTTTGAGATTCTGCTCTTCCCACTTACTCTCACACATGGAAGGAAGGAGGGCAATAGAAAATACAAGAGTTACCTTGCTTGGGTCATTTATTTTACCCCACCCCCCCACCCCACTTTTATTGTGACACAAAAACCTCCACTTTTTCATTTAGTTGTCCAGTTACTAGCCCAGGTCACTCTGTTTTCTCATGTTGTTCAGGTATGTTCAGAATTCTTCTTATTATTTTATTTTTATTTTTTAACCTCAAAACTGGCTAATGAAGCCAGTTCTTCTGCAGAGAAGAAACAACCCTCAATGTTGCAAGCACCTTGATTTTCTTGCTATGAGTTTGTTTTAAACTCTGCTAGAACAGCTGCTATTTCAGCAAAACAGTGCCCTCCCTCATAAGCGCTTGATAGATTCTCCCCTTCCCTTCTAATTAAGGGCATATGGAGGAAAAAGGGGAAGGGATGCTACAAAACATTGTTTGTCATTGCCTTTTTAGCCCTGAGAGGAAAGGAGGGGCAAATAAACTGAAAATGGTAGTCCCAAAGAAAATATCTAAAACTATTAGTATGAATAATTTCCCTAAAAAGTTGGGGGGGGGGGGGGGGGGGAACGGGACAGGGAAAGTGTTGTTTGTTTTGTTTTTTAAGCCCCTGCAAGTTAAAAGAAGCAGGTTTGTAAAAGCAGTATCTAAGAAAATCGTTCAAGGAAGGAAAATTCATGAAATAGAATAACAGCGACGTTTGTAATTCTCAGTGTAAGCAAATGGATGGTATTCAATTAGTTATTTACCTACTTTACTACTATTAATTACAAACTGTAAGATAATTTTTAATTTCACTGTCTACAGAAAGATGGAATAACAGCCCTGTTAACTGCAATGCAAATATCACAGCTAAGAAAGTGTTAAGATAGCATATATGAACTCCTCAGGGAACCACCTAGTGTTTAAGGAGAAGTTTTTACTTCAAGATTCTTAACTAGTGAATAGAGGAAGACAACTGTTCTATTTCTTATCTTGTGAAAGAGATAATAAAAAATTAGACTCAAAAATAAAAAAAAAAGAAAACATACAACAATAAAAAGGTCAAACACATGCTGAATTAATGAGCAATTCAACACAACTTAATGCAGCTGTGCACATACAGAAAAAAATATATAAAAAAATACAACTATGTATGCCAGATAAATAGCCAAGAGAAAATGGCAAGAGTACTTTCTTGCCATTTGTTGATAATTAGCTGTAACTAATTTAGAGTGAGACAGGTGCAGTCAGTTGGCAGGAAATCAACTAACATGGATAAATCTGTCATACAAAGGAGTGTAGCAAAGTCTGAAATTAGTTGTAGATAAGGCTTTTGCTGAAGCAGTATGGGTGTGAAAGACTATGACATTTTCACTTGAGTTATCAGAGATTTATTGCTGACTCCATTAAAATCCAAAAAAAAAAAAAAAAAAAAAAAAAAGCTAAAAATAAATGAACACAAAACATCCTTTAAAGTATTTGGAATCTTCTAATCATCGGGATTTACTGTTGTCTAATGAATTAGCAGTGATATATCAAAACTTTAGCTATTATAGGTTACAAAGCATAAATTAATAATAATAATGTATTTTTACTGAATAAGTATGTACGTACCTGAAACCAGATTCTGATATTCCTTAATACATGAAAATCCCTGGCACAGGCAAGCATCTTTAGATCCACATAACCAAAAGCATAACCTGATCTGATGCATTTAAAAACAAATTTATCACTGAGGTATTATGTTGCCTGTTATAAAGACTGTATCTTTTAACCTCATTTCTGTTAGTGCATTACCTAGTCCATTATAAGCACGAGATCCCTCCAAGGGCCATCTGTGGAACCAGATATTGTCCGATGAGGACCTCACTGCAGTATCAGGATTGTTTGTGCAATTTAATGAAGAGTAATTGTAAGATTTTTCCTATTTAAATTCAGAAGCAACACAAGAATGGTGCAGCAACATCCATATCACATCAGAGGTTTTCAGTACTATTATAGCTGGGGTAGAGCATTCCATATTCTCATGTCTAACTGGTAGCCACTGTGTTTGTGCTTAGCAGGTGAGAAGTAACAAACTCCTGCCTAAGACCTCTAAGAAGCTAGGTGGAGGGAAACCGAACAGATAATCAGATACACCTGTCAGTTTGGAGACATCTGTGGCTCAAGTTAGATACTAAAAAGGGTTCACAAGCTATGTGCCTTACTAAATAAATCATTAATTCAGTAACTTACAGGGTTTGCTTTCAGAGCCTTTCAAAACCTAAGTGTCCTGGTTTCAGCTAGGACAGAGTTAAATTTCCTCCTAGTAGCTGGTATGGTGCTGTGTTTTGGATTTAGGAACCCACAAGCTTTTCTTTTTCTTTTTTTTTTTTTTCCTCAATTCTCTCCCCCATCCCACCGGGGAGGGTGAGCAAACAGCTGTGTGGTGCTTAGCTGCCAGCCAGGTTAAACCACACAAGCTCCAACATGGGACTCAAACCCCTGAGGCTGAGTCTCGTGCTCTACTAACTGAGCTAGCCGGCATAGCGGTTTGTAGCCCTCCCTAGGTTTTATTCCCCAACAGGGAGCCCCCAGAACACCTTCCCCAGCATGTTTTTTATGTGCACTACAGGGACTCTATCCCCTTCTACACTATGTAACAAGTTTGATTGGGCAGGTCTGGCTCAGTTGGCAGATCCCCTAGTGTTGACTAACCAGGTGGCCTTTGCCAAATAGGTGTCCCAATTTTTGAATATCCCAGCACCCTTTGCCTTCATTATAGTCTTTAACAGTACATTGTATTGCTTGATTTTCCTGGAGGCTGGCGCATGATAGGGGATGTGGTACACCCATTCAATACCATGCACTTTGGCCCAAGTGTCTATAAAGTTGTTTCAGAAATGAGTCCCATTGTCTGACTCAGTTCTTTCTGGGGTGCCATGTCACCATAGGACTTGCTTTTCAAGGCCCAGGATAGTGCTCCGGGTGGTGGCATAGGGCACAGGATATGTTTCCAGCCATCCAGTGGTCGCTTCCACCCTTGTAAGTACGTGGCGCTTGCCGTTACAGGTTTGAGGGAGTGTAATGTAATCAATCTGCCAGGCCTCTCCATATTTATATTTCAGCCATTGTCCTCCATACCAAAGAGGTATTGACCGTTTGGCTTGCTTGATTGCAGCGCATGTTTCACAATAATGAATAACCTGTGCTATAGTGTCCATGGTCAGGTCCACCCCTTGATCATCAGCGCATCTGTATGTTGCATCCTTGCCTTGATGGCCTGAGGTGTCATGGGCCAATTGGGCTATAAATAATTGACCCTTATGTTGCCAGTCCAAGTCTACCTGAGCAGTCAATCAATCAGTCAAGACAATTTAATCTCAGCAGTCTGATCCACCTGTAGGTTGTTTTGATGTTCTTCAGTGGTCCAATTTTTGGGTACATTAGCATTTACATGGCATACTTTTACAACCAGGTTCTCTACCCGGGTAGCAATATCTTGTCACAATGCAGCAGCCCAGATGGGTTTGCCCCTGTGCTGCCAGTTGTTCTGCTTCCATTGCTGCAACCAACCCCACAGAGCATTTGCTACCATCCATGTGTGAGAAACAAAGTTGTGTTTTTGCAGTAGAATGTGTTTTTTCAGTGGAAAATTCCACTAACCTTGCATATTCAAAAGTGATAGTGCGGGCATGATAGTGGCATAGAAGTGAGGATTATGTTAAGCAGATAAGGGGAAGGTCCCACTGTCCCAAAATAAGGAGGATAGCTAAGATACAACAGGATGAGCAGTACGAAATCATTAAAAACAAAAAAACTGCAGGCCCTCTAGTCACGAGAGAAGGAGGAGAAAAAAAAAGGAAAAGGAGAAATTATTGGTTGATCAAATAAAATTGTACATATATGCTCTAGTAATACACATCGAGTAGTTTGTGAACCTTAGCCACTAAGGAAATAGAGGAGGCATCAAGCGTTGGATAATATGGAATATAAGGTTATGATATACTTTTACTGTGCTCTCCTATTTGCAGGACACCCGCCATTGCAATCATGAATAAAATAGCTTCACAGAAGAACCTGTCTGAAAAAAAAAATAAGATTTTTCTCACAATTTAGGTTCTCCTGTGGGGTCTTGTCACCTACCAGAGTTATTGCCACCACAGACATGAAGGTGCACCCTGATGATTTCAGCAGTGCCATTGGGGGTGGTGGGTTGTCTCAGGGTGGCCGACAAAGGACCGAGACTCTTAAACTGAAGACAGGCTCTGTGAAGCACTGGGCAGAAGGGAGATCAATAGGCACAGGCACAATTGTTGAAATAGACCCAGTAATTCCATGCAAGGATCACGGTAAGACAAGCTTTACTGTATTGTCTTGGGGGGTTGGGGAGACTCATGTGGAGTGTGAATGAGACGCACTTTTAATGTGAAGTGAGTGTGGAGTCTAGATCCGTGGTTCCATAGTCCTGAGAGGGGCATAGCTGGAGACAGACAAAGTGAAAGATGGAAGGGTGAAGGGGAGTCTTGGTGAATTAAGAGCTGGAACAGTGAGAAACAAAGAAACCAGATGAGGGCACCTTCCCCCATCCACTCTCTTCCATTTCTTCGCTTCCCCGAGTGGCACAGGAGGGCTGGGAGTGGAGGCTGCAGTCAGCCCATGGTGCTTCGTTCCCACCTCTCCTTGGGGTCTGCAGGGAGGTTTCTCACTCTTCGCTCTCCCAGCTGCTGTTGTGCATCAGTTTTATTTTGTTTGTTTGTTTGTTTGTTTTTCCTTTTCTTGGATGTGCTCTCACAGATGCACAAACTGCACTGCTCATGGCTCAGCTCTGGGCAGCGGTGGGCCCCTTCGGAGCTGGCTGAAACTGGCCCTTATCTAACATGAGGTACCTGCTGGATTCTTCTCACAGAGGCAACCACTGCATATAAACCCAATACATTTAGGCAGCTAGGTCATTGCTGGCTTGTAATCTATTGGGGTTTAAATTAAGTAATGAAAACCTTAATGTGATGGTCGTAGGAGAGACTGAGATGACAGTGCTACTTTTTGGGGACACCAGGCTGAGACTAGGGATAAAATGATCACTGGGAAATTATTGTATGTACCTGAGGCAGGGACTAACTTGTTGGGAAGGTATTTGATGATGAAACTGGACATTCAAATAGTAAACTGTTAGACTGGAATAACAGTGTTATTAAAGGGGTTCTCTCAGACCCTGAGAGCAAAGACATATTCGCCTTTGAATGGAAAGACCTTGAAACGCAGCAGAAGCAACAATACAGATGGACAGTTTTATCTCAGGGGTTTACAGGACCACTGAATTTCACAAAATCACACAGAATTATAGAGGTTGGAAGGGACCTCAAGAGATCATTGGGTCCCACCCCCTCGACAAAGCAGGTTCCCTAGAACGCATTGCACAGGTAGGCGTCCAGATGGGCCTTGAATGTCTCCAGAGAAGGAGACTCCGCAACCTGTCTGTCACCCTCACTGTGAAGTTCTTTCACATGTTGGTGCAGAACTTCCTGTGATCCATTTTGTGGCCATTGCTCCTTGTCCTGTCCTCACAAACCACTGAAAAGAGGTTGGCCATATCCCTCTGTCTCCCACACAATTAAGATATTTGTAAACATTGATAAGATCCTCTCAGTCTTCTCTTCTCAAGGCTGAACAGACCCAGGTATCTCAGCCTTTCGTCATAGGGGAGATGCTCCAGGCCCCGTGTTATCTTTGTGGCTCTCCACTGGACTCTTTCCAGGCGATCCCTGTCTTTTTTGTAACAGGGAGCCCAGAACTGGACACAGTACTCCAGGTGAGGCCTGACAAGGGCAGAGTAGAGGGGGAGGATCACCCTCCTTGACCTGCTGGCCACACTCCTTTTTATACACACCAGGATCCCATTGGCCTTCTTGGCCACCACGGCACACTGTTGGCACATGGCCAAACTGTCGTCCACCACAACCCCCAGGTCCTTCTCTGCAGAGCTCCTCTCCAGCAGGTCATCCCATAGCCTGTACTGTACTGTACTTTATTTTGGCAAGTTCTAGAAAAAATTTTGGAGCAAGTCCAACCTCCAGAGGAGGTGTTACTGTTACAATATGTGGATGATCTTTTATTGTCAGGACAGGAGAAAACAGTTGTGAAGGAAGCCACTAACAAGCTACTAAGCTTCCTGGGAAAACAGGGCTTGAGAGTATCAAAAAATAAATTACAATATGTGGAAAGAGAAATCAAGTATTTAAAGCATCTAGTGAAAGTACCCACCAGATAAGCAGATATTTAGTGAAAAAGAGAGGTTTTAAAGGAATTAGGAGCCACAGAGTCTGAAGGAAAGTGGATACTTCCTGATGATGAATAAAGTGCTACAGAGGCAAATATTAACTGTTTTACATCAAGGGAATCATTGGGGAATTTAAGCAGTGTGTGACACTGTGCTATGGAAATATGTATGTGTAGGAACATATATACTCTGGCTAAACAAGTATGAAGAAACTTCAAAAAGGTAAAGTATCAAAAGGTAAAGAAGAAAATTATCCACAGTCAACCCATAGGGGTGCGAGAACCAGGAATTCAACCCTTCCAAAGTGTACAAGTAGATTTTACAGAACTCCCATGAGTAGGTAGATTTAAATACTTATTACTCTTAATCAATCATTCGTCAGGGTGGCTGGAAGCTTTCCCTTCAGCATCTGCTACTGCAAGCACGGTAGATAAAGTAATTCTAGAAGACATAATTCCCAGGTATGGAATCACTGAGAATATTGACTCTGATCAAGGAAGTCACTTTACATCACAAATATTACAAGAGCTAATGCGGACTCTAGGAATTAAATGGGAATTTCACACTCCTTGGCATCCTTCCAGTTCTGGAAGGGTGGAATGGATCAGACAGTAAAGAAGTAATTAACTACATTATGGAAACTTGCCTCCCCTGAACAAAGTGCTTACCACTTCTACGAACTCGAACAGAATCAATCAATCAATCAATCAATAAATAAATATGTGGGAATTTCACCATGTGAAATATTATTTGGATTGCCATACCTGGGCAGAGGGGAATTACCTCACTTCAAGACAAAATATGGTTTTCTTAAAAACTACATACTTGTGCCGTTGTCCTCTTTGTCATCTTTCAGGACCCATTAGCTCAGTTCCCACCATTGGAAGTCTCAATTCATCCATTCCGAACAGGAGATTGGGTTCTGATATGGACATGGAGAGAATCGAAGCTGCAACCTGAGTGGGACAGAGCATTCCAAGCGCTCCTGACTACTAAGATAGCAGTAAGAATGGCTGAGAAAGAGCAGAATCATTATACCTGGGTAAAGGCATCAGTTAACCCTGAAAGCTGAGATACTGCTTTAACAAAGACTTTTAAGGTTAGAACTGTTAAAACTAACTATAGTAAAATTATAACTAATCCTTAGAAGAATTCTTAATTAATTATGGATAAAAGGGATTGAATTACACAAAATCAGAGTGTTTCCAGGGAACACTCCCTCTAAGTGGGAGAAAAAGAAGGGGGGGGGGGGGCCGCGGCCAGAGGACTCAATCCCCACCACAAGAATCCGTATTAGTTTGTGATTTTTATTGTTTTTATTATTATTATTTTAATTATCAGAGGGGTATATAGAGACATGTACTTTTACAGATTATGTATTTAAGCCTATTTTAGTAATACCTGTTCTCAATGGATTAATGATAGGATTGGGAGGGGTGGGGGGGTGGGGGGGGGGGCGGAAATCAACATTTCCAATCAACCCAGGACATCTCTCGAGTTCTATCTCAAAATAATTATTGGATTTGCTCCCAGATGCCTAGAAACACTGAAAAGGTCCTGACTCTGATTGCTATTCTATTACCCGCAGCAACTGTATCTGGATTCTCTACATTTCTAAGAAACAACAGATCATACTCAGTCCCGGGAGGAAACAGACTTAGAAGCAGAGCTTCCTACACGTAATCCTGGCTACAGTATAACGTGTTATCAAAGGTGCTTTCTAAACAACATTGATAGAAATTCAGAGGGCAATAGTACTGCCCCTGTATGTGGAATTATCCATGAAGGAGGGAATTATCCATACTGTACCGAACATGGTAGTTACAGGATTGCTAATATACATTTCTATGATTCTATGACAATGCACACCAGATACAACAGCGGAATCCTGTAAACGGGTGGCCTGTCCCAAATGGCAAAGGGTGGTATTGGCTATGTGGCAGTGAAGCCAAGAAGGTGTTGTCACAGAATCATAGAATCATAGAGGATGGAAGGGAGCTTGCACCATGGGGGCAATAATTTCAAATCATAGAATCATAGAAACACAAGGTCGGAAAGGACCTACAACATCATCTAGTCCAACCGTTCTGTCACCAGTAGTACCCTTTAAGTTATTAGATCATATCTCATAACACCTCGTCCAGGCGCTTCTTGAACACTGACAAGGACAGTGACTCCACCACCTCCCTGGGCAGGCCATTCCAGTGCCTGACCACTCTTTGAGAGAAAAAAGTTTTTCCTGGTCTGTAATCTAAATCTCCCCTGGCACAACTTGTGGCCATTTCCTCTAGTCCTATTATTAGTTATTTGAGAGAAGAGGCCAACCCCCTCCTCATCACAATCTCCATTCAGGAGAGCAACTACATTATGGAAACTTGCCTTGAGAGAGCAATAAAGGCTGTCCTGAGCCTTCTCTTCTCCAAACTAAACAATCCCGGTTTCCTCAGCTGCTCCTCACAGGATTTGTGTTCCAGGCCCTTCACCAGTTTTGTTGCCCTTCTCTGGACAGTGGTGCAGATGCACTTCAGATGGACATCTGCCTCACCCCCAGCTGCATCATTGTTCCCCTAGGCACTTCTCTGGTGAGCCCTATTTTACCCCCTTCCCCCATCATAGCTATTTTAAAGCTCTCTTGACGTGTCCTGCTAGCTCCTGCGCTAGGATTCGTTTCCCCCTTTGAGACGGGTAAGTTACACCCATAAATAGAACAGGGGTCGAGTAAACTGCCCTGTGGTCAAAGAATCCGAAGTTCCTATCCTGACACCACCCTCTCAGCCAATTACTCATTAGCTGTGTTTTCGTAGCCTACAGGAGTCGCTGCCTTCCTTCAGGCTTTTTTAGGGCTGAGGGCGACATGACTCTACGAACACTGGGCGCAGAGCCCCGCGCAGCGCCACGCCAGCCGCACACCACTGCACCACTGCTGCCCCCTCCCTGCTCGCAGTGGGCACCGCGCGGCGCCGCCCTCCCGGAGGCTATCGCTAAGCAGAGGGCCTGGGCGCAGCCGCCATTGCCCCGGCAATGCACACGCCCTGTCACCCTTTCTGGAGAGAGCTGACGGCTGCGGCCCGGTGGCGCCCCTGTCCCGGGCCGCCCCTGGTGAAGCGAGGGCCGTAAGTCCCCCTGTAACGCCTGGTCGGGCGCTGCGGCTGTGGCTGCGCTGGCTCTGAGGCAGCTGGCCTCGACTACTGAGCATGTAGTCATGAGCAATGTAGTCATGGGCATTGAAGGCCCACAGTGCCAAAGCCCACTTGAGACCCCACGCAGAATTCAGATCTGGGGACCAGATCATTAAACCACAACAGCAGCAATGTAGTCATGTAACCAAATGAAAGCACCCCCAAGCAGCCAGTCTTCTTCCCACCACCTGCCAGAAAACAGCTGTCTGGTTTCTGCTAGGATACAGTTCCTTTTCCTCCTCGTAGCTGGGTGGCTGCTATGTTTTGAGTTAGGGTGAAAAGACTTTTGATAACACACTGATGTTTTAATTGCTGCAGAGCAGCGCTTCCACTAAGCCAAGGACTTTTCAGCTTCTTGCTCTGTCCTGCCAGCTGGCAGGCTAAGGGTGCAGCAGGACTGGGTCGGGACAGACACAGGGCAGCAGACCCAAACTGCCCAAAGTCCTATTCCATACCGTCTGATGTCATGCTAAACAATCGAGAGGGGTGGCTAGCCGGGATGGGGGTGGAGGCATCTGCTCGAGGATAGGCTGGGCATCGGTCAGCGGCTGGTGAGCAATTGCCTTGTGCATCACTTGTTTCATACACGAGTAGCAGTAGTACTATTATCATCCTTATTTTTCCTGTCGTAATCAACTGTCTCTGCCTCCACGCACAGGATTCGTTTTCCTCTTTCTCTCCCCCATCCCAGAGAGGGAGGGGGGAGAGGGAGCGAGCAGCTGTGTGGTGCTTAGCTGCCGGCTGGGTTAAACCACAACAGCAGTAATGTAGTCATGTAATCAATTGAAAGCCAAAACTTTCAGCCCAGTCCTTGACCTGAATGGTGAGTGAGGATCCGGATCCTGGCATTTCTATGTGATAGTTTCTACGCAGCCAAAGTAAATAGTGGAGTCAGAGCTGATGGGGCTAGATTTTGAAAAGTCCTGCCTAAAGAAGAGATCTCAGAAAAGCAAAAGGAAAAAACATTCATATCAACAAAGTAATTCTGATTGCCATATTCTTTATCTGTCGTGACTAGACAGATGAAAATCTATGACAGCAACTTTGCCTTTAAGGTCAATTCATTTTTCTTGTATTTATTTTTATATTTATTTTATTTTTTATTTTTAACAGGCACTGTACAAATTATCCTCACAGAATGACTAAGAGAAGTAGGACCCTTATGTAGCTTTTGTGGTTCATTCCTTAGGGCAACTCTAAGCACTAGGCCCCTTGTCAGGCCATTGCTATTCGAGATAACGAGCTATATAGCTATAAGTATTGAGGCCAGGTAGCTGGGCCTCTTCCACAAGGCCTCTTGGCCCTCCCCCTTGTTAAAGTGATATCTGCCAGGTGTGGATGCTTGGAATTTTGGTATAAAACAGCAGATCCCCAGATCCAGTCCCCAGATGGATTTCACTCTGTTCACCACTGCTCCTTGGGCCTGGACCTCCAGCCAGTTTTTAACCCAGCAAAGAGTGTAACTATCCATGCCATGGGCTGCTACCTTCTCCAGGAGAATACTGTGGGAGACCATGTCAAAGGCTTTGCAGAAACCTAGGTAGACTACATCAACAGGCTTTCCTTCATCTACCAGGTAGGTCATGCAGTCATAGAAGGAGATGAGGTTGGTCAGGCAGGACTTGCCTTTCATGAACCCATGATGACTGGGCCTGATCCCCTGCCCAAGACAGCTTTCTACCACTACATCTTCCACAAGTCCTTCTCTGCTTATGAACAACAGGTCTAGCAGGGCACTCCCTCTGGTAGGCTCACTAACCAGCTGAGTCAGGAAGCTGTCTTTCACACACTCCAGGAACCTCCTAAACTGCTTCCTCAGGGCTGTATTGTATTTCCAGCATATGTCTGGAAAGTTAAAGTCCCCTATGAGGGCAAGCACTGGCAATTGAGCAACTTCCACCAGCTGCTTATAGAACACCTCATCCATCTCTTCATCCTGGTTTGGTGGTCTATAACACACCCTCAACAGCATGTCTGCCTTGTTGGCCAACCCCGTGATCCTTGTCCACAAGGACTCTACCTCTTCATTCCCAATCCTGATCTCAACAGCATCGAAATACTCTCTAATATAGATAGCCAAGCCACCACCTCTCCTTAGTTGCCTGTGCCTTCTGAGGAGCTTGTAAGACATCCATCACAGCATTCCAGTCATGGGAGTGGTCCCACCAAGTTTCAGTGATGGCAACTAGGTCATAGTTTTCCTGCCTCATAATGGCTTCCTACGCCTCCTGTTTGTTGCACATGCTGTGTGCATTAGTATAGATGCACTTGAGTCAGCCATCACCTTCCCCCTCAACTGTGGGACTGCTCCCCAAGCTCATTTCTATTAAGTCTAATTCCACCCATCTCCCTTCATACCTAGTTTAATGTCCTCTCAATGAGCCCTGCCAGTTCCCAGGCTAGAGTGCATTTCCTGCTTTGGGACAGGTGGGACCGATCAGCAGCCATCAGGCCAGATGCCGAGTAAACCTCCCCATGATTGTAAAACCCAAAGTTCCTGTGGCAGCACCAGCCTCTCAGCCATACATTAATTAGCCAGGCCTTCCAGGTCTGCTCAATATCCCTCCCTACCACTGAGGGGATAGAGGAAAACACCACCTGTGCAGCCCCTCCATTCAGTAACCGCCCCAGTCACCTGAAGTCCCTTATGATAGCCTTCAGGCTTCTCTCAGCAATTTCATTGCTGCCAGCCTGAATTATCACTAATGGGTAATAATCGTAGGGGAGAACAATGTCAGGAAGTTTCAAGTTTCATTACAAGTTTCCTGGTAATGTGCCTGACCCAGGCCCTCTCTTCCCCTCAGAAGGGAGTCGCCTATGACCATTACCCATCTTTCCTTCTTGTTGGAGGAAATCTTGAGGCGTGGAGTAGACTTCCTTGCCCTAGACAGCCTCCTGTGTAGACATTCCCCCACATTCTCACCACCCTGTTCGTTGAGCTCCAGGGCCTCAAACCTATTGTGTAAGGGCACCTGGGGAAGCAAGGCAGGTAGGAAGGGAGCTGACTTGTGACACCAAGCATGGACCTGTTTCCATTCCTCTTCATCTCTCAGGTACCCTCCCTCTGCCCAAGAGCAACAGGGCAGGGGCTTCACCACTATTTGGGGTGTGTTGCCCCTGTGCCTTTCTCTCAGGCATGTCAGGGAGCGACTCACTGAGATGAGATGCTCACTGAGCGTCCTCAGATGTGGCTCAAACCTGTGACCTTGGCCCACAGTGAGGGGTGCAACCACTAAGCTACAGGCAGCCCCTCCTCAATTCTCTCCCTCATCCCACAGGGGAGGGGGTGAGGCTGAGCAAATGGCTGTGCGGTGATTAGCTGCTGGCTGGGTTAAACCACTACACTAAGTACCTATTGATTCCTCTCTACTCTCTGATTAAAATTTAAAGTGAAAAATGTCAGTATTTTTAAAAATCTTTTTGTTTGATTTTCCATCAGATTAATGCTATGAAGAAAACAATACAAGTATAGTGCTACGAGAAACAAAAATGGCCAACAGGCATACTGTAACTGAAATAATGATACCTGAATGAAGGCCAATATGTTTAAGGTATTTAGTCTGAAGAAATCAAATTTAGCTTCAAATCTTTTGTGTATGGAAAATTCTTGGTTTCATTTTTGTGACACACTCTGGATTCTCATTACAACTTCATTAAGATTGAAAAGTTTGGGGTTTGTTTTTCTTCATCCCAAACAGGAAAAAAAAAAAAGGGAAAAAAAAGAAAAAAAAAAAAGAAAAAAAAAAAAAAAGGCAATGGAAAGTCTAATTCTTGGATGGCTTTAGCTTTTACAATTTTTCTAGAAATTTTTCAAATTATAGTAACTGATAGAGGATTTGATTGCATCACCATAGAAAGAAGCTAGTTGTTGGAACTATAAGAAGAGGTTCTGATGCCACCAACAATTAAAAAATATACATTTCACAAATGACCAAATAAAAATCTTTGTTGTTGTTGTTGCTGTGTATCTTCTGGTGTTGTTGCCTCCAGGGTTCACATTTTCAAGCCTTTCTGAAAACTGCAGCAAAATTCAGTCTATGAATCCAAGGCAATGCATTTATAATTTAAACACAACTTCGGAAAAAAAAATAGAAAATATCATAGAAACAAAACTAGAAACCTCTTAAATCAGGTATGTGCTTTCTTGAAAGAAAACAAAATGCTGCACGGTGAACTGTGAACATATGGCTTAGCCCTATTTTTTTTCCAAGACCAAAAAACCTTTCAAACATATATGTATAACATGTTATACAATATCAACAGGATTTGATTAAGTTTGAAATAGTCAGCTCTACTTGCAGAAGTCTTTCTTGCATGCCTATTTATTTATGAACCTTAATTTTCACATTCAAAATATCCCTGCATACAGTCTCCTACAGGTTATGGTTAGAATATATCACATGAATAGCTTTGGCACAAGAGAGAAGGACTCCGAAGTCATCTAGTCCTCCACATTCTGCCCTGGACTATATCCAGCCCTGCTTTCCCCCTGCTGAAACAGGAACAGAACTCTCATTACCTATTACCAGCCAGTAGCATCTATCACCAGAAAACACCATTTGCCAGCATATCCTTGCCATGCTATAAGTTTACACATGAACACACATACTTTGTGTGGCTGTACAGATATTTCTCTCCAACTGTAAGATGTCCCCCACCACCACACAAAGTCTGACCCAGTGTATTCCGAGCAATGTAGGCTTTGCTGAACAAGGACAGTGCATCAGCTTTGTATCAATCCTAAAAGAAGAATATCCAACTTTCAGTTATCACTGTTATTTTCATCTTTAAGTGTTTCTGATTCATGAAAGAGAACAAAAGAAAGGAGTAAATGAAACTGTGACCAGTAAGCATAAGTTGCCTAATTACAATCATTCATACAATCTACTTTTGCATTAACAGAACAAAATCAATATAATTGACTTTTGTTCCCTAAAACCATTTGTTTTGTTTTTCTTTGCAATCTCATACACTAAGAAATTAACTTACAATGCATTAAGAAATTCCAGATAACTGGCTCGGTCAATACAGTATGAAGGATGAGGAAAAACTGAGTAGAAGAGTAATATATTTTTCACATAATATTGGATCCCATGAACAAGTTAATGATGTTTGCAAGGGAAAAAATGTGAGAACCAAAAGTTTTCAAGTTGCTGAGTGATAATAATGGTGCCATCTACTGTGCATCCATCACACTGAAGTGCTTGACATATATTTTGGACTGTTTTCATGCATTTTCTTTATGATGACTAATAGTGGCATTGCACCATCTGAAATAGCAGCCCATCACACAGAGAAAGGTATATTAAATTAAATTCACATGATAACAACTTTGATCTCAGAAGCACATGGAGAAAATACCCAAGGGTTGGAACTAAAAATTGAGAGAAATACCCATTTCTAAGATGAGGGTCCATAACAAACAGAGAACAAGGAGTAAGGACAAAATGCACTGCCTGAACACAAGCGCCCTTCTTGAGCAACCATTATTCTGATATCTTTTCCCCTTATCGTAGAAAGAAAGCAAAATTAGCATAGAGACACTTCACTAGTGGCTTTTTGTCTGGTGAGACTGAAAGTTGGACTTCCAAGACTCTCAAGGTGACCCAAGCAACGCAAAGATATTTCAGAGCGAGTATGCTTACGTGGACAAATTTTACTTTGCTGCTTAGGAGGATGTACAATTACTATGGCTCAGATGATAAACTAATTTCATCTCTTTGGAGGTGGAATTTTACAAGGGAAATCAATAATTTTGGGGGTACACTCTTTCCTCTGACTCAGAGCACATAAGGAAAAAAATCCCTACCCCCATCAGATGAATGGGCATAGTGACGATGTACACAAGTGACATAAAGTATATTTAATTACTAGAAATGATTCTCAGATATTGGGACATGTCATACACAAGTAGAAATGGAAAATTGTTGCTAGAACTTGCTTGGTAAACCTTGCAGCCCTGCTCATTCTTGGGAGCACAGAAACAGAGCCACACTACAGCTTCCCAACATGGGAACAGGGTTGCAGAAATGAATTGTTCGGTCTCCTGCAGCAGTCAGGCTTGCAAGTCGTAATGGAGTGTACCTAAGGGATTAGAGATGGCAGTCTGATTTTTGTATCAGCTCAGCTACATATAAGTAGTGTGTAAAGTCTGACTAGGTTCATCAAAGTCTGCCACCTTTCTTAACAGCAAAAATATGAATAATTAAGCCTCAGTTGTACTGTTTGATATGTTGTTATTACCAAATCTGCCTGAGAGCAAGTTTAGTCCCTACTGGTTTTTCCTTTTCCTTTTTTATTTTTTTTTCCTTACAGTTATAAATGGACATAATAATGTTGCACAACTGTTTAGAAAAATTTTAAGCTGAACTACTGAATACATTCCAGTGAAGAGATTTGATAATGACTTAGTAACTTACTATCTGTTTTTTACATTGTTATCATTATCAATTAATGTTGGCATAATAACACTTGTATATCCCCCTGCCTAAAATAATCTTGACAGACTTGAAAAAAATTCCAGGACAGAGTAAAATTGAAGAATGGAAACAGTCAAAAATTCACCTAATTTTTTTGAATGGAAGCATGAACAGAGATGGGAACAATTGCTTATTTTTTTCCTGTTATATTTGTATGTAAAATCCAAGTAGCCCTAAACCCCAGTGCAATAAGATAATGTTCCACCCATAGGAGTAATATCATACCTTCATGTATTCAGAAAGTGCATAATTTACCAAAAAATATTTTGAGAGCAGTCTAGCAGTTTTCAAGAGTTCTTGGAATTGCACATCTTTTTAACGGATAAATCTCAAAAGTTTAGCTGTCTGGGCTTGTTAAGGGTAAAAAGCATGGTAACTAATAAATTTTAAAACCCTCTAGAAATTCTTTGAATGACTTTCCTATGCATAACAATGTTAAAACTAATTATTTAAAAGACCTGAAACTTCAGGGCTGAAAACATCTATCTCTAAGGCCAGACGCTTGCTGCCTGTGAGCTGCAAAATTGTTTTGTTTTGTTTCATTTTGCTTTTTCTGACCAGAATTCCAGAGAATTTGGCACATTAGATCTATCTTTCATCCAGTATTTTATATATCTAATTCTATTCTCTAGCTATTATATTTCTGTGACAGAATCATCTTGTTTATGGAGTGGACAGGGAAGGAAATGTTTCTGCAGACATTGTTTTGGATCTGTTTCTGGGGGGCATTTGCCTCATGTTTAAAATAAAAACTTAAGCATTCTTGGAGGCCTTGGGTTTTAGAAGCTGTCATAACAAAGAAAATAAAGCTACTTTCCACATCATTGTTTAAACTGGTAAGAAAAGGAGAAAACATTACACTGAAAATCAACATAGTCTATTCTGAATTTAATGCCATGGTTTCCCCATAGCATCCGAAATTCTAGAGGCCTAGCCATGATCTGAATCAAACCCCATGAAACTGTGAGGTGCCAGGTAGAGGTGATTAAGAAGTTCTGCTGATTGAAAGAAGGCCAGCAGACAAAAAGGTAATCAATGCTTGAGTATCAGTACAGTGTAATAAAAGCAATAGCTCATTTTGACACCTTGACTGAGTTTATTTTGGGCTAATAGCATTATTTTTCCCCTTGCACCTAAATTTAACCCCCTCGTGTCCAGTTATGCTTTTCCATGTTGTCCAGTATAGGCGACTTCTGCCTTGGCTCAAGTTGTAGCCACATTTCTTGTCTCTCTTTCACAAAGACTGCTACTCTTCTTTGTAAAGTACTTTTCTCTAAAGTAAGTTAAGTATGCAAATATACGTTAGTAGGATATTAGAGACTAATTAAATACTGCAACTCTAATAAGTAGGTGTGCAGCCTCCAGTTATCTCCAAAGGTGCAGACTACTTTCTCCTTCTCACAAAATATTTCATCAGTAGAGGTGGAGAGTATAAGTGGTCATTTGTTGCACTTCATAATTTCCAGCTGACCCTGGAACAGGTTTTAGACCCTCCAACTACTCCAGCTACAAAGTTAAACAGCTAAGCCCCTGAGCTGTAGGTATTCCTAAGCATTTTCAATGAGCTAAACCATTAATCTATTTCCCACACTCATTAAGATCAGTTCTTCCACAGAAAAACCCAAACATTCCAACGGGATTGATGTCAGATAAACCTTTTCTCCACTGCTCAGCTAATTGACAAAGAAAAACACCAGCTCAAAACATTCTTTAAACAGATAACTTGGCTTCCAGTTTTACAGGTACATTTCAATTGCTACTTGTAAAAGAGCCTGATGACCTCTCTCAGTTGTGAAACTGTGTTAATATTAGCACATATAGAAGTGCTCAAGAAGAAGTAGTCAATGAAGGACAAAAGAAAGTAAAAGCAACCACCTAGTGCTTGAACTTGCACAAAAATTTACATCCAAAACATAAACTTAATCCTAGTCTAGTTCAGTAAAACCTTATTAAGAAATAGTGTAATCCATCAAGTTATTTCTTTTCCTTGTGATTTCTACATGTGATTAGATAAAGGATTGTTGTTGTTGTTTTCCACAGTTATTCTGAAGTTTCTTTATAACCTGCTTAATTTAGGAATTATGCAATAAAGGATAGACACTTTTTCAGTATAGACACTTTTCTCTGTGTTAATTTGGAGAGTTTTACCAACTTCAGCACAGATACATCTCATTCATTCTGAAGTCAGAGAAAGTTGAGTAACTGAAATTCATCAATCCTCAGAGAAACAATACACTGTGAACAATCAGTCAGGACTTTGAGCAATATGTAGATCAGGTGGCAGTCCTCTACAAACATGTAAAGGTTATTTAAGAGAAGATAAACACACATACACATCTAATTTCTGCCTGTTAATTAAAAATAAACCTACAAACCTGTGTTATTTTGTGCTTTCTTTAATAGTATGAGACTTCAGTTGCACGTAGGTTTTTAATGCTAAGACTGACAATTGAACATACATTATAACTGTTAGTTATATTAATGTCCTTATGAAAAGACTGTGGTCCCTATGAGTCATTCTTATTTATCTGACATGTTTTAGATGGAGTCTTGGATGGGCAAACACCTTCTACTTGCATTGAATTTGATCTGCAGTAGAGTAAACCTAGTTCTCACTGCCCAGAATGAGACATGAGACAAGTGAATCAATCCCTTTCATAAATTTGTCTCTGTACTTCTGGGTTATGCTGTGTGTAGAGACCAAAAGCAACCACTTGCTATCTGTACACTTGCTATCTCCAGCTGCATCAAAGTGCCTGGGAAACAGAGTGTAACACATACCAGTCATACACAAGTGCCTGGAATGTGATATTTGACGTGTAACTCAACAATTAACTTATATTAATCTCTATAATGTTAGGAATAAAATGCAGTTGATTTTCCACTAGTATTTTAATTCATTAACTATACATATTGTAGGTCAAATCTGAAATAAATGACCCAGTATCAACAACTTTAAGTAATGAGCCATATCTTTGTCTTGCAGGGTAGTTATTTCCCTGGATTTACAGCTGGTGCCCTGGCTATTCTTGACCCAAGATTTTACAGTTAAATTAGAGATTATTTCTGCAATCCTAAAGGCCTACGTAAATTTCCATCTTGAATATTAATGTTCCTTCTTGACCATAAATTCTTCATCTATAAAGATATGCTTGCAGTGGATACCTGGATACCTTTCCTCCTATCCATAGGAAATGTTATCTGAAGTTATGGAAACTGCACATGAAAGGCTCCTGCTGTGTTGTTTGCAGAGAGCCTGAATTTACAAGGTTGGGTTCTCTGTGGTGAAACATGCCTATGCTGAAGTACCATCAAGGTCACTTGCATTTGTATTACTTTCCCCAGAGCTAATTACAACTATTTTTATTGCCTAACTTTTTCTTACTATTAACATCAACATAATTGAATATACCGTGATAGTCCCAGACTAATAAAGGAAGTCAGCAATTTCCAATTTACATACTGCACTCTAATACCTTTTATGACCTAATCTGTTTTGTATATTGTAATCCGTAATTTAAAATAAAAGCCTTTGGCATTTTTACGCACTAAACTGTCCTTAAAACGAGACGAACGACCAAAACTCCTACTGCTCCTCTCCAAACGAGCACTTGACCAATTCCTCCCAGAGCTTTGCCACGAAGGGAAGCACAGAGAAGCCCAACGGGGTACACAAGGCGCCAGGTGCCGCCCCCCCCCTTTCCCGGCAGCTGTTTCACCCCCATCTCTCCCCGCCCTGCCCTGTCTCTCCCAAGGGAAACGAGCCTCCTGAGCTACTTCCCTGGCAGCACCTTCCTCCTCCTCCTCCTCCTCCTCTTCCTCCTCCTGCCGCCCCTTCCCCTCCCCGCGCCGTGGGGCAGCCCCGGCTCTTACCTGGGCATCCCCGCAGGCAGCCGGGAGCCCACCAGCCCCAGAACAGGTTGCCGAGGGGGGCCGGCCGAAGTTTATCCGGGAAGGGCGGCGGGCAGGTCCTGCCGAAATTAAAGCACCCGCCCCAAGCCCACGGGGTCCGCGGTGGGCAGCTGCCGCCGCTCAGGCAGAGCAAGCCCGCTCGCTCTGTCGAAACGGGAGGAAGGAGAAGGAGGAGGGCGGCGAGAGGACGGCTCGTGGCGGTGCAGCCCTTGCATCCGAAGGGAGGAGTTAGCGGCACGGCCGGCCGTGCTCCTGGGGAAGGGGATTCTGCCCTCCCGCAGGATGCACCGCGGGCGGCGGCTGCGGCACCTCGGACAGCGGCTGCAGCACCACGGACAGCGGCCGAGGAGTCCCCCGGGACCCCGGGACTGCCCCCGGGCATCCCTCCCAGGAACCGGCCGGGGTGCTCCCGACAGACACCCCCGGCTGCCCAAAGAACTGGCCAGAGTCCAGCAAGAGCGGCGCTCACCAATTGTATCTCGTTGCGCCAAGGTCGAATGCACCAGCATCGGCTGGTAAATTTCATTAAGCTGATCCTACGGCTGAAGACATTGACATAGGGAGGTTATGAAATGGTTGACGTCACGTACATACAGCCAGATCCATAGCAAACCCCACATCGGGGTACACCTGACCCATGGGATCACCTTCCATCTCATTTCCTTCCCCCCTCCGTGTTCTGTGTAAGTGCAGTGCCTCAGTGGCACCTTATTTAGCTTGGCTGTCAACTTTGGAAGCTTTCATGGGCCTCACCCAAACAGTGAAGTATGATTTGAGGTCCTCCAGATTTAGAAAATTGCTAAAGTGAATGTAATACCTCAAAACAGAGAAGCATGGTTTAGTGAGGAGCACTCAATACGGACTGTGAGTGTAGAACTAGTCCTTTTATATAAGCTGAGATGAGTGTTAAACAAATGGGATAAGCATTGACATCTTAGGATCTCCAGGTGGAAGGCAGAGACTGCACCTTTTGTAAATCTCAGAGGAAAAAAAATATATATCTAGAAATGAAATACTTATTACCTCCGGTGTTCATACAATGTTAAACAAGTATTTTAGGTGTTGTGGAATATGTGTTACTACAGGAGTGCACCTAAGTTATTCTGGAAAATAAAAATTGATATATGAAATTGAGAAAGGAAATTTCTATTACTAATTATTCATACAAACAGTAAACAAACAGAAATCACGTCTTGCTGGTTTAGAGATTGGAAAAAAAAATTAAAGGAAGGCTCGGGGAAAGATCATCAATGATCAAGACAGACAGGAGAAAGGTAAGGTGAATCTTAAGAACAGTACTGCATGACTTCAGTTCATCAAAATGTATATGATCTATTTATGTGCATGCTTTCTCTAAATGCATGTACGACATGAGAATACAAACTACAGCTGTGGAAATGGAAAGGAGTATGAAAGGTTGATTGGATGGAAAACCTGTGAAAAAATACTCAAATTTCTAAAAAAGTACTAAACTCTTTGTGACAGCTCATACATTTTCTACCTAAAGTAAAGGGGCTATGAGATCTGAAAGGCTGAGCTGATTTTTTAATTATTATTATCATTATTAGCATTAAATAGATTAAAGGAATCATTTAATATATACCGATATCTAGACACAAATAGTCAAAAAATTGCTCAAGAAATATTTTTAGCCCAGCTTAGCAAGAAATAAAACACAGAATGGAAAATATCCAATTCCCCTCAGCCTTCCCAAGATCTTTACTGCTTAAAGTATATTCTAAAATTCCCTCTTGTTCCACTGAGCTTTTTATTCAGTAGATAAGAAATTATATATATATACACATATATACATATATATACATCTGTACGTATACATACATGTCAAAACCTAATGCCAGTAATTTATGACACTTTGTAAAATGGAGCAAAAGTAGAGGAAAGATTGATCTTGAAAGCACAGGATTCGAGATGTAGACAGTAATATAAGGTTATAAACAGGTTTACGGAGCAGTAACACACTTAAAATCTCCTCATGCAAGCTTTCCCAACAACAGCCTGAAAGCAGGTGTGCCAATTAGTCTGATCACAGATTGTGCAGTGAAGACAGAGGCCTCTTTAGTGAAAAGTGTCTTGGAGCATATCCAGTACCAGTACATGACAGTGGATATGACACTGTCAAAATCAAGGTCACTATGGCTTCAGATTCATAAGTCACCTCACTATACAGATGGTCTGAGAGATGAAGCATGGAGGAAGAACGCTAAAATGCTAGTGGCAGAAGTCATGAACTGATTGTGGCCAACTGCAAGAAGCAACATATGACATAGCCTGCTGGGGCAGAGAAGAGTTCCTTTGCATCCCTGTGCTTACAACAAATTCCTGGTCAGACGGCTTGTTTAGGGCAGTGAACAGTTTGGTATGGTCAGTTTTGAGGATAATCAAATCCTTATGGTTAACATTTGACAGTGCAGGTAAGATTGCTCTACTATGGACTGAGCTCTTGGCATCTGTGGTCTCAATGCAGTTTCTACAGGAAAAAAAATGCTCAGGTAGTACAGATTAAAGTTAAGTAATGATCAATCAGTTACACTCAGAAATTATTAGGGACTGAGTAATGATCATCTTAGGTCAGAATTAAAATTACTACATGAACACATTATCTTCAGACTTCATGCAAGGGATCTTCCTTGGTTCTCTGCACTTGTAGTATAGTCTATTATGTTAAACAAGAGACAAATATGGAACAACAACAGAAAAAGGCTTCCTTCACTGAAGAGTTTATAGTCTAGTAAGGTGAAAATCTTGATAAGAATAATGTGCTCACTGTGCGGGCAGCATAAGTTTTATGTGTTCTTAATTATTTATTTCTTTGCTTCCAAGTGCTTTGGTTTCTAAATGATATGATGTGTACATACAGTGTTGATAGTCAGATAACTTAATTGTTTTGGTAGTATAAAAAGGCATATGACGTAATGTCAATAGACTGCACCTTGTGTGCATTACAGAGCTTTTCCATGTTGATGCTTATCCTCTAACGACAAAGCTAATGATTCCTAATATGTATACAGGGTAAGAAAGAGGCTGCTGTGATAGACACTTAATAAATGGTTAAACAGATTGGTGGGAGAGCCAAGAATAAAACCCAAAATCAAATCTTGGCTTTGAACTGTTTTTGGAATGATATAAACAGATGCAAAAGATTTGAATGCAAATAAAACAAGAAAAGAAAAAAGCCTGAGGGCAAAATTACCAAAGTAATGCAGCTATTTGCCCATACGTACAAACTTAGCTTCCTTTCTTCACACAGACCATCCTAGAAATATGCTCCACACAATGCCAAATTTAGGGGATGTTTCCAGTAGTAATCCAGGCTCAAAAATATTAGTTAATTACTGTAAGGCACAGTGAATTTCCTTTTGTAGGTGTTTCAGTAACATAGCATGGTGTAGCTAATTAAAAAATAAACATCCAAGTGGGTATTCACACCTTCTAGCTGATGTCATCTGAATTATGCCCTAGGAAAAGCTTCTCTCCACTGACTCATGGAAAATCTATACTTCTGATCATTTCACCTGAACAGTTTAAAGTAGATGGTTTGCATCCTTTACTATCATCCATTTGTGCTGAAGCAAAATAGAACAGGAAATACATGAAACTTAAAGAAAGAAGAATAAAACCTAGACAGCTATTCTCAGTGTGGTCCAGCCACCCAGGATTGGGAGCATTAAGTGTTCGGGTCCTCTTAGAAGACTGCTGTTAGGTAGCAAGAGGAGCAGGAAATCACTTCCTGTAGTCAAAATAGGAAAAGCTGCTAGAGCAACTGTCTTTCCTCTCAACAAGTTGATACATATCTATATGCATAAATCTCAAAAAGCCTGAGCTTGATGTATGAACATTTGGCACACTGAAATGAATTTGGATTTTGGCAGTGATTTCAGCAGGATCAGAATTTTATTAAACAGTTTTTAGTAGGCATGACATAGGAATGTGTCAACAGAATGGGAAGAAGACATAGAATAGGTTGTATATGTAAAAATGTCTCTAATTAAGCCTCTAAAGAAAGAAATCTATGCAAGTCACTACCATCATTGCTGTGATTCACATTTTCTTTTTAGTTGCATGTCTACTAACCCCTTCCTTTCCCTCCAATTAGCCAGAGTTACGTTCTACCAGCCCAAAGTAGGGCATCTGACACTCCTGAGAGTAAACTGATGGGATGAATAAGAGCAAAACCATTATTTGTTATGTCACAGACACATCAGTATAAAATAAGGTATTTGATTACCAGGAGGAACTAAGAGGTCATTTACCTTTTTCCAATTATTTAGCTTAACAACTGGGACTTTGAATTATAATTTGATTTAAGTTGTGTCAAAAGCAGTTACACTACTAGTAACAGTACTGCCTAATTACCAATATCATCATGCTTTTGGGTGAAAATTAACCTCATAAAACCCTTATGGTGTAGAAGGTTAAGTACTTAGATTACTTTGTACCTAGAATCTGACCCAGAATCTCAGTTTCATAATGCCAGACCAATTTGTAATTGATTTTATATCAGCATTGATTATTACAACAATGTAAGACTTCATCTAATTGAGTTATAGAGGGGAAAAAAAATCTATCACAAAGATACAGAAGCATCCATCAAAGATACATTTAGAGCAAATGGACAATGCACTTTTTTTAAAAGTTGTATTTGTATTCAAGGGAATGACATTTAGCAGCCATTGACTGTAGGTTATTGAAATAGTCTGTGACCTTGGCTCCACTTTCAAATGGAAAGCAAAACCACAAATAAAACTGCAGGGAATAAAGAAATTGAATTTTGGTCGCAATTACTTGTTTTGAAAATGTTCAATAGTAAGATAATGATCTTAATTACTCTCACAACTACCAATTTTGGAAGCAGTGCTTAACCAAAAACCACATGCTGAATAACCCTATAATCTGTAAATGGACAGAGTTCATTGCAGATGGAACCTATCTACATATACACAAGTGCTTACTAGAGCACACCACTTATTTTGGTAAGAGTATGGTTTTCTTGCCAAAAAAAAAGTACCAGTATATTCCGTGGAGTGTATAAGCCTAAGGAACATACATGCAACATATTATAGTTTATTTCATCATAAATACATAAGATGATAAAACTAATAATTATTAAAAATTATTATTTATATATTAAAAATTATAAACTATGATGATAAAGTTGCAGCCACATTGGGTAGGCATTTTCCACCCTACTACATCCTGGTACTTAAAGCTGTAAGCTTATGTTAAACAGTAAGACCTTTTTTTTTTTCATGTTACTACTTCCTTTAATGCAAATCAGAATGCAAACAAAATATTTTTTCTTTCATTTCAGAAAGTGTGGAAGTTGAAAGTCAGGCCCCAAAGTTCTAGTTTATTGAAGAGTTATTTATTTACAGCTTGTAATGTCTGTACAATGAATTTAGCTGTTAAGTAAAGGAGTAGGAAGAGAGGAGAGAGAGAGAGAACAGAAGCTCTTTGCCTGACAGCAGTTGTTAGAGCAGTACTCGTGATTATCGTAATGGGTTCACTTGTCAAATGCCTTTCATACCAAAAAGCTGTTAAATGTGAAGTTGAGGCTGTGGATTTTTTTCCAAAGAACAAGCACTCCTTTCCCCCACCCCCCACCCCCCTAATGAACATTAAAAGCATTTTAGTGCTTGAAGGAATCTTATTTCCAGGGGGATATCACAGCATCTACCTGTCTTCCATTGGTTCTGAACACTTTGTTCATAACTTCAAACAATGAGTCAGCATGTAAGATTTCTTTTAGTATTTACTAGTAACAAAGATATAATTTTATCTCTTTTGACCAGTAGCATTCATAAATAAGCTCTATTCCTCACTTCGCATTCCCTAAAGAGAATGAATATTCTACCAACTGAACTGATAGCCTTTGCTCATCCTTTCAGCTTTTTAGTGAAGTTTCTTTAAAAAATCAAAAACTAGTACTGTTTCTGTATCAGTCAGTAACCTGACCCTCAGACTACACAGTGACTACATAAATGTATGGACTCACCCCCACTGTAATTAAATAAATAACCCTTTCTCTACTGCCTCAGAGGCCAAAGCTTTGAAGAGCAGAAAAGAAAACAAGCCTTTGGTTCCTTTCAAAGAACACTTCTCCCATGCCTTCTGCAGTATGTGGCTGTCACAAGCATGGCTGTTGCAGGTTGAATGGCAGAGCACAGTACTGTAGCAAATGCAAGTGGCTGCTGCACTACAAGGGAAGGAATAGCAGGAATAGCTTGCCCCTTTCTTCTTGTGCTGGTAAAAAATAAAAATAAAAATAAAAAAATAAAAATAAATAGAGGGAACAGATGGGCAAGCGGTGAAAATTATAACAACTGAAAAGACTGATGATTGCTCTTAATAAACGAGTTGTTTAGGCAGCTACTCCACCCTTAGAGTGGAAGGGGAGAAGTTTTAGCATTTTAGCCATCAAAGTAGAAAAAATATGGAGATGCATCAAGAGGAGAAAGGAAGGAAGCTATATTACTTCTGATGTTTTCCAGTACACAATGCTCAGTGAAGGCAATTATTCACTGGGTATATGGTAGCCCAATTGTCAGTGGATCAGGAAACATATAATCCCAAAACATGATTGGGACCATGATATTTAATGATAATTACAAATATATATACATATATATATATGTTTTTCCTCAATTTTTTTTTTTTTTTTTTTTTTTTTTTTAAGGAGTGTTTTGAAACCACAACAATGTTGCTAGGACAAGATTTAGACACATAAAAATCTATGAACAAGATTCAAAAGACAGTTGAAATTATCTTTTTTATTATTATTATTTCAGACTACTACTAGATGCACCACTTACACTTCCAGATATGCTAAAATAAATTCTAGAAGATGGAGTCATTTACTGTCCAACCCCCATGCCATGGGCAGGAACACCTTCCACAAGACCAGGTTGCTCAAAGCTCCATCTAATGTTGTCATAAACACTTCCAGGGACTGGGTATCCCCAGCTTCTCTGAGTAACCTATTCCAGTGCCTCACCACCCTCACAGTAAAGAATTTCTTCCATATCTAAATCTACCCCCTTTTAGTGTAAAACCATTACCCCTTGTCCTATCACTACACTCCCTGACAAAGAGTCCCTCCCCAGCTTTCTCGTAGACCCCTTTTAGGTACTGGAAGGCCACTATAAGGTCTCTCCAGAGCCTTCACTTCTGCAGGTTGAACAACCTCATCTTCTTCACAGGAGAGGTGCTCTAGCCCTTTGATCATCCTTGTGGTCCCCCTCTGGGCTTGCTCTAATAGATCCATGTCCTTCTTGTGCTGGGAACCCCAGAGCTGAACGCAGTACTGAGGTGCAGTCTCGTGAGAGCAGAGTAGAGGGGGAGAATCACCTCCCTCGCCCTGCTGGCCACACTCCTTTTGAAACAGCCTGGGATATGGATGACTTTCTGGGCTGCAAGCACACATTGCCAGCTCTTGTTGAGCTTCTCATCAACCAACACCCCCAGCTCCTTCCCATCAGAGCTGCTCTCAATCTGTTCTCCACCCAGCATTTGTTCTTGGAATTGCCCCAGTCCAGATGCAGGACCTTGTGCATGAGGTTTACAAAAGCTCACCACCTCCCGAGTCTGTCCAGGTCCCTCTGGATGACATCCCTTCCCTTCAGCACATCAACTGCACCACACAGATTGGTGTTATTGGCAAACTTGCTGAGAGTGCCTTCAATCCCACTGCCCATGTTACTGACAAAGATGTTAAACAGTGCTGGTCACAATACTAACCCCTGAGGAATGCCACTGATCACTGATCTCCACTTGGACACTGAGATGTTGACAACAATACTTTGACTGTGACCATCCAACCAGTTCCCTACCCACTGGGTGGTCCATCCATCAAATCCATGTCTCTCCAATTTAGAGACAAGGATATCAGTGTCAAATACTATAATAATTATAATTATTGTTCCCAGCTTACCTAAGTTAATAAAGATCCAATTTATGAAGTATTTCTGAGATATTTCTTTTAGCTTTTAAACCATCAAAGCACCTGCAACTCACTTGAATCCTTAGACACATACAATTGTCTGCTAGCATACTATAGACAAATTCTAAGCATGGTATTCCATTACAGATACTGCAGTCTACCAGCCTGCTTTCAGAATTAAAAAGGAGAATAAATAAACATTTTAAAGAATAATGAAGAGGAGGAAGAGAATATAATGAGGAAAAAATCCCCCCAGAAGTGAAGCTAGATTTTCAATGATTTTTATAAACCATTTTCAGGTCAAAATAACAAAAAAAAAAAAAAAAAAGAGCTAGCATATTTGGGAAAGAAAAAAATAACAACAACAACAACAACAACAAAAACTCAGTTATTTGCTACTGTTCACCAAGAGATGTACTCAAATACAATTAATATCTTTCTGATAGACAGTGAGTTGGAAATATGGCATCACAGTTACTGGTTATGTCCTTTATTAGAAAGACAAGTGATTAATCCAGGTTTCCTGCTTGAAGAAAGAAAAGTTGCAAAAGGGTTAATTCTGCAAAATAGCACAAAAAAAAAAAAAAAAAAAAAAAAAAAAAAAAAAAAGTAGGGAAAAATAAATAGCAACAGGAATCCAGGGAACAGAATTTAAAAAAAAAAAAAAAAAAAAATCACAAGTGCCGGAATAGTTACTTGTGAATGACAGATGAAAAGCATAAATCGATAGAAAGCTTTACAGAAGTTACCATAGGAATAGATTAATATATACTCCAAAAAGATTAATGTTTTGTGTATTGCAGACAAAACCAATGCAACCAGACATCACAAAATGGAAAACAGCATTGCAGCCCATAACACTTGGTAATGATCTTGATAGGTAGCTGATGGCTGACTGCAGAGAAATTACATCACACTTAATTAGGTAGGATTTTGTTCAGCTTTGAAAGTATTTTCTTGATCCTTTATATTAAATATAGCTCATTACCTATAAACTGCTCATAATTTAAAAACGTGCCTTTTTGCAAACCAAATGGAAGCGGTAGTTAATACTATAATTTTGCATTTGTTAACTGTTTTTTTTATCAATTGAAATGCATCATTGAGAAAAACAACAAAAAAAAGACATTGAGGAAAGCTAGTTAGAATGTTACCCTCACACACATTCTGATTTTAAAATGGTGATTCAAAATGGTTCCTCTTATGCAAATTCCTGGAAATTTTTATGAATAAAACTTTTTCAAATTCCCAAGAAAATTTCTACTACCAAGCATAAATATAGCAGTTAGGGTAAAGGAGATTAGAAAAAGGAGGAGACCAATTCATTTGCTCTGCAGAGATTTGACCAAGCAATGTACCATCCATAGTGTATGTCAGGAGAAAGATCCTTAAGAACAAGTGGTCATTATTTTATGAAAAGTCTTCCTATCATTTTATTCCTGCTCCTGATTCCAGTTGTTTTGTAGGCCTGTCATCTCCCAAACCCAAACTAATAAAGAAGAGGCAGTTCCATATTTTTGTTATCTTTTTTTTTTTTTTTTGGTAACTGTCATCTGTGTAGTGTGTACTTCACATCCTGTTATATATACACTTGTACTCACAATGCTAAAAACAGACAAGCACATATATAGCAGCTCTCTTTCTTTCTGAAAGTTTCCTTCTGATGCACATCAAAGGACATTAAAATATATGTAGAAATCACATAAATGACTGATTTCTGTGCTGTGGTGTCCTGAGCCTTGCCTTGACATTAACAGAAACACAAGCATGTGTTATTCTCATATTGAACTAGCCCAGCTGGAACAGGTGTCTCTAGATTAATAGGCAGGCTACCTGAACAAAATGTCCTGAGAAGGATTTTGTACCATAGCTCCTATGCTCTGTTTCTGTCTTGGGACAGGTGAGTTGGACATCCATGAATATAAACAAGCCGATGAAGGAAACAGAACTGGGAGTTCAGATTTTGCTCTCAGCAAAGGATAGAGCGTAACTGAGCGTATCTTAGAGACTGAACCAGAAAACAATTGTTTATCCTCTATTGTTCTAAAAAAAAAAAAAAAAAAAAAAAAGAGGTTATCACATCTTCAGCCCTACTCAGCAGACACTTAGCTTTGGATGATCTGGTACATCACAATCTACCTAGTGTATTTTTGAGAAATTTGATTTTATTCCATTCCCTTTTCTTAGCTAAGTGAAAAGAAAAAACAAGAATATTTAGACTTCACTATTTCTTCTTGTGAGTATATACCTATAAAAGTTTAAAGTTGGAATAATCTTTAAGGAAACTTTGTGAAAATAGCCACAAATTCCCAGACTGAACAGGGAAAATGTGAATATTATTTCCCCCCTTTTCTATTCTACAAGAAGCTATTCTCACAGCTGGTTTTCATCTTCTAACTTTGGTTTATACCTATACTAATAGCACTATCTATAGCTGTTCTTCAGCTGTGTTGTAAAAGTCTACTTCCGTTGTGTCAAAAATAATTCTATGTTGCCTCAGGCATTTTTTTCTAAACTTTCCTTTGACAGAGCAGTGTTTGAGAAGTCATTTAACTCTCCTTTTTCTGATAAGTTCTCAGTTGTACTTTTGATATATTTTACTCAGGGTTTCTCCCTGACCAAAGATGGACACCTCTCTCTTCCAATTAGTTAATGGCTTTCTACATTCTGCTGCTGTAGTTTCCCTCTCACTTGTCATCCTCCTTGACCTCAGAACAGCTGGAACTCTGCAATTAGATTAAACAGGCTCATGCAACTCAGCTACAGAGAAGCTGCTATAGTACTTTTGGTATTTGTATCATAAAATGTGCCTGGATTCTTATTTTGTTGTATAAATTGTAGTAATGACAGGTGTGTATGGACGGACATGACCATTTCCAGTAGAAATGGAAGTATGAAATCAATGCAAAGCAGAACAAGTAGGAGACGGGCACACTTGTTTTTGTAGCACAAACACAGAGACTATGTATAAGCCCTCCAAAAGGCTGTATTCAAAACAGTGTTCATTAGCCTAGGAACAGTGCCACAAAAGGAGAGCTAACAAAGACAGAATGGTAATATAGTCCAGTGATTAGGAACAGCTTATTATTAAGGATTCCATAATTGAGATTATACCTGGTAAGGAACTAATCTTTCCATTTCAAGTACGCTATAATTTTAATGCAAGGGCAAGGCTACTGGTAATGTTAGTACGCTAGTGTGGGAAAAAAGGATTTTACACAGATTGACAAACCTATATTTTACCTTCTGTCTTTAGTGAAGCAATATTAAATGAGGTTGACCCAAATATGCTCTCTTATCCTCATTGCTTATATTTTACAAATATTTTAAAGAGATATGAGCTTTAGTAGCAACTACTCATGCAGAATCATTTTCTCCATTTCATTAGCCCAATGTTGGCTAAAAAGTAGAGTTGGCAAAAGTAGAGTGAAGGCCATGTACCGAAAACTCTCCTGAAAGGTAGTAAAAGAAACAGAAGTTAAAAGCATCAGTTGAAAATGCAGCTGAACGAGATGATATGAACGAATTGCTGTTCAGCAAGTACCCATCACCTACATGAGGATATGCCAATGTCTATGTAGCTTAAATAAATAAATACATACATACGTAAATACAGCAGTAGTAGAGGAAGTAATTGTTACTTCTATTATATGCATCTATCTTCTTAATACATGCTGAGAAAGGAAAACCTATCACTATTTTTATAGAAGATGTTATGTTAGTTTTTTTCTTTTTCTTAAAGAGTTGTGGAATTTAAGTCTTGCACTCTTAGCTATGGTTCATCTTCTACCTCAGTGACTCTCTGCTATTAAAGTAAGGGCAAGATCACCAAGATGTTTGTACTCTAGCACTTTTTTATTCAAATTTCAGCTCCTGTGACTGTGACATTTCAGTTTCATATACATGAGGGTCAAATACAGGCTGCTTGAGCTCTTTCCAAACATTCAGGAACCTACCCACCATCCATACCTTCTCTTAATCTCTTGCATTTATTCAGACAATGAAGAATCCACGTCTTAAATCAGGAAACTGAACTCTGAAGAGTTGATATGGATGAATATAGAAAAATATTTAGGTCAGATTTTTCAACACTAAAGGTCTAACTGATGTACTCTGAATACCAATGAATAATGAAGCTTCTATTTCTATGATGCCATTACTTTCATTATTATACTAATGTAAAATAGCTTCCATGATTTTGCTGATGTAACACAATGCTTTGTGTAGCTTTTTCCCACATAGTCCTCCAGCTAGTAGGCTGGCGATGGGCAAGAAGCTGGGAGACGATACAGCTGGGACAGCTGACCCAAATTGGACAAAAGGATATTCCATGCCATATAACAATTGCTCATCAATAAAAGTAGTGGTACAAGAAGAAAGAGGGGTGAGGGTGGGGAAGGGGGAAGTCTGATTTACAAGGTGTCCATTCTGCAGAGATTGTCTGATCAGTCTGCTAGCAGGAGGTAGTTCATGATGACTTTTGCATCATGTCCGTCTTTCTTTCTCTCCCCCCTCCCTTCCTTCCTCTATTAAACTCATGTTGACCCATTAGTTTTCTTGCTTTTGCTCTTCCCATCCTCTTCCCCTCCCAGCTGCAGGGAGAGGGAGAGTGATTGGGTGGCTCAGTGGGTGCATAACTGTTGTCTGGGGCCAATCCAGAACATGTACTAAGATACAGAATGTATTTTCTCTTTGCCTGTATATTTTCTTGCCTGCCTACACTGTCCTCTTGCTTTTGGACAGAAATAAAGGACATCATATGAAGAGCAATTCTCTTCTCTTTTAAATTGTCTCAAAGTACATTATTCAAATAAGTCAAATGTGTTACACAGGGCACTGAGCTTTTAATGAAGCTTGGTGTTTTGCAGCTGACAACTTGATATAACCCAATCCTGTTTTATTGAAACATTTTTAAACTGATGTAATTATTTCTCTAAGAAAAGCAGCTACCCATTGCTAAGTTCACCCAATTAGTTCTATTTGCATAAACTGATATTTCTAGTACAGACACACATAGATGAGCCTTTCAGTGTCTGCCTGAAACACAATCCAAATAGTGATTGAACTTTACATAACTATAATCTTACTAGTTTGTGTATTTGTAACCCAGAGCAGCATGGGCTCAAGCTTTAGCCATATTAACTCACCTGGAACCTCAGGGCACATACTCAGCTAGCTCAGCCTGTAACTGTGTTCAGCCAAATGAACTTAATGCAGGCCAGCTGGGGTATGTGAAGCTTCACTTTAGAATCTCAGTGAAGCTACAACCTCTGCTAGTTGCAATGACTCTGTATATGATCTCTCACAACACAGAATTATACAGTCATTCTAGACATTTGCTCTATTTACAAAAACCTTCTTTCCAGATACCACAATCACAAGGCAAGAGAGACTGTTTGCTCTGTCTAGTAGCCTGTGAAGTTTTCATTAAATTCCTGGAGGAATTATTCAGATATTTGGAGAAAGAATAGGATCATTGCAGATATTCCAGACAAGATTGTCTGTAACCACTTATTGGCACAATATCTTCCAAAAGGTCATTGATTATTACCAACTGTGTCTATTAAAATTCAATTTTGTATGACATTTTAAGAAGTGTGTTGGGCGATAAATTGCTAGTCTTAAAGTGTTTTCCAAAGAAGAGAAGGTAGCCACAAGGGTGGATATGCATTGCAGACCAGTAAGATTGCAATAAACTAGAGTACAATATCAATCTGGTGAATTGATGAAGGGTTTTTCATCCATTGCATTTGCTGTAATAGAGACTGCAGTTTTCACAGGAAAAGTATAGCATTACCAGACTTGATAACTATTACAGTGATAAATACTAATGGATAAAACAATTCTTGAGATGCACACAGCAGAGTTGATATCTAATTTGTTGCATCTGGGCCTGAAAAATATCTTTCTTTTGACCTTTTTTCCAATGGAACCTATCATTAATGACCACTGACATAAATGTGGGCCTGAAGAAGGGATTTAGGTGAAGTCTCTTAGGATTCTTTCCTCACCACCCTGTCCTGCAACAGACCCCTAGAGCCAATGCTGCCAGCAGTGGGGAAGCCTAATGCTTGTGCTTATTATGAAAACAGGGACAGTCATTTTTGCAAGAATGGGCTATCTAAACAGTCCTATGATTCTCAGTGATCAACAGCTTCTCTGATATGCTCGTGTTTTCCCCAGCTACACCAAAATCAAAACAAAATAAAAACAAACAAACAAAAACCAGTAGTAACTCATCAGAGAAGCTGCATTTTTTTAACCATTCTGTTGATTTACAAGTAGCTCCAGGAACAACAAAGATCATGAAAGCAAGTGTCATATAATGTTCCATATTTGAACTCTCTGCTGTGTAACAACATCTGAACTCTGGAATAACCCTTCCTGTGAATGCATCAGTAATATCTTTGTCCCTTGTGAGTTCTCTGGTACTTAACAAGGATTGAGCTCACACCACATCCTTTCTTTCCTTTGAGGTGAGCTAGTAGTATCTGTCTCTCCTGCAGCATCTTCTGTCACAAAATGCATAAGCTACTGTCTCTAAGAATGTAGTATCCTTGTAGCAGAAGAGTTAAATATCAAACTGAATGGTCAGAAAGAGAAATAGCCCAACATCATAATCTGCATCTTCATAGGAAACAAGGTAGCTTACTGCCTATAGGAAGGTAGCCCTCAAAATAACTAGATTATATGGGTAAGTTTTACATCTTTGCTATTTAATTGTAAGAATGTTACTAATATACATTTTACTGGTGTAGAAACTTTAGCAATGAGGGAGCAAAAAAGCAAACATTTCCCAAACATCACTTCTCACTAATGGCAGCATAAATCTGCAGTTACTCAGTTGACTTCAATGAATCTACTTTACATTTACGCTGCTGTAGCCAAGCATGAAATTTGTCCTAGTGATTTATTCCACATACGAGATAGATCTAGGCTGGACTCAGTTCTGCACTTAGAAAATGTTCCATAATTGAAAAATTCCTGGTAATTGGAGATAAAATTCATGGTTAAGGAGTGTTTCCAGAGCTAAAATTTTTAAATATTTCAGGGATTGCATTACTATGAAGAGCCAGAGATATGCAGCCACCTATGACTTAAAGTCTGTGTGTTGCAGATATGAAAGGGTTCTTAGGGCTTGGCTGTAGAGTATTTCTATAAAGCTGATTGCTCCTCACATTTCAGCAAAGGATTCAGCTTCATGTTGCATAATTCCTATAACTGTAATACAACTTCATACAGCAAAACAAAAGTTATAACCTAAGAGACAGAGTTGGTGAAGGAAATTAAATAAATCCAGAACAGAAATCAATTAATCACTGTACTCTAATCTTGAGATACAAATACTTAAACCGCTTTCATCATACTTACATAGAAATTATGGATGTAAAGAAAACAGAGATAGACTCTACTCAGTCATATCCATGGTATGACAAGAGGCAATGGGCAGCAGAAACTGAAATTCAGAATATTCCACCTAAATATAAATAGATCCCTCTAACTGAGGACAGTTTAAGATTTCTGTTTTATTATTGCGAATTACTCAATTATATGAAGCAGCATTTGAACTTATACAGAAATCAGATCATATACCAAAATCTATCTACATCATAGCTCATAAGGTTTGTGTGTGTGTGTCATTGTTGTTGTTTTATTAAGATTTATCTGTCTTTAGAAAATTAACTCTTGCTCCACAGCTCTTATTCTTCCTCTACAGAGAAAGCAGATGAACAATCACTGGCTGCTAATGATGGCAATTGATATCACAGGATCAAGGTCATTTGTATGGAACCCTTCACCTCTGCCACCAAGAACTACATTTTAATTTATTAATTATTAATTTATTATTTAAAGAAAATTGAACTGGGAAGAGGGAAACAGTCTTGAACATTGTCTCCTCTCACTAAAGTCAAAGGAGATTTTCTGCATTGTCCAACACTGGACTCATCTGAAACTTATTATTATTATTTTTTAAGTGTCTGATTGCAATCACAGCTTTGGATAAGGTTCCCACATTCAAAACCATTAAAGAACCAGGAAAACAAAACAACCAAAAAAAAAAAAACCACACACACACAACAAGATAAATCAGATGTTTTCCCCCTCAACTGACTACAGTCTCCACCCTTTTCAGTAGTTGTGCAATAGATGCTCTGTAACAAAGTTCAGAATAAATTTACATACCCATCTGGGTAAAATATAAAATTCATTAACACCTTATCTTGTAGATGAAAATTGCAAATTTAAAACCTTTCTTCTTGTGAAAAACTGGAGACTTTTTTTTTTTTTCAGTAGTGTGAATTGATGTTTCCCATCTTGTACTTAAAGTGCTTGGTGGGAAATGTACAATTTGCACTTCAAAGACTCACTCTAGATTAGTTGTGTGCTTGCTGCTGCAGGAAAGTCTTATAATTGTATCATTAAAGTCGATAGATTTCCATATATTTAAAGTGACAGGCTTCCATTTATTTAATTCTGTAGGAAGCATTAGATTACATATTGTTCAATGTGGCATTTCAGCATATTTCAATCTCTGATCTAGTTATTTAATCACAGAAAGGATGAACTGAGTATCTATTACAGTATGAATTCTCGTGTGTGTGAAATAATTTAACAAAAAATCTTAAAACAGGACATAAAAATAAGCCACGGTCAATGGCCCAAAACAATCCACTCAAAATAGTTCCTCCTGCTTCAAGCCATTACTCAATTATACAGTTTAGCTTTTAAATCCATGTGGTACCAGACCAAACTCTGACAGCTTTACTCATCCAATATTCCTGATGGAGAATATCCTATCATGAAGATTTCAAATGAGAAGCTGTCAGACTACCCATCAAGTCCCTGTTGCCATCAAAGACGAGTTCTGCTCTGTTTACAGTGAAACTCTGCAATAGCACAGAGGATCTGAAACCCTCTTCTGATGCATATCATATGTAGAGAACATATCTTTATGAAAGGATTTGGAAAGCTAATGTGCTTTCACTTTAGCTTAAGCTAAAGTACTATCACAGCAAGTAGCTTACATGGCCTTGCTCTGAGCTGCTAAATCTCTACCAGAGCTCAAAGCCAGATTATTGACACCATGCCATGTGCCATTCCCAGCACTGCTGCACTGATGTATGTGGCCGGAACTAAACATCACCTGCATAGCTCCAGGTGACTGGGACAGAGAACTCTTCACCATTTGATAGTGGCCATCTTCCCTCCACATGGAAATATATATTAAACAAATAAATAAACATGACACACTGCTACCTAGGAAGAAGGGGCAAGCTGATTATATCCATCTGAAATTATCAAACCCTTGGGGGCATTATTTGCAAGAAACTCTGTGACATTATGGTTCAAGGGCACAGTACAAAGCACTGTGTATCACACTATGCCAGGCACCATGAGGCTGGGAACAGCTGGGGCCTATGGGCCCTCCCTCCCCAACCAGCTTGGCCCACAGCCCCACTGAGGTCAGCTGGGCCAGTAATGGTGCCTGGGGTGGGCCACAGCCCGGCCACCCCCTGGAACTACCACAGGCCCTGGGCCTGGCTGGCAAGGAGCAGGCTCAGGGGTGTGCCCAGCTCTCTGGGGCTGGGGGCCAGGCCCAAAGGCAAGGCCAGGACTGGTGGCAGCCCCAAAGGAGGCCTCTCCCTGCCTGCCCACCATCCCTGAGGCTATGCCCACTGCCACAGGGCTGCCTGCCCTGGGCATTGTGACGCTGATCTGTCACCCAAGTGGACTAGCCGATGTACAGTGTTTTATTAAACTTTTTTAGTTTTGATTCTGTGTTGTCAGTGACAGCTTAATGCTACTGTCCTCCCCAACACAGCATTCAGTTAACAGAAGTAGTGAGGAATTAGAGCTCCCCCAGTTCAGCATTGCTGATCTAAATGCAGTCACTCCCTTTTCTGAGGTGGGAAAGGCCAAAGGTCTGATTTTCGTATTGAGCCAATGAATTTCCTTCTAGTAAAGATTGCGAACAAAGAAGTTACACAAGCAGAAGAACAGAACCAACCCCATGTATTTATTTCCATTACTTGATAACCCCAGTATAACAAAAAATGAAATACCTGCTTCAGTGATTCCAGGTTGCCAAGCACTTCAGCTATGGGGTCACCACCCCTCTGCTAGGGCTGGTGAGGCTGTGCCATGTGAACGCTTAGCAGTCCCAAGTCTTACTGGTTCTGGGCTGGGCATCTCTAGGCAGATCCAGATTGCTCAAAAAGAGGTTGTGCATTCCCCTCAAATTATCCGCAAGGCCTCTACTCTTTATCTGCAAAATCAAGTGTTTTGATTTCAGCAGTGTCCTTGGTCAACAGATGGTGCATGAAAATATTTCCCCTGGATGATATGAATGATCAAGTAACAAGAAAGCTGGAAAGTGTGTAGGAGGAAGAGGAAGACAAGCTCTCTTCACAGGCCTTGTTTTAGGATAAGTGATGTATGTTAATACTGTGTCTAGACACATTATAAGTTTGGTAAGTATAGAAGGCAGAATATGCAGAGGTCTTGTGTAAGGTAAAGGTTTTAATTTGACATCAAGTCTAGCACAGCTTGGCCTGACAAACAAACAAAATAAACACAAAAAGAAATCTCTGAAGAGATCTAGTACTTAAACATTGTTAGCTAATCTGATTGTTAGGGGTAAAATAATGCTGTGGAGAATACCTTAAGAGCAAAAAGCTTTTTCTTTTTTTTTTTTTTTCTTTTTTTTTTTTTTTTTTCCACTGGGAACTCTATCTTCTATACTTTTGCATTACAAATGTCTAAAAACTTCACAAGTTTTAATGCATTTATAACATTTCTGAGGGACAGAGGAATACCATTGTTTTCCATTTTACAGATGAAGGATGGAGACAGAGGATGTGGAATGCTTTATTGATGGCCATGAGTTGGAATTTTAATTTCTGGGTTGTTAGGCCACTGTGCTATATCAGGCAATACTTTCTACTAGACTTCTTCCCCCTGATTATAAATAATTCTAGATAGAAACATCAATAACATTTCATTACAAAAAATGGTAGGGTGCTGTTCTCTCCTTCTTTGGGGGGCCAGTAGTGAGATCTCCCCGTTCTTTAAAAAGGCTAGAAGATAAAGCAGAAGTAATCATAGACATCTGAACTGCTTTCAGGAGATTCTGCTCCTTACAACTTAGCCCAAAGCAGAAAAATCTGTTCTGAGAATTTTGGTCTCTGATGGGCCTCCTAAGCCAAAAAAATATCAGCAGCGATATAGAGCAATAGGTTTTGCTCTATATCTCCAACATGGTTTTAATCTAGTCTCCTTACTCAGCTAGGCAGAGAAACTTTTGCATGTGGGGACACAGGACACATGGGACCCATCTTTTCCCAGTGCTGAGAGAACAGGATGATGTCCCAGGTATAAATACCACTAAAATCAGATTAAAGATTACCAACACCTTGCTATAGCTCTACTTAGGTTAGCAGAGGCTAATGCTTTAAGATAAATTAATAGAAGCCTATCACTCTCACTCTCCCATATGCCATATATATATATATATATATATTTTTTTTCCCCTCAGTAACTGCAGCTCTGCAGATTGTTTTGCTGATATATAGGATTTCTAAGTATATTATCATCTGGTTGAAATAAAGCTATGTTTGATACGAAAATTAGTAAGACTAGGATGAGGGCCTGATACCAATTATGATCTTCATATGGCCTGTTAGGCACCAGTGTAGAAGCCATCAGGAGACAGCATGTAGGTAGCCAGACACTAATGTTAAAAAACACAATAGCCCCTTTGCAAGAGAAACAGAAAACATACATCAAAATTGCACCTTCTCCCTTGAAGACACAACACCTGGCCTTTTTTTTGACTCAGTCAAATCAGAGAGCATATACATTCATTCACAAAAGAAGGCAAACACATTACAGCTTATAACATTTAGCTATCCACGTATACAGTATATGCTAATTCATAAACACTGTTAGTATCCTTGCCTCTATTTCCCACAGTCATCCTGATGCCATCAGAAAAACATCTCTTCTAACAAGAATCTCAGCAGCTGTAAATCACATGGTATTTTGGCTGCCAACGGGGTCACCATGAGGAAGGAAGAGAATCAGTGAAGGCTCTTTCTGTAGGATTTACCACAGAAGTGTCTTGGGAAACGTTGTCTTGGGAAGGTGCTACAAACCTTTTGTTACTTATGATTTCCATGGCCCAACTGTTTCAAGCCATCAGCAGCAAAGGAATTGTGGTGCCATCAGTAGCTCTGGGGAGAGTCAGAATATCTCCCCAAAATGCTGCAGGTTTTTCTCCTGGCCTTCTGTAAATGAGCCTGAATCCCTCCCTCCTTTCAAACATTTCTTTCCAGAATACTACATATTTTTTTTCCTCTATAGAATAAAACAATATAAGATTATACAAATGAAACATTGCTGACTTTTCCACTGCCTTTTGCTGTAGCATTTTCTATTGAATGGTATTCTCCACAGACACATATCCCTGCATATTTATAGCTTATCTGCATAGATCATGTTTCTCCTGTGCACCTAAATTCTGAACTTTGCTCCAACTCTACTGAAGTCTTTATAATCTTTTCTCCCCCTCTGTAGGTTAAAATATGGTTTTTTGTTTGTTTGTTTTTAAGTTTGTCTTTCTACTAGATAAAACAAAAGCATATAAATTTAAGGAATCAGTTGCATTATTTCTGACTTGAACTTATGTGGTTAAACTCTTCATGTTCATAAACCTGTACTGCTTACGAATTCTTGATATAAGTGAATGTAATTAGAGTTAGTAATTGTTTGCATTGATAATTTTAACACTTCAACTTAAAAAAAATATATAATGATCAGTCTCTTGGAATTTGTTTTATATTTTCCTTTTTTTTTTTTTTTTTTTTTTTTTTACACACTGTATGGCTCTAATAAGATAAAAGGAATGCATAATGCAAAAATGTTTTCTTCTTTCATCCTCTTTCAGGAATTAAAACTCCTCCAATATATTATAGATAGTTGTAAATTTAAAATTAAGGGCTCATTTTTAACTTAAAAAAGAAAACTCTTGCAGTACAATTCAATCTGGGAAAACTGAAAGATAAAAAGAGCTGTTATGCAGCATTCAGATAAGGTCCTTTGCAGTGCTTTGCAATCAGGCAAGATTCCTATTCATTTTAATAGAAATTTGCAGAAGGGTACAGGTCTTTGATATTGAAAACTTTCATATATGGAAAGCATGGACATAGGAAAGGAGTTTTTTTATTAAACAAGTAAAATAT
This sequence comes from Nettapus auritus, assembly GCA_011076525.1. NCBI lineage: Eukaryota > Metazoa > Chordata > Aves > Anseriformes > Anatidae > Nettapus > Nettapus auritus. The sequence continues at coordinate 101,890,774 of CM021765.1, forward strand.
CTAATAAGGCATCTGACTGGAAAGAGTGAAATACAGGGAGAAGTAGATCTACTATCATCTCCAATAGCTGCATTGCCCTGGATTTGGAAAATTATGTAAAACCATTAAACAAGATTACTTCAATGGATAATGGACAAATGATAGACATCTGCACAATGAAGTACATTGAACTGGAAAATTCAAGATCACTGTTGAATGTTCTTTTTTACGTGTACACATAGCTATATCATGTCAGTTTTTGTGCTGAAAAAACTTCTTACACATATGTACATACATAATTTGTACATACAATACATAAATGTATGTATATTTATATTGTCTTCAATAAGAATTCTTAAAGTTTTGAAATTAGAATTTGCTCTTGGTAACTAATTTGTCCCAGAAAATGCTGAAATATCATGACAGACTGAAATTCAAATCTTATGTTTTGTTTCTGGTTTTGTTTTCTTTTCCCATTATTAAATGACATCTGAGTAGCAGTTACTCCTACTGATGTCATAATAACTGAAATATTCTGTTATTCATATTTTCTTTCTAAAATCAACATGAACAATTTAATGTTATCTTGATATGAAAAAAATAATAATCTGTTAAAAAAAAAAAATCAGCATAGGAACCTCAGAAGACAAGAAAATCTATTATAATCTTTGGAAATATGCCTCCTGTGACTGCTGTAATGAAAACACTGTGAGAGGCACATACCCAGGCATCTTTGTATTGATTCACAAAACTCCTAATATTTACCATCTTGTTGTAATGATTTCAAATAAAACCTGAAATATGGACTAAAGATGTGCTTTCAGAAATGTTTCATTCTTTCAGTAAAACCAGACCATTCCCATCCTCTGCTTCATTTCTTCTTCCCTGAGCAACTTCTTCCCTATACAACTGTTTGGAAATCAGTGTGATAGGACTGATTTCTGCAATTTTCTGAGCTAAAAATATTTCAGAAATGTATTTTAACTTACTTTTACCACAAAGGGCTTTATTTGTTTGCTTGTTTTTCCATTGGTCTCATTTTTTTTTTTTTTTTTCCTCTTTAATGGTATGCTGGTAGAAATGAGAGAGCAGTAAATTATCATGAAGGAAGGGAAGATGGCATGTTTCAGCTCAGCTTGTCAGTTTAGGAAAAAGCAGCCAGATTATGAAGTTTAAGGGCTGAAGAGACTGACCTGCAGAAAGCTGATATAACTGGTAAGACTGCAAACTACTCCAGTCACAACAGAGATTTCCTAACTTAAATCAGGCTTACAGTCTATTCAACAGCTCTGGTAGCATGACCTGGCTATATCTGGGACAGGTAACTTTGGCCCAGCAATTAGGGGGTCCACTGAACTAGAATGACCATGAACATCTTCTATGAACTATATCTGGAAATAAACACGGATCTGAAAAAGCTCTTTTCTGCTTTAGTTGCTATTAATTTCAAGCCAGTCTATTTCCTCACCTAGTTCATCTATATTGTGGGTAAGATTTCCAGCTCCCTTCATTTTTAATTACTCAAAAATCACAAACTATTTATTGAAAAAAAAAAAAATGTGACTGTACATACTTCTAAATAAGCACACATCCACTAATCTTCAAAATGCTCAGGTTGGAATACTTCACAACATAAGCATACCATAACGAGTAGATAATTACTGGCTTTCTTACTCTTCTTGCCATTCTGCAATTTGCATTTCATTTTGCCAAGCTGCTAAGCAAGATAATATGGAAAAAGAGTGACAAAGAAAGCAAAGTTGAAGGGCCACCCTTAACAAGTTAAAAGACAGTAAAGATAGTTTTAATGATATTCTCTGGAATGACTGCAGTGTCAAAGCATATTGAAAAAAATAATGAAGCGCTTCAGAATAGGCACATAATAGACATTTAAAGCCCTAAACTTTGCAATATGCAAGCATATAATTAGGAGAGTGCTATATAATAAACACCAATTAAGCCAGAACAATCACAAGGGGAATAACAAAATGAACACTAAAGCAGGAATACTAAAACCATCTGCACATTGAAAAATACCATGAATTCAAAACAGTCTGTGCATAACTGAATACCTGAAAAAACTATTTATTACCAAACTGGGCAGAGACAGAAAAGGATGCCATAACAAAAAAAAAAATCTTACATAACTCTCCACCTGAGAATAAATTAATATATATGCAATACATAAGAATTTGCTTCACAAAAGACACTGGAAAAGAAAAAAAGTGAGAGTAAGAGAACCTACAATCAACTGGTTGCAACAACAGCTTTGGGTCTGCTTGCTGTCAGATTGAGCTTGCCACATTAGCAAGAACAATATGGTTTCACTTGTCTATGGAGATTTATTGAGGATCTTTGTTTAGTGGCTCACCTCATCATAAGCACACAAAACATGGAAAGCAACACCCTGCATCTGTAACAGTTATTTCATCTTCTTTCTAACTAGTATCAATGTATCTCCTTCTCATTCCTTTTTGATGACATATCGGATTCCTAATTATCATATCTAAAACATAAAAATGTCTTTAGTTTTCTTGTATATGGACTTCTTGCTTCCTTTGTCCATTAAATAAAGATTTCATTCTTACAAGGACTTAAATCTAATTTCATGAAGAACTACGTCAGTGGTAAAATTCACATCAACTTGTATCTGCGCTGAAGAAGTACCCATAAAAACTATATTTAACCCACTAGCTGTCACAGGAAACAAAACCTTAACCATGAAGGAATAACGTGTGAATAAACTGATGGCTTCTCACAGATGAGTTATTTGAGGAACAGTACTTCTGTTTCATCTGGCATCAGCATTGCAACCTGACATATAACCTTTTGGTGCTTGTGGATGCAGGTAGCCAACAAATGAGCAAATTCCCCTCCCAGAGCTCTGCAAAGTGATGGCATCAACAATAATGACAAGAAGGAAGAAAATACAGAAAAGGTAAGAAGGACAAGATGCAAGGGATGTAGTTTAATTAGGATGCAGTTTCATTAAATCTGGCAATATTTCTCAGCAATGAATTCTTCCTCCTTTGATCACTCCATCCTCCATGGGGAGGGTGCTCATCAGCCCTCTGACATAGTGGCAACACACCAATGGCTCCTTGGCTACAAATGAAAGAAGAGATGAGCCAACTGTTATTTGTTACCCCGCAGTCTCAAGGAGAATTGGTACTCTGATGCCCTTCTCCTGTTCTTGCCAACCCATTTCCAGCTTGGTTTATTAGATAACCAACCCTTGTAATTCCCCTTCCACTGCAGATACAACTGGAGAAAAATCAAATCAAAGCAAAACAAAGAAACTTACTTCACCAGCCCCTGCATGTGTGAAGGGAAAATTTTACTCTTGCTCCCTTTCAGTCTTCCCCAAAGTAAAACAGTCAGTGCAGATCCTAAAACACAATCTTCCTCTGATCCAACAGGTGGAGAGGACTGAAACCAGCATTTGGCACTGAATGAATGTCAGGACCAAAAGAAATGGGGTGTTGTTAGTATTCTATCCCCACCATGCACACGATGCAACTTTCTCTAGTTCCTGAATAACACAGAATCACAGAAAGTCTAGGTTGGAAGAAACCTACAAGATCACCGAGTCCAACCTCTGACCTAACACTAACAAATCATCCCCTAAACCATATCCCTAAGCTCTACATCTAAACGTCTTTTAAAGACCTCCAGGGATGGGTGACTCCACCACTTCCATGGGCAGCCTATTCCAGTGACTAACAACCCGTTCAGTAAAGAAGTTCTTCCTAATATCCAATCTAAACCTCCCCTGGTGCAACTTTAGCCCATTCCCCCTCATCCTGTCACCAGGCACGTGGGAGAACAGACCAACCCCCACCTCGCTACAGCCTCCTTTGAGGTACCTGTAGAGAGCAATAAGGTCACCCCTGAGCCTCCTCTTCTCCAGGCTAAATAGTCCCAGCTCCCTCAGCTGCTCCTCGTAGGACTTATTCTCCAGACCCTTCACCAGCTTCGTCGCCCTTCTCTGGACTCGCTCAAGCACCTCCATGTCCTTTTTGTAGTGAGGGGCCCAAAACTGAACACAGTACTCGAGGTGCGGCCTCACCAGAGCTGAGTACGGGGGAACAATCACTTCCCTGGACCTGCTGGCCACGCTGTTTCTTATGCAAGCCAGGATGCTGTTGGCTTTCTTGGCCACCTGAGCACACTGCTGGCTCATATTCAGCCGACTATCAACCAAAAAACCCAGGTCCTTCTCTGCCTGGCAGCTCTCCAACCACTCATCTCCCAGCCTGTAGCTCTGCTTGGGGTTATTGCGCCCCAGGTGGAGGACCCGGCACTTGGCCTTGTTGAACTTCATGCAGTTGACCTCAGTCCATCGGTGCAGCCTATCCAGATCCTCCTGCAGAGCCTTCCTACCCTCGAGCAGATCGACACACGCACCTAACTTGGTGTCATCTGCAAACTTACTGAGGGTGCACTCGATCCCCTCATCCAGATCATCGATGAAGATATTAAAGAGGACCGGCCCCAGCACCGAGCCCTGGGTAACGCCACTAGTGACTGGCCTCCAACTGGATTTGACTCCATTTACCACGACTCTTTGGGCCCGGCCATCCAGCCAGTTTCTAACCCAACGAAGCGTGCGCCAGTCCAAGCCAAGAGCAGCCAGTTTCCTGAGGAGAATGCTGTGGGGAACGGCATCAAATGCCTTACTGAAGTCAAGGTAGACCACATCCACACCCTTTCCCTCGTCCACCCAGCGCGTCACTTTGTCATAGAAGGAGATCAGGTTCGTCAAGCAGGACCTGCCCTTCATAAACCCATGCTGACTGGGCCTGATCACCTGCTTGCCCTGCAACTGCCGCCTGATGACGCCCAGGATAATCTGCTCCATGAGCTTCCCTGGCACTGCTGTTAAACTAACAGGCCTGTAGTTCCCCGGGTCTACCCTCCGGCCCTTCTTGTAGATAGGTGCCACGTTTGCTATCTGCCAGTCAAGTGGGACTTCCCCCGATAGCCAGGACTGTTGATAAATGATGGAAAGCGGCCTGGACAGCTCTTCTGCCAGTTCTCGCAGTACACTCGGGTAGATCCCATCCGGCCCCATCGACTTGCGTACATCCAAATGCTGTAGCAGGTCGCCAACCATCTCCTCGTGGACTGTGGGGGCCACATTCTGCTCCCCATCCCCTTCCACCAGTTCAGGGCACTGGATGTCCAGAGAGCAACCGGTATTGCCGCTAAAGACTGAGGCGAAGAAGGCGTTAAGCACCTCGGCTTTATCCTCATCTCTGGTAACTAAGTTTCCCCCCACATCCAGTAAAGGGTGGAGATTCTCCTTAGTCCTCCTTTTTGTATTGATGTATTTATAAAAATGTTTTTTGTTGTCTTTAACAGCAGTAGCCAGATTGAGCTCCAGATGAGCTTCGGCCTTTCCAGTTTTGTCCCTGCACCGCCTCACGACATCCTTGTAGTCCCCTTGACTGGCCCGCCCTCTTTTCCAAAGATTACAAACCCTCTTTTTTCTCCTAAGCTCGAGCCACAACTCTCTGTTCAGCCAGGCCGGTCTTCTTCCACACCGGCTCGTCTTTGGGCATGTGGGGACCGCTCCTGAGCCATTAGGATTTCTTTCCTGAAGAGCGCCCAGCCTTCCTGGGCTCCTCTGTCTTTCAGAACCACCTCCCAAGGGACTCTGCCAACCAGGGTCCTGAACAGCTCAAAGTCAGCCCTCCGGAAGTCCAAGACAGAGGTTTTACTGGTCCCCTTCCTGACTTCGCCAAGTATCAAGAACCCTACCATTTTGTGGTCACTCTGCGCAAGACAGCCCCCAACCACCACATCTCCCACCAGTCCTTCTCTGTTAGTGAACAGAAGGTCTAGCGGGGCACCTCCCCTGGTAGGCTCGCCAACCAGGTGCATCAGGAAGTCCACGCTCTCCAGAAACCTCCTCTCTCCAGAACCTCTCTCTCTCGCTCTCCAGAAACCTCCTCCTCTTCCACGCTCTCCAGAAACCTCCTGGACTGCTTTCTCTGGGCTGTGTTGTGTTTCCAGGATATGTCTGGGAAGTTAAAGTCCCCCACAAGAACAAATGCTGACGATTTTGCAACTTCTGTCAGCTATCTATAGAACTCCTTATCTGTCCCCTCATCCTGGTTCAGCAGTCTATAACAGACCCCCATCAGGATGCTTGCCTTGTTGGCCTTTCCATTGATCCTATCCCATAGCGACTCCACCTTGTCATTGCCAGCCTCAAGTTCAACAACATCAAAACACTCTCTAATATAGACAGCCACTCCACCACCCCTTCTGTGCTGCCTGTCCCTTCTGAAGAGTTTATAGCCAGACATGGCAGCACTCCAGTCATGAGAGTGGTCCCACCACGTTTCCGTGATGGCAACCAAGTCATAGCCTGCATGCTGCACAATGGCTTCCAGCTCCTCCTGCTTGTTGCCCATGCTGCGTGCATTAGTGTAGATGCACTTCAGCTGAGCCTTTGCCTTCTCCCCCAGCCTAGCCACTGTTCCTCCTGGCAGACCTCCAACAGGCTTTGTTTCTTCCCCGTCCCCCTTCTTACCTAGTTTAAAGCCCTCTCAATGAGCCCTGCCAGCTCCTGGGCCAGGATCCGTTTTCCCCTTGGGGACAGTTGGGACCTGTCTGCGGCCATCAGGCCGGGTGCCAAGTAAAGCGCCCCATGGTCGAAGAACCCAAAACTTCTGTGTTGGCACCAGCCTCTAAGCCATGCGTTTATCATGTGGGCTTTGCGTGTCCTCTCTGAACCCCTCCCTGCCACTGTAGGAATGGATGAAAACACCACCTGTACTCCCGCTCTGTCCACTAACCGTCCCAGCCCCCTGAAGTCCTGTTTGATAGCCTTCAGGCTTCTCTCGTCACTGTTATCACTGCCAGCCTGGACTATCAGTAGTGGGTAGTAATCGGAGGGGCGAACCAGGCTGGGAAGCTTTCTGGCAACATCCCTGATCCTGGCCCCAGGGAGGCAGCAGACCTCCCTACGGGTAGGGTCAGGCCAACAGATAGGGCCCTCTGTTCCCCTGAGAAGGGAGTCGCCCACAACAATCACCCTCCTTTCCTTTTTGGTGGAAGCAGTCCTGAGGCATGGAGCAGACTTCCTCGCCCTAGGCTTCCTGGGTAAACTTCCTTCCACACCCTCATCCAGCGCTCCCCTGAGCTCCAGGGCCTCAAACCTGTTGCATAAGGGCACCTGGACAGGTGTGGGGGGGGGGCGTTTCCTGCATCATCAAGCAGGGACCTGTTTCCATTCCTCTTGAACTCTTAGGTCCCCTCCCTCTGCCCGACAGCGACTGGGCAGGGGGTCCACCCCCATGTGGGGAGTCTCATCCCGGTGCCTCTCCTTCGGGCCTTGCAGGGAGTTGCTCCACCAGTCTATCTCCCACTCGCACTCCCTGATGGCCCTCCACCTCTCCACCTCCTCCTTGAGCTCTGCCACCAGGCGGACCAGGTCATCCACCTGCTCGCACCTCACACACACGGTGTCTCTGCCCCCTTCAGATGGCAGCAGCAGGCTCTGGCACTCCCTGCACCCAGAGACCTAACTGCCGCATTTTGGAGCGGGCAGTCTGTCTGTGTGCCTACAGACTTTCTGGCGCGAGCTCGCTGCCTAGCGACGACCATAGGGGCCCAGCTAGTAGTAGACAGCCGTTAGGTGAGGTGTTCTTATCATCCCTCCCTGCTCGCCCTGCCCTCCCTGCTCGCCCTGCTCGCCCTGCCCGCTGCGCAAACTGCCGCGCCAACTGCCGCGCCCCTCCTTTCTGCCGCGCCCCGCCCTGTTTGCCCGTCCTGGTCGCTCGCGCTCCCCAGGGACTGCTTTTGAGCGGCCGGGAGGGGGCGCTGCTGGCTCCGCCTACGCCTCATTAGCGTCCCTCACGAGGGCTGCCGGGTCGCGGCGGCTCCCTCGGCTGCCTCGGGTGGCCTCGATGCCGGGAAAAGAGCCCTGCCTGTCCCGATCCCCGTTCCGCTGCAGAGCATGTCTGCCCCGGAGCCGATCGCCTCGGCAAGTGGCTGCGAAATGGCGGAGGCGCCTGATTTAAATGAAAAAATTACTTCTATAATAATCTCAGCTGATGATCCTCACTTTCCAGATGCAACAACAGATTCAGGAATGACCTCCCTGCAGAAACACCCAGACTTTTCAAAACCAGAACCTCAATTTTTTTGCTATAGTAACAAAAAGACATCTACATGAGATGCTGGACATAGTCTGGGAAATAGGAGATCTTGCCTCGAAAGCAAATTGGTTAATTCTTTACATTTATGTCCCTTATGGACCCTTCTAAATTTTTGCCCCTGTGTTGTTTAATGCTAAATGATAAATTAAATATTAGAATTCTGTATTTTTGACAATACATTGTTTCTATAAAATTAAAAGGCATCAGAGAAAATAAAATATTATACTCAACAGTATTGATCAGTGTAAATTATGCATGACTCATTTTGAATTACTTCTATAACCCAATATTCTCCTCTTGCTAGTGGGAATAAATTAATTATAACATTAGGAGCCATCGTACAAAGGTTAAAAACAGGCATGCATGCATTCAATCTACAGAAAACTAAAAAGTTTAGGTTAATGAAATGTCTGATGAAAAGAGTCTCATTAATTAGCAGGTTCACAGAATTCTTCACAGCTATATTTTAGAGATGCCAAACTGTAATATATTAACGCTGTAGGCAAAAGCTGCATCTCCATCTAGAGAATCATTTCAAGCTTATTTTATTCAATCTTGGATTTTTTTTTTCCAACAGATTTGTATGCTATAAAGCACTGACTCTTCTTCAAAGTATTGCATGAGACAGAAATGAAGTGTAATGTTTATGGCCCTGTACATAATGAGATAAAGGTACTGAAAGAGCTCTAGTTATATTTATTTTTTAAAATGAACTTCATATTCAAAGTTTCATTAACACAGTACCTGAAGTATGTAAGTGTTTATAGATGTGTTCCCTTTATTGCTTTAGATTTGATTTCAGTGTCATCTCTTCTCTTTTTTTTTTTTCATTTTTTTTTTTCAGGGGTAGGGAAAGAGGAGGAGGTTTCATCCAAACCCACTGGACCAGCAGGATTCTTTCCATTGACTCTGGTGAGTACTTCAAGACCTAGTTACTGGGAAAAAAAAAGTGTAGTACTTTGCAACCTAAAAGACTTGGAGCCTTCTGTATAATATGCAGAGAAGACAGATTGAGAAGTACTGGGGCTAGCTTATGACAGTATCCAACCTTTGGTTGTGACCTGAAAGCCATTTGTGAATAGATTTTGTAACGATTCATTTTTTCTCCCTTCAGTCTTTGCCTTTTGAAGAATGTCAATAATGTTATTGTTCATTGGGATTGTTTTTGTGAGATGGGCACCTGTATTTTTTAAGCTGAAAATTCATTCTGTCACTGTGCATCACCTCTAAGAACCAAGCAGTTAAGTAGCATATGTGGTCTTGTGGGTTGTTTTTGTTAGGAAGAAAAATCGCTCCTGGAGGGAGAAGCAGGAATGGGTGAACTGCCAGGCTCACAACCAGTTCCAGGGATGGGGACTTCTTGTTCTGTGCTTGAGTGGGCAGGAGAAGGAGAAACTGCCCACTGAGCCAAGTTTTGGGTGGCATGGCTCCCAGTAAAGAGTGTGTCAGGGTAGAGAGCAGAGCTTACTGGAGGCAGCATTTCTTCAGCTGACAGTTCAGAATCAAGCTCTAACTTTAAAACCCAGTCTTCTGAACAGGAACTGAGCCCATCTGGCTCATGGCTCATCTCAAAGTTGGATGCAGCTATGTCTATGAACAAAGCCCCACCTTGGTCACCAGGTGCTTTCTTAACATGTCAAAGTTCTTTTTCTATGTAACACTGCACCCAAAAATCTCCCACATTTTTACTCAGCTTGTTCCAGAACTTTTTTTTTTTTTTTTTTTTTTGATCATTATTTTAATTTTCTCTCCTGTTTTTTTTTTTTATTTTTTTTTTTTAATTCTGTCACTTCACATTGCTGATCAGGTTGAATATTTGCATTCTTTTTTTTCTGGCTCCATTCTTTGAGACAGGTCACCACTCTCCTGCCTGTTACACTGCCCTCAAATCTTCAGGCTTTCTAACCTATCCCATTAAAGATCACACACACAGTTCAGCTGGAGCAATTTAAACAGTAGGTCTTCACTATCAGTTAAAATACACTGAGGTAGCAGTTATATTTGTAGGAAAGGCAAAAGGCTGAAGAGTTGTCAGCAGATATCTGCCATCTTTCTCAGTGACTGTACGTGCATTGTCCACATTGTCCTGCATTCCTGCATTTAGCCTATCAGTCCTCAAGGAAATACTTCAGTCATCTGGGTAGGTCAGCTTCTTTTCAAGTCTTAACACCTTCTTGAAGATATTGGGTAAAGCCTTTGTTATTTCCAGTAAAGAGTTTTAACTCCCGCTGACCTCTCCAAGCCTACCCATCACTCAAAAAAATAAAAAAGAAAACCAACAACCCACAATCGTTTTGTGTGGGCTGCTGAAGAGCTGGTGGAAACTCTTGATCAGCAGTAACTTGGGCTTCATTTAATCCAGTGATGTTCCTTTTCTTTCCTCAGTATAACATGCAATAAAATATATATGTAGCTACTTCAAAGAACAACCAGACAGATAGTATGAGCAAGAAAAAAATAAGTTAGATTCAGAAGACACACATGTATATATATACATAAAAAATCTACTCTGTTTGATTGCAGAAGACAGGGCAGATGGACCAGATACAGTATAAATCAGCACAAGCCCTTCACTTGATAGAGCTAAACACTATACCATCTGACAACCTGACCTGTTATTACGTTTGTTTAAAAATTGGTTCTAGTTTTTGTAGAAGTATTTTTTTCCTCATTGCTTCCTCAAAGTAAATCTGGCAATTTTGCTGACCAGAACAGTTTTTCTCCTTTTTTAGTTCAGGAAGAATGGAACAGAAAAAAAAAAAATGAGAAAGGGGAAAAAAAAAAAAAAAAAAAAAAAAAGGTTATTATTAGATCTTTAGTAGATCAAGGTATCAATTATCATGAGTGTTCTAGGGCTCCTATGGGTAAGTTAACAATAACCTATATTATGAGGGCTGAAGATTTTATTGCATATATATATATAAAGTATGAAAGTCTAATACCTCTAATTAAACCAGACTCAGGAGGAAACAGATCTTAACAGACAAGCAGAGTCATACCATTTCTGGAAATTTTCCAGTTTATATGTGTCTCTTCAATAATGTGGACCTACCAGGATCCCATGTGTTTTGCTAGTCAAAACATTGGGGAATATCCAAAATTCAGCTATCTTAAAATACCATAATATGCATCATATATACCAAAACACCTTCAAAACCGTAAGCACAGAGCCTGACCGTGTTTCATACAGCTCTCTGTTCCTTTAAGGAAAATCAACTGAAAATCAAATGCTTTAAATTGAAAGAATTGTTTTGAATAAGAACTAAAAAGCCAAAGCCCCATCTGCTCTGCATCCACAGTGAAGGTGTCTTGCTATATCTTATAGGAATAGGGGTGTGTCTTGGCATTCAATACATGACAATGCATGCACCTCATGTTGAGCAGTATGCCATGCTATGATTAACTCTATGTCTTCCCCTGGGGTTTTCCTGAAGGGTGGAAACTACAGACTAAAAATATCCATGACCATGGAGTAGACAGGTGAGACGGAGAAGACTGGCAAAGCTTTTAGACACGCTTTGTTCCTTCCTTCTGTTGTGTGTTTCTTAATGGTAACAAAGGCATAGCTTTGCATAGTATGCACAAACTAAATCTTTTATGATACTTTTGAGCATTACAGAAATCTTTGATCTCTGAGCAAAAAGTACTTAATTGCTTGAGTCTGCGCTTAGGGTCCTGTTTATGTGCTTGTTTAATTCACATCTTAACCAGTCACTTAGATCACCCAGAGTTTAAGTGTTTTACTGCCCCAGCCTCTAAAAACCTCTTTAACTGAAGTTGAGTACTCACTCAGCCAAGTACCTAGCCTCAGATTTCCAATCAAGATAGCTTTCCAAACCATAAGGATATCTGGGGACATTTTTTAACATTTGACACACAATAAAAAAAAATATCCATTGACTTGCATACTTAGCAGGTGGGGTTCCCATTGTCAGAATTTAGCAGATGTATATTCTGCAAATATTTCTCAGTCTTCTATTTCTCAGTCTTCTGCAGAACTCATTTGGAGGTTCTAATTCTCTCTGTTACTGGGGAAGGCTATAGAAGTGATTAAAAAAAAAAAAAAAAAAAAAAGAATACCAAAACCAAAACAAACAAACAAACAAAACGGATAGATGAATTGTGCTCCATGGCTCAACAGTAACTGCATTACAGTCCATTTTTGGACTTCCCAAGGGAACAGAGGCTCCAAGGCCACGTGGGCTACATTATACTGATGTAAATCTCTCTAGGTTCAAGGAGCTCTGCTGGTTTAAGCTCTATCTACAAAGCTGATTGTAGTCTGCCTCTTTGGCATGTATCCATCATTTACATTTTACCTTTTCTACATAAGGCAAATGAGTACCTACAGATAGATGAGATAGAAACTCCCTCCACTCCTGCTCTGAGCTGCTAGCCATGAGATAGCTCATGTTGTCAAGTCACTTGGCAATAATGGCTGAGTTAATAAGCTTTTCTGAGACTGGAAATACTAATTTTGGTTTTAGGGAAAGGTCTTAATGCAGAAAAGTTCCAATATACACTGGTACATAATTCATGTGCGTCATATTTGTGTTCAGATTTTATAAAAAAATACCTACTTATATTGGTGATGATCTTCTTAAAACCTCACCTGGGGAGTTTGGAAGTTTCTGTTCCATTGCCCTGAACTTCTCAAGGCCAAATTCCACAAAAAGATACAGCTACAAGGCTACTCCTTTCACTCAGGAATCAGAAGTTAAACACATCTTCATAATATTTTGCATCAGTTCACAAATTATGTTCATTGAAATTTTAGGTTTTCTCTTTTTCCCCTGCAGTGATATATTCACTGGAATAGTTATGGACCACTTGTAGCTGGAGTTTACTGACTGCCACAAGGTTTGTATAAAATCAGTTTAGTCTGCCAATTGTTTATGATATAAATTTCATTATGTGAAACAGTCTTCTTGACTAAATATTGTATTTGCATAAATACTGAGACAGATTTATATGCTTAAGAACACATTAATAAATTACAATCCATTTAATTTACTTGTGCTTTTTTGTTTCTTAATCTAAATAATGGGTTACCTCTCTGCAACAATATTTAGAACAAGTGCACTTTGTCCTTGATACCCAAAGTATTCAAAGGCAAAGTTTGGTTGCCTTTAAATAAAACAAAACAAAACAAAAAAAATAGATTTCCCTTTGCTGACTTAAAAACATTTGAAACTCCATTGTCTGAACATAACAGAAAAATTCTACTACAAAGCTTAGCCTCTGTCCTTTGAAGATCAGGTAGCACAAGAGAAGCATTCTTGAAGTGATCAAGTTTTGTGCATGTTGCAGTTTCCTCAGCAAGGTTAACCCCTCATTGTCATGCTTAGTTATAGTGAAAAGAATAATTTAAGATGTTTTCTGTATTGTTGCTAGCTTATAGTTTATGTGAAAAGGCTGCCCTCTTCTGACAACTTTTTTGTTTCTTCTAAAATCTTAGTATCTTTTTATCATCTCCAGTTCTACTTTATCATTTGTTTACCTGTACATTGTATGGGTGGGACCATTATCCCTTCTCTTACAATTGTATTCAGAACAATGTAAGAAATGTAGAAATAAGAGTAACTATACTATGCAATTAATGTGTAAACGGCATGCAATTGATAAACATGGTAAAAAATCACTGCCCCCCCCCATTACTCAAGAAGGTGGGCAGGAAGCACCTGAGTATCTGGTATTCTGAGGCATGGAAGAAATACTAACTGCCACAGATGTCACACTTTCACTTTTTATACTTGTCATCTTCTCATTTTCAGATGCACACACAGTATGGATACACAGTGTTTGGTCACTATTTGACCATGTCTTTGAGTTTGAACAAGGACTGTGCTTTTGACACAACCTTCCCTACTTACCACAGTCTCATTTGCATCACAGAGCCATATCTCAGCACAGAGTCAGTTGCTTTCAGAAGAAATTGAACTGAAAGATTCCTTCCAGGAGTACACCTAATGCACTCTGATCAGTACTGGCAAGTCAGTGAGTGGAACCAGAAGAGATTTGGAGGACTAGCTTGAGCATACAGCAAAGGTATAGCAAGCAATCAAGTCTCACATCAGCTGCTCCATCCCCTCTCATTCTTGACCTTGGTAGTTGATGGCCACAGTCACTGTCTCCAGCTGCACTGAAGTCGCAGCAAGTGAGGGACCTGAAGGCTGAGAATATTTAAAAGCTACCATGTTAATTTTAGGGCAAAAAAGCTCTTTATTTATATTTCTCTCCTACACTCCTACAGTACACAGAAGGATGCAGAGGTCAAAGTTAAAAAGGGAATTTGATGTCACAGTGCAGAACCTCTTTGGCAGTGGCAGTGAATCCAGAGCTCTGTGGCAGTAGACTTCTTTCTTGTGAGAAAGGACAAACAATTCAGTTGGAATTCAGAACATCTGAACACAGACTTTTAACTGTTAGCCCATTTAACTCATTGATGAATTAATGTAAAAAAATGTGTATTAACAGCCCCTAAAGTAAGAATGGACCCAAGTATTCAACTCTTCCCTTGAATACTCTTGTTGATGGGCACACCTTTGCTTTTTCTAGCCCAGTTAATCATGGTCCCTATCTGCACACAAATGAAACATCAAGAGGAGGGGGGTAAGTGCTCCCAGCCCAGAACACCTTACAGCATGAGGGCAAAAGCACTCCCTTGGGAATCCAGAGATGTAGGCCTAAATCTCCTGAATGCCATGGTTGACTAACTTGTAGTCCAAATGTTTTTTTAACCCTAAATTGTACCTGCTAGGTACATTTTCCTTACACATTTTTTAACAGAAGGCAGTCTGTCTCAACTTTTTGTGTGGACTTTAGTTCAAAGCATTAGATGTGCACCAGGTATGCCCACCAGACTGAAGGGAGAGGTGTTTGAATGCCTAGACTTCAGATATTGATTAGCTAGGAGGCAGTGTCAAACTGCTCAGCACTAAGACTGATATACAAATCTGGATATGCTCAGAAAAAGCATTGCAAATGTCAATGTGAAAAAAGAGACAGGAACCCTGATAGCTGACAAATGCAGAGGGTAACTCTGGATTTAAGTATTAAGTAATCCTGATTAAGTACCTCTTTAGGTCCCTATGCCTGATTCCTTCTTTTCTCACTCACATCATTTGCCATCCAAACAGTAATGGCTTGTATGATTGTTAATTACCTTGAAATGCTCCTTTAGAAGTAAGTCGTAACTCTATTTACAACATTCACATAAAAAGAACAGATGTTTTTACAGAGCTTTCTTCTTCCTAAAAAGTTACCTGCACTCCCTTCAGCATCTCCTTACTAAAATGCTTTCCACTTAGCTGCATATAAAGCTAGTCTGTAATTCCACCAACATACATCTGCACTTTACCTTGTACAAATAAGGAATCTCAATGTGAAATCAATCCTTAAGTTGTCTGAGGCAGAGACCGTAAAAAACATCTTAACTGTGTATAGCATCACTGAAATCAATACAAGCTTCCCAGATTGAACTGGCAAATGGTCTTGTTCTACGTATCTTTAATCTGGACCATTTCAACCTGTTGTGAATTAAATAAATGCTGTAGTGAACATCTCCTGCATCATATGTTGTCTTTCCTCTAAGTTATTGCTTACTCCAATGCCTACCAGTACTTAATGAATTTCTTGATATATCCTTACTTTCATGACACTTGAAATAGCATGGTTAAAAGAAAAGATGGATTTATCAAATATAAACCAGGTCTTACACAAACACAGGAAAAAGTATGCTTATATTAGCTTTATAAACCTGACACTCAACAATTTCATCTTCCTGTGAATAAGCATTAAATAAAAATACTACATTAAAAGATCCAAACTTGTTGCATTTGAATGAAATAATTTAGAATTTATTACTGTAATTATATACTAGCAAGATCCCTTTCGTATCCTGAAGCAAGGATTGTTGGAGCTGTGCCAGGGGGAAAAGTGGCTAGGCTGGGGGAGAAGGCAAAGGCTCAGCTGAAGTGCATCTACACTAATGCATGCAGCATGGGCAACAAGCAGGAGGTGCTGGAAGCCATTGTGCAGCAGGCAGGCTACGACTTGGTTGCCATCACGGAGACGTGGTGGGACCACTCTCATGACTGGAGTGCTGCAATGACTGGCTATAAACTCTTCAGAAGGGACGGGCAGCGCAGAAGGGGTGGTGGTGTGGCTCTGTATATTAGAGAGTCTTTCGATGTTGTAGAACTCGAGGCTGGGAATGACAAGGTCGAGTCCCTCTGGGTTAGGATCAGCGGGGCCAACAAGGCTAGCGTCCTGGTCAGGGTCTGTTATAGACCGCCGAACCAGGATGAGGAGACGGATGAGGAGTTCTACAGGCAGCTGACAGAAGTTGCGAAATCGTCAGCGCTTGTTCTCGTGGGGGACTTCAACTTCCCTGACATATCCTGGAAGAACAACACAGCCCATAGAAACCAGTCTAGGAGATTTCTGGAGAGCGTGGAAGATAGCTTCCTGACGCAGCTGGTTAGTGAGCCTACCAGGGGTGGCGCCCCGCTAGACCTTCTCTTCACAAACAGAGAAGGACTGGTGGAGGATGTGATTGTCGGGAGCTGTCATGGGCAGAGTGATCACGAAATGGTGGAGTTCTCTATTCTTGGCGAGGCCAGGAAGGGGACCAGTAAAACTGCTGTATTGGACTTCCGGAGGGCTGACTTTGTGCTGCTGAGGACACTGGTTGGTAGAGTCCCTTGGGAGGCGGTTCTGAAGGGCAGAGGAGTCCAGGAAGGCTGGGCACTCTTCAAGAGGGAAATCTTAATGGCGCAGGAACGGTCTGTCCCCACGTGCCCAAAGACGAGCTGGCGGGGAAGAAGACCAGCCTGGCTGAACATAGAATTGTGGCTTGAGCTTAGGAGAAAAAAGAGGGTTTATAATCTTTGGAAAAGTGGGCAGGCCACTAAGGAGGACTATAAGGATGTTGTGAGGCTGTGCAGGGACAAAATTAGAAAAGCCAAAGCTCATCCGGAGCTCAATCTGGCTACTGCCATTAAAGATAACAGAAAATGTTTTTATAAATACATCAACACAAAAAGGAGGACTAAGGAGAATCTCCACCCTTTACTGGATGTAGGGGGAAACTTAGTTACAAGAGATGAGGATAAAGCCGAGGTGCTTAACGCCTTCTTCGCCTCAGTCTTTAGCGGCAATACCGGTTGCTCTCTGGATACCCAGTTCCCTGAACTGGTGGAAGGGGATGGGGAGCAGGATGTGGCCCTCACTATCCACAAAGAAATGGTTGGTGACCTGGTACGGCACTTGGATGTGCACAAGTCGATGGGCCGGATGGGATCCACCCGAGGGTACTGAGAGAACTGGCAGAGGAGCTGGCCAAGCCGCTTATCATTTATCAACAGTCCTGGCTATCGGGGGAGATCCCAGTTGACTGGTGGCTAGAAAATGTGACACCCATCTACAAGAAGGGCCGGAGGGTAGACCCGGGGAACTACAGGCCTGTCAGTTTGACCTCAGTGCCAGGGAAGCTCATGGAGCAGATTATCTTGAGAGTCATCACGCAGCACTTGCAGGGCAAGCAGGTGATCAGGCCCAGTCAGCATGGGTTTATGAAGGGCAGGTCCTGCTTGACGAACCTGATCTCCTTCTATGACAAAGTGACGCGCTGGGTGGACGAGGGAAAGGGTGTGGATGTGGTCTACCTTGACTTCAGTAAGGCATTTGATGCCGTTCCCCACAGCATTCTCCTCAGGAAACTGGCTGCTCTTGGCTTGGACTGGCGCACGCTTCGTTGGGTTAGAAACTGGCTGGATGGCCGGGCCCAAAGAGTCGTGGTAAATGGAGTCAAATCCAGTTGGAGGCCAGTCACTAGTGGCGTTACCCAGGGCTCGGTGCTGGGGCCGGTCCTCTTTAATATCTTCATCGATGATCTGGATGAGGGGATCGAGTGCACCCTCAGTAAGTTTGCAGATGACACCAAGTTAGGTGCGTGTGTCGATCTGCTCGAGGGTAGGAAGGCTCTGCAGGAGGATCTGGATAGGCTGCACCGATGGGCTGAGGTCAACTGCATGAAGTTCAACAAGGCCAAGTGCCGGGTCCTCCACCTGGGGCGCAATAACCCCAAGCAGAGCTACAGGCTGGGAGATGAGTGGTTGGAGAGCTGCCTGTCAGAAAAGGACCTGGGAGTGATGGTTGATAGTCGGCTGAATATGAGCCAGCAGTGTGCTCAGGTGGCCAAGAAGGCCAACAGCATCCTGGCCTGTATAAGAAACAGTGTGACCAGCAGGGCTAGGGATGTGATTGTCCCCCTGTACTCGGCTCTGGTGAGGCCGCACCTCGAGTACTGTGTTCAGTTTTGGGCCCCTCGCTACAAGAAGGACATGGAGGTGCTTGAGCGAGTCCAGAGAAGGGCGACGAAGCTGGTGAGGGGCCTGGAGAACAAGTCCTACGAGGAGCGGCTGAGGGAGCTGGGACTGTTCAGCCTGGAGAAGAGGAGGCTCAGGGGTGACCTTATTGCTCTCTACAGGTACCTGAAAGGAGGCTGTAGTGAGGTGGGGGTTGGTCTGTTCTCCCACATGCCTGGTGACAGGACGAGGGGGAATGGGCTTAAGTTGCGCCAGGGGAGTTTTAGGTTGGATCTTAGGAAGAACTTCTTTACCGAAAGGGTTGTTAGACATTGGAATGGGCTGCCCAGGGAAGTGGTGGAGTCACCCATCCCTGGAGGTCTTTAAAAGACGTTTAGATGTAGAGCTTAGGGATATGGTTTAGTGGGGACTGTTAGTGTTAGGTCAGAGGTTGGACTCAATGATCTTGAGGTCTCTTCCAACCTAGAAATTCTGCGATTCTGTGATTCTGTGATTACAATGATCTTGTTAATTACAGAACCTATGTTTACTCATGAGATATATCTTTCTTCATGTGTATAGAGATTGTTCCTTATGGTTTAAAAACACTAGCTACAAGTAAACTACTAAGATAAAGTTAACAATTTATCTTTACAAATTGGGTTATTACTTTTTTTTTTTTTTTTTTTTTTTTTTTTTTTTTGACGGGAAAAAAATCCCCCAAGGGTCAGTACATGATCCAGTATTGTTTAACTTATTTATTAATGGCTTGGACAAAGGGATAGAAAGCCTTCTCAGCAAGTTTTCTGATGATACAAAACTGGAGAGAAGTTTGATACCCCAGAGTGCTGTGCTGCCATTCAGAAGGATCTTGACAGGTAGAGAGATGAACAGAGAGGAACTCTTGAAATTCAACAAAGGCAGGTGCAGGGCCCTGCACTTGGAGAGGAATAACCCCATGCACCAGTACAGGCTGGGGGTTGACCTGCCTGAGAGTAGCTCTGCAGAGAAGAACCTGGGAGTCGTTGCAGACAAAGGGTTGACCATGAGTCAGCAACGTGCCCTTGTGGCCAAGAAGGCCAATGGGATCCTGTGGTACATTCAGAAAAGTATTGCCAGCAGGTCAAGGGAGGTGATCCTCCCCCTCTACACAGTCCTGGAGTACTGTGTCCAGTTCTGGGCTCCCCAGTACAAGAGGGACATGGAGCTACTGGAGTGAGCCCAGTGCAGGGCTACTAAAATGATTTAGGGGCTGTAGCATCTCTCATATGAGAGGCTGAGGGAGCTGAGCCTGTTCAGCCTGGAGAAGAGAAGGCTGAGAGGGGATCTAATCAATGTACATAAATATCTGAAGGGAGGGTGTCAAGAAGATGGGGCCAAGCTCTTCTCAGTGATGCCCAGCAATAGGACAAAAGGCAATGGGCACAAACTGCAACACAGAAAAATCCACCTGAACATGAGGAAAACCTTCTTTACTGTGAGGATGACAGAGCACTGGAACAGATTGCGGAATCTCCTTTCCTGGAGATATTCAAAAACTGGCTGGACACAATCCTGGGTAATATGCTCTAGGGGACCCTGCTTGAGCAGGGAATTTGGACTAGATTATCTCCAGAGCTCCCTTCCAACCTCAGTCATTCAATCATTCCATTATTCTGTGAAAACATGTCCACTTTTTTTTTTTTCTTTTTTTTTGGTATTAAAATGAAAAGTGTTGGTGGATATTTTATAATCTGACAGAGAATTCAAACAGTACTGTAATCAGTCCAACTGCTCTTTTACTCTGATGCAGAACTGAGTTATCATTACCACTTGTTTCAGAACAGGGAACCTTGGAAGATTTTCATTTTCTGCCTGACTGTGACATCCTCTGCTGAGCTTAAGAGAGCTGACAGAATTAGTACAAAGTAGCATATGGCAGTGGGCCATAAACAGCAATGCATTTCCGAACAATTATAGCACATTTTTGCTGGTGCTGGGAGACACAAGGATGGAGTCCAAGTGCTTAGCCACTTGAGAAGGGCAATTATGCACTGGAAATGCTCTGTCTGGAACAGTCCCTCTTACAAAATGGAAATTACAAACTAAACTGGAAAATTAGAAGAAAAAAAACCAAAAGTGTTTCTTTGTCTTATGTTGATTACTGGAACCTCCTGATCAACCCCACTGCTCCTTTCTTCTTCACCCAAAGCTTACCCCAAACAAGGCAGCAAATCTGTTTCTTTCTTAGCAAACCTTAGGTATGGTCCTCACTATACCTTATACAGGTATGTTTAAAATGTGTGAAAATTACCTCTATATTGTATCATTGTTTAACACCGGTAGTCATACCTGCATGTCTGCTTGCATCTTCAGCAGCACCTTTCTTGACATTTATGCCATGCATTCATAATGGGAAAATTCTAGAAATGTACCTCAGTCTTCAATTTTTCATATTTTCTTGCTCATGTCTTATGTTCTACCTCACAATTCAATATAACATGACTGCTTGTGTAGGCACCATTTTGCCTGTATGTTTCTATGATAGATAAAGGATGCATGGGGCTAGTAGCCTGCTGTATATATGAGTTATGACTACTGCCTAAAAGCAACTTCTCCCTTCCAAGGGCTGCAATACCAGAGTCCTGCCCTAATTTGGGGAGCAAGTAAAAGGCAACAGATATAATTTATAGTGAAAATGCCAACCACAGCAAATACTGAAAAGGCAGATATGTATCTCTGTCTTATAAACTGTTGAAAATTAAGCTCATATGGTTAAACAATGTAAAAAAATAGATGGGAAAAATCCCCAACCATTTTACAACTATGTCAATCATAGCTGTAGTAGTAAACAAGTACTCAGTATCCTTACTGGAAAGAGCAGTACATCTACCCTTAATGCTGCCAATTTAGCTACAATACAATTTAATTAATTTTTCCAGACAGTAACTTGCAATTGACTATCTCAAGAAAAATAGAGGTTTATAGTCAAAATTATATTCATACTCAGAACTTCAGTTCTTATCAACAGGACATAAAATCAAAGCTAATAATAATAATAATAATAGCAAGAATATAAAACATTACATAAATAGTTGAAATGCCTTATCTCAGAGTAACTGGAGAAAGCAACATTAAAAGGAAACTTCAGAGGCCGTTTGATACATTTTTCTTCCTGAACATCTATGTCACGCACTGAAAGATTATTTTTCAAGACATTTGAAATTTACTCTCAGGTCTCTATGCTTCCTTTTAAATGACATAAGAAACAGGTATTGGAGACAAGGTGATGAAGCAAAGGAAGCTCAGAGATTTGCAAAGGGAAACCTAGGGGTGGTGAGAACATGACTGGGCAAAAGCCTACAGAATGAAAACAAGCAGAATAGCCAGTCAAAAAATAGAAAAATTAAAAAATAAAAAATAAAAAGAGGGAGGAGAATGAGGTGATGAATTACAGAAAAACACACACACACACACACACACACAAAAAAAAAAGCTTCCTTCCATAAACATGTCCATAAG
Organism: Nettapus auritus; assembly: GCA_011076525.1. Taxonomy (NCBI): domain Eukaryota; kingdom Metazoa; phylum Chordata; class Aves; order Anseriformes; family Anatidae; genus Nettapus; species Nettapus auritus. The sequence goes on from CM021765.1 coordinate 101,912,735, forward strand.
CATACAAATGTGGAATATATAACATGGAATAATTTGTGGTTTTGTTTGTTTGTTTTAAAAAAGGCAGTCCCTGAGCAAATCTGTCCACAGCCATACTTAGTCTTCTGTTTAACTTCCAAACTACACTGGCTTGTGAGTATCCCATATTTACTTTGGTTAATCCTTTCTTTCTAAAAAAAAATAAAAAAATAAAAAAATCACCACAAACACATGAATATCAGACCATGTTTACATTGAATTTGAAAAGGATAATATGCATAGGACTCATCCACACAAGAAAACACAGTTAAATACATATTAAACGAATTAGAAAGAAAAAGAAAAAAGCTTAAATAAAAAGAATGCACATATCTTTTCTTCAATCAGTACCATCAGAAAGGCAATCTGGCAATGGAAAACTTTTCTGAACTGGTGGAATAAATCTTTATGTAGGAGTTATTCCTGTTCACATTCCAGTAAGTGAAAAGCTGTCATCAATTACAACATGAGCAGCAGTTCTAATTGCAAGAGGCCAAAAAAAGAAACCATATAAATTCATATATTTCATCTTCAAATTATTCTCTTCAGAATAGACTTTAGAATTACTTCATATCTGAAACATCACTGGCCTGTCCATAGCTTTAACAGAAAAAATCTGAGTGGGTGCAATATAATTCATCTCAGATGAGGATACAGATAATTAATTTAAACAGCAAAGTTTCATATGTGCTCATAAAACTTATTGTTCTAGTTCTTAGAGTCTGAGACACTACATAATGAAAAAACAAATTCATTTATCCAATGAACATAGTACAGGAAAACTGCTATATATTAGATCTGTAGATCACATGTACAGTATATTAAATTCACTTAGTAGACAGGTAATTATGTTTCAATGTAAAAACCATTATAAATAATAAATAATTAAATATATGTATGACTTGATTAATAATGTGCTGAGATTATGCAGATAATTCATCTTTAATTCAGTAGTTGCCTCACCGCTAACAAATAATAACTAATAGATCATTGTATGTTCTCTATGATGCATTGATTTTATTCAAATTTCCTAAATACATAGGTACCAGAACTTTTCAATGAATTTCACCCTAAGGCACTCAGAGGAAGTAAGGCATAATACCATACAGACTCTTGCAAATAAATCTGTGTTATCTCGTTTCCCTTCTCGTTGTAGTCTTTATCCTGAGTAAGAATCAAAATGTCACTGCCATAAGAGAAATTAAGTTAGTAGACGCTCTCTCTTCATGTACTGTTCTCTGGACAAGGGATGGGTTTGAAGGTCAGTTCAGTGTTCTCCATCAGTACAAAATCATATCTGCACAGCTGTTCCCTATGAAAGTAGAAACAGAATAAAAATATATACATATATGTGCAAAACAGAAAATTTAAAATTAATAGAAAAATGTTTTAGTATATGAATTATTAAACCTTCAGTATTTACTACCTCTCAGAGACAGTACACAGGACAACAACAAATGTCTTCTTGTCTAAGTTTACACCCTACTCTATGCATCACTAGAGTAGTTTCGCCAGACTGCAGATAATCAGGACACTAGATGGATGGCGTAGAGTAGCATGAGAAAGAAGAATACCACATTAGTCTGAACTATGAAGATGCTATAATTCAGCCACTAAACCTATTAATCTGCATTAAAATTAGTTCTTTAGAACAATGTCCCAAGCACAGCCCAATTCGTGTTAACACCTGATCTGAACAATTTTGAATTTCCCAGCTAGAAAAGTTCCTCTTCTTTCATTCCAAGGACAGAAGCCAAATACTGCATCTTAATAACTTATCTATTTTTTTTTCTTTTTTCTTTTTTTTTTTTTTCTTTTTTTTTTCTTTTTTTTTCAGCTGCAATGAGAGCATGTATAAGTTCCATGCAGGAGTGTAATTTATCATCTAAATGCCTAGAAAACTCAGAATTGTACAATACCACATGAACATATACAGACATCACAAAAGGAGCCTCTCACACACAAAATTTTACTTTTTGATGTCAACAAAGAAACTAGCTGTGTGCTTTTAGTGCAGAGACAGGTCACAGCTCTGCCCTTTATGTACTATAGAAGGTGGTGAGAGCTAGATGGGACAAACAAGTGACTGATGCAGCCTTTCCTCTGATGGCACTTCTAAGGGCATACAAACTATGTTACTTATCTTCTACATTGCTCTGAACTGGCTAAACAACACAATTCACCTGAGACTGGGAATTAGGTACAGTGAAACACCTAAGGGAAAATAAAGAGCTGAGAAGGAACATCCCACAAGGCACTTCTGCTGTCGTAAGTGTGAGATTTCCAAACAGTCATGAATCCACCTACCTGCATGTGAAAGGACTGACAGATTCCTATACAAGAATTTGAGGCTCTTCAAAGGCCCCACAAAAGATAAAACAATAGATTTTGCAACTAAGATCAGGAGAAATTCTGTATATTTTGTATAATGCAAAACGTATAATTTAACACAGTCCTTCATCCACACTTTGTTTTGATTTGAATGTAATGGTTTACTCTTACATTATTTTTGTAGAGGGAAAAAAAAAGCACAGAAACTGACAGCATTGTAAAAATCCTCACAAAAGAGTGTGAAAGATTTCACAGGACAAATTTGCAAACAGAACAATAAAATATTATATATTTCTTGAATTTACTTTCAGTTTACAGTGGTGTATTTCAGCACATTTGCACAGCAATCGCAATGCAACAGCAGAGTATGCACAGCCTGTTCTCCAACAGAAGAAATCACCTGGGAGGATTCTATCTTATCACAGAGGATAAAACAGTTAGACGTGATGATAAATACTAGAAATAAAAACATTGTTTCCAACATTTTGTATCTCATTTGAAGTGAAATCTATCAAAGTTTGTGATTATCAAGAACCAGGCAAGTCTCCTGCGAATGTAGACTTGAGAGAGGAGAGGGTTCTCCAGTTCACTGAGAAGTAGCAAAGCGCAAATGATTTTTTTGTGAAGTGAGGCAATCCTAAACTTTCGTCCCATGTGGCTTCTCTTCCATCTACTAAAAAGCAAGGACATGACAAGCTCTCTTGTTCAACAGAGATACTAATAAGGTCTTATTTTTTTACTCTTCCTGTTCTTGCTTTGGTTAAAAATAAATAAATAAATAAATTGGTTGGCTGGACTAAGTATCTGTGAAACATTCACCTTCCTCATCAGTTGAGTCTCTGCTGAGTGACAGATTCAAAAGCTTTCTGGGAGAAGTGACACCTGGATGAACACAAGTTACGAAAGCTTTCTGTTTTTACGCATGAGCCGGAATGATTTATCTTAGAGATCAGAAGAGTCTGAAAATTATATGTACCCTTTAGCATTCCTACACTCCCACACCAGCTGTGTGAATAATGGGTCAATAAACAATTTTCAGTGATATTCCCCAGACTCCCACCGTCCACTATTAACCCAAATCTGGGGAGAGTGAGACTCTCTTTTATCCCTGCACCTGTCTCCTGTTTTTTACCTATTATTTTGTTATATGAATAATTTAAATATTTAAAAGTAGTTTCTAGTTAATTATCCTGTATTCAAGTAATTTGTGTAATTACATGTAACTAAATAAGGTAAATACAGGTAGTCATAATTACAATGAGCAATTATGTAATTATACCAACCAATGGTGCTGTAACATCTGCATTTAAATTACCTTCACGTGCTCATTCAACACACTTTTTTCCATCACTATCTTAAAGTATCTAATGACTGTATGATCTCATCTGATGAGATTCCTTAAGAAGAACATTAGGGGATTCTATATTAAAACAAATCAAGTGCATCTTACTTTAAAACTAACAACAGTCAGAGTAACAGGCATGAAAACTCAAAACAATAAGGATCATTCACTGAAAGCATTCACTATTTGCTACATGATTAATCTGAACAAGTTTTGAATAATGATAGGCTTCCATGAAATGCCTCTTTTGATTTATCACCATTGGGTTGAGAAAAAAAAAAAAAAAAAAAAAAAGTCACAATATGATTTAGAGCTTTGACTATCTCTCATCACCAAATGCTTTTAAATAAAACCATTCCAGTTCACCTGAGAGCTTGAAATTTATGGCCTTCAACAAGTTAACGAAGTCTAATGCATACATATTTGGAAGTACTATTTTGATTACCAAGTGTTCTGTTTCTTTCTAAATCTCTCCCACCTGTCTTCTCCTCTTTCTCACTAAATATGAAATAACAGATTAATTTAACAAGATTTCTTAATTGTTACAAATTATCATACCTGATTCCTTCCAGACTATCATCATATACCAAATCAGAAAGTGTCAATCGTTGTTTTTTAAGTTAAAAAAATATACAGACTTAAGACTTAACTCATATTGTAACATTATTTCCACTCATTAATTATTTGATTACCTAGAACAGAATGGAGAGGAGAGGAGAGGAGAGGAGAGGAGAGGAGAGGAGAGGAGAGG
>CM021765.1:101917186-102050272 GCA_011076525.1 Nettapus auritus
AGAGGAGAGGAGAGGAGAGGAGAGGAGAGGAGAGGAGAGGAGAGGAGGACAGTTGGAAGGGACCTACAAAGATCATCAAGTTAAACTGCCTGATGACTTCAGGGCTAACCAGAAGTTAAAGCATGTGAATGAAGGCAGTGTCCAAATGCCTCTTGAACACTGAAAGACATGGGGCATCAACAGCCTTGCTAGGAAGCCTGTCTCAGTGCTTAACCACCCACACAGTAAAGAATTTTTTCCAAATGTCCAGTATGAACCTTCCCTGGTGCAGACTTTATTTTAAAATCACACTTTGTTGAATCTGCTATTCATGTGAAGCAAATATATGTAATAACTCTAAGATAAAGTATTGTTGCTACTCCAGGGTATTTCTTAACTTTCATATGTAAAATGTTATTTTCACAAGATGAAAATGTAAAATTTAATTGCTAATGCTATAGTAGAGATAACTGGAAATGTGAAAAATCAACATACGGCAGCACTGCTGAAGTATTTCAATAAATAAATAAATAATAGAAGTGTCATAACAACACTTGGTATAATAAATGCAGATTATTTAATTTTAAGTGTAGGGAAGCACAGACTATATATTTTGCTCTTGTAGGGTCTTCACCATCAGCAACAGGACCAAAAGCCTATTTCAGTCATAGAAGTGCTCCATTCCATGTCTAAAAAAAGCTGTATGCAGACATATAATTAAAAACAGAAAAGCACTTCATAACATTCATCTTCAGGAAGAGAACTTCTCCCTGCAATCACTGCAGGTGTAAGTCAGGCTGACCTATGTAAAGTGGTCCTTAAGAGCTCCTTCAGAGCAGACCACAGCAGCAGTCTGCTGTAATAAGGAGCATGTATGACTTTTACATGCACAAGAATACATTTGAGGGTGCTGTGCACTAAATGTTAATGTTCAAAACAGTTCTTCCACATGATGAATTTTATCCTAGATAGGATTAGAAGAATATTCATGCATTTATGAATATGTGACAAAAAAATCAATAGAGGCAAGTACAAATTTCTGAGGAAACATCCTGAGCAGTTTAGTTGACACACAACTTTAATGAGTAACAAACACTTACCTTTCTGGATTATTAAGAGATTTTAGCCTCATCTGAAGAATCCTAAGCTTGTACTTTGGACCTATTAAAGTCTTCGTAGAAAAGGTCAAGGAAATTTTTGATATTTTGTCAAAATCCCGGTAAAATCCAGTCAATATTTTGACTCTCTTATATTGCTGAAATGTTGCAACTTCACTAGAGAAAAAATATGATTTATAGTCAGGGTTTTTTATCTGAGAAATATTCATGATTTCCAAGAGTTATTACTAAGAACAGAAATCTTGCAAGATAGATCAGCTGAGAACATTCAGAACAAGGACACTGATAACTGAATTCAAGCGAGTGGCAGACAAAAACATGGGCTAGTTTGGAAAGGAAGGGAAAATCATTTCAGGTTGAGAAGCATTGCCTCTGACACTGAGTCATATCAGATCCAGGAAAAGGAGCTCTGGCCAAGACTTAACAACATCTTGACTTAGTTGACAAGTCTGAATCCCTAGGAAACTCAGGAAATTGGTTCTACACAGAGATAAAAAAGATTTACAGACAAAGCATGACGTACCTATTCACCTCTGATTCTATTGTGTTTCCAGCAAAATCAGTTATCTTAACTTTAATGAAACCTCTCCTAATGTTTTTATTCCAGGTAGTAACATACAGTAAGTAGTTATACACTGCAAAAACAAATTGGAAATAGTAAGATTTAAGGAATGAACCTCAACAGGATACAGTTATTATCAGCACCCTTTTAAAAGTATTCACTTGGTGATGGTAATAATAGTGACCCTTTACTTCTGAGTAACCAGCTAAAGCCAGAACAAAATGGCTATTGACAAAAAGCAGCTTCCACAAAATGGCTGTTTGGAGCTCTCTGTACTTAACATACATTTTTTTCCAGTTCTTAAATGGAAACAATTTGCATCAGAAAACTGCCATCAGAGTTAACATGAGGAGTTTGACCTGACTAAAGAAACAATGCAAAAGTAAGCCCTAACTGGCACCTTCAGTTCTTGGCAGGCTCTGCAAAGTGGGGATATTTGATCTACTATTGTGGTGAAACTATCACGTTATCCACAAAAGTGACGCATCAGAAAATAGGTGGGGTATATTGGCAGGAAGAAGGAGGAACAGCATTCATGCAAGTTTTACGGATAGGCAAGCCAGGCAGTTAGCTAGGTGAGCAGATGGGTCAGGAGCTAACAGCTGAAGAGAGACATTATTCTGGGTGTTGATTGCCCAGCCTGAGCAGCTGCAGCAGTACACATCCTATGAGCACCCTTCTCTCAGAGGAAGCAAACAGGCCCAAACCTGCTTTTAAGGGGATAGACCACATAAGTACTAGAAAAACTGTGTGGGGGTGACTGAGGAGAGGAGGCTGACTGCTTTTCCATGTTCCAGTCCCTTCTGCCCTTCCATGGGATGGCTCACGGCCTCAGGAAAACACACTGACTGCACGGGACTGGTGCCCTCAGAGCACCAGCCCACTTGTGGAGGGAGGACAGCGTGCAGCTGGCCTGCTCTGCCAAGCCCTGTGAAACCCTGACTTGGCCTCCCACTGCCCTTCTGCAACCACCACACATACTGTGACTGTGCAATGGCTATCCAGAGGAAATACAGCATTACTACCCTTGAAAATTTGGAAGCCAATTCAATCCCTTCTATCTTCTTTCTGGCATGTTATTCTTTAACACTCTCTCCTAAAAGGCAAAGCCTCACCTTGAATGAAAAACTTGTCCTACTCAGGTTTACAGTTTTATTTAGTTCAATGCTTCTTGTATTTTTCTATTTCCTCATGTTTTCAAACATCTATGAATTAATATAAGGCTTAGTTAATAAATACTTTATTTTTTCAGACTCATTTATTAGATTTATTTTTCTTCTTGACTTTGCATATTTTCCCTGAAATTCATCCTGTCATTACAAATTCTTTTTACTCCTTTCCATGTATCTCCTCCTATGTTTGGTAACAATCCCTCTGTTTTCTCTCTTCTACCACCCCTGTCCCAGACTACTCTATATAATCTCTTTTCTTCTACATACTCTTTCCACTAGGAAAGAATCAGGATTCTGCCTGAAAGATTAAGGATTTTCAAAAAATGCCCAGACTTTAATACGTGTGAGAGTGAAAGCAAAGCCATATTTTTCTCCAGGAGGAATGAAATGAGGAGATCTAGTAGCCTTGAAAGCTTGGAACGGCAAAGTCCAAGCAGACCTGACAGGGAGAGGAGCAGGTGTTGAGTGGAAATACCACCAGGAAGAGAAGGATCTGTTTTTCTTCTCTGAGTCAGGAAGGACAAGGGGGAGAAGATTTGACTTGGGCAGTTTAGAGAAAATGGGTTGGGAAGACTTGCGTGTGTAAAGGACACTCAAATAGGCATTGTAACATTAAAGTCAATATACTTGAAATGCAGTTAGCAACCCATATGCTCATTCTCCTTCATCTGCCACTATGGAATACATATATGTAAGCAAATTTAAATTTGTGCCTTGGGCTTTGCTCCACATGTCTTTTTCTCTGCACACCAAGATCACTTCATTTTGTTAGTCAGCTGCGCCAATAACCCTAGCACTAGTTTATATAAAATTTATAACACCTTTGTTAACCTCTGATGGGCGCTTTGGAAAAAAAAAAAAAAAAAAAAAAAAAAAGTGATTTAAGCAAGGACAGTTACCACAGTAACAAAAAACAACTCAGTCCCTGGTCAAAAAGCTTGCTGAGAAAATGGAAAACACTAATGGGAAAACTTGATTTCACTTGAATTCCATATAGGCCTATCACTATACCCCAAACCAAGAATTTGTAACATCACTAATTAGAATGGTCTCTTGATAAAAACAGATAAAATCAGAAATAGGATGAGAATCTATGCTAGATCTCCAAATGGAAAGGTAAACTGTTGTAGCTAAAGCCCAGTTCACAAGAGTTCATCCCCATATAGCATAACACTGATAAAGTCAGATGGGTTTTTCCTTCTCTGTTTTCCTCATGGAGTAACTTTAGTTCACTGCAGGTCACTCACCTCCCTGGGGAGGAACATACAAGTATTTCTTTTCCTTCCTTCACTCAAGGAACTCTTGCCAATTTTTACTCTCTGAAAATGGCAGGAACAATCCCATCTAAGCAGATTCTCTCAGCCTTTTCCCTGTCACTTTATTCTCTCTCTCTTTTTTTTTTTTTTTTTTTTTTTTTGTCTTTCTTATTACTCTGGCAGTCAGTCCATTTCATTACTTTTAAAGTCACATTTCTTTCTCAGTTAACATATTGCTTACTCTTCTGCCATAAATCATTCTTCTCCTTCCACCCAGTCTGCATACTGACACTTCACACATGGTTTGTTCTTTTTCTACTGCAGCTAACAATAACTTTCTACTTTTAACACGCGTTCCCTTCAAGTCAGCTAACAATTAAAACCATAACATTTCATAAAGGGTTTGTCATGTATATATGTATACATATGTGTGTGTTTATTCAGTCACTTACTGCAGAATGGGTCGTTGTCAGAAGTATCAAAATAAGCTTTTGTTGGTGAATTCTTCAGTATTAAATGTTTTTTCCAGCTATCAGCATAATAACCTGAAATTCAAATTTTAAACATTTTATTTCAGACATATAGCAGTATCACAATAAACATACAATTACATAAAAACAACTTACCCAAAGTGACAGACTTGAGTTTAATTTTATTAAACATCCACTTAGAAAGTAAATGACTTGGAAAATGCAGGAATACCATAAGCATAACAGAACAGAACAACATAACATACATATGTATTTCATTTTTCTAATGTGTCACTACAATTGATATAATCAAATAGTTAGAATGTATTTAGTGCAAATAACATCCTGCAGAGGTAGTAAAAACAAAACCAAAAAAGTAGCTAACATATTTGCAGAGAAAAATTACAGAACAGGTTCACATTTAGTAAAGTGTCTTCCTTTCTTTCTTGAATCATTAGAGTAAGGATTTTAAAATCCTGTATTCTATAATTGTGGATATGATTTAATAAAACATTTGGTGTTCTTTAAACCTCCTAAGTTCTTGGATGCAATGTATTTTTTTAATGTAATTATGTTTTTTGTCTTTGGGTCTTGGTAAAAGCCCTTGTTTCTAAAATGGCTGATGCTATTCAGTCCCTCTTGGCTTATTTACCTAGAATGGACAGTGAGGGCTAGTTCCAGGCTGCAGAACTGGCACTGCAAGACAGCAGGTGGGAAAGTTTGCAGCAGAAGGATGCTGTTTCTCCTCCAAGTTCCCAGTTTCAGCTGCCTCCCATTTCCTTATAGACTTTATGGTTATTAAAATAAAAATTAAAAATGAGGGCAGCTGATTAGTCATATATTTCTCCACCTCTAGCTCAGGTACTCTGTTTAAGTGCATCAGGCATGACTAATAGCCATTCTGAGGAAGTCCCTGAGTTTTCCTTCCCTATTCTAAGGTCCTGTTATAGCTGGATTTTATTATAAAATACTATACAGATACATCTATCTATGTTTTTTCTTCAGTCTAGACCTACCTAATATAACTATTCAAGGACATATGTCAGAAGACAAGGTATGAATTGAAAGTTAACTTCTATTTAAATATTCTAAATATTTCACTTTTATGAAAACCCTGCTCTGCCAACTGGGAAATGCTCACGTTATTGAAGCTGCTTTCAGACTGTCCCTAGATCTTCTCTAAAAGTAATAAAGGCCCAAACAACTAACAATCTCTACAAATATGAGCTTGATTCCAAAAGAAGAGCCAGAGACTCCATGAAGTTGCTATAAACATCATTACTCTTAATCAAAAACCACAGGTACTCCAGGAATGATAACATGCTATGAAAGCCTAAAGATTTGGGCTTAATTAGAAGCAATTTCTCTATATAGAGGAAATGCATTCTGAATCCATTTCAGACTAGAAAGCCTAATAATCAAATATTAGGAATATTCAGCACGCTATCTAACAGAGCTGCTTATAAAGCAGACAAATCCTTAAGCTTTGAACTGTTTAAAACAGTATGCAGCTCTACCCTCCATCTCGTCAGATCCCTTAGCAAGATGCTACAGATCCCTGGAGCAGGCCCAGAAGGAGCAAGTCTGAATTTCTGAAAAACTTCACCCATCCCAGAACAGATATGGCAACTCTTACCCAGTACTGGACATGACATTGGTTGGAAAGCTTCACAATCAACACATTTTCCTCTCTTATAATCTGAGTAAGAGTCACAAGGATATGCTATTATGTTGCACTTTCTTTTCAAAGATGATAAGAAGAGGAAGACAGATCTCTGATGGTCACATTTAAAATACTGCAATCCTTCAGGAAAGAAAAAATGAAATATACAAAGAATATGTCATCATTTTTCTTCAGGAAAGAAAAGATGTTACTCAATCTCATTTAACTAAATCATTCTTTGTTAGCCATGTCTTTATACCCTGTTTAGTTGACCACTGAATGTAAAAAATGGATGCATACACAAGAAGAAGAAAAAAAGAGTGTTTTGAACATTACAGGTATAGAGAAAAATATTCAGGTTTTTATATGCTTTATATGAAATAGTCTGTCTACTATGCCCTATCAAATTAGACAATTTTTGTTATCAGGCATGAGCCTGCACAGTTGGCTTTGTTGCCACAAATGACACAATTGATCAAGTATAATATTTAAGTAGAAACACTACTGTGAGCACTACTTCATATATATATAATTAATAAGTATATATAATATATAAATAATAATATAATATACCAAAAACATATATTCAAAATGATTTTAAAAACAAACAATGGTAGCAACTTTGCCTAAGATTTATGGAGGTTGAAATAAGCAAAATTCTGCAACAAAAGATCATGCAATAAAAATGTTTCTTTCTGAAGAGAACAGGTCTAAAAGACCTGTTCAAAACCTAGTATGTGACTGCCAATCCAGTAGAAACTGAAGACATGTAGTGGAGACTTGAAAGCCTTGCCTTCCAAGTCATTTGCAAGTGTTGCTGTCCAAATCACATCTTCCCCTACAACATCTTTTTCCATACCTGACCATATATAAACACAGGAAAATAATGATCACTATATGCATGTTATATATACGGTAATAGTGGTATGATGGGATATGTATGCATATGAGAAGATTTTTATTAAAAACAAAATGCCCAATGTCTTTGGTTTTCCTTTTTGCTGAATGAGAAGGGAAAAGAAAGAATACAGTGCCCTCAGACCCGACAGTACTCTGAATGGGAAGTGTCCATTGAATTCAGGTTAGTCATTTTTTATTTGATCTCAGATTCTTTTCTCATTAACTGAACACATTTTTATTTACCACTGAATACTGTTTGTGGGCAACCAGGCTGATCCATTCCTCCATTTGGATAGAAATCAATGGTTCCTAAAGGTTTCTTGAAACCTAGTACTAAAAACATCACAAATTTAAAAACAACAACAACAACAACAACACATAAGCAGAATTATCCAGTGAATAATGTATCATTAGACTGCATTACAAAATAACATGGATCTTTTAAAGAAAATATTTGCAAATATATTGTTCTTTTGTTCTTTAAGTGGAATTCATGTTGAGTTAAAATTCACATTTTTTAAAAATTGTTTTTAAGAAAAGTTATTCAGATATAAATTGCAATCTACAAATGTGTGCATGACTCTTATTTCCACAAAAGAAAAAGCATAGGACAGAAGCAACTCTACTACTGCAGCTGAAACATTATTTGCATGAAGAAATTTATGAAATTCATGTTTTCTCTAGCAACGAAAATTCTTTCCCAATGTTTAACTTGAGGAAGATTTCCCATTTTTTGTGTGTATGATATTGGATTCTGAACTACACTAAAAAAATAAATCTTTGTTTCTCACGTTCCATAAAAGAAACATGACTGATTTCAGTAAGATTTAGCTCAATCTGACCTACCTTCATTTCTACCTTCCTTACCTTTATTCACATAATGGGAATGATGCAAACATTGGTATTTTACCACTTCACATATAAATTTGTATAATAAAATGATAAGTTTTAATATTGTTTAAGAAACTGATATGAAACTACACAAATAATAGGCCACATGTGATAGATTTGAAAGGTTTCCTTATATTTTGAGAAGAATATTAAACCAGATTATAGTTTGAAGAAATTAGACTACAATGTCCTTCAACCTTACAGTAATGTGATTGCATACATAATTTTAGGCAGTGGATCTGAACAGTGTACTAATGTGTTACAGCTGAGACTGGTTATCTGAGAGCAGGCTTTAATTCAGTGATATTCACATGCTTACAACCTCTGTGTTCATACACACTAGCACAGTTAAAGTATGTTTATGTGATACTATTTTGCAAAGAATAGTATCAGAAATTAATGCAATAGACACATTTTATCCAATGTGCAGACTTCGTGATTTTGTGTTCAGAAAGAATATACTATAGCACACAAGGCATAAATGATTACATTTGCATGGCATTAAGTGGACTCATATCTTTATGTTTACATATGCCTTCAGTTAGCTGTTGGATGTGAAAGTTGCTTCAGTATTTTCAGGTTCAGTTATGAAGCTAACTCATTCAATAACAGGACTACCCATTTCAGAACAGAACAAAACAGGTCATCATTGCTTAAGTTATCATCAAAGTTGAGTTTCAATTTCTTGATGAACAAGCTTACAGAAAACATGATTTCAAAAGTATGCTCACTGTTAGGAAGCAACAGCACAGCAATCCACCCATTAAAACTACTGCAATGCCATATGCATGTTCCTGAAACAGCTTATCCTATCTCTTTCCATCTTCTGCCTTTCCTCTAGCTGAAATAGGGAAGTTAGAGCTATGTCATTACCATCAGTATCTGTATGAATTACGTCAACGAATTTTGCATCACTACGATCCAATCTGCCCTCTGGTGGTTCTCGAGTGAATGAAGGGCCTGCTGGATCAAGACCTAAATGAAAATGACATTAGCATTACAAATCCTTTCTACAGCTATATACAAGATTGACACGTGAGCATTATTCATCAATGACTTACCCGTTTTCATGAGGTAATAATAAGAACAAAAACAAAGCAATTTTTTACAAGTTTCTATTCTTCAACTTGCTAATCTAAGTAAAGCAAGGTTTCCTAGTACAAGACCAAGCTGTATGTTTGAATTTCTCTCTCTCCTATTAAGTTTCTCTCTCTCCTGTTAATTTGTGCTCATCTCCACATTCTCCAGAACAACTATAAGCCAACATGTTAGGAATCAAATCAAATTAATTCATTTTCTTTTTTTCCCCCAGAAAATACTATTCCTATTATTTACTTCATAAAAATAAAATATGAGATGTAGCTGCTTTCACCACCAGAACCCAGGATAGAGACATCTTGGATGGGAGATGATTTCAAACAAGCCTTGATCATTTTACCAGTTGGTGTTGGAATCAATTATAGGGGAAAAAAAAAAAAAAAAAAAATAATCTAAAGGAAAATAAGTGAAATACTAGTTTTTTACACAGTTTCACCTGAAGCAGGTTTGGAAATATTATACTCAATTCAAAACTGAGCTATGACAAGAGAGTTTTCAGCTGAGATCCACAAAAAGAACTTGATATCTAAGAAGAGAGAATTTGGGTGGTAAAGTATTTGAAGTATAAGCATTTCTTATGCTCCTTCCTTTTAGCAGTAGAGAATTATTGTTATGCAACCCTGAAGCCTAACAGATAGTAATCACTGTCCTTCACAGGAAAGAAAAGTCATTAGTTGAGGTTTGCTCTGTTCCTATTTACTTGACAACAAAAGCAGAGACAAAGGGAAGAGGGTGGCAAAAAAAGCAGCAAATATGGAAAATGTAATTGTCAAGACAAAATGTATCCTTCCACTTGACTCCTAATGTCATTCTCACTAATTGTGAGATGGGTCTAGCACATGACCTTAGTTTATTCAAGACCCAACAAATTTGTATTATGATTTAACTGGCAGATGTGCTTTAAGAACTGGTCTAGGAAGGTTTTCTTTCAAGATCAAGATAACCAAGATCCAAATTACCACAGAGGCTCATGGAATGCCAGGATTAAACACTCATAGTATCCCAGGTGGCAAAGTTTATTGTTTCCACACATTTATCAGTTTTATGTTTCAGAAGCCTCCATTTTTTAATTTATTTATTTTTAATCTAGTTTTTCCAACACCAGTTTGGGCCACTTTCTTATAGTTTTACACCCAACTTGTTGGAAAGAAACAGTATCTAAACAGTCAAGAGATTATAAACCTTGTGAGATTGGACTATCTAGTCTTTGCCTTTATCTGTATTTGAAATGACAGGAAGATGATTGGAATGTTTCATACAATTCCATTTACCCTTGAGCATCTGAGTTCAGAAATGACATAGATCTACTAGTTCACAATTAATATAAGAAGTCAGAAAGGCGGCAGACTTGTTAGCCTAGTATTGCCATCAAGATTGTCCCCAACCTGTGAAGTACAAAAAACTCTAAGGAATTGTGTAAAGTGGAAATGAATATTTATAACCAAGGGAATATAGCTTATCAAACTTTTAGAAAAGGCTATGGCTTTCAGATTACTGTAGTAAAAGAGGAGGACTATCAATTCCCTTTCATAAAACTGGCTACTGGATTCTGTTACATTTGGAAAAACAAAACAAAACAAAACAAAATAACAAATCACTTTAGTACCCCAAAGAGACAGTTAGGAGCTATGAATTTCAAGGTGCTTCCTTTCAGCCTGAAAACAGCTGCTCACTTAAATCTTAGAAAGTAACAGAGCCTTCTTACCATCTTTTCTAGTAGTTAGCTAAATCAGCTTCCTCCTCTGCATGCTAGCTGCAGTGAATTTAGCTCTTGCACAAGAATTATCAGGAGCCTGTGTACCCAAATTAGCACTGTGGATTCTGTCCTAGGAACTAGCATTGAAACGTTATTACTAAACTTCATGTGCCTGAAGGATGTACCCAAATGAGGGTATTCAAATTTTCACTGTATACACCACTCCCACAGATGACAATGATGATTTGCAACAAATATTAGGTAAGATCTGCAGTATCCATACACAGGTTGCACACCTGATTTGAGCTTCCTGTAGCAGGTTGCCCAATATAGTAAAGCCTGCACCATGCTCAGATAATCCAAAGTGAAACTAAATGCTTGTGCCTAATTCCTGTGTTCTGACCTAAAGCTTTTGAACCTCCCTTAAGAGGGACCTCATTTTCTTCATCAACCAGACTGAAACTCAGATAGCACATCACTTAAGTGGCATCTGGATGCAGCATTTAGTTTTCATTTGAGAGACTAGAGGTAAACACTGGAAAAATGGGAAATTTCACCAGTAACTTAAGTCCTCAAAGAATAATTTTACAATTTTCTGAACTTATATCAATGACTAATTTTTCTTCTTGTATGTTTCTAAATAATCAGATCTTATTTGTTGATATTTCAATACCAGCATCTATGTGATCTGTAGCAATATCAACAAAACAAGGTACACTAGAATACAAGTATCAGGATTAAAAGCCTTACCTGTAATTCTGCCAAGTTTGCCATCATACTTATGGCCTACCAAACCAGCAATATGAGCCCCAAGACTGACTCCAATCATGTGCATAGAGTCAAGAGAAGCTCCATCTGCCTATCAGAAAAAATACAAAATAAAACACACACAGAGTTAACTAAGAGGACATCAGCAGACTGTTTTAGTATTCACATTTGGTTAATACTCCAGGCTATATATTGTAATTCTTTAACTTACAAAACAAATGGAAATTCCAAACTTATTTTCAATTTGACTTTCTGTAATAGTTATATATTGTAGTAACTATGAAATTATTTGAGTATAAAAATGTAAAAAGGAAACTTGAGTCACATTTCTTCCAAATTGTCACACCAGTTTATTTGAAAAGGGAGAGTATAGAGATGCAAGAGGAAGACATTTACCAGATACAAGAAAGACGAACCAAAACTATGAACAAGGCGGGCAGGAGAAATCTCTTCGTGCCTTATTTTTCCAGTATAGTAAATTAAAACCATAATACCATTAACAAACCACAGAACAAGTCAATAATGGTGCCATATGCACATCTGCGGGGAAGTCTTAACAGGCTTATTCTACAAGGCTAAAAGTATTAAAAACAAAACAAAACAAACAAACAAACAAAAAACATTTTATCATTACAAAGCATTAGGATTGCTGGAAACATGAGAACAGCTGGGAAAAGAAATAGTGAGCAGAGAAGAACACTCAGTTATAAAATCTCAGTTAATGAAAAAAAAAATTATACGATTACAATTTTTGTTGATTTGATTAAGGATATAAATCTAGTGAAGAAACGCAGTGAAGAATACTGGCATCAGCAACTCTTTCAGCAGCTACCTGTAGAATCAGGAAGTTTATATAAATTTGTGACAAATATTTATATATGTCGGTGATTTATTTTTTATTCAAAATCCTTAACTATAGTAATTTAATACTGGAAAGAGTAGTGTGATGTTTCTATTTATTGCTGCATACTGTTTGAGTAACTCTCACTTCTCTTCCCCACTGGTGCATTCACTCTTTCCAGAAGACTTAAAATTTCCATCTGGCTAAAGAAATGAGATGCAGTCTTATACATATTTCAGTGAAAGGGAAACGAGAACTCAGGTGAGGTTAAAGATATATAGTAATTACTGCATGCAAAATTAGTAAATACTCTGTTAAAGAAATATCACTTGATATTCTCACGGGGCTTCTCTTTAGACATAGCTATATTTTAAATATTCATTCCCACACAAACTACATTATTTAAACTTGTTCAGAACAGATACAACTCTCTGCCTTACCAGCATCTGGTCAACATATTCCTTCAGTATTCCTGCGACTTTTCTGCAGTTTTCAACAGCAGTTGTATAAATCACAGTTGTTGCACCACGATTCCAGTCAACTATAATGAGATTAATATCCCCAGAAGACAGTAAGAGCTCCTTTATATCACCTAGCCATGCTGGTGGAGACCCTGTTGGTCTGAAGCCATGAATAACAAAGACAGTTTTCTTGGAGGTATTCAGGTACGCAGATGCAGTAACATTAATGAGTTTCTCAGAACAATTTGGATTTTCCCTTGTGTATAGCAGTAGCTGGACATCGAGTTCTGTTCCAGACAAAGCATTGCCTATATTAAGGTCTGTAAATTCAGGACATTTTTCCTCCTCATCTGAAAAAGATGAAAATGTTATTAGACAGTAATTTGATGAGTCAGACCAAACAAAATATCACCTCTTCACTTTTCTTTCCATATTTATCCATGGAAAGTGAAGAACCTGAATTTTATTTACTCCAGACCTTTGGAATAAGGTGCCAGAATGTGTGCAGAATGAGTAGGAATCACAATTAAATTAATGACTTTATAGATATCACTGCGATCCTTTGAATAATTCAAATATGAAACTAACCTTTCTAATTATTTCTGAACCATATGTTTTCTCCATAATAAATAAAAGTTAGCAACCAATGTTGATAAAATCATTCGCTTAACCATCAAATTTAGGTTCTCAGATTTTTTTCACAACCAGTGTGTGTTGTATAAACAGGAAGACCATTGCGGTTGGTTCTTCCTCTTTTCAGCCAGGGATCCTTATGCCATATTGTTCAATCACAGAATCACAGAATCACAGAAAAGTCTAGGTTGGAAGAGACCTACAAGATCACCGAGTCCAACCTCTGACCTAACACTAACAAATCATCCCCTAAACCATATCCCTAAGCTCTACATCTAAACGTCTTTGAAAGACCTCCAGGGATGGTGACTCAACCACTTCCCTGGGCAGCCTATTCCAGTGACTAACAACCCGTTCAGTAAAGAAGTTCTTCCTAATATCCAACCTAAACCTCCCCTGGTGCAACTTTAGCCCATTCCCCCTCGTCCTGTCACCAGGCACGTGGGAGAACAGACCAACCCCCACCTCGCTACAGCCTCCTTTCAGGTACCTGTAGAGTGCAATAAGGTCACCCCTGAGCCTCCTCTTCTCCAGGCTAAACAGTCCCAGCTCCCTCAGCCACTTCTCCTAAGACTTGTTCTCCAGACCCTTCACCAGCTTCGTCGCCCTTCTCTGGACTCGCTCAAGCACCTCCATGTCCTTCTTGTAGTGAGAGGCCCAAAACTGAACACAGTACTCGAGGTGCGGCCTCACCAGAGCCAAGTACAGGGGGACAATCACATCCCTGGACCTGCTGGCCACGCTGTTTCTTATGCAAGCCAGGATGCTGTTGGCCTTCTTGGCTACCTGAGCACACTGCTGGCTCATATTCAGCCGACTGTCAACCAATACTCCCAGGTCCTTCTCTGACAGGCAGCTTTCTAATCACTCATCTCCCAGCCTGTAGCTCTGTTTGGGGTTGTTGTGTCCCAGGTGCAGAACCCGGCACTTGGCCTTGTTGAACTTCATACCGTTGGCCTCGGCCCATCGGTGCAGCCTATCCAGATCCTCCTGCAGAGCCTTCCTACCCTTGAGCAGGTTGACACATGCACCTAACTTGGTGTTGTCTGCAAACTTACTGAGGGTGCACTCGATCCCCTCATCCAGATCATCGATGAAGATATTAAAGAGGACTGGCCCCAGTACCGAGCCCTGGGGGACTCCACTAGTGACCGGCCTCCAACTGGATTTGACTCCATTCACTAAGACTCTCTGGGCCCGGACATCCAGCCAGTTCTTAACCCAACGAAGCGTGCGCCAGTCCAAGCAATAAGAAACAGTTATCTGACAGTAGGGGATGATCCAGAATTCATTACCAATTTTGGATCACCATAAGAAAAAAAGAAACAAGAAACAAAGGGTACTGTCCTGAGTTTGAAAAACTTAGCTGTATATAGAGGACACTAGAAAACCTACAATATTTAGCATTTCTGTAGTCGGACAAAACAAAGTTAAGCTTTAGATCAATCAGGACCAATGGGAGGATGGCAATTTCCAAGAGTCTACACAGACTTAATTTTCCCCAAAACATCAAAAGGTAAGGCATTAAAAAGTAACCTTCGGCTACTGACATCATAATGTGTGGAAAGTGGTTTCAGGATTCTAGGCATAACTCCTTTGCCTGTCATAGTTTTTCTGTATGACCTGTTCACCTTCTCTATGGCTTAGGTGTTTCATGAGCAAAGATATTTGGGCCAATCCGTTGACTTCTAATGGGCTACTTTAACTTTATATAAATATTTTTTATTTTATTTTATTTTTTAATATTTGATGGCACTTGTGTCAACTTTCCTGCCATTAACAATTTTGTAAAACAAAAGTCAATCAACTTCTAGAAAGCAAAATTAGGAAGAGGAATAATGCCTACTCAGTTCCTAAAAAAAAATAAAAAATAAAAACAAATAAATAAATAATAATAATAATTAAAAAAAAAAAGAAATTTCTCAGTACTCTTGAGTTATAGAAGAGGCAGTTCTAGCTCTTCTCCTTTTCCCAGCATCTGGTTAGCAGGCAGAACCAAATTCACCACATTTGCAAATCTGAGGAAGATGAAGAAACCTCTACATTTTATAAAGGCTTGCAAAGCAAGCATGGGGTTCAAAGGTATCTGAAAAGTGTGTTTGATATCATAGCAGAGGTCTAAATGAAGCCAAACAAAGTGAACTGCAAAATTTAAGATGCAATAAAGATGAAGTGAAAACACTAATTTGCTTAGGGAACTAGACCAATAATCTCTTGGTCAAACCATGTATCTACAACGATTAGACCAGTTAGCACTAGACTGGATATCAGGAAAAATAATGGATATTTTCAACCCAGAGTAGAGTTGAAGTTACAGCATGTTAGAAATGGTCTGAAACTTCCTGTTGACTGAAAAAAATAAAATAAAATAAAATAAAATAAAATAAAATAAAATCATGCCTATCATTACCTTATCATAAATTACATTAACTTCAAGTATTGTGTCTGGGAAAAGTTAAAATCACTTGTATTTCAAAATAAATATCACAGTTCTCTTAATTTAGATATTGAACAATTTAAGTCACTTTTATTGTGATTACTGGACAGGTTATTAACTAATGACTGATACAGGAAGGCAGCTCAGTTTCACTGCTGAGACTTATAGAAGAAGTTCAGAAATCAAGAACTGTTCAGCTGCAGTTTTCTTGAATTTAGTGGAAACAGCCACTTGATTACAGTTTTGCTGTTCAGATTCATCACTATAACTGCTCTTTTATTTTTGCCTAAAAGAGTTCTTATGTTTTGATTCCTTATCATATCATTTGACTGGGAGAAAAAAATCATTTTTGTAAAGTCAATGGAATGACATTGGCATAAAATAGAGTCTGATCCATTGAAGGGAGAAAACTACCACAAGGAATGTATTTTAACTGATGAAACCTATTTACTTGCTACAAAACATCAAACAGAAATAAATAAATAAATAAATAAATAAATAAAAATCATTTACTAAAGGCAATGAAATAAGAGTAGAATTGTTCATTGAAAAGTAAAGAGGAAAAAAAAAAATAAAAGATCATTGTGAAATTAGATCAGTCCTAGAAATATATACGTAGATTTAATAGTTTAAGTTGTTAAGCAATTAATCATTACGGAGAAATTTTTCATACTCCTCTTTCTCTTTGACACCTGGAAGGAATGCCCAGGTGCCTTTTGTGCGCACTTGTGAGAGTACTCAAGTACACTGTTCTGTACAGTCAGAAAATACAAACAGGGGTTGGGCAGTTATATATGCAGTTTAGTTCAGTTAATATACAATCTCAACTTTCCCGTGTATATTTGCAAGCATCATAAGTGTCTTCTGTGGTCAAAAAGGGGGAAATCTTAAGTGTACACTGCCTTTTCATAACTAAATTATACTACTTTAAAATATAACACATAACTTGAAATGCTGTCAAACTATCAAATAGACAAAAAATAATTTCAAACATAAAGATAAGTGCTTAATAAATATAAATAGTGCTTAATACACTAAAACTATCTTATAATTGCCACTTTACTTTGTACAAAGTGCACATACCTGACTGTGTCTCTGTCCAAAGTACAGCAAAAGATAAAGTATCAGGCTTTGTTCTATTTACTTTAAAATGGGAACCTTTGGCTCAATTTCAAAGCAATCAAATTCTCTTTACTAACCGTCTGCTTCATTACGCACAGTTTTCACAAGATTTAATCTTTTGGCCAAATTACATAAAGAAATATTAGTTTTCTTATACTTGAATAAAACTATGAGACTATGTAACAGAAGGAACAACAACAACAACAAAAAGTAATTCTTACCTGATTTCACCCCATATACCAAACAGATGAAGAAACACAATTTCAACATACAGAAACGGAGAAAAGTAATACGTAACATCCACAAACAAGTGGCAAATTAAGTGCTTCCTTATAGTATACCAGAATTCTAAGTTAACTGAATGCCCCTGATGAAGTAGGTGACATGTAGAGTAGGAAGCAGAAAGCAAAACTCTGTTCAAGCTTCTGCAATTCATGACTCCTCCTATTGAATGACTTCAGTAGGTAGGGTGATCTCTGGGTTTTCAGGGTTGGGACTGTGTTTTAATCTATTTCCCTCTCTCTTTGGTTATCACCAAGTTTACATGTAAGCAGTTGACGTTATGTATTACAGACAACTCCATTAGGAAGCAAAGTAGCTAGGTGTACATCACATTCAGAGACCCACCATGTCTGGTTTTTTTTGTTTGTTTGTTTGTTTTTTGTTTTAAGTGTGTCATTCAGTTGTAATTAGGGGCACTGAAATGGGCAAAAGAAACTTGCAACAAAAAGTCACTTGGGTGACAGAAGAAGCTTTATATAAGAACTTGAAAATAATCATAGAATCATAGATCTATAGACATACTGACTTGAAAGAGACCCACAGGGATCATCGAGTCCAACTCCTGGCTCCACATAGAACCACCCCAAAATCAGACCATGTGTCTGAGAGTGTTGTCCAAACACTTCTTGAAATCTGGTGGGCTTAAGTGCCATGACCACTTCTCTGGGAAGCCTGTCACAGTACCCAACCAGCCTTTCAGAGAAGTGCCTTTCCCTAACACCCAGCGTGACCCTCCCCTCTTCCAGCTCCATGCCATTCCCTCTGGCCCTGTCACTGTCCCCAAAGAGCTCAGTGCCTGCCCCTTTGCTCCCCTCATGAGGGAGCTGCAGGCCACCATGAGGACTCCTCTTGGTCTCTGCTTTGGGCTGAACAAACCAAGGCACCTCAGCCACTCTTCAGACATCTCTAGACCCTTCACCTCCTTCGGAGCCTTCCTTTGGATGCTCTCTAATACTTTTGTCCTTATATTGTGGTGCTCAAAACTGCACATAGTACTCGAAGTGAAGACACACCAGAGCAGAGTGAGACAATCTCCTCCCTTGACCAACTAGCAATGCTGTGCTTCATGCACCCCAGGATACAGTCAGCCCTCTTGGCTGCCAGGGCACACTGCTGACTCACATTCAGCTTGGTGTTAACAAAAACCCCCAGATCCCCTTCTGTGGGGCTGCTCTCCAGCCTCTCTTCCCTGCATCTGTATGTATATCCAAGGTTGCCCTTTCCCAGGTGCATAATCCAGCACTTAATCTTGTTTAACTTCATGCAGTCGATGATTGGCTCATCTCTCTAATTCATCATGATCTCTCTACAAGAGATCTCCACAACTGAGAGCGTCAACAGCCAAGTACTCTGTGTGTTGCAGTGCTCATAAATATAAGGGTAGCACCTCTTGAACGAACCACAATTCATTTGGGAGAGCCCTCAGTCCATCAGCTGTTATAAAAACCCCAAAGACTGACTAAGTATCCAAATTAAAAATGTATATAAAACCTTCATTTTATTGCAGTGCGAGATTATTGTGATTTCCAGATATCAGAATGGCAGTCTTACACTTCAGTTTACCTCCAAAAGTTTCTGATAGAATAACAATTAAAAATACAACAGAATCCTTGCATGATTTTCAAAATTAAGATCAAGTTCTCATGCAAGTCTTGGTATCCTGATCTGCGGTCACATCTATTTCCCCTTCTAATCTTCCCTCTACCCCAACGATTTCCTAATCTTGGAAAATCCCATTCTTATAAGAATTCTCATTTCTCTTTTGAATTAAGCCACTTCTCCAGAACAATTACTGACTCCCTTCTAACTGCTAGTTTTGAGCACTACTTCCTTCCAGGCAAGATGAAATCAAATCTCTGTTCTGCAATGCACTGTGTTTAAGTATGGAAAAAATAGAAAGTTATTTACTTGTTTTTAGCTGAGGCTTGACAGGTGTGCAACCAAGCCTCCATGAGAAAATAATGGGCAGAGGGAAAATACATTATCTATGCTTGGGAAGAAATAAGAAAATATTTGAAGATTCCTTACATTTCTGTCACTGACTTCTGGAAATGTGCCTCTTTGTAAAATAACTTTAAAATGTATACATTGAAAGTTATGCGCATGTATGTGCTTGAAACCTGAATGTAGCAATCACGTAACAGTGGACTAGCATGCAGGTGTAACTGCCGCTTTAAAGACTGCATTTTCCAGTTCTTTTCACTTCTTGAGAAAAGTACAACCTTAGACTCTTCATGTAATTTTTATTAGTAATTATTACAACACTTGAAGGTTTTAAAGGGGAGGGTGTCAAGAGGATGGAGTCAGTCTCTTTTCAGTTGTGCCTGGCGACAGGACGAGAGGCATGGGGCACAAACTGAAGCGGAGGAGGTTCCAGCTCAATATGAGGGGACACTTCTTTACTGGGAGGGTGACAGAGCACTAGAACAGGTTGTCCCGAGAGGCTGTGGAGTATCCTTCTCTGGAGATATCCAAAACTAGCCTGGATGTCATCCTGTACAATGTGCTGTAGGTGACCCTGCCTGGCAGGATGGTTGGACCAGATGATCTTCAGAGGTCCCTTCCAACCTCGGCCATTCTGTGACCCTGTGAAGGGGTTCTGAAGCACTTTCCGCTCGGTCCTGCGGCAGCAGCTGCAGTACCCAGCGGTCCCACAGGATGGCGAGCAGAGAACGAAGCTCTCCGCGTCTGTTCCACCTCGTTCTGCAGCGCCGCTTCACCCTCCACGCAGACAAAACATTCCGGCGGCACGCTTCCTCCTGGCGCCGTGCACAACACACACTGCCAACGGCAGGACTGAAAACAGTCTTTTCCTCGGGTCGGCTGTGAAAACTCAAGAGAATAACACCCGCAGGGCGCCTCCTCACGCTGCCACGCCCCTCCCGCAGCCGCCGCGTTGCTGGGACACCGGGCCCGCCCCGACGCCGCCGTACAGCGGCGCCGCCATGTCGGGGCCGGGGCCGGGGCCGCCATGTCGGGGCCGGGGCCGGGGCGGGCCGGGGAGGCGGACAGGACGCTGTTCGTGGGCAACCTGGAGAGCCGAGTGCGGGAGGAGATCCTCTACGAGCTCTTCCTGCAGGTGGCGGCGGGCCCCGGGCGGTGGGGAGCGGGGGGTTCCGGCGGCCCCGCGGGCGGCTCCGTGTTTCTTGCTGTGTGCGGGGGGCTGCGGCGGCGCCGAGCTGCCCCCCTGTCTCCTGTTCTGGCTTTTCGTTGGGGTTTTCCTCGCCTCTGCCCTGCTTGTGCAAGCTTTCGCTCCGGAAAGGGGCCCCGAGCTAGTGAGGAAGTTAAACTGGTTAAAAACCCCAAGGAAAAAAGAATATTTTATACTTTTTCTATATTGATTTTTTTTTTAATCGAGATTTTTATTAAGAAAATTTAGTGCAAAAGCTGACAATGTGTTGGGCAAGGCTGAAGCTGTTAACATGGGAGGACAGGCAGTAGGAATGGTCTGCAGGTGGGTTGTGGGACTTCCACCTACATATCCTTTATAGCACAATGTTTTGTGTTTTAATGCTTGAGAAGATGCTAATTCTGTCAGTGGGGTCACCACCCCCACCTCCATTTTCTTGGCATTTCCCCCAGGACCTGGAAGACTTGCTGAAAGACAGCAAATGTGGCTGAGCCAGGCTTATTAACCTGAAAGGAGTAAGGAAAAGGCAGGGAGCATCATGTCAGTAATGCAAGCATCAGATTGCAAGGGGAATTGACAGTAGTTGGTGACAATGAGGGATTTCTCTGGGCCTGATACAATCACATGTATGAAGCTCAGACTGGACAGTTCAGCCAACAGCATGGTGATATACGTGCATCTGCCGGTCCACTAATTACACCTGGTCTCAGAAGGAACCTTGTTTCCTTCAGATGTGTTTGCAGAACAGAGTACAGAAATAGATGTGGGCAGAATAATCTATTCTTCAGCTGTGTCATTTGCTAATTAGAACTACTTCTGCTCACTGTTTTTATTCCACTAAGTAATCTGATATTCATCTTGTTTACTAGGCAAGGTATCAGCACGCTACTCTGTGTGCATTTTTGTTTGGTATGTTCTAGCCTTGTGGTGTTTTAGGTGTTTCCATTTCTTCATAACTTCTCCCTAAAATTATCTAAGAAACAGCTGTTTCTTTATTTCTTATTTTCTACACAGTTCCCACCTCTTTCCAATAGTAAACAGTATTCTGCTGTTTAACTATCAAAGTTAAGTTACGAAGGCTTATCTTACCACGGGATATTAATAACACCATACAATTCCTGGCACAAAAGTGATGAAAACAAGTGGATGTTCTCAGAATGCAGTTCTGCATGAATCTTCTGCATAATCTGCTTCAGTCATCCAACTGCTGACTTCTGCCTGGGTTTTCACATCATCCAAATTAACACCTGCTTATTTTTTTCCTTCTCTTCATCGTGCTTTCACTCAAATTTCTCTGTCTTTGCTGCAATAGCACATGCTTCCCGTTGCAGTATTGTCCTTTTTTAGGCAGTGTATAGTTCAACTTCCTGCAGTGGTACAGCCCTAAAAATGCACTCCTGAGCTGTAGCTTTTCCCCATCAAATTAGGAGAAAATATCTATTATTATTTCTAAACTATTAATATTTTTTATTTATAAACAGGAAAACTACAGAATTAAAAGACTGATCTACCAAGCATTTGAGCATGTTACTTCTAGTTCTTGAAGAACCAGATCCTCCTCATTAGGCAAATAATCAGAAGACTGGATATATGCCATTTTTAGAAAAACTGCAGTGTAGTGCAGAACAACAACAAAAAAATGCCTTAAAGAGCTAACTCAAGCAAAAATGAGCATGTTCAGAATCTCAATGAAATGCCCTCAGAAAAAAAAAAAAAAAGCCACAAAACTTGAAGATACTTGGAAAGACAAAATCAACATATTGAAGATTGCCTGCGCAGGACAATCTAGGTAGTATCCATTGCTGTATAGCCCAGTCATCTTTTTGCACCAATAATAAAAACTGGTACATTATTTTTGATCCTTAATATTTATTGTCTGTATGGCTTTCTTGCTTTCACGAGGGCTGGGGGGGTAGGGGGGAAGAGAGAGAATAATACTCAAGTTTCATCAAGAGCATCTTATTTAAGTGAGGAGTAGTTTATAGACAGCTTGCAAAAGCATACAGCAATCAGACATTATTATCACAGATAACAGTCCGTAATATCCTCAGTCTGACATAAGAAAGGGTATAATAAGGAAGATGACTCCGGATCATCACTGAGTGCTCGCAGCAGACAAATTGCAGATTTGTTGTTTGACAATAATCATTGAAAGTGCAGAATAATAAAGTAGATCACTTTCTATGCCTTATTTTCTTCATCTGAGCATATGCTGTGTGTTTATTATGAATGTTGAACTGTTTATGCACACTTAATTGCTGTGAAGCTGTTATAATGAATTAACTTTTGCTTGCCTAAAGCTGCAGATGACTTCTGAGTGAATTCTACTGGAAAGTATGCATCGTATCACTAGGAGTAGTGTAAGCCAGTTCTGCTTTTTTTATTCAGAACAGTAAATTCTCCATTTACTACAGCAATATAGATAGCGTTCAGTAATTTTGTCACTATCTGATGGGATTTTTGTCACTTTAAGACACCTCATTTCATACCTGGGTATTACATCCTCTTAAAGATAAGTTGTTGCCATCTTTAACATTCCTGATATGTGGCAGGAGACTTGTTGGCCATTTGTTTTCACTCTGCTAAATCAGCCTTACAGTTTGTTTTAATAAGAAATTGTTAATTCCATGACTGATATGCTCACTCAGGCTTGCGTAGGGAAAATTTAGTACCTATTATGAAAATGATAGTTTCTTCGCAAGTGGAACCAGTATTCATGCAATATCACTGCCATAATTTGGTTCTTCTAGGAGGACTATGCAAGGATTACTATGTAGGCAGAAGTGGAACTTCTTTTCAGTGAAGATACAGAATATCCTGAGTTGGAAGGGACCCACTAGGATCATCCAAGTCCAACTCCAGCCTCCAAACAGGAGGTGCCTAAGGGTGTGGTTTAGGGTTTATTTCTTTTTTGGTCAGGAACAGTATGCTATTTCTGATGAGATGGTAGAGTCTCTTGATTCCTTGCCATGCATTTGTGATGAAGGTTACGTAGTACAGAAAATTGTATTTTGTGGTGATTCCAGAAACACTGGTCTCTATTAAGGTGTGTCTTCCTACATTTTTGATGCTGTATGCTTTAGGAATTTAAGGAAAATAGAAATATATTACTGGATTTCATAGCTTTTACATAATTGATATTATCAATTTGTACAGTTGTGTTAGCTATGCAAAAAAAAGCTCTGTAATAATTGTACTAGCAGTGGCAACCTTTGCTATGGATACAGTAACTTAGTAGTTACTAAGTTCCTTGCAGCTTATCATTGTTTTAAAAAATCATTCTTAAAATCAATCTTAATCATTGTTTTTAAAAAATAATTTAAAAATCGGATTATTAACGACTAAACAGCACTGATGGAGTGATGGTTCGTTCTCCTTTTAATATTTTTAGAGATGATTTTTTGTTTTATAGGGAAAACTTAGAATTTGAGCTTGGGGAATGTGGAGAGATTTTTAAAATTAAGCAGAGAATCTTAGAAACTCACACTTTCTGACTGGCAAAATATACGTTATTATGAAATAAGTACTTAAAAAAAAAAAAAAAAAAAAAAAAAAAAAACACCTCTAAGTTCTGTGAGAAAATAATGTAAATTTCTTTCAGGCTGGACCATTAACCAAAGTGACAATTTGTAAGGACAAAGAAGGAAAGCCAAAGTCCTTTGGATTTGTCTGCTTTAAGCACAAAGAATCCGTGCCTTACGCAATAGCTTTGCTGAATGGAATCCGTTTGTATGGAAGACCAATTAAAGTACGGTATCGATTTGGTAGGTTTAGTGGTCGTGATGATTACATAAGTCTTTGTAAAAATTAAATTGTTTTCCCAAATGACTATTTTTTTAATCCTGCAGTTTTTTTAGAAAGATGACAATTTATAGCTGAATCTATTGCAGTCTTTTTTATTATTATTTTTAAGGAACAGTATCTTTTTGTGGTTTTTTGTTTGTTTGTTTGTATTCACCGTTTTTATTTTTTGTTTACTAAGAAAAGACAATGGGTTGGTTCACAACTTGCAAGCCAGCAGAGACCACACTGTAAGGAATATAGAAACAACTCTGCTGCGGCCACAGTTGTCATGACACGTTACATTTAGCAAGAGCAGCAACACTCCAGCTGTTTGGTAACTTTTATACACAGTTTTTGGTTTTAAGCAGAAGAGATTGTAGGTAGAAAAATAGTCAAATCAAAGTCTCATTCTTCATTTTATGTTTATGAAGATAAACCTTCTAGAAAGTTAATGATTAGGCAGACATTAAGGAGTTGCGTTCCCACTATGCACTGTGTCGCTCTTTATGTAGAAGGCTATACAGAGCAGTTGCTGGGTATATGTAAAATAGCTGAGGTTCCTAAAATCAGAAGCAGTGGGAACAATTTTCTTTGTGATTACTTCAACAATCCTGATCTATGCTTCTGTAAGTGAATGAATATAAATTATAAACCTTACCATTATGTGCTAAATTTGATATACTGGCGCGCTACAGATAACACAGAACACTTTCCGTGTCTTTAACTTGTAAATCAAATAGTCATAACTGAATATCATTATAGTATTGTCTTATTTACAGGGAGTTCACACTCATCAGAACTAAACAGCCCAACACATGGTTTCGAGAACTATGTTGACTTACATTCACCTTCATATAGGTAACAAAGATCTATAAATTAATTGTATTATTATAATTTTAAAAATCCTGTTAAGAAAGTGAGTTGATGTGATAGAGCAATCTTTAGGCTCTTCATTAAAACAGCAGTTGCATGCATTAATTGCATCCTTACTCACAGTAGGTTTTAGTTAATGTTTAGTTAATGTGGGTTTTAGTGTTTGGTTGTTCAGCTTGCCAGACGTTCAGTTAGTTGAATTTCCAATCCTATTTGGTTTTGCAAGATACAGGCATATGAAAAATGTTTAAGTATGGTGTTTGTACTAGCAGTGTTTGCAGTTCTTAGGGAAAAAGAAAATCTGGAAATGGAAATAATTGTTTCAAATCCCACTGAGTTTATATGTGTAGTTTTGTGTGCGTATATATAAGCAACTGTCACACACATATGTCTGCACAGTAGAAACCTGTTAAAATGGAACTCTGGACACCCCAGTTTCAATGTTTTTAACATTTCAAAATTAATAATTTTTCAACAAGCGTGACAGAACTCCCATGTCAAAATCCAGGACTCTGAGTCTGCACTTCAGTATGTCAGGATTATTTGTTGAGTCTTTGGATGCGTTTTCCTTGTTTTATTAGTCTTTCATGTAAATCCAGATGTTAATATCTGCATTCTCCTCTTGGATATACCCATGATAGCCTAAGAATTACATCTCAGCACTCTACTAGGCAGTATTTGGTGGAAGTCTGGTCTCTGTACATTTGCTTGTTTTTCCTAGGTATCAAGAACCTTATGGAAGTGCTCCATTTCCTGTTACTCCTTTTCCAATGAACAATAGTTTACCTCAGGAATATTCAGTCTTTCAAAAGATGGTGAGTTTGTGTTAAAAGTTATAAATATGGGAACCTTTTTTTTAACTTTTTTTTGAATGCAGGTATTCTGCATTTTGGCAAACAAATGTGCTTATTTAATGACTCAAAATTTGGCTTAGGCTGCTAACTTTGACTATTAGGTCTGTTTATCACTTAAGGGATCTACCTAACCAAACTGTTTTCTTACTGTAGGAATGTCTTAAAGGTATAGTTTAGGGAGGCTAAAAAGTTAGTCTACAGAAGGAGCTCATTGCTGTACTGTGTTTCAAATCAAATCCCCTTGGTGAGACAAGAAAACCTCGTAAAATTACAACCATGAAAGCAATAGGTTTCTTCATAAATGGCTTATTCAGTTTGCGGCCACTTAGCTCTTCTTATTTCAGATATGCCCAGCAGAAGTTTGAAATGTAGTTCTATCCTAAAACTGAATTAAAACTCCTCCAACAAACCACCAGTGCCATTATGAGAAATGTTTAAGTTAGGGCAACAGCAGTTTAAGGGTTTCTGGCCTGAACCTTTTCATGCCTCTGCAGGTCTCACATTGAATTCTCTTTCATTGCAGTAGGCAGTGAGAATCATACTCCTTTTCTCTCTATCAGACTCAAGTGCACTGTTCTATTGTCCTAATCTGAGATATTCCCCAAATCAAGTGAACTGATCTCTTCAAAGATAACCTATGGGCCAAGCCCTACTCATCAAGCACATCATGGAAATTCTGGATCTGATGAGTATGTGTTGGTAGGACTGAAAAAAAAACAGCATTTAACATGAGGTACAGACTGTGGACAGTCCAAGTGACACCCAGTCTGACCAGGGAATGGCCCTGCCTGTTGTAACTGTAGAAGGGGTGAACTCTTATTATACCTGTTAGCTGCAATCTGAGCAGGAAGATGGAGAGGGTCTGTTCCCTGGCACACAGATCTTTCTGGTGGTGGCCTGCCTCCCCACTTCCTGGGCTCAGTCTTCAGAAGATCTGGTGCTTGCACAAACTTTCTCTTTTTTTTTTTTTTCTTACCATTGCCCCCACTGTGCTCACTGTCAAACCCGTTTCTCAGTAACAATGCAGTACACAAATGTTGAGAGA
This sequence comes from Nettapus auritus, assembly GCA_011076525.1. Lineage (NCBI taxonomy): Eukaryota > Metazoa > Chordata > Aves > Anseriformes > Anatidae > Nettapus > Nettapus auritus. The sequence continues at coordinate 101,944,221 of CM021765.1, forward strand.
CAAAACTCTGAGAAGGCCTGCACACACCACCAACTTAATTCCATTTTCTACTTGCTAGAAGAGACAGACAAGTATCACAGCGTGTCTCCAGTGATTGCTTGTTGCAGCTTTAGCAGGAAGCAGTCTGCATGAATGTATGCCTTCATGCATCTACCTCACTTTTAGGTGGGTGTGTCAGGCTTACCTAGGAGTCTTGCACACAAGGACATACTCAGACATGCTTCACATACTTTTTCAGGTTACTGCTCGATAGTAGAAAGCTGCTTGCTCTCCTCTGACCTTTGTAATTCTATTTCTGTATTTGGACTGTGTATTTTATATCAGAGACGCTCTTGGGATACTTCAGAGAATGCAGCAAAAACCTGTGCACTTTCTGTGGTTTTCCAAGTGCTTTAATCTATGGATTCACTATACCTTGCTGGAACTTCTTTCAGCAGTAACTTCAGAATTAGTTGAATCAAACCAGATTAAAAGAAAAAGGAAAAAATTCAGATGTGAATGTCCTTATATTAACAGTAGGTATTTTAGTTACAAATATTTATAAAATGCATAGATGAAGAAAAGAAAGGAATGCTGTATTTGATCAGCTTACACAAAGACTTAATGGACAGTTTAATCTTAAATCAGATTGTCTGTTCCACCTCAACCATGAAAGATTGTCTATGTTTTCCAACTATACTAGTTGATCTAATAAATGTTTTGCTTTCAAATTTTGTGTTTATTTAATATATATAATTTGTTGTCAATATTTTCATTGTAGAAACTGTAATGCATGTGAAATTAAGCTCTTCAAAACTTCCTCTTAACAGTATTAACAATTCAAGTTCTTATTTTCCCAGATGAACCACTTTTTAGCACAGCAGTATACAGTTCACAGCCCAGTGGCTCAACAGTTTCCTTACTATCAGATGACTCCACCACTGCCTTCAAATTTATCCATTCCTCCTTATCAGAATCAAGCTGGAAATTTTAAGTCTGGACAGAGCTCTTTTGAATTGGCCTTGCCACATTCAAGTGGTTGTGAAGTGTACCAGGTGGATGAAAGCACTTCTAAAAGAAAGAGAGAACAGCAAAGCTGTGACAGTGACACTAGTACTGAAGATGACCAAATGAAACAAAGAGATCGTGACCAAAAATACAAGAAGTGCAAAGCCAAGAAAAAGAGGCATTAATACTGTGGATCTGGGTTAATTTTTTTTAACTATATTTGCTATTTTTATTTAAGAGAAATTCTCTAATCCTTGCACTTTCATAGAAAAGGAATGCTCAAGGTTCATGTTAATTTTGAAATGTATTATTCATAAATTATGCTGATATACTTTATCTAACCTCAGCCAAGTTGAACTACTTTCTTTAAGGTATGGGAAACATTTTAAAAGTTAAAATTTTCCTACTGAAGGAAAAAAGTAGCTAGTTTTGTTTTTGTTTTCTAAAAATTGTGAAAGGCAATTATTTCACTACTGTAGAAACTTCATCAAAATATATAATTTCAGCCACTTATAAAGCATATGTATCATTTTCATGATTTATGGAATTTATTTGTGGGACTGGTGTAAGAACTTCCTGTAGAGGTTGAAGAACTCAGCAGGCTAGAAGTTCTAAGTGTCATACTAGAGATGTGCTCATCACTGAAGTATCAACACCTATAACTTCTACTCTTTTCTTATTTAGCACTGCTGTTATGTTCCAGTAGGATCACTGTGTATACTTACTGGAACTATGCTGTTTTTTCTATTTTTCCCCACAGTATTAAATGTGAGGTAAAATACGGGCATTTGCACTAACCACAAGACTTACGTGTCAATACTTGAATGTATGTACTTTATGGCCACAGTGTGTATTGACTAGAATTATATATGTATTTATATATGCATATTTCTATGAACTTATTCTCTAGTGATTTATTTACTTATTTGAGACTCTATTTGTTAATTGTAACAAATAGATGAAAAACCTAACAGAGTATCTCCATTACAGTTCTAACTGGTAACGTAAAAGTCAACTGAGTTAATACTGCCTCTTAAGAAGAAAAGTTCCCACCTTGTTTGCAGAGGAAGAATAAACTCTCATACAACAGTGAATCAAAATCGAAAATAGTGACTTATTTTCTATCTTTCACAACTTTAATTATTTACAGCTGCCATCAACAACCTACAGACAGATATATAGATACTCTTCTATATTAGATCAAGTACAGGTGAAACACTTTCATGATCCTTTTATGAGAAAGCAAAACACTTCATTTTCAGCTATTAATTGCTTAAAGTCTTCTATTGAGACTGGATGTAGGCTCTAAAGAGTAAACTGAGTTTAATAAAGCCAGAATCCTTTTTCCTTGGATAATAATGTTGGGTTGCTCAAAAGGAATACTTTTCATCCTCACAACAACAGTATTGAGAAAGAATACCAAGTTTACTGGTTTAAAGTTGGTAAGTTTTACAAGTCCAAATGAGTGTAAGAGATGGAAGAAAACAGTTTGCAACAATTCCTATTTTTTTCTGATACTCTAAATCACAGCTAATGAATTCAATTTCTCACGGACACTGCTTCTAACTTCCCAAAGGGATTACTTCTTGAGCTAAAGAGACTATCGCTATAATATGTATGTATATATGGCACCCTTGAAATGTCACTAGCAACAATTCATCAATCTCTAGAAGGAACTTATATAACAAAGGTTTGTGCCTTAAATAAGATTTATGCCTTGTGTCTTAAGAAACTTGTTAAGTCTACCCAATCGCTTTTGCTTTTCCCCTCCACACTTCCATAAAAACACTTGCCCCTTTATCTTCTATCTCCCACCAGTAGCTCTAGGGCTAAGATATGTAGATGTAATCTAACTTTTGTTGAAATATATTGCTGATGTTATACTGGTAAGTCACTGATTGCAAAACTTGCCCCTGGATTTCTTTAAGACCATGTTAAAGCAATGTAAATTGTTTCCCTCCCACTTTTTGGTTCCTCCCACTTAGAGGAGGGAGATGTTGACATCAGCTTAATTGAGAAATGAAGTTCATCAGACAAAAGAGAAAACAGAGCTGCCCTGGCCAGAGTTGAACAAGATAAAAGAGAAGCTTAGTCTATGCTGATATGTCCTTACCAGACTTACTGTTGGATAGGTATCTAAGATCATCTGTTCTGTGCAATTATACTCTGCAAAAGGAATGTCAGTGATGAGCATGTTGCATAGGGCTAATAAAATACCAATACGGTTTGTCTAAGTATTTTTCTTAGGCTTTTTCTTCCCAGACTTTTTCCCTGAGTGAGGTGTTGATTTTAGCACCTTTCAATAACCATACCCTTCTGTTTTTTTTCATGTTCATACAAACCCAGATGCTGAAGATGAACATACTATCACTGCGGCTGTCAAAAGGCATTTGTCAAGTTACCTGATTATTTAAATACTTTAATCTGTTCTCTTACCACTGAGAGTTCACCAAATATAGAAACCCTGTAAGTTATCTAAATCACTGATCATTTGGGGGTTAATGTATTTCCCGGAATTAAGTAGTATAACTGTGGTTCTTCTAATACACCAGAACTCTTTGGTGTATTAGAAGAAGAAAAGCTGGAGCTGTTGGGATGTGCTACCATTACTTTAAACATAAATTCCTCTTATACATCCATTAACTTCATCAGGACCTCGCTTTAGTCAGGGCACTGATGATATTTTCATTACTGATAATGCTGATATTTTCAGACTTAAGGCTGTTCAGGGAACTAGCTAGCAAGATCCCCTGGGAAACTGCTTTTGAAGGCATTGGCATCCATTGGTGCTGGTCGGTCTTTAAGCACTGCCTCCTAAAAGCACAGGATTGGGCAATTCCAAAATACTGGAAGTCAAGCAGGCAGGACAGTAGGCCGGCTTGGCTGACCAGGGATCTTCTAGACTGAACGCTGGCAAATGTACCAATTTTCAAGAAGGGCAAGAAAGAAGACCCTGGTAGCTACAAGCCTATCAGTCTCACGTCAGTGCCTAGTAAAATTATGGAGAAGATTATCTTGGGAGTTACTGAAATGCACCTGGGGGACAGTGCAGTCATAGGTCACAGCCAACATGGGTTCATGAGGGGTAGGTCATGTTTGACAAATTTGATTTCCTTTTATGATACGATCACCCATCCCGTAGATCAAGAAAAGCCAGTTGACATAATGTTTTTGGATTTCAGTAAAACTTTTAATACAGATTTTCATAGGATCCTACAGGACAAGATGTCCAGCATACAGCTAGATAAAAACATCATATGATGGGTGAACAAATGGCTGACGGGTAGGGCTCAAAGGGTTATAGTAAACGGGGTTACATCAGGCTGATGGCCAGTCACCAGTGGGGTCCCCCAGGGCTCCATTTTAGGGCCAATTATTTTCAATGTTTTCATAAACAATTTGGATGTAGGACTAGAAGGTGTTTTGAGTAAATTTGCTGATGATAATTGGGAGGGGTTGTTGACTGTTGAGGGTGGAAAGGCCTTGCAGAGAGATCTGGACAGGCTGGAGAGCTGGGCGGTTACCAGCCGCATTAAGTTTAAAAAGCACAAGTGCTGGATCCTGCACCTGGGAAGGGGCAACCCTGACTATATGTACAGACTAGAGGGACAAGACTCTGGAGAGCAGCTCCGCAGGGAGGGATCTGGGGGTTGTGGTTGATAGCGAGCTGAATATGAGCCAGCAGTGTGCCTTAGCAGCCAGGAGGGCCAGCCGTACGTATCCTGGGGTGCATCAAGCACGGCATCACTAGTCAGTCAAGGGAAGCGATTGTCCTGCTCTACTCTGTGCTGGTGCAGCCCTCACCTTGAGTACTGTGTGCAGTTCTGGGCACCACGGTACAAAAAGGATGTGAAACTCTTGGAGAGTGTCCAGAGAAGGGCTACAAAGATGGTGAAGGGGCTAGAGGGGAGGAGTGGCTGACATCACTTGGCCTGTTCAGCCTGGAAAAGAGGAGGCTGAGGGGATACCTCATCGTGGTCTACAGCTTCCTCATGAGAGGGAGTGGAGGGGCAGGAGCCGATCTATTCTCTTTAGTGAGCAGTGATAGGACCCGAGGGAATGGTGTCAAGCTACAGCAGGGGAGGTTTAGGCTAGACATCAGGAAGAGGTTCTTCACCGAGAGGGCTGTCGTGCACTGGAACAGGCTTCCCAGGGATGTAGTCACGGCACCAAGCCTGTCAGAGTTTAAGTGTTTGGACCGTGCTCTTAGTCATAAGGTCTGAATTCCTGGGTAGACCTGTGTGGTGCCAGGAGTTGGACTCAATGATCCTTATGGGTCCCTTCTAATTCGGGATATTCAATGATTCTGTGATTACACTCTCTCCGTATCTTGTGGCACAAGATAGGGGCCGCCACCAGCTCTGCGGTCGTGCAGCGGGGCTGCCGGGGCTGCCGGGGCTGCCCTGCCCGGAGCCCCCAGGGCCCGGGCAGCAGGCCGGATCCCGCCGGCCCCCAGCCGCGAGCAGGGCGGAGGAGGCGGAGGCAGCAGCGCCCTCCCTGTCCCCGCCCGGTGTGTGCGGGGAGGCCCGACCATGGCCGGCAGATACAAGCGCCTGAGCCCGAGCGGCGAGAAGGTAGGGTCGGCCGGGCCGGGCCGGGCCGGGTCGGGGAGGCAAGGCCGGGCCGGTTCAGCCCAGCCCAGCTCAGCCGCGGGGGAGCTGCATCAGTGGGAAAAGGGGGAGGCAGCGGGAGCGAGAGTCGTGAGGAGGGCGGCGGAGGGGCGTAGTCGTGACGGGGATTCGTGCAGGTGTCCCCGCAGTCCCGTGTTAACACGCAGTTAACGAGGACTGTCGTGGGTTGCACCGCAGGCGTCCTGGGGCGTATCCTTTGAATTCATACGGGTTTTGTAGTCCGGGGTTTTGCTCAATATTTCATTAAATATATATATATATATTTAAGGAAGTAGGAGCTTTGCCAGGGATAGAAATAGGAGCAGGATTTGACCAGAAAGCGTTCGTGGCCAAGGCTTCTTCAAAAGTAAAAGACGGCATTTCAAACAAGCAATGCTGCACGGATATAAAATCCAGAAATTGCAGTGATCTGTGGCGCATATTTACATCTGGTAGTGAAAGGCAAGAGGGTGCACAAGGAGATGCGTTTGATACAGAAGGAGCATGTACGTTTTGCATACGTATTTGTATCCTGGATTATCATTCAGTCCTTTGCTTTTTCACTGAAAGTACAAGAAAAAAAAAATGTATTTTCCACGTTTTTTCAATATAGGATCTCAGAGCACCGGCGGCGTACGATTTTGATAGGTGGTTTCTTTACACCACCTACCGAAAAGAACTGTAACTGCATCGTGTGTTAGAAATGAGTTTAACGTGCTGCTGGATTACTGAGTGACGGAAGTTACACCCTAGGGGTGCTAAAGTCTTTCTTGGGTGTGGATACAAATTCCTCAAGAAGTGCGGGACAGTTCATACTCGTTTTCCTGTACTGCCCTTATCTCCAGTAGGATATGAACAGGCTGCGGTACATAATCCTCATACTCTTCTATCCTCCTTCACCTGTACAGTACATGTTAGAAGTACTTCATCTCTTAATGTCCGAAAGGAGGTTGCTTTTCTTTAGGTATTAGCAGTTGATCATTTCCAGTAGCCAGGTTTTCAAATAGGGGGAAAATAAAACAAGATTTTATCTCTCAAAATTTAAGGAACGCTTGCTTATATTGGGCATGGTTTCCTGTTAGTGTAATACTCTAGAGTATATGTAAACAATACAAAATCAAGCTTAAGTGATGGTTAATCATCCTCTGACTGCAAGTTGAGTTGTGAAATTTATTAAATCATGGAACTGAAGATCTCTCATTCTCCATGCCATGTGTTAAAATGTATTGGTGGGAGCAGGAACCAAAAAAACAAAAACCAAAAACAAACACATTAAGTATAGGCAGTGTTATAGATCAGAATTAAATGGCTCCTAAGAACTATTAATGAATACTAAGAGGGGAAAAAAAAAATCTTTAGTCTTTCAAGTAACATTCCTTTTTTTTTTTTTTTAAAACAGAAATGCAGTCCTGAGGAAAATGCTTTTTGCCTCAGTAAATTAACATATGCCTGGTTTAGCAGGTAAGAATTTAATAACTAGCTTGTTCAAGTTCATTGCTGAACTCTGAATTACAGAGCTTGCACATTCCATTCTGTCATTCAGGCTTTACCTATAGCTTGAGACTGAGATTGCTGTTAGCTTTTTGTATAAAAATCAAAGTTTACCATTTCTAGAGATCATACTCTTTTTTTGATAGCTGGAATGAAGCACGACATTCTTTTTTGTGATAGAAACTACTGTTAGCCACAGGATTTAAACACCCCAAATAGGCTATTTTTTATTTATTATTTCTCTTTTGTATTGGCAATAGACAAAAAATAAAGTAAGGTTTTCTTTGTGCTTCTTATAATGACATAACAATTTGCTAGATCTCCAGGAACAAATACTCAGTGGTACATTTAAGGTATTTTCAAAGTAGCTGACTTCATACTTGTGTTCCTCCCTCGTTTATATCAGGTCATACGCTGTTACGGTAGATCACCTGTTCAAGAAGACCAGGAGAGCCCCCCTACTTCTTAAGAATTTTTCCACTCAAAAATAGGAACTGAAAGTTCAGCTGTATCAAGTCATGTGGCTTCCGGTCACTTAATATTTTGGATGGCATTTCAAACAATCTCGTGTTATAAAAGAGTAATAGTCACAAGACGTAACATTATTATTATTTTTTTTTTCCAAATAATTTAAACCAGACCTATAGGAACATTTTAAGTTAGAAAAAATATTTTAGGAGTATTGTAACTACTGCTTGCTTTATTCAATATTATTATTTTTAAGCAAAAACTAAAAATGGTATCTACACTTAATAAGCTGAGACAAAACAATCAGATTGTTTAAAGCACTGGGAATATTTGGTTAACTTCAACAGGGCTGGAGTTCAAGAGTACACCATCATTTTCAGAGTAGCTGTGGTTTTTTACCAATCCTTTTATACCATACCAAAGTATGTAGTATACTGAGTGCAGTACATTCATATGATATTTATTTGTTCGTTATGTCACAATGTTAACCCAAATGTCTAAGTTGTTTTTTTTTTTTTTTTAAAAAAAAAATAAAAAAAAAAAACGTGTTTTTTACCCAGTTCCACAATGTTTAACAAAAAGAAGGGGGTGGACTGTGGTGTTAAGATTTTGGTTCTGCTCAGTTAGAGCTTGCTTCACTATGAAATAGGTTACTGGATGCAATTAAACTAATACTGTAAATATTAGATATGGTCCCTCTTCCCAAACAGAAAGAAACAAGAGTAATAAATTGTTAAATTCACCTTCGGTGCTTGCAATCTAAATTAAAAAGTCTCAAATTAATTGTTATATAATAAACACACAATGCCATGTTATGTTTCCTTAGAATTCAGGCAACCTGGAGACTGCACTGTGAAGGGCATTTGGTAAATCTGTTTACCAAATAGCTGGAGGCAGAAGTGTTTTTTAGCATTGAGATGAATGGGCAATGTCATTCTGCATAACTCAAGTGTTAATTGGTTTGCTTTCCTCATCTTCTCAAAAGCTGGTGCTTGTAGTACACGGCTGTGTTGTTTTTGCCTTAATTTATCAAGTGTAGGACAAATTCACTTCATCTTTAATGTTACAGTTTCAGTAGAAAGGAGGACCATGGGGAAAGTGAGGTCCACCCCCACTAGAATTTTGTTACTTCCAACAAAAAGTTTCTGAATCTTACTCTGTGTCCTGTGCTAAGCACAATGGTGCACACATTAATACGAAGCCCAGCACTGGCACTGACTGGCACAGAAGTCTGCACTGGAAGCACGCTCTAGAGAAGATGGACACTGCATCTGCATATCAGCCCTCAGAGAGGGAAATCCCCACCAGCCTAAGAGCATTACAGCTGCCACTGACAGGAAACGCTCCTGTGTCCATGCATGTGTCTCTTGTTGATTCTTAGATGTTTGGGGCTTTCTCTAAGGTGAATAAGATTCTGAACATCAGTCCCACTGCATTTTTCCCACCTCAGAAATAGGATGGCATGCTTTTCTTTAAGTTCTCTGAAATCTGTCCTGCCTGACAAAAAATACAGATCAGCTGTTATTCTTTGAAATGGAATTCTTGTAGGTTCAGCACGTTCATCAGCCCTATTTTGCCACTTCTAAGACTGATTTCACATCTTTTTAACAATTGAGTAACAGCACTTTGATGAAACAAAATTTTAGCATATGAAGATCTGATGTAACTTCCATCATTCCTATGCTGGAACCCCAGTAGTTTAAGGTTGTTACCTTGGTTAGAAGTGAGTCACAACATAATGCAATCTGAGAATTAATAAATAAATAAGATTTAATTCCTAATTATAATAGTAACTGTGTAATGGTGCTACACAGGTTTGTTTGTGAAGTACTGTATTTTCCTGTGGAGAAATGTGGGATCAGAAATGTAGACAGACTTTGAAGTACAAAGGTGACTCAGAATTTGCTGTTGTGATGTGACAGTCTGTTTGGGCCCTTCTTACTTCAGGTAAATTTCAGTGTATATATAAGGTGACTATAAGTATGTTCCAGTATTAGGCTGTAACCTTTATAAAATTACATATATTATTTTGAATATGGAGTTTATTTATATACCCAAAATGATAGCCTTAACTTTTTGAGTTCATATTTGTTTGTTTGCTGTATTTCATGCTGTCTAAATTCATTGTTTGTTTTTCAGACTAGTATCTGTAGGCTATAAAAAACCATTGGAGAGGGATGACCTGTTTGAGCTGAATGAAAGTGATTCACCGTACAGTGTGTGTCCTAACTTTGAAAAGCAATGGAGGAAAGAAATCCAAAAGTCTACTGCAGGATTAACGGTAGTGATAATTAAGAACAACTAACACCTTTATTTGAGTCCTACCAAGAATATTTGCAGTAGTTTGAGCAAGATTCAAACTGCAAAATGAGATGTTCAACAATCGAAAGTATTCTCAAAAAACAGAAAGGGTATTCAACCTTAGACATAAAGTTCTTAAAAGTTTGCTATAAATGAAAGTATGTTTCAATTTTTGTTCAGTTTCCTCTGGCTTTATGATACAAGTTTTTTGACCTGTGACGATCATTTGAGGATTAAATTATTTTCTGATTTTGTAGGGTTTCTAGGCAACCCTAGAAACAATATTAATCCGTTCCTAAAAGATTTCTAGCCAAACTAAATAAAATCACAGCTCATTTCTTACCGCAAAGGTTTTCTTCTGTTCTGACTGCAGGAAATGTGCTTCTTCAGAACACAAGTACGAAAATGACTTTAAATGAACACTTTAATGTTACATATGTTATATTTGTAGGTGGGATAGAGGGGCAAAATTATTTCCTTTGTTAATTATCTACATATTTTTGTAATCTTACAGGCTTCTCACATCAAAAGAATGCTATGCAAAAGAAAGACAAGTTTCCATAAACAGTCTTTGATTTTGCCACTATGGCAAACCTTTAAATTTTTATTGATTAAAGTTGCATTTCTAAAAGTTGCAGCTGACATTCTGCCTTTCATGAGTTCACAAATAATGAAGTAAGTTGGTAATGTGTTTTACCTTCTGTTTAAAGACAATTAGTATTAATAACAAAGGGTTACCAGTATCAAAACCAAACTAAGCTTAGATGTGTAAAGATGGGTTGTTTTTGGTGTCTTTTTGTTTGTTTGTTGTTTGTCCTTTTTTTTTTTTTTTTTTCAGTGATTATCTGTAAATGGTCTAATGAGGGAAAGCTCAAAGTGATCAGGAGTTTCTTGGCTGACAGACTGAGATAAAAGCAATAGAAACTCACTTCCACAAAATTTAATTAAGTATTGAATATACTTAAATATAAAACCAAATGTAAAAAAGACAAAATGAAATGCTGAGATATTTAACTTTCCTGCTTTTTTTTTAATATTTTTGGGTCTCTACTTTTAACAACAAATTTAAATGTACAACAATGTCTATAGTTCCAACATTTCAGGGAAAACTGGTAACTCCCTCATAATGTTATTAATACCATAAGGTGAATGGATATTGTGTTTAACACAAAAGTATAAAGAATTTATCATGTGATTTTATGAAGAAAAGTAATAATGAACAGAATTATTGTTAAACTTCATACCCTGTGTCGGTGAAATTCTGTTGTATCCTGGATGCTGAACAAAACTGTTGACCTGTTTGAAGATCTGTTTGAAGATAACGCAGTTGCTGGTTATTTTAAGATAAACTTTTGCTAACACCAACATAAGAATTAATTTTCCTTCAGATTTTTTTTTTCTCACTTTTGTTGTTGGTCTATGCAGCCTTTGTGACTACCTCTACTTAAAATGCTCTTTTTTTTTCCTTTTGTGCCATTCTTTATTTGTACTGCATTGTCAGTGAAGTCAGCATTAGCCAATTCATTTTTAGAATAGCGTTTGATAATTTTTTCTAGGCTAACAAATAGTAAAACACTATTTTTAACGTGGTTTGTCTTCATGACATATCTGGATGCAAAATGGATTTAATTAAACAAGTTGCCAGTATGTCAGTTTAGTGAACTTTCTGTTGTCAGATGTTGACAATATGCACAGAATCTAAAGTTTTATTTTGCTTCATTTTCAGGTCAATGATAATGCTAAGTGAAAATCACCCTAGTTCATACAGAGGTGGATATGGCTACGCTATTGCCCTTTTTTTTGTAGCTCTCTCACAAACTCTCCTACATCAGCTATACCAGCGTAACAATATGCTTACTGCAGTCAAAATCAAGACTGCTATTGTTGGCCTGATATACAAAAAGGTAATAATGCATTCTGGTTTTCTTTCAAAACAAAAATTTAAAATAAGCTTCTCAGCGTGATCAAAACCCAAGATACTATAAACTGGTGACAGGCTTACAGAATGCCTTTATATTGTGATTGTTTGTGTGTAAGAATTCATAATTTCAACAGTGTTTCTCTTCAAATCCTCCAGTCTTGCAGTTAAATTATTTTTTCAGCAACCTGTTACAAACTGAGCTCTTCCTATTTTTATTAGATTTAGTTTAGATATAAGGAAGAAATCTTTCACAAAGAGGGTGGTGAAACACTGGAATAGGTTGTCCAGGGAAGTTGTGTATAACCCATCACTGGAAGTGTTTAACGTTGGGTTGGATGGGACTTTGGGCAACTGGATCTAGAGAAAGATGTCCCTGCCATGGGCAGGTTGGACTTGGTAATTCTTAAGGGTCCTTTTCAACCAAAATGATTCTATGATTATGGGATAATTTCCCCAGATTTACTGAATGATGTAGGAAAATATTTCAGGCTGGAATTACGGAGAAAAAGCAAGGACGTATGCGATCACGGCTTTTAGTGCACAGTAGTAAATATAACAAACTAAATTTTGCCACTTTGTCTCCTCTGGAGGTTGAAATTTTTCCCCTTGATTTAAGTGAAACTGATTTTCAGATGATTTGAACATGTAGTAGGTTAACTGCTGTGTAAATCTATGTATAACTTACATTACCCGCAGTATTTCTTATAAAGTTGAGATTATTACTAACTGAGAGAGGCAGGTGCTCATAACGTAATCTTGAAAGTATCTGACCTACAAAACATTAAACTGTTTAGAATCCTGTTACTATATAGCATATAAGATGAAGCTGGTTTCTCAGTGCTTGCGCCTTTAATTCACTCTGTTACGAACACAACACATTGGTATTTTTACTGCAGTATTTGACAATGAAGTAAATGTTAAGGAAGACAAGACATAATCCCAATCTGAAATAAATTAGACTCCTTTGCCATTTTAAAATGCAATCATTTTTTCCTCAAGATATTCAAATAAATCTTTCAGCATAGCCTTCTCAGGTGTTTTCTGAACTACTACACAGTATTTCACTTGTCAGCTGCAACTCAGGAAAACAGGAGTTCTTTCTCTCATGTCACGTATGAGGGTGTGTCAATACATCAAGTCGTGAACAGGGGAGTAGTATGAGGCTGTATCTGGGGTGGGAATGTCTTCTGGCAAGTTTCCACAGCTACAGGTCAGAGATATAGCTTGGTCCTCTCTGAACAGTCAGTGCATATCAGATCAGGTTGTGCTTTGCATGTGGAGTGGATGGTGGAGGGAGTTGCTGCAGCACTGCCTCGTTTTGTGCAGGAATTCTAAGTGATACAGTGGAAAAATGTGAGTCACAGCAAGAGAGTGTATGTGTGATCTGTCTGGGTATCAGTCCCCAGACACCTGGACATGTGGTGTCAGCCTGCTGCACTGGTAGTATACTTATGCTTGCTGTGAAGCCTGTTGCTTCCTGCACAGGGAAGTTCTAAGCTAGCCCAAAGCTGAGCCTTTCAGAGCTCTCTTTGTGCTATGGTGTCCTCTTTATTTACCATAAGGATATGCAAGTTTGTTTCACTGAGTTCAGCTTTGCTTTACTATTTATTGTCCCTTTGTTTAGCTTTTCCTGGGAAGTTTAAACCCATCAAAATTGTTGATTTTTTGCAACTTTTAGCAACTTTTCCCCGCTCTGTTTTCTGGTTGCAGGCCTTAACTTTAGCAAATTCCTCACGCCGAAACTATACAACTGGAGAAATTGTTAACCTGATGTCAGCAGATGCTCAGCAACTCATGGAGCTAACTGTAAACATCAACCTGTTGTGGTCAGCACCTTTTCAGATCATTATGGCTGTTGTCTTTCTCTGGAAAGAACTCGGCCCCTCTGCTCTAGCAGGTGTAGCAGTGCTTCTTTTGGTTATACCTATAAATGCACTTATTGCAGCCAAAGTAAAAAGTCTGAAGGTGAGACATTTAAATAGGCATGGTAAGGAGAGGTTCAATTGTCATAATACAGAAATGAAGGGGGGAGGGAGGGTTAAAATTATGCAGGCATAGGAATTATATTGGTACATCAAAATTAAAACCAAAACAATAAACAACCCAACGTTGTAACTGTTTTCCACTAGAGGGGAAAGTGGGGGAGCATACCTTTGGTAAGAAAGCAGTATGTTTCATAGCTAAACTACTATTTAGATTGCATACCTGTATTTTCATTATACTGAAACAATACATTTGTATTAGTAAAAAATACTATATGACTCAGTTTAGAAACAGTTCTGGTTTTGCATATTACATGAATTAATTCTATTAAATAAGGGATTTTGTAGGATTATGGCCCTCTTCCACTTCTATTATTCAGGCTAAGGGGCTCTCTCAACCTCAGGAGAATATATTAGGAGAATTCCCACAGAGGTACTACATGTGTTCCTGCTTCTTTTCTGCCTCTCTGATGCTACAGTTCCCGTGCACTGCATTGCTTGTTACTGTAACTGACAATTTCATGAGGTCTGCTGGAACAAACACTACAGCCCTAAGTTTTGCACTTCTATCAAGGCAAACACCTGTCTGACTTATTCTGCCTTTGATAGTGTAGCATGCATTGAAGACTTTTCTACAAATCCGTAGATTTTTTTGTAAGGCTGTGGTAGTATGGAGACATCACAGTAAGAAAAGCCCTCACCTCTTTTGCAGATGCAGCGGGTACATATGCTCTTAGATTCCTACTAAGATATGAGAGAGAAAAGAAGTACTGAAGTGTTTTCCTGAACACCCTGGGAACTGGAAGCCTGTTTAGGTCCTTCCAGTACGTAAATGGAGCCTACAGGAAAGATGGGGATTGCCTTTATAAGGGAGTATAGTGATAGGACAAGGAGTAACAGCTTTAAACTAAAAGAGGGTAAGTTTAGATTAGATACTAGGAAGAAATTCTTTATAATTAAGGTGGTGAGGTAATGGAACAGGTTGCCTAGAGAAGCTGTGGATGCCCCATCCCTGGGAGTGTTCAAGGCCAGGCTGGATGGGGCTTTGGGCAACCTGGTCTGGTGGGAGGTGTCCCTGCTGATAGCATGGGGCGGTGTAGAACTAAGTGATCTTTAAGGTCTCTTCCAACCCAAACCATTCTATGACTCTATGATTTTTATTCAATATGAAGGAAATAATGGCAGCAGAGAAGAGATTAAAAAAAGGAGAATTGAAATGCACTCCTTAATATATATTTCAGGGGGGAAATGTTGTTATAATATATTTAATAATCCTTGTTTTATGTAATGGATTTTATGACTTACATATATATCTGAAAGTGATATAATTGCAGTGCTAGTGTGTTTTTCAGTAAGGCAAAAGTAGTGTAAAAGATAATTATTGCCTAAATAGGCAGTATATTTTCTTTCCTTTTTTTTTTTATCACTGAAAAATGAAATTGTTGCTGTCTTTTAACCAGAAAAGTCAAATGAGATACTCAGATCAACGAGTCAAGCTACTAAGTGAAATGTTACATGGAATAAAGGTAATGGCACAACTAATGAGGTGTGGTTTTTGTTTTCTTTTGGTTTTGCTAACTTGTGAAGACTGAAAGCAAGTTATTTTAAAAAATCGGGTTCTATGAGTGATCTTTCAGCCAATATTGATAGAAGCTTAAAAAGAGGATGTTTTAACATAATGTACTTAAAGTTTTTTTGAAGGATATTTAACGGTTTAATTTTATTCAAAAAACATTGTCTGTGATGCATTAATTTTACTACTATGTTTTTTATTAGAATGTAAAATGTGCTAGTAGATGTCTGAAAACCTTTACCAGAGTGAAATTTTGGTATATAAAGAAAGCACTTTCAAAAGTTGAATAGTTTTATTTGTTATTTATACTGTTCTGAAATAAAGGAACTCATTGTTTATGATAGGAATATGTTGAAAGGTGTAGAATTAAGGGGGACTAGAGCATGTCTTCCGTAAGAACAACCCAAGTTTGAGCTATCTCAGCTCTTTTATTTGTAAAACATTACAGTTTTTATAGTTTGGTGTTGCTGTGTATTTCAAAATGACATTTGAAGCTTAAGCTTATTTTCTGAAGCATGATCACTACTTTTTTTCTTCTATTCAAATACTTTTTGTTTGATTTGTCTAGATCCTCAAACTTTATGCATGGGAACCTTCATATCAAAGGAAGGTCATGAACATTAGAGAACGTGAAGTGGATGTTTTGAAGTCATCTGGCTATCTGACGACTTACTCCATGCTAACATTGACATGTATTCCTTTCATGGTTTGTTTCATAAAAATATTCATTCATGCAAGACTGTCTCTCATATTTCCAGTTGCTTTAGTTTGCTCACAAACATTGCCTCACAGTATCTTAAAAAGATGAACGCCATATATCTGAAGTCACAGGTTCTTATGTTAAATATATGACTGGAGACTATGAATTGAGTAAGCTTTTAGAGGCTTCTGTTAGAAAGTGAGAAATCAAATCTGTGTCTCCTGAATCTCATTTCACTGGAATTGTATTAGGAAGCCATTCATTCATGTCTTTGAATCTTTAAAATCTCTCTGTTAAACTTCATTGGAAAGTAAATGGATCAAACTGGAATTTTCATTAGGTGACCACTCTTAACTTTAGTTATACAGACTGGAATATTCTGGTGCTTAACTCGCAATATGGGATTAGTCAGGATGAATATTCCTCAGGAATAGTGAGAGGGAGCATTAAGGCCATCCAGTCTGTAACCTTGATAGCTGAAATACTTGAAGCAGTGGGTGAGAAAAAATCACAAAGTTAAGTGTAGTGAAATAATCAACATATTATTTAGGACTTTCTTATGACTTCTAGTGTAGGACTTGTAATTTAGTTCAAAACTCCTCTTAAACTCAAGAAATGACACATGAGACCCCATAGAACAGGTTCTTAACTTTAAGCTTTTCCGGGTAATTCTGAAAGCTTGAGTATCTGTTGTGTAGGAGCCCAGCTTATTCTCTAGTGACTATACATTACATTTTTGAAAAGAAAAATTACATTTTTGAAAAGAAAAAAATCCAGAAAAAACAAGGATATCTGCAGTAAATAATTTTACTTTATGACCAATATCATAGCGACGGCAAAAAGAAAAAAAATGTGATTTTGCTGAAATGTCAGCATGAAATATTATGTCTAAGTGTTTTCAAAATGAAGAAATCAATTCCTGAGATAGGAAAGTTATTTCATAGTTTCATGCATGTCCACTTGGGTCAACCACAGTAGTCAAGTACTTCTGCACTCAGCATTGCAACCATGAAATAATTTCCAAGTGCAGCAAATGCAGAGAAGTCCCTGTTTCTGTTCTGTGAACAGAAATGGAATTCCACATCTTTCAAATACAAACAAAATATCATACATGCATAGATTTTATTTATAATGTGATTTTGCTTATTTTCATTTTTTGATTTTAATAGGTCTCATTGGCTACATTTGGAGTCTTCTTTTATCTAGACAAAGAGAGTGTTTTAACAGCAACTAAAGTTTTTACATCTATTACTTTATTTAACATTTTGCGACTGCCTTTGTTTGATTTACCGTCTGTGATCTCTGCTGTGGCCCAGGTAAGCATATTATGACTCAGGGCAGTAAAAGGCTGATGTTTATTCTGTCTTCTTGTTCTTCTGTGGTGTTTGATCTATATCTAGTTATGACTAACTTATTCAGTTATTTTAAGTTACACTTTACTAAAATGAAACTGCACAGTGTTTTTACAGAAGGGCAAGCATGAAGGCAAACAGGATGCCCCACAGTTTTTTTAACTGGAATGATAATGGGGTGGATCACTTGATTGTGACTGAGCTTTCCATTTCTGGCTTTTTTCCTTGAGTGAGCTAAAATCATCTTTTGCTCTTACTCTCAACTTCCCTTCACAGTTCCAGTGAAGAGAAAAGTGGCACCAGTTTGGGCCACACCTTTTTAAATAACTCAAACATTGTTATATGTTGGAGCCCTTGGTACCAAGCAGGGGAGGCCCAGTGTGGCCTCTGCATTACAGTATTTCACTAGTCACTGCTGAAAGAATTAGAGAAATTCAGCCCTAATGGTATACTAGGGTTGGGAACTGTTAGCTTTTAAGGCTTTATTAGGGGTATATTATATGAGCTGCTCATGAATGTACTCTGTCACAGCTTTTATACAACCCAGCTTTTTGTAAGGATGGGTGGCATTGTGAACAGATACTCATCCTGTTGTGACTTCATTTATGGCTAGGCATACTGTAAAATCAAAAACTTGTCTTTTCCTAAGGTTTAATTCTATTAGCTTAAAAAATTAGCAAAAGTGTAAGTTCAGCTCATTTTATGTCACAGTACTTACGCACTCACAGTAAAATACTGTCTTTCATCTTAATTGTTTTATGAAGATAGTTACTGTGCATTACTTCTCTTTAAAAAAAAAAATCACTTAAGTTTTTGAAAACAATCTAATTGAATCAGAAGAACAAGCCATTCAAGGATGAACTGTATATTGTAATGTTGGATATGTCAAGCAATGTGCTCTGTTATTTTATAGTTACCTAGCAGTAGATCCTGGGGGAGAGGGAGGTGAACACTTGCTTACGGCTTTATTTACCCTGAACACCAATTTTTGTTTATCTTTAATTAAGACGAGGCATATGTCTTTTCATACTGTTTAGAGGGTTTTTGTTGTTGTTTTAAGTATTATTTAAGAATGTAGGTATCACAGGTTGTGCTGTATGTTCATCTTGCAGACCAAGGTTTCTCTGAGACGTTTAGAGGATTTTCTGTGTGCTGAGGATCTTAACCCTGAGTATATTAATACAAGCTACAGTGGAAGTAAGCTGCAGTTACTTATTTTTAATTGGTCATTAGTTTAAATGGGTGATCATTAGGAACCTCAACTGAGGGGATGGATTAGCAACTGTGCTCTTTTTTCTTTACTACAACAGATCATGCTGTTGGGTTTATTGGTGCTTCTTTCCGCTGGGAGAAAAATGGCCTGCCAATTTTAAAAAAGTAAGATATTTATTCATTATTTTTTATGAGCTCTTTGAGCAGAGTGTGACATCTATAAAGATTTTCAGGGTTAGGACTAGTTCATGGTGAAGACACCAGAAAGAACATACACTGCTATTTGCAGAGTATCCCATGTGATCAGTGTGCTCTGGAAAGTCAAATTTGACCTGGACTCCCTCATGCTCTAAGAGGAACCACATAGCATATGGTTCTACAACATAGCACTCCTATTGCTTCACACTTCAGTTTGCACAAGGAAGGTTTAACTGTCTTTGGAAAGAACGAAGTTTGCTTTTCTTACAGTGGTCTCTCTTGCCTGAAAACACTCCTTTTTTTGTTTGTCATTTCTTAATGAATTATTTTTTAGGTATAAATTCAGATATTTTTAGACTGCTACACAGTGAATTCATTGCAGTGTTAGTAAGGAAATGGAGTAATCATGCTCTGGAGTAGAATGAAGAACCTACTTGATAAGCTCTGTTCAATTTTACTAAGGCAGCTGAAGCGGTTACCACCCACCCAATCTAACCTTCTCACTATGCTGTCTGCTCTATTCATCTCGGATAGAGGGGATCACTTGCCATGAAATGGCACACTGGGTGTCTGTATCTCAGCCACCATAGCCTGCAGTATAATATCCAGGCATAAGCTGGTATCAGCAGATGTCATTAAAGCCTGGTGTAGTCTCTCTGTACAGTCTTTCTCAGCCTTATCTGTGCTTCAAACTTTAATCTGAAGGGGCTATGCTTATTTTGCCATAGGGGATTTGGTTTAGAACATGCTTAGATCCAGATAGCTGGAGTACAGGTAGAGCAAGTGGCTCTCCACGTATGCAGAAGTTTATGAGATCAGATTGTACATGTTTTGACAGCAAAATTTGTGGAGAACGAAGAGTGGCCTTTCTTACTCAGATATTTTTCACACATTGCGTACGGTAGGTTATACATGAGCAGTCTAGCTGTTGACAGTCAGAGCAAGGTAAAAAGCAAACTAAAGGCCTGAGACAAGTAAGTGCATGTACTGGTTAGACGTTCTCCCATTTGATTGCATTGTGACCAGATGAAAACACAATCTCTTAATCTGCAGACCAGCAAATTTATTCTTAAAGTCATTACTGCATGTTTCTAAAGGGTATATAATCAAAAGGCATGCAAACTGAAATACTAATTTCCCATTGTCCTGAAGATAAAATAGAGTATTTCTTTCTTACAATGACCACAACCCATACATAATGCAGTATTTACAAAGAGGGTAACTATTTTTTTCATCAATGTTTCCAGCTTGAGTGTCAGCATTCCTGAAGGCTCTTTAGTTGCTGTTGTGGGACAGGTTGGATCTGGAAAGTCATCTTTTCTTTCTGCTATTCTTGGAGAAATGGAGAAACTTGAAGGAACAGTTCAGAGAAGAGTAAGATTGTCTATCTGTCCCTCCATGCCCCCACCCTGACCCCCTCACCATTTGCAAATAAATTAAGCAAAATTGCTTTTGGAAGTGCCATTTTATCTTTTCATCTATTTATGATTGTAATAATGCTGGTAAATGAAGTTTCAGCACTTAATTCATTGAATCTTTAATCTTCAAAGAAAAATAACACGATGGCATTTTGTTAACTGTTTAACTATTTTTATTTGATTTCAACCAAAGTGACTGCAAAGCTATTCTCATTTTTAAGAATATGTGTAATTCAGTGCGAAACTCAGAAATATTTAAGTCATATTTTGAACCTAAATGTCAAATGTTTGCTGGCTGTGAACAGCTGTATGGACACGATCTATTTAGAGCTGTGATAAACTCTGCAGAATACAGTCATCCCTCTTGCAGTGGCTTATTGGTAGAGAAGATGCAGGATGTAAATACAGAAGGAAAAATGTAGCTTTAGGCAGAAATAGAAGTAAAGTGCTGGCTTTCCCAGTGATAGAAAATCCCATAGTTTAACTTACCTTGTAGTTACATAGGACAGTGAAAGTCCCCATCACAAAAGAAAAAAAAAAAGAGTTTAGGGAAGGTTTTTATACATTACATATATGCAGGAAGTTAACTTCTGATTTCAGAGTACAGTAATATTTTTCAATTTATATTGCTTGAGCCAAAAAATGTCAATGTATAGCCATGGTATCAGCTAATCTGTATGCAAGTGGATGTGGTAACACTAAAACATTTATCAGCCTTGAAAATCAGAGTAGAACAAAAACCTTCACTCCTGTGGAAATCTAGTGCAGTATCCTCTCATTGAAGAGAAAAGAAAATGAAGCTGAAGTGTTCTGAATCTGAGAGTAGTAACTAAATGGGAAAAAGAGCCTCTGTGTAAAATTTAATAATGAAGAAATGCCTCGAAAATGTATGTATACTGTAGATTTGTTGTAAAATTAATAGATTTTTACAGGACATAAGCTTATGTAAGAAAAGATCTAGGAGCATTACCGGTGATGATTGCTATCCTGTAATCTTAATTTTTAGGGGTTTATATATTCCACAGAAAGTTAGGTAAAAATACAGTCAGACTGTATGTTGATGCATACCTAATGTAGAGCCATTTTGCTGCACGTAAATATTACCTTTAAAAGATGTCACTGTTTGTCACTGAGATCTTTCACTGAAAGACTTTGTTTAAGATATGTACCAGCTCTGTCAGTTTTATTTGAAGTATGTGTTGTTATAGTAATTATCAACAATCTGTTGTATAGGAATATTAAACCGATCATTTTTTATTGGTCAAAATTTTAACACTTCAATAACGCTCAAGTTACCGAAGTAATGTCCTGTTATTTTGAGATAAAGCTAGAATAGCAAGCATATATTAGAATGCTATTTTTGGTGTCCAGAAGGCCCAATTAAAAAATGTTTCCAATTCTTTTTATTTAGGGTTCAGTGGCATACGTTGCTCAGCAAGCTTGGATTCAAAATGATAGTTTACAGGAGAATATTCTCTTTGGTGCACATCTAAATAGGTCATACTACGAGCTTGTCTTAGAGTCTTGTGCTTTACTGCCAGATTTGGAACAGTTACCGAAGGGAGATCAAACAGAGATTGGAGAAAGGGTGAGAATTTGAAGTGTCAGAAATTATATAATAAGTTAAGTTGTGGCTTTTTTATTTTAATATATTTATAATTAGTATTTATATTAATATAAATGTAATTATATATAATATATAATGTATATATAATTAATATTAATATTGGCCTTATGTCTGTAAATAATAGTTAATTTTCCACAGTGCATTGTATTTGCCCATTTTGAAATAAGATGTTAATCAACAAGGGGCAAAATTTGCTCTAATTACTTAAAAATCCAACTTTTAACTTTTCTATTTTTATAAATATTATAAAATTTACTTTGGTTACCTGAAAAATACAATGATGAAATTGACTATGATATGCTGGTCTTCTGTAGTATTTTGTATTAAAATGTGGATTTTGGTTTTCTTTTCTTAGGGCGTCAATATAAGTGGAGGGCAGAAGCAGAGAGTGAGTCTTGCCAGAGCTGTGTACAGCAATGCAGACTTGTATCTTCTGGACGACCCCCTATCTGCTGTAGATGTCCATGTTGGAAAACATCTTTTTGAGAAGCTAATTGGGCCTTCAGGCCTCTTAAAAAATAAGGTAAAGTAAGGAGGCTGCTTTTCAATTTGGTGGTGAACTGCTTTGTACAATGCAACAGACACAACGTCTCAGTAATTCTGCAAAAGTTCATCTCTTTCCTAATATGTTTTGAAAAATATTGTGAATAAAGAGGCTAAAAAGCAGAGCTGAATCTATCAGTTTAAAGCCTATCAGGTGGCCAAAGCGTAGGCAGAAAACGAGATTGAGAGCAGGCCTGACCTTGAAGTCTGAAAAAGTCATGTAACACTTGGTCATTTCTCCTTTGCTGGCAGTTGTTGAGGAGTGCTGTGATGTGCATATACAAGGCAGGGTGGAGCCCTTTGTGGTCACTCTTGATGCTTCCCTGCCATAAATAAGTTATAGCCAGTGTAAGTTATAGAAAGAAGGGCTTCTTGTTGACTAAGGAAATTCCCGAAGGGAATCAGAAGGAATAAGTCCTCTCATGTAAGATCTGTTAATGTGGGAAGGTAAGATGGATGGTAAAATATTCTCTCTTCAGTGCTATGAATTAGTGCAGATTAATCCTGCTGATGCCTGCAAAACACATGTATTATTGTGAAATACTTACTTAATAGGTTACTTGCTATGAAGTAAATGTCTTTTACTTCACTCTCTCCCTTCTTCCTTTTCTTAATTTATGTACTCTGTAGGTGATAGGTATCTGGCAGAAGAAAGAACTCTAGTAATGGTAGACTTCTAGGCAGATTTAATGGTAAGACTGTTAAACTACTGTATTGTAATATGTAACAGCTGTATTATCTACCTCTTCTCTTTATGATCTAATCTAAAACACCCCTGAACAGAAAACAAACATTAAGAAACAGGTAAGTACAAGTAATATCAAATGGCTGTAAGCATAAACAGTTTGACGTTACAGTTGACAATTTAAGGAGAAATGTAGTAAAGTGGGCAATAAACAACAGTAATAGTAATAAAGTAGAGAAATAAGCAAAATCTTTGAAAACTTCCAACTGATCATTCCAGCTACCGTAATAAAATGCCTACTTTTAATACATGCTTTTTTTTTTTTATATGGTGAAAAAGAAAATGTTGTGTTTCAGACTCGTGTATTGGTGACACACAACCTAACGCTCCTGCCTCATGCTGATCTTATAATAGTGATGGAAGAGGGCAAAATAAGTGAAATGGGGACCTACCAGGAACTCATATCAAAGAAGGCTAATTTTGTTGAGCTTATTCAAGTCTTTGGTGCAGAGAATAGAATTGAAGAGACAACCCCAAAGGAAGGTGAGAAGACTTGTGTACTGTCTTTATTTAGTATTTTTCCTTTTCATTCAAGCTTCCCAAAATATTCCTCAGCCCCTTCCTTACTGTTTCTGGAAAATGTAGAGCATTCCCATCTACATTTTGATTATAAACTAAAATAAAATTCAGGCTTTAGTGCCCTGACATCAAATGTTTTACTCTTTCAACTAAAGTATGTATGATCAAGCTGCTTTTTGCAGCTCTTTTCTAATCTGTGTACTGATGAATCACCTTGGAAAGTTACTTGATTCTGTTAAGGCTTTATTATTCAATAAATAACTAATGGACATTTCAAATTCTTCAAGTATATCCTTTATATTGGATGCTTCATATTTCCTTCACCTTAGAGTGCTGTAATCATGGCAGAAGGCATAGGAGAACACTGTCCATTTGTAGGATAAACAGTAAATGAAGCTGTATGTACTCTTAAAAGATACTTCCAGCAAACTAAACAAAAATGTCATAGTACCTTGAAAAAGCATACCTACAAATGATCTGCTTGGATTGGGACTCACTTCTGTACCTGAGCTGTTCCATATGTGCTCTTTATTGAGCTGTGGAAAAGAAATAGGTACATATTCAATGTAGTCTGTTTGACTTGATTTCATCATGTACTTTAGATGGAGATAAATTGTGAATATTTAATTTTGAGACAATGCATCTCTCCACATAACACAGAAGAGGACTCTTAACAGATAAGTGCCTACAGGTGGTTATAGTGCTGCTTTCCATTTAGAGTAGCAACTCTAATTTGAGTTTGTAGCACCCATCACAGTTAGGTGTGCTTATTAATTCAGGCCCTACACTGAAGCAAGCACTCTCAAATATTTGCTGGGGGTTGATGGGTAGGAGGGGAAAAACAGAACCGCAGATTTGCAAAAGGGCATTCTTGCGTTAGCTGTAGGGCTGATGATGTGAGGAAGCATATGCTATTCATGAAGGATGAGTAAAGACTCAAGGGAAGGGGAGCCAAGGTAACAAGGAGGAGAAACAATATATGGTGTGTTGCGATACAAAATTATACAAGAGAGGTACATGCAGCAGGATAGATGGATGTAGAAATCTTATAATTGTGTCTTTAAAGGTCTGTTGACTTAAATTAAATAAGTATGAAAAAGAAGAAAAAAAAATCCATTCCTGAAAAAATGTTGTTTCATTTTGTTAACACACAAAGAACAGAGAATTCAGTTTTCCAGCTAAGATGCAAGAATATTTTGAGATAAACACTAGTATTAATATTTGTAGGGAGTTATAAAATAGTGTTTTCAGTAAGAACAGAATTCCAAAGGTACTCTGCAAAGTTTCTCTGCTAATATAGTTGCTTCTGCTTCAGTGAAGATACCGTAGCAGAAAATACAGAATAGAGGTTCCTTTATGAAGTTTTAGATGGTATTTCTTAAATACTGTTAATTCTGAGTTCCTCCTTTCATACAGTCAAGCAAACTATAGTGTGTGGTGGTTTTACCCTGCTACGCAGCTGAACTCCACTACAGCTGCTTTCTCACTTTGCCTCCTCAAATGAAAAGAGGGAGAAAATACGATGGAAAGGGCTCAAGGGTTGAGATAAGGACAGGAAGATTATTCAATTATTGTCATGGGCAAAACAGACTCAGCATAAGGGAGATTAATGTAATTTATTGCCTTTCACTAGCAGACTATAGCAGTGACTAACTAAAAGCAAACTAAAACCACCTTCCCCCCATCCCCCCGCGTCGACCGGCCGCCCCCGCCCCTCCCCCCCCGAGCAGCGCAAGGCAACAGGGAATGGGGGCTGCAGTCAGTCCCTGATACTTTCTCTGTTTCTCCTTCATGGTCACCCCTGCTCCACGTGGGGTCCCTCCCACGGGATGCTGTCCTTCCCGAACTGAACCTGTGGGGCCTGTCCACAGGCAGCAGCTCTTCAAGAACTGCTCCCACATGGCTCCGTACCACGGGCTCCATCCCCCAGGAGCAAACTGCTCCAGCACTGTGATGGTTTTACTCGGGTGGGCAGCCGAGTTCCACCACAACCGCTCTCTCACTCCCCCTCCTCAAAGAGGAGTGAGGAGAAAATACGATGAAAGGGGCTCAAGGATTGAGATAAGGACTAGGAGATCATGCAATAATTATCGTGACGGGCAAAACAGACTCAGCATAGAGAGAAAGTAAGATTTATTGCTTATACTAACAAGCTAGAGAAGTGAGAAACAAAGGAAAGAAACCAAAAGCACCTTCCCCCCATCCACCCTCTTCCACCTCCTCCCCCCGAGCGGCGCAGGGGAACGGGGGAATGGGGGTCATGGTCAGTCTACAGCACTTCTTCTCTGCCGCTCCTTCTCGGTCACTCTTGTCCCCTGTGCTGTGGGGTCCCACCCACGGGATGCAGTCCTTGCTGAACTGATCCAGCGTGGGCTGTCCACAGGCAGCAGCTCTTCAAGAACTGCTCCATATATGGGTCCGTACCACGGGGTCCATCCCTTTGGAGCAAACTGCTCCAACCTGGGTCCCCCACGGGCAGCAGCTCCTGCCGGGTCACCTGCTCCTGCGTGGTCTCCTCTCCACGGGCTGCAGGTCCGGCCCGGAATCTGCTCTGGCAGGGGTCTTCCACAGGCCGCAGTCTCCTTCGGGGCACAGGCTCCACCGTGGTCTCCTCCACGGGCTGCAGCGTGGAACCCTGCTCCACCGTGGTACTCCATGGGCTGCAGGGGGACATCCTGCTTCACCATGGTCCTCACCACAGGCCGCAGGGGACTTCTGCTCCGGCGCCTGGAGCACCTCTCCCCCTCCTTCTTCACTGACCTTGGCGCCTGCAAGGCTGTTTCTCACTCCTCTCACCCTCCCAGCTGCTGAGTGGCGCAGCGGTTTTTTCCCTGTCTTAAATATGCTCTCACAGAGGCGCAAAACAACATCGCTTATTGGCTCAGCTCTGGTCAGCAGTGGGGCCCTTACCAAACATGGGGCAGCTTCTAGATCCTTCTCACAGAAGCCACCCCTATGGCCCCCCCTGCTACCAAAACCTTGCCATGTAAACCCACTACAAGCACGGGTCCCCCACAGGTGGCAGCTCCCCCCAGGCCCCCTGCTCCTGTGTGGGCTCCTTTCTACGGCCTGCAGGTCCAGCCTGGAATCTGCTTCGGCAGGGGTCTTCCACAGGCCGCAGTCTTCGTTGGTGCAGGTCCACCTGCTCCACGGGCTGCAGCATGGAGATCTGCTCCATGTGGGACCCATGGGCTGCAGGGGCACAGCCTGCTCCACCAGGGGCCTTTCCACAGGCCGCAGGGGAACTTTTCCTCCATGCCTGGAGCACCTCCTGCTGCAGTGACCTTGGGGGCTGCAGGGATGCTTCTCACTCCTCTCTCACCCAGCTGCTGTTGGGCAGCAGTTTATTTTCCCCGTCCTTAAATCTGCTCTCCCCGAGGCCTAACGAGCATTGCTCCCCAGCTCAGCTTTCACCAGCAGCGGGTCCCTTTAGGCGCTGGCTGGAGCTGGCTCTGACCTGACATGGGGCAGTTGCTGGACTCTGCTCACAGAGGCTGCCTCTTCAGCCGCACTGTTACCGAAACCTTGCCACGTACACTCAATACATAATATTACAATATATATATATATTTTAATATGCTTTCCAACTTCTCCCACATAGGGAAGATTTACTTTTTGTTTCTGTTCTACTATTTGGTCATAAATGTCTCTGTCTAGTGTAGTAGCTTTATCAAGACTAAAGTGACTTACACAATTCATAATTTAAAATAAGCCTGTTCATCACTTCGTCCACTTCTTATTTCTAAGTTCTTTCACTGTACCCATCCATGGTAAAATGACAGAAAATATTTTTCTATTTTTTGCTGTCACGGTCATTTCTTCAAAAGAAGAGTGCCAACTAGAGAGCAGTCTGAAACAAAGAGAATTGCGGAAGCTCAATCAGTAAGTATAAAAAGGCAGTAGCCATTGCCCAATTGATGCAATGCCAGAGACACCCTAAGTGCTTATACTAAAGGCTGTGGTGATACTCCACTGTGTAAACATGGGTTAAGACTGAATGCCCTTAGCAGTTGGCTGCACAGTATGTATCTGGAGCTCATCTTCTGTTTTAGTTGTATACAAAAGAAGTATAGTTAATGTACTAGATTATCGTATTATTACATGTACTAACGTACATGAGTTCAAGGGATCTGGTTCATGGGCTGCTTCTCTCTGTGAACCAAAGCGTATTAAGTGGGAGAAAAAGGGAGTTTCAGAAGTTTCTGATGTGGTTGCACTCACAGTTCCCTGGCGGCAGCTTGACTTCCTGATGTATTAACAAACCACTTACGTTCTTTGTTTTTCCCCTGTAGCATTATTTTTTTTCCACCTTCAAGAAATGAAGAATTTATTGAATTGAAAATGAAGAAATTATTGAATTTAAGAAACATTTGGACTGTGCACTTAGTCACATGGTCTAAACTTTTGGGTAGACCTGTGCGGTGCAAGGAGTTGGGCTTGGTGATCCTTATGGGTCCCTTCCAACGCGGGACATTCTATGATTCTATGATTCTGTGAAATCTTCTGATCTCTCAAGTAGGGGGATGAACTCCTTGATCAATTTGTAACGCACTATAGTGGCACATCTCCAGTGGCAGAGGATAGTGCTAAGTTCCCTGCAGTAGAACAGGCTCCACCTAACAAATTCAGACAATGCAGGTCACTTAAGCCTAACCACCTTGGTCCAGAAGTAGTAGAAATGGATAAGGCAAATAGCAAGACCTATTCCTTGGCCCAGACAAGGACTGAGACCCAAATTGTACCATAGCTGCATGCCTCGGAAAAGGACAATCTTACATTTCTAGCTGCAGAGTCGGAGCAAGCTGAATTTTATCTACATGTAATAATACAAGAAATTAAAAAGGCCATACCTAGGACTGTCTTCTGACCATAAAGTATTCTAACAGAAAAATCGAACATCAGAGGGCAGTTCCATATGTCCGTAAGAAAAAAAATACAAGATTTCATAGTAAATATTTCTGCTTAGACATAAATGGATGTACTCTTTGTATGCTTCACAAGATCTGACAGTGTGTTTCTTGTCTGCAGTTCTTCTTTTGATCAGTGGAAAATACTCACAAACAATAAAGAAAAAGTTGCTACTGGTGGTGTAAGTATCAATAATAGAAAAGACTTCAGCATTTATTTTTTGTTTAGTTGGTAGTTTTTGTTTTTTTTTTTACACATAAAAATACATACTATTTTTCAGTTCCACTTTTCTGTTTCTTGTTAAGGTTGCCTGACCTCTAATTCCTCATTTTAAAATGAATCTTACATTTTTTACCAGATGTTAAGTGTTTAGCTTGAGATTTCCTATTTTTATTATCTGCTACAGGCTGCATTTTCCTTTTAAATCTTGGTTCAGTCTGTTTTATATATTTCAGAAAGAAGAATATTAAAAAAGCTTTTATCCCCATTAGGAAAATAATCTGTCTCATCTTTAGGAAGTTTAAATATCTGTGTGCTGGAGCAGAAACTAGAAATTTTGCATGGTAATACTGCTGCAGTATTGCTTTTTTTTTTAGAAATGCACTTTCTGCATTCCCCATTAAAAAAAATTCCAGTTGCTAAGGAGAAGCAAAAGAACAAGTGAAATAGAATGTGGGGAAGGTCAAAAGTTCCAGGGAACCAACAGGTGAATTAAAATAAGAATAGGAATGTGGAGGAAGACTGAGTTTCCAGAAGGAGTTAGAGAGAAGCACCTGGGGAAACAAACAAACAGAACAACAAGAAAAAGGAGTTTGCAGAAGGAAGACAGAAGAGTTTGTGCTAAACAGAGCTCATTTCCCCGTGGACTTTGTAAGAAAATCAAAGAATCTACCATTATTCTGCTGCTATCAGTTCAGCCTTTCAAGTGGCCTAACTGTGAATTTCTCCCCATTAGTCCTCATCTATACTAAGAATGGAAACTTTATCCTGCTGTCACTAATTCCCATGGCTCCAATAGCCCATGGTGTCAATTATAAAGTTCCTAACTCCAACAATGGAGTCATATTTGCTTTAAACAGGCTGCTCAGGTATTGCATACTCATTTTTTTGTTTATTTCCTGTTTTTCTTGTTGGTGGTAGTGGTGATTTTTAATTTGTTTGTTTGTTAGTAATCTGCATATCAAAGGTTTTCTTGTGACACTGGCAGGTGTCACAAGCAAGATTGCCTAGGATACGTATGATTAAAAATGAATGCAAAATCAGACAAAACCTTTTTACAGTATGGTTTTATACACCTTAGTTATCAGATTTAATTAAGAAATTCTGTAGATTTAATCTGAATGTAATGTATTCAGTTCCCATTGTATAATGTGTATTTGACTTCAACAATGGTATTGATTTTAAGAGTAACTCCTTGTATTCTTCTTACCATTAATTATTATTTAGATGAAGCTGTCAGTTGTTTTAAAATATCTCCAGGCCTTCAAGTGGCAATGGATGTGGCTGACCATAGCTGCTTATTTAGGACAAAATGCACTAGCCATTGGACAAAATCTGTGGCTTAGCACCTGGACTGCAGAGACAGCAAAAGCTAGTGATTTCACTGAATGGAAATGGTCACAAAACTACAAACTTGGTATTTATGGGCTTTTGGGATTATTACAAGGTAAGCTTGTAATTTATGACTGTTTTCCCACCATTTGCTGACACTGATCTACCAAAATGTTTATTACTAAAGAAATAATCTGGCTGTTCCATAAACAGAATTATGTGCAACACTCTAATTGTTTAACCTGAGAGAGGAATAGTAGAAGAGAGATAAAGCAATGTGGAAGAAAATGTTATTTAATTTTATGATACCTCTGTGAGTTCAGTAGCATCCAGGTGTAACCTAATGAAGTTATGCTAGCATCTCAGTGAGAGAGGCATGCTTACTTGAGACTTAATTGCAGGAAGGACATACATTTTACCACTTTGTAAAAAGTATCAACAAAATGCAAATACATCAATTTGTAGAAATTAAGGTATGAAGTATGGATTGGTCACCATGGTAGAATACAGGGACGGAAATAATCTCCATCTCCTCTCCCTCTCATACCATTCATACTGTCTTTTAATTTATCCATTCCCAAGGTCTTCTTGTTTGCTGTGGTGCCTATGTGCTCACCAGGGGCTCCCTTTGTGCTTCTCGGGAGTTGCATCACCAGCTGTTAGACAGCGTATTGCACCTTCCTCTTCAGCATTTTGAAACTAATCCTGTAGGTCAGATCATCAATAGATTCACAAAGGTAAAGGGAAAACTGATGTATTTTCTGTTTTAAGAAAATGAAGCTTGAGTGACTACAGATTTAATCCCACTTAGTACTGTTGAAAAATGAAAGATTTCAAAATAAATGAATGCATTATCTAGCAGCTGAAAACTGCTTCAGTGCATAAGAATGGCAGAACTGTCTCTGGCTATTTTCTTTAAAAAAAATATGAAAACTTATTATTAGCAAAAGTTGCATGGACCCTATCTACAATCATTAAGAAGCCATTCATCAAACATCACTCTTGCAGAGTAACAAGTTTTCCAGGCCTAAATCTGATATGTTGTTGTTGTTGTTTTTTAATACAAGCTGTTTGATATTTTATTGCAAATCAGAATCAAATGATATTGCCAAAAACAATTAATACATCAAATTCACATTCTCTGTGGTATATAGACTTGCAGTATATGTGTTTTCTGTTTTTGTAGAGCTTTGACTTAAGCTGGAACCTCTAATGCACAAACAGATGATATTTACTATGACTTTAATACTTCGGAGTCTTGTCATAACTAGGTTGTTTCAACACATTACAGATTACTTCAAGTGCACTAGCTGTCAAAAACTATTTTTTAGACGAGACTAAGGCTGGCTGTGTAATACGCTAAAATACCAGTTGATGTAGATTTCAGTCAAGCCCCTAGTCTTTTGTAGCATTTCATTATAAACTGGATTTGAAAAAGGTTTACTGTATACAGTGGGAGATTAATAATATTGCAGTACACATCAGAATTATTAACATAGAAGAGTTAGGATTTGAACTCATGGCCTGATTTCCAGTCTGAAATGCTAAATGCTTAAGTCATAAGCTAAATAGTAGCAAATAGCAAAATAGCAAGAGCGGTCACTTCTTGACTTCATGCACCATACATCTGTTCTCTGACATACCATGAGTCCTCTATCTACTTCACTTTTAGGCAAAAAATGATGATATATTAATAAATTTCATTAGGATGTAATCGGGGAAGGGCAATCCTGCCAACTTTTATTGAGGATATTTTAGTTTGATTCCGGTTTTAAAGGATGATTTCTTGAAGTCTGCAGTGCAATTTACTCAGAAAATCTTGATTCTTCTATGCATTGTTACAGGACTTATTTATAGTAGACATACGTTTCCATTACTACTTACGAACTTGGCTGAATTGTACACTGGATGTTATTGGAACCA
Organism: Nettapus auritus; assembly: GCA_011076525.1. Taxonomy (NCBI): domain Eukaryota; kingdom Metazoa; phylum Chordata; class Aves; order Anseriformes; family Anatidae; genus Nettapus; species Nettapus auritus. Next base: position 101,976,250 of record CM021765.1, read on the forward strand.
TTCTAGTTATCACATTCGCCTCACCACTATTCATAGTGGCAGTTATTCCCCTGGGATACTTGTATTTTACTATCCAAGTAAGTTCATTAAATTTTATAAGGATTTCTAGATGTATAAAATGTTCAAAACAGTCAAAGGTACTGACTGAAATTATTACTTGCAGTGAAAAAAAAAATCTATAGAATACATCTGAACTTGCTTTCAGAAAAAAAAAAAAATCATGCTTCTTAGAAGGAAATGAGTACACTTCTTGAATACATCCTGTAATACTTGTGAACTTTTAATGGTTTATATTTTTCTTATATTTTTCCTTTCCTAGCAAGATACAGTATTGATGTAGCTCCCATTAAGAAATTGATGATATTACCTGAAAAAATGGGCATATGTTACAGAGAAAGCTGAAAGCTGAAGAATAATGCTGAGCAGTATATGTAAAAATAGAATGATGCCTAAACTACATGTGATATTTTTTGGCACAAGTGTCACTTATGCTACTAAGAAGCCAAAAGATAGTCTTAGAAGGACTAATGTTTACATTCCTGCTTCTTGATGTTCAAAGTACAGTATGTAATTAAGACCTTAAATATTTTAAAAATAACAATATAGATGAATGAAAAGAGTGCCTGGATTCAGTCCCTGTTGAGGAATTTACATACAGACATTATTACATTAAAGAAATAAAGGACAATTTTCATTTGAGTAAGAAAGAGGACAATCTGATTTAAAAATGTATATGGAAATTTTAGATGGTTGCTACATACCTCTTGTAGTATAGCACATTTTCTATAGAATTTGAAAATGATGTTCTCTTACTCTTACTCTACCCAGTAACATATATTGCAGTTATGTTAGCATTACAATGTTGGTGTATCTGAAGACACAGACTGTTTTTCTATGTAGAGATTTCCGACTTCTTCATATTCAAAATTTACAGGAATTACTTAACAGATTTAAAAGAACTGGAAATAAATATGGCAAATATTTCAAAAAGTGTAAGATAACACAAAATTATATTAAAGAAACAGTAGCAACTTAAAGCCTTTTTTTTTTTGTACTGTTTTATTAGCGATACTACATAGCAAGTTCACGACAAATTCGACGACTAGCAGGAGCGTCACATTCTCCAGTTATCTCCCACTTCAGTGAGACTGTCCTAGGAAGATCAACAATTAGAGCATTTGGCCACCAGGAGAGATTCATTAGAAAAAACTATGATGTTGTGTATGAGAATTTAGTTTACTTCTACAACAATGTCATCTCAAACAGGTACTTTACAGCAGTTATGCATCTCTGACTGAGACCTTTGCATGTAGAATTCCAAAGCCATGTGGTACCTTTAGTCAGAGTAAACTCACTTGAAAAACCAAAGGATAAGAGCAATTTATCCAGCACTGTTTGTAATGAATGCAGAGATTTTGTGTAAGCATTGGGACGATTTCTTCTTTATGTCCCAGAAGCTAGCAGATTTTTGAAAAAATATGTATGTATTGTCTAGGATGAGTGTTTCCGAAACCACCACCACAACAAAAAGTTTACTGATAGGTCATGGGCATGGACTGTGTACTAACTACATTGCAACTATAACTGTTGCTATGTACAACAAGCCTACAAGCTTCTTGCAAGCATATGAACAAATCTAATTATGTTTCAGTAGTTCACATGATAGAAAGCTAGTCTATACCTAGAGCACAAGTTGATTCTGAGAGTGGAATCCTTGTTCTTAAAGAAATAAGTTCACCTCCCTCATTTGTGATTCAGTTCTAGGTAGTGATTAGTAAAGAGAAGCTTTTCAGTTCTAGTTTTCACTCATATACCTGAATCTTTTCCAGATAGGAAGAGGAGGAAAGTCATATAAGTAGTGAAGAGAGCACTAGTCATTAGTGGAGAGACTGCATTTTTTTCTTATCTGTGTTACTCATTGTAGACATCATATTCCCTCCACAGTCCATCTGTAAAATAGGAATGGTGGTACTTACGTGTTTTCCAAAGCAGGTTGAGAGACTGATCTCAAAGAGCCACTATATTAGCAATATGTTCACTACAAACTACAAAAAATCCGTAAGGAACTCACTTTTTTTCTTTGCCTTGATTGCTGCAGGTGGCTGTCTGTCAGGCTTGAATTTCTAGGCAATTTAATGGTATTCTTTGCTGCCCTGTTTGTAGTACGGGCTGGAAATACAGTCAGTTCTTCTACCGTGGGTTTATCAGTATCATATGCTCTAAATGTAAGTAATAGTATGTATTTTTTTGCTGCTATCACATTGCATATTAAAAGGGAATAACGCTTACAGTGAAGTTGAGTATATGAATATATACAGCAGCAAGAGCAAAACTAAAGGCATGAGTAGAACAGAGCATTCCTGTAAGTCCCATTAATTCTGGGAAGCTTCACATTAATTATTTTTCCATTTCTGAATTTAGATTAAATAATAATTATTAAAGAATATTTAAAAATCAAATCAACTATATATGGCTTACTTTTAAGTGTTGTATTAAACCACCAAGAATAAGAAGCCTAGCAATTTTCAAATGTATTTCATATTTGATTTCTTGTTCTTAATCACTTACTGAGTATTGTGTGGGAATGCTTACTTAAAAGCTTTTTAAAATCATTTACTTTTTGCACTGTGCTTGTGAAAATAATACGTGAAAGCTACATTAGGAATTTGTCCTGTAGTAAGGTAAACTGATAAGCTGCTAGTTAAAATAAGGCTTAAGAATTATATATATTCAAACTAAGCATCTTTAATCCTGTGATGCTCGGGACCCTATTGGAGTCCAGATTCTCACTGTTTTAAGCGCTTCAGAAACAGAGCTGACAGATACTAAATGAGAGAGAATAAATTACCTATCATCTACATCATGCCCAATTCACAAGAATTCCCTTGTCTGTTGTTCTGTCTCTATCATCAACGAGTATATAATGATATAAAGGAGATTATTCAATTACAGGTACTGCACAGTGTTTCACTTTCATCTCATGTCAAATTGACACCATTCTCTATTTGCACAGAAGGCATCTCAAAACAAATTTAAAATAATACATCTTTTGGCTCACTTTTTTTCCTATAGAATTGGGAGTATCTGGTGACAGAATTGTTACCTACTCCGTTATATAGAATTGGTACCAATTGGGTCTGCAGAAGCATTCCCCGTGTTTGAAGACAACAAATTTGGCATGCACAACAGACCAGATATGTATCTCCACTATAGATTCTTTGCTCCATGTTGCTGGCTTACTTTATCTAGGAAATTGTGCAATATTGTACCCACAATATGAGCCATATATGTTCTTCTTTCAATATATTATGCAGTTACCGTGCACTTTCTGTTGATCTTGAAGTAGTTTCAGATCTCTGGAGCTGTTATGTTAGTGAAAATTAACAGTAGCCATTGGGCAGTCTGACAGCAGACAAGAAGTGCTCAGAGGAACATTCAGATCAGTGATTTTCGAAGTGGCAATTCCTTTGGCATGCTGCTGTTTTCTGTATACTTTTTGGCTTCTGTGATTAAGCATCCAGCCTAGGAAATTATTCAATTGGGGATAAATTTTGAAATCACTAAGCTGTATAATAGTATACTTAAATTTTTACATTCTACAATGTAACTTTGTTCCCCAGATAATTCAGAGTCTCAATTTTTGGGTGCGTAAAGCATGTGAAATCGAGACCAATGCAGTTTCAATCGAAAGAGTTTGTGAATATGCAAACATGGATAAAGAGGTGAGCACTCTCATTGGAATGGTAAATATGGTAAATAAGTATTTAAGTTGTGTGCATAGAAAATAACTTACATTTAATATTGCTGAATGGTAATATCAGGTTATAATTTGTTATTACATACTTTGTCATTTTTTTCCATTAATATGCATATTCTTCATTACATATATAGTCATAGCAGCTTTATTATTTTTATTTTGACCAGTAAATCTCTTGCCATCCTTCTTAGTAGTAGATTTTATAGAAAGACTAATGGAGCTATATCTCAGGTCAATGTTTTATGCTATGTGCAACCACAAAGGGTATTTTAAGAGGGACAGACAAGGAAGAGAGCCACTGTGGTGGTTTTACCGTGCTGGGCAGCTGAACACCACAACCGCTCTCTCACTCCCCCTCCTCAGATGAGGAGGGAAGGAATTAAAGGAAAGAACAACTCATGGGTTGAGATAAGGATAATTTAATTAAAGGAAAAAATATATATATATATATTTACACATATATATGTATTAAGGAAATATTATTAATTAACAATTCAACTAAAGGGAAAAAAGGGAAAGGGGGAAAGGGAGCAACAAAACAAAACAAGTAAAAGCTATGTGGAAGTGCAGAGGAAAGAAATTATTCTCTACTTCTCGCAAATGAGCAATGCCTGACCACATCCTTGAAGCAGGGCCTCAACGCACATAGCCAGTGTTCGCAAGGAGGACAGACGTTTTCGCAACGAAAACCCACCCCTCCCCTCTTCCTCCTTTTCCCACCTTTTATTGCTGAGTGTGACATCATATGGTATGGAATATCTCTTTGGTTGGTTTAGGTCAGCTGCCCTGGTGATGTTTCTTTCTCACTTTTTTGCCCACCCCCCAGGAGGGTTGGAGAAAGTCCTGATGCTGTGCCAGCACTTCTCAGCAGCAGACACAACACTGGTGTGATAACGCTGCTGTGCTAGCTCCAAGTGCAGAGCGCGGCACTGTCTGGGCTGCTGCAGGGAAAGTTAACATCCCAGCCAGACCCAGTACAGCCATTCCAGATCTCTTAATGTTATTCACCTCAGGCATTTGTTTTCTAAAGCAATTGGCCTTGGTTATTGTACTTTTCTGAAAGTGTCACCCATATTGGAGAAATAAGAGCCTTGGTCTGTTGTGGAAACAAGTCTGTCTTCTAGGTCTTCATTTTCTTTTACCCTTCCCTATGTTTCTGCTTCTTCACCTTTGTTCACATCTCTGTTCTCTCTTACTCCTTAAAATAAAACGTTTCTCATTAAGTATGTATTTGAAATATCTGGGAAATTGGGCATCAGATTACATTCAGGTCCACACCTGTCAAATGATGGAACAGATAATAGATTATTAGGAATTATGCAGTTAAACTTTAAAATGAGTGTGTATGATTAAAAAGAAAAAAAAAAAAAATGGAATGTTGTTGCTGCCCAGCATCTGTTAAAGAAATTTTTCCTTCCCTTGTATCACACTCGAATTATCATAAACTTACTGGGATTTCTAGAGATGTATATAATTTTCCTACTGTTTTCATTGACTTGTGACACATTTACTATCATAAACTGAAATTACAATGATTTTAATTCCAGGAACCATGGATAACATCAAAAAGGCCACCAGTAGGGTGGCCCGATAGAGGAATAATACAGTTTGTAAACTACAAAGCTCAGTACAGGAAGGACCTTGGTTTAGCTCTGAATGACATCTCTTTTCAGACACGGAGTAAAGAGAAGGTATTGTATGTAATAAGAAATAAATCCAAAGTACAAACTTCCGTTTCTGAACTTTTGACTTCAAAGATATTTCATATGAAGAGACACCAATATTACATATAGCAAGGTTATGTTGAACAGGGAAAATGTTAAGTAGATAAGACATTAAAGAAATAACACATGAAAAAAGGAAAAGTACTTTTCTCCTACTCTGCAGAAATTCTTATCCCTGTAAGAAACTGAGATGATGTTTCATTCTCTGTCCCTCCCCCCATACTTTGGGAAAAAATGTTTTTGAATCTGAGTTAAATGTTTAACTTTTATTCACTTGGAAAAAAATACATAGTGGAAAAACACTACAGTTAAAACACTTTTAGAGTTTATGCTATTTTATTATATGCCAGTCTGGTGCTTGTTTTTAAGATTAGTCCTTAACTGTTCTAGATCTTTTTCCAAGCCTTAGTAGCTGCAGAGGTGAAGACAGTAAATCATCACGGGCAACTAATGCTATTCATGAGAGCGGCAGCCCAACAGTGCTATGTAGTATTAGAGTGAGGTGGTTTAGTAGAGTTAGATAAGGAAGATGTAAACTCATTTGTTTCCATGCTGTTTCAGTGCTTGTACGAAAAGGTGCTTTCTTGAGTAGGTGATCCTAACGTGAACCTTCTCAGGAGAGCCTTACTCTACGAAAAGTGAATAATCACATTCCCAGTTAGATTTTCCAAATGAATTCAGCAGTTTTAAGGAAGATCCAAATTTGAAATTAAAACTCTTGTCCACTGTGCTGAATATTTATGTAGAAAAATATGTATGCTGCCGGATTGGTGCTAATCAGCTCTGGTTTGGGAACAAGGTGTAGTCTTGAGTCATTGGTTTGAGCTGAGGAATGCTAAATGGAAGGTAAGGGATAAGGAATGGCTTCTCACTGAACCAGGCATAGGCTAGATTGTGAGTCGAGTGTTCCAGAAGTGAGTTTTAAACAGTTTTATCCACTTAGAATATTGCTTGTTGGTAAAAGAAACTGAAGTTTTGTACTGGAAGTTAAAACTGTATTTGCTAGTCACTTTTCATATACAATGTACAGCATAGAAAGTTATAATCTTTATCAGAAAACTTTCCATTTCAGGTCGGAATTGTTGGAAGAACAGGAGCTGGTAAATCAACGCTCACAAATTCTTTATTTAGAGTTCTAGAGGGATCTGAAGGCAAAATAATTATAGATGGAATTGATATCTCAACTATTGGACTCCATGACCTACGCAGAAATCTTAACATTATTCCACAGGTGAGATGTGTTTTAGAGATTACTGTGTTTTTTATTATTATTGTTATTAATAGTAATTATTATTTTACTCACAAGATATTTCAGGTTGTATTTTGTTTGCTTGTTTGAAGAATATGCACAAGATCTCATACCATTGAAATAGTCCTTTTTGGCCACTTAGCTCTCAAAAGTATCGCTGTTCTGCTTGCATGTAACTTGCTAGTGAATGTTGGCCTTTTGCAATCTACCTATTGGGTTACAACGCACTGACTGCACTTACTCGAGAAGTCTGTTCGCTGCCTCTAAAAACACCAGTTCTGTTTATAAATCTGTGCAGCTATTCACATGTTGCCAAGTACTTATATTTGCCCTCTTAAGAAAAAGGCTTTTGTGTGCACCGAGAAAAGTTTCAGACTTGATTAAGACTGTAGAGACAAGCATTCAGTAATTATGGAGTACTGCAGGTAACCCATACCCTCATTTGTGCTCTTTCCTGGCATCTTCTAGTCTACATATACTTTTCCAGATATCCCAACATATTCAGTGCACAGAAGCTAGTGAATGTGCATTCGTGCAATAATTGCTTTTGTTCTCATTGCTAAATACTTGACATTTTCTGCAGGGAAACTAAGAAAATTTCACTTAAAAACATGGCCTTCACATTTTTCTTAATTGTGTTCATGAATGTAGTACCCAGTGCTTAACAAACCCGACAATACTAATATTTTCATATGTTGTTTCAGTTGCCAGATGCTGAGCAGGTCCTCAGTTAGCCATTGAATGAGTAGCACAGAGTATGCATATGAAATCTGTTGCTCTTTGCATTAATATAGAGCTTAGCATGCTGAGACCCAACATGATTTTGTATTTCCATCCATCAACTTCAAAACATTACAACTTCCCTCACAAAGCTTCTTTTCCAAGATTATTCGTGCCAGTTTCGTTTGTTAGTGTCAGGATACAGCATACTCTTTTAGGTTTGTGTTGGAACAGTGCACTCAAATTTTGCTATTATTTAGGACCCCGTCTTGTTTTCTGGGACGCTGCAGTCAAACTTGGATCCACTTGGAAAACACTCTGATCTTGAACTGTGGGAAGCACTGGAACTGTGTCACTTAAAGGGTTTTGTTGAGTCACTCCCAAAGAAGCTCCTTCATGAGATTTCAGAAGGTGGTGAAAACCTCAGGTATATAAATAAGCAAGTGCTGTTGTAGTTATTTACTGATCCAGTAAAACTATTTTCCTAACGGATAACTGAGTACAGAAATTATCAGTATAAAAATTACAATTCTCCATGCTGAGTTGAATTTTTCCAGTAGTAAGTGTTTCCTTGAGGTGACCAGCTGGCACAACTGCATGAAGTCTTAGGGCCTGTACTGAAGGGAAGCAGAGGAGGTAGACTAGTTTCAGCTCAACTGTATGAATGGATGCAAAGGGACAGGGGCTTCATACACCACCTAGTTAGATTTAGACAGAAAAGGATTAATTCATTTAAACAAAACAAAACAAAACTAAACTAAACTAAACTAAAATAAAATAAAACAAAGAAAAAAGGCAAAACTGGGGAGAGCTTAACCATTTGCTTTATTTGCATAGGCAAAGCAACTCATCTTGTAGAACATTACACCATAGATATCTATGGGATGTGACACTGGAAACAGAAGGACTCTGAGAGACAAATAGTTAAGCTTTCAGCAGCAAAGGGGCAGTTCATAATTTAAATGGAATGTATTGACAATTAACTTGAATGTTTAGGATGGATCATATTTTTTAGAAGTATCTAGAAGGCATACACCAGAAGTAACATACAGCAATATCCAAACTTTTACTTTGAATGTTATTAAGTGGTTTAGTATTCAATCCAGCCTCTTCAGAGTCCCCATTATAATATGAGTATCAAAGCTGAGGGCAAGACTAAGTTTAAAAGTTGCACCTGAGCTTCTACTTCTGCTCAAAACTTCAAAAATGAGAACAGTTTATCCAGCCTTTGTACAAGTATGAAGTGTTGTTGAGGATGATAAAACAGATAGGCTCCATACTAGTTTCAGCTTGATGTCAATTGGATCTGCTCCAATGTTTAGGGCTAAGCAGTGAGGAAACATCTGTCTCCCCTTCTCGAAGTGCCTGACCCGAACTTCTCATATATATTTTTAACAGTGTTGGCCAGAGACAGCTGGTGTGTCTGGCCCGTGTTTTGCTACGAAAGACAAAGATCCTGGTCCTCGATGAAGCAACAGCTTCTGTTGACATGGAAACAGATAACTTGGTACAGTCCACCATCAAAAGAGAATTCTATAACTGCACAATATTAACTATAGCACACAGGTTACACACAGTCATGGATTCAGAGAGGTAAGTTTTGATATGCCATTTTAAAAAGAGATGTCTTCTTTTAAATGCTTATTTTCAGACCTACAAAATTTTACTCTAGCACTTTTTACCTTAGTATCAGTATAATCTATCACATAAGACTTGCTGTCAATATGAATTAAATATTGATGACTTGTGTTCTATTTCCCCATTGTAATTAGAGAATGATTTTTTTTCCTAATTAGATGCATGTATAAGCTACTGTTGTGACCACTTAATTCTCTAGAAAAAAGGGACTGACTGCACTGTAGAATTTTTACCAACTTTTTTTTTTTTTTTTTAAACCAAGCAAGCAAACATTCCCTTTTCAAAAGGCTTTCTTAATATAGGCATTCCTAGCTTGAGAAACCAATGATATTCCTTGCAAATAAGAGTTTCAGTTAATATGTATTTGTTGTATGGCTGGAAAGTATGGTTGAACAGCACAGTTTTTTCTCTCCTGTAATCTTCATGTTTTTGTATTGTAGAGTGCTTGTTCTGGATGCAGGAAGGATTCTAGAATATGATACACCAAATAATTTGTTACAACGAAAAGGTGCCTTTTCTGAAATGGTTGCAGAGGCTGGAATAACAAGATAAAGAAAACTAATGAAGATACAGATTCCTTATACCGGTAAACGCTCAAAAGATAGGTGGCATGCCTGATGTTATGAAATAATTAACTTCTTGTAAGCTCTTGACAGCATTGCTTGTTACTACACCTACACTCTGTATATATTGATCAGGTTTCTGAAATTAATTTTGGTTTTATACAAATCACTTTTTTGATCATCTTGGCACTGGACCAACACAATGAAGCAGTAATTTTCATGGCATATTTTAAATATCGCAATAGTAAAGGTGGATTTAAAATAAATTTGGCTGTTCACAGTGTTTTTATTAAGAAATAGTGCTTAATTAAATTGCTTGAATGTTATGCCCATTTAGTTAATACATTCTTGTATGACTGTGAATATATAAAACACCAGGTTTGCTTATTGTATGAACAGAGAGGCAGATCTCCCTTGATGCTGGTTTTTAGGACATATTTATTTTCTTTGGGAATAACAAATAATTTTGCTATAATTTTGGTAATAATTTTATTCGCTTATACTTTGGTAATTGAGGCAACAAACTTGCCCTGTTAAGTTGATTTTTATGTTGACTTTGTGATTTTTGAATAACTGAAAAATGATTTCAAACAGCTGAAAAACATGTACAAATAATTGAGCATTACAAAACCAGATTTTGAAAGAATCCCATGAAAATGGGGTCAGGCACAGCTATTTGCTAGTAAATCTTAATGCAAACCTCAATACTGTTTAATGCTGTACAAAAGGTTATGCATATTTACTCAAAGTGTCAGTTAACCATGCCTATGCTTCTGTAGGCCACGTGAATATTGCCTTTTTTACTATACACCCTAAGATTCTTCAAATTCAATACCAATGGTGGGAAGGAATGGGTTAAGATCAGAAGAGGATGGGATGAGAACTGCAGACTGGTGAGGAGGGTTGAAAACATGCTCAAGTGACCTTGCAGCTGTGATGACAAAGCCTGGAGAGTAGGAAAACACATGTATCATACCTACTGCTGTTAATCCTGTTTGACAAGCAGCACATCCACATACAGATAACACAGGTGTTTGGTAGACTCGGAGGCACCTGATCAGACATGCTCGAGCTCCCTGCCTTCGGACAGAGATCAAAGGACAGTGAAGATCAGAGCACAGTGGTAAACTGCACCTGTGCAAACCCTTGATACATAAACAGGCATCAACAGCAGGCCTGTGACCCTCTTGCATGGCCCAAGCTTAGTGTTGCCTGCATCCCTGTGTGTGCCTCAGACCTGGGTCTGTGGGCATCCCTGCTGCCTGCGCTGACTCACCACACCAACTGAAGTAAGCAAACCCAAGTTTGCAGTTTTAGAAGGGTGGTGAGAAAGGAGGGAGACTTTCTGAAGAGATTTCCTCAAAGATGTTGTTCTACTACAATGAAGGTTAAAAAAAAAAAACAACAAAACACCACCTTCTCTATGCTCTCCTGACAGCAAAACAAAACAAAGTCTTCCTACATTTAAGACAGTACTAGTTTAATTGGCTACAAAACACAACTAAATATACTACAGCTTGCACAAAGCTATTAGGAGAATATAATGATTTTAGAACCCATTAGGAACAATCCAAACCAGGTAATTACAGTTTTCTGACAGTTCTAAAGAGACAGTTTCTCAGGAGAGAGAACAGCTGCTTGTTTTTCATCTTTTTTTCCTCTTTTCTTCATCTGAAGCCAGCTGTGGCTTTCAAATAGAGCAGAGCCTTCCATGCAAACATTTAATTTCTTTCGCCACAACATTTAACGTGCCCTAGGCAGGCTCTTCTTGGGTCCTCATCTCTTACTCACCTTCACACTCCCCACCAAACGCACCCTTTCCTAGAAGAATCAGAGGAGAAACTGGAAGGGACCAAAGTGGGTGCTATTTGTCAACGGGTAAGCATATTTTAGGCTTTATGCTAGGATAGGTAAAAACTTCAGCACTCAGAGACCAACTCATTTCATAAAGTGCACAGAAAATAGTCTGAGGGCTTGCATCAGTGTGTGGTAATTTTACTTAGGTGAAGAGATTTCTATACTTACTGGTGGACTGGTATTTGGAGAAAGCTGCAGAATGAATAATTGCCAAGTCTGAGAGAAAACAGCCTTAGGGTAGGCAGGAAAAGTCAATTTGCAGGAGGAGCATCACCCAGCGTCTGCAGTCTCTACTGTCTTCACAAGTTTGATGTCAAAGACAGGGAGTAACTCTAAGAAATGGTAACTCTGGTAGACGTTCCCTACCTCCAGACTGCAGCTGCTGACCAAGACAGGAAAGGTCTGTTCCTGCCCAGTGTCCTGTGATCCAGGAGGCAAGATACAAGGAACATAAGAGTAGGAGTGGTGGGAGCTGCTGCCACTCCCCCAGGAGCAAGATCATCATCACTGCTTGGCCTCCTCTTTTTTTCACAAGGGTTTTGTGACATATTAGCATTTCTGCATCTCTCCCAGTCACTCCTTGCTTTCCCTTGTACCAAGGTGCAATCTTTTTTCTCATTTCTGTTCATCCACCCAAAATAGCAGCTTCAGGAGCCAGAGATTTTTCCCCTCCCACCTCAGTTCCTAATACTCCACTGTGTCTCCTCCTAGAAAAGATCTGTCACTTCAGGCCGTAGAAACCCCTTGACAAATTGGAAGATTATAATCTCACCCTCTAAGCTCCAAAGTAATTCAAGGAAGAAATAGAGAAATAGTGCTGTTAAAGTATTTCCATGAGAAATTGAAACAACAGATTGAAAGGACAGAAAATGCTTTTAATAAAAAACATTTTAAAAGGTTACTTATAAAATGCATTTCATCATCTGCACTTAGAAACAATTCAGGAACATAAAATTAGTGAGGCATCTTATACTTTCAGAATTTCAATTCACAATACAAGCTTTAGCTATATGGATTTTTTGCACATCTAACACCACAGGCAACCATATTCAGACTTCAGGGACAGTCTGTAGAAAGATTTCAGCCTTCAAATACCAATTTGTTTAAACGGAGACTTTTGATAAGCAGTACGTGTGCATACCTGGAAATGTCTGTTTAGTACAGTGTTCTACTCATCTAAAATGTGATGGTTTGTGCCAAAATACAGTATAAAATCAAATAAATAACTTGACCACATAATTCAGAACAGTTATCTAATAAATAAGGACGCATTGTGAGATATCCAATGTACAGTAACTTATTTACTAAAACAGTCTGTATTGAAATCTGAACGAATAAATACCCGAACAATGACTTCCCCTTCCCTTGCAATTCCCACATTAACACCAGAGGTTGTTTGTAATTATTAAACTCCTCCGTACTAAAGGACTATGCTAAAGAAAAAAAAGCACTTGATTTATTTGCATTTAAGAGTTTAACAGTTTAAAGGTACTCCCACAATTCTGCATAATTTGCCCTGAAACTGCTAAAATCTTTTAATTTTAGCTCAACTGCAATGTTTCAATTCACTGCATAAAATGAACAGCTGCATTAAAAACAAAACAAAACAAAAAAACTACTGAACACCTACTAAAACTCCAGTACACTTTGACATGAATTTTTAGCAGGACAGAAAAAAGGCCACCATGACTCCAAATACTTTGGAATATATGTTGAATTATGTATATACACATGTAGGTCTGTAACGCAAAGGCCCCAGACAGCAACTGCATGTGAGCACTGTCCTGTATATTGGCATTCATCCTTGATTTCACTGAAGAGACTTCTTTCAGCTCAGGAGTTTTAGTTCTATTCACCATCCCTTAGGATCCACTTTTTTTTTTTTTTCCATAACTGCACAAATTTTCTTTTGAATACATTATCACATTACTGGATGTCCCATACAGACAAAGGCAGGGTCACTTTCAAATAGATACAAAGGAAGAAAAAAATCCTCAAAAATTCACTTTGGTTTTCAACTCAGTGAAATTAAACAGATGTTAGCAGTATTGTGGGAGTCTTCTGTGAAGTTAAATAATACTGAAGGAATTGTTGCATGCAACTAAGATTCAATTTAAGAAGTTTTTAATAGGATTACTTCAAACATATGTTTAGAGTAGAGCTATTCAAAGACTTGCATCAGCATAATTGAGAAGGCAGTGCTATAAATCAGATCACTGCCAGCAGAACAATAAACCTATTTTAAAATGGTTATAAGTTAAGCTACAGATCTAAACACCACAGTTTATATCTTGGCACACTTAATCCAATTATTTTTGAAAGCATTAAAAAAATGTTTAGATCACCTATTACTCAACCTTACCTGATTAAGACTGTGTTGATGGATGAAGAGACAAGTCGTGCCTGAATGAAGTGTTTTCACTGCAGAGTTCTAAACATAAATTCACCTGGCCCTTTTGGTATTAACTCTCCATAAAAAGCAGAACTGTCACCATGTTTCTTTCGTATCAACTTTTTTTTTCTTCCTCATGCATTTGCTAGGCCGGTGGGTGGCAAAATATTTGCTGCTACCTCAAATCCTGAGTTATAAGCTCTGCTTCCTTCCCAAAAGAACAGCTACAATCTCTACGTTCAGTTTAGAGTGGGGATATGATGAAACTTAAACCAAAGATATTATCCATCTGAAGTATAAACTTGGATCAATTTTCAGTTACTAAAGGAACTAGACTTCATCTACACAGTCCTTTCTGCCCGACACTTTCTGATAACAGCACAGCTGGGAGGTACTCAAGGGGAAAGACATCACACACCAGAAGTGTGCAACAATGAAATTCATGTTGGTCAAATTTAAGGGAATATATACAGATGTAACTTTAAGACACCTAAAAATAAAATGACTACAATTTTCAAATAAGATGGGGAGAGGTATAAAGAGTTAATGATATGCACTTGTTCCCTCTTGAGAACATAAGTGGTATGACAGCAGCACCTATGTGTCAACCATCAAGAACAGATCACAAAGTTAGCCCTTGGAGACACACTAAGTAACTGTACATTAGCAAGAGCTAAATTTCTTAGCATGGTGTGACTGAAACACGAGACAAAAATTTGCCACTTATTTCAGTAATACCATTATGCTGTTATGAACAGCAGAAGAAACAACTGAATGTGTAAATCTCATTCAAGCTGCAACATGCCTTTTAGAAAGGTTCCTAAATGACTAATTTAATAAATAAATGTAAGCTCAAGACTGCTAGTGCTATGTGCGTTAACACTGCTTCACATTCTTCCAAAGTAAAAATATTTGATGTGGGAACACCTACAGCATAATGCCATTATTTCTAAGCTTTAGTCACATTCTCTTTATATTTAATTTTTCAACAAACACCTCTTCGGGATTTGCTAATAAAATTTAGCAAGAAAAGGTGGGTGTGTCATCATTAGCATTTTCATCCTATATCCAGTCTACAGGCAAACACAGGACACTTCAGGACTTTGAAAACCACTCGTACCTTTAAAGTAACATCTAGTTTTAACACAGGCATCCAGCAGCACGAACTGGAAGTGATTAAAAATGTGAGTATTATATGGCTAAGATTAGGCTCCACTGCCAGTCAGATAAGTACGCACCATCAGGGTATGATTTTGGAGAGATGGAATGCAACGGGAAAGAGTTTATCTTCAGTTAAAATTAGTCTTCCGTAAATGCTTATTAGGAATTTCTATAGCACTGACTTGGAGAGGCCAGGACCCGCCAACAATTCCTGCTTGGATAGCTACACCCATTACAACCGCTAGATCAGGGTCTACAGAGGTGTTAGGTTCCTTCCCAAAGAAATCCCGAATAACTTTGCGTATTTTAGGAATCCGGGTGGAGCCCCCAACTAACACAATTTCATCCACTTCAGCTTTGTGTAGGTGCCCTTCCTTCAACACCTGTTCAATGGGCACAAGAATCTTCTCAAAAAGGTCCTCATTCAATACTTCAAATAGTTTTCTAGAGATTTCTCTTTCAAAAACAACTTTGACAAAGTTGTTTTCTCCATTTGAAGCATCTCCAAGACCTTCCAGGTCTTCTTCTGTTTTCTGTGAAGACTTGCCTTTATCAACAGCATTTGGTTTTACTTCACCTTCTGGAAGTTCTTTTGTAAGTTTCATTTCTGGCATAGTCAACAACACCCTTAGCGTAGATGCCTCATGAACTGTCAAATTTAATTTAACTGCTTCCACAGCCTGTCTGAGGCGATGTATTTCTTCTTTTCTTGATGGCAGAGAACCGTATTTTTGATGAAGCTGATCATATAAATGCTGCATCAACCTCTGATTAAAATCCTGTCCTCCGAGTTTGTTGTTACCTAAAACATCAGAACAGAGAGCATC
The DNA here is from genome assembly GCA_011076525.1 of Nettapus auritus. Taxonomy (NCBI): domain Eukaryota; kingdom Metazoa; phylum Chordata; class Aves; order Anseriformes; family Anatidae; genus Nettapus; species Nettapus auritus. The sequence goes on from CM021765.1 coordinate 101,992,138, forward strand.
AGACACGTCACCTTCAAAACTTGAGAAATCAGCATGCATCTTCTCCTGCTGGGAGATGGTACTCAAGGGCTAAAACGATGATACTAAGACCATAAGCACCGAGCCAGAGCTCAGAGAACTGGGGAAATAGACATAATTAGTGTTCTACTGAAGAATACACGATGGATAATCATTTCCAAATTTTTTATTTATCAACTGCTTTAGAATCTAGCCCTGTCAACATTTTACCCTGGAACTGCTCTGTTAAGCTGTAACAGAGGAGAAAAAGTGGTTGTTACCTCAATGGGAGCGTTCTCCACAAACAAAAATACATAACACGGAAAGTCTCTGGCTGATAACCTGTCACGGAAGTGTAGTGTCTCACAGTAAATTGTTTTCCCAGCTAAAATTCCTAGAATGTTTTAATTTCTCTGCCCAAAATTGGCTTTTCCATTAGCAGCACTACAGGAGTTAGTTCTAACATTTTCAAGTTACTCGGTGGCTTCATGCAATCAAATGAAAAACAAGGTACTATTTAAGTAGATGGATATACTCTGAAAAAAGCAGAAGAAAAAAAGATAAAATACAAGCAGTGAGCTTCAAGCTCTATTTACAGGTATTTACGTTAGCCTTAAGAGAGAGAGAAGTATTCTGTATAGCCAATTTCCTTCTGAAAGATTATTTTCACACCACATTTCCAAAGCCTTTCAAATAATTGTTCATGCTTTCCATTAAACAGATTTTTAAAAATACCCTGCCAGTTTTCATCTGTATTGAATAGTGCTCTCAAAGTTTCCACCTTTTTGTTATGATCAAAATTCACTTAATGGACATCCATCCAAATGAATCAGAATGAAGTAGCTGAGTATTTCTTGCTGTTCTGCGCTTACTGGACAGAGCAGCAGCTGACATTAAAACTTGTTCATTCAAGGCAACACTGAAAGTAGCACTGCGTCTCAAACCTGTCTGAATCCAGGTCACCCACAAAGCAGTTGCCTATTCCCTCCAGTTTTACTAAATATTGCTTGTTTTCCAGAACTCTTTGCCACGTGATGAATCATTTTGGCATATATGCATTAAAATATACCTACTCCTAGGTTAACAGAACGGTTTCCAAACCCTGCTCAGCTGTGCTGGAGCTAAACACAAAACAAGGACGTTCCAAAGCACCCATCAACAATTCAGTAAAAACTCTCAGCTCAGACAAAGCTAACAGAAAGCTTTAGAACAGAGCAGTTTGTAATACACAGCAGCACTTGTACTAGTAGGCACAAAAATTAACAGCCACAGATAAAATTAATCCACCGTGTATTACTTTGAGCCAGCTAAAGGCTGAATCTCTCTTCACTGGTGAAAGCAGTTGCAAGTCTAGTTTTGTGTGAAGGGCAGTCGAGAACCCTTTGTGAGACTGCTATGTTTTAAATATCTTCCCTATTGGTGACTTCAGGTGCAGCTTTCTCTTCCCACTACCCCTTGTGAAAGTATAGCATTTTTCTCACCTGCCATGGCTCGTGTGAGGAACATCCCTCCCTGCTTGTTCAACAGAGACACATCCAAAGTTCCTCCACCCAAATCCACCACGAGAACGTTAAACACATCAGCCTTGTGCAGTCCATAAGCCATAGCTGCAGCTGTGGGTTCGTTGATTACTCTCAAGATTTCTAGCCCTGAAAAGAGCAAAGCAACAGTCACAGACTAAAAAAAAAAATCTGTAGTTCTCACATCAAAACATTTATCATAGCTATTTTGAACTAAACTTACCTTAAGTGAAATGTGAAGGTAAAATAGTTTATATCAAGTATTATTGCTTAGAAAACTCTTTTCCTTATTTAAGCCTAATGTAATACTACTTCGGTGTCAGGATGGAGGCATGAATCACGATTTGCCCAAACATGTTTTCTCCAGAGAAACCTTGCCAAGTAGATTTATTTCAGATCCTTTTATCTGTGCGTAAATTATATCTAAGGGTACTCTGTACTTTCTATTTGCAGATTACCAAAAATACTACTTTCCTTAAGTAAAACTTAGTTCTTCTAGCTACCTGTATTTGCATTAGTCTACTGCATCTGTTGGTACTCAAGAGTTCTCTGCTATTCCTCACAATTGCAAGTAATCATTAAAAAACAAGAACAAAAATCCCTAGCCTTTACTGTTAATGAAATACATCTAAAGATAACCTTCAGGCTCCACAAAAGAAAGTGCTGGGATAAAGAGACATCACCTGCAAGGTTAGCTGCCTTAACAGTAGCATTCCGTTGCCTTTCATCAAACTCTGCTGGCACAGAGATGACTGCCTTTGAAATGGGCATGCCAAGATTGTCTTCTGCCATTCTCTTCAATTTCAGTAGCAGCTGAGAGCCAATATGCTCTGGAGTGACATGAAAGGTTTCATTAGTTGTCACAGAAAATTCAGCTGATCCGCCATTGTTGAAAATCTAGGAGGAAAAAGCAACACAGCCCATAGGTAAGAAGTCCTCCTTAGGCTCTCTCCCTGACTCCTACCAAACGTTAGATTCCCACATAGTCTGTTTATTCTGGAAAAATATCAGTGTGCTTTTGCCACTTCTTGAATCACTTTTATTCTTCATACTATGCAAAGCCTGCAACATAAGGAGTTGGAGTATATCCAGAGTACTGACAACTCCTTTGACCAGGTAAGATGCATTAAAAGAAGTTAGAACCTAGCAACTGCATCAGCTTCAATGCTACGTGACACAACAACACATTACACGATGAAAGTAATGCTTTTTAAATCATTAAATTTACTCCACTGATAAAGCTGCCCACAAGTTCTTTGTTGTAAAAAGAAGCAGGCAGGTTGGTTTTGGAACAGTTCATCCTAACAAGAATATAGACTGTTTGCAGTAGCTGAAAATTAGTCTCTTTACAGAAAATACTTCACCATAGCACCGTGCTATATTAATACAATATTCTTTTTTAGATAGCAGCTCGCAAGATCTATTGCTTGTCAATTTAGCACTAAAAAGTACTAGGGAAAAATGCACTGGGACAGAGAATATGTTGACTTTTAGACTTCCTTCCTCCCCCCTTACATTAGAACGAAATGAAGCTTCATTAAAGAGCAGTTAGAATTTCAAGTTGAACGTTTATACTTTAAAACAATGGATTGGAAAGGTACCCAGAAACACATTTCACAGTAGGGGACAGGGTCCTCTAGAAAATTACTGTCAGCTCTCACGCAGCAGTATGCGACATACCCAGAGATGGGAGAAGTAAACACCAGTGGAAGTCTTAACGGTTTCTAGGCCTATCAGATTTAGCCAAAGGACTGAGGGTCACAGAAACTGGTCACTCGTTGGTTATTGACTGAAGTTTTCTACATATTACTGCTTGCACAGAAGTGATGAAGACGGCTGCTTACCTTAAACGGATACCTACTGCCTTCGCTTTTCAGTTCTTCCGCAGTGAAAATCTTCCCGATGAATCTTTTTGCATCGTATATAGTGTTCTGAGGATTCGAATCCGCCAGTTCCAGGCCATCATACCCGACGTGCACGTCCCCGTCAGTGAAGGACACTATGCTGGGTATGCTGTTGTGCCCGTTCTCATCTGCTATAACCTTCACCTGCCCCGTCCCAGGAAGAAAGACACCGACAGAGCAGTAAGTCGTGCCAAGATCAATCCCAATTACTTTTGGTGTAGGCATCGGTAAATACTGCTGGGCTAGGTAGCCGGCTAACAGGAGCGCCAGGACGGCCGAGCCTGAAACATAGGTTAAAAAAAAAACCACACAGGGTTAGAGCCCAGGTCAGCGCGAGTCGCGTGACACTGTTATTTCATGCAGTTTTATTTCACGCGCGAAGCCTGCTGAGGTGCTTCATTAGCTTTTAATTCCTTCAGAGCTCACCGGCAAGCTCAGCCCCCCGGCTCTACGACCTGCCAAGCCCCAACCTCCTGCAGAAGCGACAAGAGGTGACAAAAGCCCTAAAACAGGGGGACGCGGATCCGCACTCACGGCTCCTGCTCCACCCACAGCCCCCTGGGGAGCACCTCCCCCAGCCCCGAACCTCTCCCGTGAGGCACTAAACCCGCCCGGCCCCGGCCCGGAGCTCGCCCGGCGCTCACCCAGCACCGCCATCTGCCCCGCCATCGCCGCTCGCCGGCTGCTGCACCTCCAGCCAGCGCCGACTGCTGACGGATCCTTCCGGGCCGCGCCGCACGCCGGGACTTGTAGTCCGCGCGTCCCGCACGCCCCGCCGATATATACCTGCTGTCGGACGTGAGCGAACTACAACTCCCAGGAGGTGCTGGGGCGCGCCTCTTTCCGGCGGGCACGGGCCGATGGGCGCTGCCATTGCTCGGCGGCGGCGGCGGAAGGGGGGAGCAAGGAGCTAGAGAGGATGGTCCCGCCCGCGCATGCGCGGCCCGCTCGGGTCGCGGTGCCTGCTGGGAGTGGGAGTTCCGCAGGCGGGATTGCCTGCTGCTACGAGAAACTGGTGATCGGTCCCAGGCGTGGATCTGCTTTTAAATGGCGCTGTACGACGTGAAATGCAGCGTGTGTGTGTGCTTCTCGGCTCTGCTAAGCTCTGATCTCATAAGAGGCGATAGATCCTCAGGTCCCTTCAGAGCAGGTCTCTGCTCGGGCAGAAACGAATGGCGAGAACCGGGCATCGCCCTCAGGCGGTTTGTGTCGGGTGCTTCCCGACTGAGACTGTCGCTAAATGAACAGCTGGTAGCAAACGGCACGCTGGAAGAAAAGTTAATCTCTAAATTCTGTTGCACTCACCATCTCCGGTGCCTCTAGGGATGGGAAGATGCATAACCTAAACCAGTCCTCAGGAGCTTAATTCATACAAGCTGTTGCTACGTACCAAAAGTGACACCAACTTAACAGTAATATCTTAACAGTAATAAAAGTATGCATTCTGCGTTTATTGTTAACATAGTTACAGTGATATGGCTTGCTCTGTGCATGAGAAGGTGGAAACTCCTTGGTGAGGGAAGAGAAAGTTAACCCATCTTGGTGACTCATGGCCTGGCTGGTTTTCTAATTATGCATCTAATGTCTTTTCCAGACATTGGAGTTGAATACTTCACTCAGTAAGTACGTTTAAGTGGCACCGTTGTGAAAGTGGTCATTCTGAAATTATTTAAGTGGGGGAAAGCTTGTAAAGATTGCTCACAGCATTTCTTCACTCGTATGACTCAATAGCTGGCACTTTGTATTTCATGCAACCGCCAATGGTAAGCAGTCAAAATGAACGGATTTAGTAAAACCAGGGCATATGATGAAACTGGGGGTTGCTGATAATTTTGACATTTTGTAGTAAACAGTGTTTTAGTACATAGGGACCATCTGAAATCTCCCATTTCTGAAGGCTGCTGTATACAGACGTTTGTTAAAAATACCGAGACAAAACCTCATTTTGGAGATTTCATCCTTTCTAAAGCATAGGCTTTGTTTTTATCCTCGAGATTAAAACTGAGAGGCATTGGGATCACTTGAGCAGGTACGTGCTGAAGGACAGAATTCACGTGCCCTCTCCCACAGAGCTTCCATCCCGTTTGTTCAGAGTAAAGCTGCCCAGTCAATGCAGCGTGTCAGTCAAAGCTTCCCTACATACTCCAGCTCCCCGGAGGCCTCTCTGTTCCCTGCAGAATTGCACAGCACAGGCCACCTGCCTGGGAGTCAAACCAAGGAGAGTCTCACTGCTCCCTGCAGCACACATATTGCACCAGAAACTTCTTCAGGAGACACCTTCCTCCCTGTAGCTGTTTTCAGCTTTTGTGTAATCGAAGGCTGAATCCAGCCTATTTACTCTAGTCTCTTAACTGCAACATTTGATCTTCAGCACTAGCGGTCAGACGAAGTTTCGAAGTGCCTCATTTTTCTCCTCTTCCCATCTTTTCCATGACAGAACAGGGCTTCTACATGGATATTCCTGCATCTACAGAAAGATGCCTGACTTCTCATGCATCTGCAAAATAGGCAGAAATAGTCCTAGAGAGTTTGTGTTTGATTTCTGGGGCATTACCAGAGCGTCTTCTGGATCAAGTTCTTAGTATCAATTATATTTAAACAATTTTTTTAAAAATTATTATTTTATTATTTACCCTCACAGAGCTCTTGTATAGGAGGGTGAAGTCTGCCTTCATTTTCTTTCCTCCTCTCAGCACAAGCTGCATTCAAGGTTGTTCAGAAGCAGAAGAGAGCACATTCAGTGTTTCTTAAGACAGTTGTATGATTTTGCACAGTAATTTTGTTTTTCTTTGGCTTGGAAGGATAGGCTAATTTAGTTAGAAGAAGGCTGTGGGTAGTCTCTGCCCCTCTGATGACCTAGCAAGCATGGATGGGGGGGAAAAACAAAGCCTGTTTGCTGTTTGTTAATTTCTAAAATGTTGTGTTTTAGCCATACCCCTGTAACAGAAGGTAAGGCCTGTACCACAGTGTTTGACATACTCGCCTGAAAATGGGCACTACAAGCTCAGACCCCTACAACTCCCTTTAAAAAGCCTGTCACTGTGACAAAGCTCGCTTCCCTGGATGTGGCTGAATTAGGGTGGATGAGGCTCTACAGTGACTTGCACTACTACAACTGAGCGCTTTCTGGTATCTTTGCTGATGTGGCTGTCTGTGCTGGCTCTGCTGTTGCACAGATGAACCCTTGGTGGCCACATACCTGGCCCTCAACATTACCTGCCATTGATTTGAGCAGAAGGTAGACATGTAACTACCTACCTCAGGGTCTGGGCCAAGTGCCTACTTATGCTTATTAGTACATCTATTCACTCTGATAGTAAGCTTTTTAAAACATTTCAAAAGGTTTGGGGGCATTCATTTCCTTCAAGGGGATAATGTTTTTCCCTGATGCTTTGATAGGTGGAGGTAAACATGTTTATATCTACAAGTAGCTTGAGGGAGAGAATTATTCTTACAATGTATAAGCAGAGGTTGGTTTGACAACAGTCTCCCATCAGGTAGGGCAGGTATCTGCAGGAAAACAAAACAAAACAAACAAACAAAAACAACAACAACAACAAAAATTGTTACACTGGGGAGCATTGCTGAAAACATAGACCTGTGATGTGTTAAACACAGTTCAAGTATTCGTTGTCGTCGGAATCAAATAAAGCTTGTTTTCATTTCTAGAATGTTTTGCATCAGCTGTATTCCTGCACCTTGAGAAAAGGGAATTGAGTTTGCAAAGCATCCTCTTTTATGCTGTTGCACAGAACAGGGCTTCCACTTCCTAGGGTTGACTCAGCGAGTGCTTTCTTCACTGTTTAAAATCATTCTCAAGCCAGTATCCAAAACCAAAACACAGGGTGCTGGGGTATGATAAAATACGGTTTGATCCCAGCAGCACAGTATGATCAAGCTGTGTGTTCCCACTGTGAAGCAGGAAAGGGAAGAGGGAGTTGGATCCACTTTACAGGTAGTCAATGTTTCCTTGAGAAATGAGGCAAGTTATTTAGATGCTAAAATCTGAAAAAACATTTTCATTTTGTTACTTAAGTAAAAGTGGGTTCTTAGCCTTGGTGCAATTACATAAGCAAAATTACAGAGATGCAGAGAACTTCACTGGTGGCTCCTCTACCTAATTAAAACATTGATTTTCTCCTGCTGTATCTGGTTGGGAAAGGGAAGGTTTTCATTGGTGTCCAGTCTTCCTGTGACAGACAGTTCAATGCCAGGCAGTTGGAAGAGAAGTATAACCTTCAATTGAGATGCAAAAGTTTCCATTTAAATTCCTGAGCATAGCTTAAAGATTTCTTGCTCCTGCTGCCCGGCTGTTGTGAAGGAGGTGTGCAGGGAATCCTTAATTAGTCAGGAAACAGCTCTCCGGCTGGAGGCACCACAAGTTGCTTAGGGCTACTGGAAGGATCGATAGCCAAAAAGAGGAGTGAGACAATGGCATCAAGCTTCCAGCAGATGTCCCTGCTATGCAATAATGCCTTTCATATTTGACAGTAACCCGCAGGTTCATATAAAGCATATTAACCTTTTGCAGTCATTATCCAAATTCTTGTAAAAGCATAAGTCATGAAAATGGTGCCTCGTTTTTTCAATGCAGTTTGTTTAATTCTCTTAACATCTCCATTTCACTGAACCCTTGTGAAATCATGTTGAGGCTAACAATGAAATTATTATTTCCCCTTTGATTAATACAGTTGCAGTGATAACAGCATAACGTAACCCAGTAACTGTCCAGTCTGTGAGTGAGATGAGATTTTCACAGGTCTCTCTCCCACTTCTCTACTTGAATTTCAGTTGGTCTACATGCTGATAATGGCTTGCTATGATGTGAAAAAAAAGTGAAGAGACCCCTTTTATTTAAGGGACAAGAAAGGTTTGGCTGGCTAATCGTGAGCTTCTCTTTTTGCTTCACCACAGTGCTGTTCAGGGCCAACATTGCAAGGCCACCAGCTGAATGACTGCCATGAGATCAGCTGTGCGGTCCCCAGCCACCAGCAGCCTGGTTTAGGGGGCCGAATCTTGGCGTGGATTTTTGTTGAGGCCTGGAGCACATCATTCAGCTTCTGCTTGGCTCAGGTATCCTGTGCAGAAGCAGGGATGGCCATACCACAGTAAATCCCAGGGCGACAGGAAAACCGATCGCTTGTACAACAGTTTGGTGGAAGCAAAGTGCTGCAAAGTACAACCTGGAGCAGAAGAAGGATGTGACTGGGAGTCTCATAATCTGCATGAATCATGGTGATAATGATAATGAACAAGAGTCCCAGAAGTCTCCCAGGAGGCTGTTTTCTCATTCACATTGTTGCTGTGTATATGAAATCCATACAGATGTCAGCCAGACTTGTCAATTTTATCTATTAGGAATGACAACAAAAGGATAAGCAGAGGAATGCACTCAAATATAGACACTTTAACTGAGCTCCCCAGGCCAAGGAAAAGAGGTTTTGAAACAGGTTTGGAAAAAGAAAAGTCTGTTCTTTTTGTGGGGTACTGATGCTAAGGATGCAAAATATTAATTTTATGGTGATTCTGTTCTTTACATGAAGGTATCACCTAGAGTACTTCGGTAGGCTTGTACACGGGGTAAGAACTTCTGGGCCTTTCTGCTGAATCAGTGACACAGGTGATCACTTTCAGTTATCTCTTACAAATAGTGTTATGGTACCCTAGGAGCAACTATGCCATATCATGCCTATTTTCATGGAAGAGTTAGTCCCTGGCCTAAACTATTTCTAATCCAAGTATACAAGAAAAATAATAGGTAAAAGAATAGATTGTTCTTTGCACAGTGTGAGGTGGAAGAACACAGAAATTAAATTACTTAATGACTCAGAGACAGACAACGAGCCTGGAGGCCAAGTACAGTTTGGAGCAAGATGTATCAAGCACCACTCCAGAAAGCTTCCTACAAAATCAACCTTCTTCCATTCTCTTAAGGAAAGGGATTCGTATCAAGGATGGCCAGCAAAGACCTAATGGGAAAGAAATGTCCTTGTTTAAACATTGCTCTTTGAGCAAAGTGGTAATGGCATTTCCTAATTGCCTTTATAGTACTTGTCTGTCCTTCAGAAACCAGAGTTGGCATTATTGTATGAATGTCCAGCATACTTCAGTGTAATCGATACATAGTTCAAATATGGCTAAGATGTGAGCAAGCTCATCTAGCGTTATACAAACTCAGCTTGGTTTTATTTCCAAGTGCAATGTGTGAAACCAATAGCACTTGACAGCATATCCCACAATGCCTCTTATCTACTCTAGCCCATCTGAAATGGGGAAAAAAAATCTGAGAACACAGAGAAAGAAAACTAAGGCTCATCAGCCTAAGTCAAGGTCCTTGGTGTTGCTTCATACCTTCCCAGCACCTCTGGTCAATTGCATCTGCTTTGCATGAGTCTTTGCCTATGCCAAGGCTCGCAACGTACCTGCAGGGTTCTTAAACCTATTTCTGACAATGTTGATGGAATCATTCCGACATTAGTCAGATTACTCTTATAAGACAAGCAAAGATGTTAGCCACGGCATGTCTTCTTTTCTCAGCGTCATTCCCACACACCCTGTCATGTGAGTAGTAAGTGTCTGTTTCGCCTGGAGAAAAGTTTGTTGAAAGCAGATACTGTAAAGTTAGAACCATTCTGGAAAAAGACTGCTTTGCTGCTGAAAATGATCCATCCACTGAAGCAGAAATGAGCCTTTCTGTGCAATCGCAATAAAATAAAAGCCCTATGCCAGCTCTCTCTCTCTTTCTTGAATGATTGTGCTGTGTATAGGTCTGCTGGACTGCATCAATACCTTCGTACAGCCGGTAATTCATCCCCATGCTTTTGGCTCTGTCCCACTGCTCCGATGTGTGAGTGCATGCTTTTGCCCGTTTGAAAAATCAGCTACTGCATATGCAGACACCAGCACAGTAGCAGACTTTAAAAGATATGTGAAATCTGCGTGCCAGCATATTTGTGGGCACTGAGCCCTTAAGCTTCAGAATATTTTTGCAGAATACAAAATACTGTTAAAAATGCAACAGTATGTTTATGTTGTGGTACTAAGAAATGTTTTTGACTATGTGCAAACCGTCTGATTGGGCAGGGGCTGCTTTATTTTTATTTTTGCTCTTTTTAGCACAGCACAAAAGGGCCTGTGGCTGTCAGTATGCCTAGGTGATCCCACAGTACCAACAATAAGAATTAGAGAGTAGAGCGAGGGGAGGGAGGGATTTTGCAATCTCAGAAGGATATAATAGAAGTATATTAATTTCCACTGAACTGTTGGGCCAAAGAACGTATCTCTTCATATGTTTTAGACAAGCCCAAGATATATCTGGTCTCGGTATAACAGCTCGTTTCTTGCTGTCCATCAGTCCCAACGTGAACAGAGCTGACAGATGTCGATTCTTTCAGATTTTCCCTTTCCTAAGGACCTTGACAGCTTCAGATGCAGGAACAACAAACTTACTTTTTTTTTTTTTTTTTTTGCCTTACCTGTTTACTCCCACTACAGCTCCCACTTACCTGTTTACTCCCACTCTCCTCTCTCTCACAGGGAGATGTAGATTCAGTTTGTATCAAGCAACATCAATACTTTACCCTCACTTCACTGAGAAGGATCCAAGGAACAATACAATGTGCTACCTGTCCTTATCTCTCTGCTGTGTGCTACAGCAACCAACTTCATGCTTTCATTTCAGAAACACATTGGTATGACAGGAAGACTGTAGGGTAGATTTAGACATAAAACAATACAATACTCAAAAAGAATGTAGTTAGGTGGCAGCTATGTATCTATAATACCTGCAACATGTATATCAGCAAAATAAAACAAAAGCAAATAGTGATGAAAGGTTTTGCAATTTCAGTGGTAATAAATACTCTGAACTGAAAGATCTGTGCCTGAATCCTTACTGCGATTAAATTCATTGAAAGCAAAACAGGAGTTTTATGTCACGCAGGGTATGCACACAGAGCTTTTTGAAGCTGTATTACAAATTCTTGCTGAATCTAGGGGAAATATGGCATGTCCAGATAGTTCCAAAGAGAACGTGACTAGGAGCCAAATGGTAAAACCTCTTTGGTAATTTGATTTCCTACAGTAGATCTTCAATAAAATAACATTGAAGTGACTGTTACCTGCAGTCACTGAAGGCTGGTAATTCACTGCCATTCCATTTCTTTCTTCTGACTTCTGTATGTGAGTAGGGATATTATGAATTAGCCTGCTTCTGTGTGACTGGTGTATATATTTTAGTTTTGAATTGTGGGGCTCTAAAACCTGATCAAGACAAGCAAAGCATTATTATTATTATTATTATTATTATTATTATTATTATTATTATTATTATTATTTTTTTTTTCTGGAAAGTTCATTAGGCAAAAGCTTCACTAGCTTAAACCTTTCCCAGTTCTCAGGACTCTTTTTTTAGTTATTTTTTTATTATTATTATTATTGTGTAGATTGATAGATTTTAGCTCAAATGCGTGATAAAGTGTTAGGAGCAGAGCTCTTCCTGTAAAAGGCTGTCCTGAGAAAAATGCAGTTTAGTTTACAGCCTATGATAATCTTAACGAGATAATTGATGGAGGGTGTGTCAGGAAAATCAGCTTACCATCTCTAATGCCATTTTTAAACAACATATATTATATATCTTCCTTTTCTTCTCTTTTGACAGAATTATGATGCTTTCTTTGTCCTATCCTGAAGGATAGCAAAAGCAACAGAGAAAAAAAAAAAGTTTTATTTTTATGCACAAGCATTTTAACCAACTTTGGGGAAATGATTGCTGCTGGGAAACTGATCCACATCTCTGCTTCTCCTGTACACCTTCTCCACCCACCTTGGCCCTCTACAGCCTCCCTTGCACCCAGGCTGTGTGCCACAGACAGCTTTGCAGATGAAATGCACTGACTGACCCACCTGCCCCTCTGAAGGAGCACAAAGTCCAGTAACAGTGTCTTCCTGTCTCATTTTGGAGTCCATTATTACTTGTCAGTTAACCAGTTCTTTGCAAACCCATCCATATTTAGAGCTAGACGAAATTCAAAAAGCCAGTTTTAGGAAAAAACACTGTTCATGATGAAGGAAAAATACTATTTTTTTTGGATAGTGCTTTAACCACTGTGCTGTTCAGCCTGCTCTAACCACTGCCATGCCTTTCCACATCTATTTTCCAACTCTTTTTTTTTTTTTTTTTTTTTTTTTTTTTTTTTTAATATAGAATAAATGGTCCCAGTCTGCCATTACATTTAAGTTATTCTACACGACTATAATATTCCGCTTTTCTGTCTGAGCAGGCACTCTTCCATACGAACAGCAAAACAGATAGAGAAGCAGAAGCCGTATTCAACTGGAGTCCATCATCCTGTAAGGGTATGCTATAATACCATGACAGAGGCTGCATCAGGTATTAAGTCAATATCAATACAGAATTACCTGAAATTGTAACAAGAGAGAGCAGCCCAGACGTGGATTTCCCACTGACGTGGTAGCTGGGGGCTGCCAGGAGCAAGAGGCCCTGCACAGGTGCCGGTGCTGCTCAAGCCTTGCTGGTGTCAGCCCCCGAGCCTAGCCCCATGAGACCCAGTGCCATGCCCTGCTCCGACTGGCAAGGGGCAGATTCTGTCCTTAGGGCTTGATCCAAAGTCCATCGGAGGTGAGGGGAGCGTTACCTTTGATTTCTGAGCCAATGGCAGCCCATCACCTTGCCCTTCCGCAGCCCAGCCGCTGGCCCTGCAGCCTTGCAGCAGGCACCACGCGCCTGGAGGTGGCAGATCCTGCTTAGCCTCTAAAGGCAACTCTGATGTCTTTCTGGAAGAATGAAAAATCCCATGGTGTGTTTGCAGAGAAGGGGATATAAACCTTGTGGCATCCTGGCTGGATACAAAATGACATGGATGTTTACTACTTAGTTCAAATTTCTCCTGCATTTTAATCAATGCAGCTTTAACTGATGTCATGCTACCCCCAGACTGAAGAAGGCTTTGACGCAGCCCTTTGTTTAACTGTCCCCTTACTTCCTCTTCCCCCCAAGTGTCAGGTAAAACATAGCATTTAACAGCGTGTGTTAAATTTGTACTGCACATTATACAGATGTGGAAACTGGCACAGTAGAAATATCCTCTTTCATAACTATTTTCTGTAGATTTTTTAAAATCAGAATATGAAACCATGGAAAAGAAATGCTTTTACACTCTACTGATGGAGATATGAGACAAGGAATATGTTTAGTGAAGTGCTTCAAACTCTCACAACATTTTTTTCTGTCAAAACACTTGCAACAAAAATACATTATGCCAGGTGTCCTGGTTTCATTTCTGCATGCGCTCTTCTCAGAGGTTTCATGTAGCTCAGAAATGGAAAGTCAAGCTACATGATGCTGCTGATGGACACAAATTCAGGGGTAGACTAATAAAAATACCACATTTCTTCTCAATATAGTATACATTTCCAGTCCTGAGTAAATACTAAACACAATGGCTGAGACACCCTGTTACTAAGGCAACCAACTCCCATGTTATCTCTAAATATATATATGCTTCCTATGCTATTTAATTAAAAAAAAAAAAAAAAAAAAATCGTTCCTGTCAAGATCTAGTGAACTGAATTCTTGATGAGATCTGTCTCATAAAATGTTGTGGATGCCTCAGACTGGACTTTCAGGTTTACAATAGGAGTAAGCACAGAAGCAAAAACAAAGACTAAGGGCTTTTGAGTTGCAGAGTATTGGCCAAGTTGTTCAAAATAGGTGTCAGGACTAAACTTTTCTAGGGTCTATGCAAGCCGTAACTGCTTTCACAGAATTTATACTGTAACGTTTCATAGCACCTCCTTCTGAGACAGCTCTTTTTGCTCACTATATTTGAGAGACCAATGTATTTCTCAGCTATGGTAATTCTTGTTAATAATAAGCCAAAGCAAGGAAATTTCCAGCTGCATGGACTATAATGTATAGTCTCTTAAATATTGCTGTTATTTTCTGTTTCCATATACATATTTTCAGTAGTAGAATACAACATATAATAAGCAAGTGTGTACTCTGAGAGTAACTAAGGCATTACTTATATAGTGGTTCTTGTGCTCACTCTTGCTCCCTCTCTTTTACCCCAAGAGAAAAGTCTGTCTCTTCTCTCACATCATGCAGTAATGCCAGAAGGTCCTTATCCATGTCCCTCAGTAGGTTGCTCTCTCTCCATGGCTTGAGTCCAAGTAGTTTCATCTTTTTTCTGTCATCTCAGAGGTGACACCATTCTGTCCCCATTTTTAGAAAACACCAGTGATACATCAAGACTGAGAAGAATCCTTGCTCCTAGAGAAGTTGTTCCGGAAGAATCTCTTGTTGAAATCTCATTTCTTTCCCAGCCTTTTGAGATGGTTCCAGTGTGGTTGTAATGACAGTGCTTATAATTAGGAAAACCCTTAATTCCAAACACAATTGGTGTGCTTCTTTGGCCAGTTACCCCCCAGTAAGGATAATAGTATTTTATCACCCTTAAATCCAAAAGTTAAATGTGATGCCATCCTGCACAACATGCTCTAGGTGATTTTGCTTGGCAGGGGGGTTGGTCTAGATGATCTTCAGAGGTCTCTTCCAACCTCAGCCATTCTGTGATTCTGTGATTTAACCAAAGTGCTCAAACACAATACATAACTGCAATGTAAATGAGGTCTGTCCCATACAGTCCTTTCCTTGCTCAGCAGCAGATGCTGGAGGAGTGTGCCCTCTGCTTTGAGACCTCTGTCCATCCAGAGTTTCTAAACAGCCCTTAGGCTGCACGTCTTCCTTTTCATCAATAATAATCTTTTTTTTTTTTTTTTTTTTTTTTTTTTTCTCTCAGAACTTTCAGGGAACATGGATTATACTTGCATGCAAGTGGGATTTTCAGTAACAAGTGGCCAAATCCTCAGATGTCTCCTCTAAAAACATTTGTGCTTCTAGTGAGGAAAAAAAAAAAAAAAAAAAAAAAAGCCTGATCCCAATAAGGATTCTATTTCTAAATTAATAATAATTTTAAAAGCCCCTCAAGTCTGACATACTTTAAAATACAAGGTGACATTTGAATGCATACTTTGGGTCAGACTCTGGTGCTCTAAGGCACGTTGAGTACTGTTTTACTTACAAGCAGTTCCATTAATTTCAGTGACCCAGTTATGGAGTAAGACACCACTCAGCAACAGAAAAGATGTTAAAAATCTGCCCTCAGTATTTGATGGTAATTTAATTTCTGTACTCTCAGACCCAGTCACCCCATTCCGCTTTCACCACAGTGCAGCGTCTCTTTCATAGACGCTTTCATAGACGCTGACATCTCTAGACGGCTGTCAGCCCATGTGATGAAGAACATTAGAGTAACACTGTATCTGTGTCAATAAAACGCATATGCATCCATTCATGAGGAGGGTATTCTTTCAGTGATTCTTGTAAAATTCCTTTTCTTTTTTAAGTTGGATATTCAGGTTTCTGTGACTATGGTAACTTCTGTACATTTACATATCGTAGGCTGTGCAGCCACAAAACTGCATTGAAGATAATTGATTTTCTCCCCAAAGTAATTTGTTGCTCTTCACTTCAGAGATCATCCTTTGGATTATCGACTCTTTATTATCAGTCATTTGCAAAATTATTGCCATGACTGTGAGGTTCATAGCCCTATCAGACTTTTGGCTTCTTTTCCTCGGGGTTTGCTTCTTGACCAGGAAGGTTTTAGTCCTCTTATACTTGTAAAAATAAAAAATAAAAATAAAAATAGAAAGAAAGAAAAAGAAAAAGCTAGCTAGTTCTGCTGGCACTATCTCCTGTAAGGCTGATATTTCAAATCAGTTCTTTAACGACACATGCTTCTTGCTTGCCGTTATGATAGCTTCAAAAAATGTTACGAAAGGCTTGGTCAGTGATGATAACCTCTGTACTCTGCAGAGTACTGACCCACTGCAAGGAGAGGAGTTTTTCCAAATGAGAACAGCGTATTAGCGAAAAAGTTTGTGCTTGCACTTGGCTACACTATCACCATTTTTGATGTTTCACAGTTGGACTAACACTTTGTTTATAATAGCTCCACCCATTTTTTTTTTTTATTAATTTATAACATCAGCATAAAATCTCACCCTAGGCTAAATAGTATATACACTGCCTGCTTGCAATTAATTGAATTATTTAGTCCAAAATTTTCAAATAATCAGATTAACCTTCAAATATCCAGTGGGATTTTTTATTATTATTATTTAAATTATTAAATTATTAATATTATTATTTTTAATATTTTACCCATTGTCTTGATAGCTGTTTACCTCTTAAAGAACTTTTTAAATTATTATTATTTTCAAATCATTTAGGTCCTCACAGAAGTGGTAGTGATAATGCAAATGTAAGAGAATATTTGAGCTTAAGGTACTGCTATTTCTCTGTTTTTTTCATGCTATTTTCATAGCAAGAAAGTGCTGTTTATCAGTGCAGACGCTACAGTGTTCAAACACTGCAGGTAGCAGTAGTAGTGACTCAGTGCTTCCATTAGCATCTGTGGTTTCCCCTTTTGTTCCTTTGATGATTTCTGGCTTACAGTTAAGGTAATCATTGAGTGGGAAGGATCTGGTTTAGTTGTGCTGTGGTATCTGACCTAGGCAGAGGGGTGAAAATGATGGAGCTACTGAGATAGCTCTTATGGCAGTAAGCTGTTAGCTTCCATGTTGCATGTTCTTTTGTTTCTAAATCCAGCTCCAGCAGCTCCTTGCTGAGCGCATCATCGTGTGGGAAAATGACAGTAGAATTAGGACCCAAAAATGTAGGTACAATTTTAATAATGTCCCTGTCATGGTTTCCATAGCACCGGAGAAAGAAAGACTGATATGGAAGCATGGTGTTTTGGGACAAAACAATAAGGGATGTGACTACCAAGAACTTTTCTTTCCCCATATAGTGTTAATTTCAGCAATATTCATGCACATGCTCATGCATATGTTTATACACAAGCCTCTCATTTTTCTCTGAATGGTTTTCTATTTATGGTGCCTCTGCCCCATCTGTCTATGAGGGACTCCAGAACATCCCTGTGTGTGGGAGGATTCTGAACTTCATTGGTCTTAAGCTAGCCCTGACAGATGGGTGTCTAGTCTCAGCCACATATTTCTCAGGTAGTGGCAATTCTGCAGTCTTCTCAGTAAACTTGTTCAGTTGCCTAACTTTTCAAATAGTTATAATGTTTTTTCTAATATTAAACCTAAATTCCCCCTTGCTGCATCTTAAACCTATTACTTCTTGTTCTGTCCTTGTTCTCTAATAAGAAAAATTGGTCTACGTCCTTTCTATAACAACCCTTTACATATTTGTAGACAGTAATGCTTCCCCTCAGTCCTCTTTCCTCTAGACTGAATAGGCCCTTTTCTCTCAACCTTTTCTCAGAGGTCTTATTTACTAACTCTTTAATCATTTTTGTTGCTCTCACATGAACTCTCTCCAATTTCTCTGTCTGTTTTAAAATGTGGTGCCCCAAAATGAATGCCATTCTCCAAATGAGGCCTAGCAAATGCTAAGTAGAGCAGAATAATTATCTTGCTTGTTAAACATGAGGTATTCCTGAACGTGGCTCTTACCTCTTCTGTGAGACCTTGTTGATCTTGATTCACGTCCCATTTATTATCCTTTATAACCCCAAAGAAAACAGGAGCTCTTTAATACAACATTTAGAGCAAATAAAAACAAATTAACTTCCAGCTTCTGAATTATCCCCGTTTCCAAAGGAGAGGCTTTACCCTGCCCACCAGCTTACACTGCCGACAAGCAGGAAGAGGTCTCAAAGGCTTTGAGGTCCCTCACCCTGCAGCTCAGGTGCTCCTCACCACAAGACATCGTGTTGCTGCCTTGTGCCCCTCCTTCCCACACCTGAGCGGGGCTGTGGCCTCCCACTCCTTCCCCTCGTGGTCTCCCGAGGCCTCCCTCTGCCACCATTGTGTGCTGCTGGCGGCAAGCCCCATGGTGGGGACATGTTCCCCACGTGCTGCTGATGGAGACCAGCGTTCTCCTGACGTGCCGCAGCAGCCCAGGACAGTGACAGATGCCAGTCTCCAGCAGGTTTTGCTTGGCACGGAGGTTTCAGCTTGGATTTCATTCTCATGCAGGTGTGCAGCTGGCAATTTCACCACTGTTTCCCCATATAACAACACTGCTCACCATTACTGCTCAAGTGCAACCACATGTTGAGGCCAGGATGGCTGCTGAAAGCCCAGGTCACAGGGTGGTGCCTAGGCAGTGCTGCCAAGGGCTCACCTGCAGCTTCAGCCAGCCACCCAACAATTTTAGTGAGGATTCACCATTACTGTTGGTCTGCTTTGTACCCCACTGGGCATGCACAGCTACCATAAATCCAGGAAATACCAACGGACCGGGGCCTCTGTGTTTAAAAGAAAAAACAAAAACAAAACAAAAAACCCCCACACAAACAAAAATCTCCAAACAAAACCAAAACCCAACACATTCATTAAAAAGTAAAAGAATGTAGCCACAATAATGCACAGTTGCTTGCCTCTTTTTCAGATTGAAAGATGAGTTTGCACATCGGTGTATATTAACATACACCTCCTTGTGCTTCTAATTCTGTCATGTGATTACTACCGTGCTGCATATAGAGTACAGGCTTTTAGCTGGGAAACACAAGGCTTGTGCCTCATGCCATTGCTTCTGTTGTTGTTTATTTTGTTTTGTTTGTTTGCTTTCTTCTGGATTGTCTTGAGGTTTGATTTTCAAGAGTTCCCATTTAGCTGCTCAGGGCTGTGAAAGCCCTCCCTTTTGGCCTGCCAGAAGTCAAGCCTTGTGACTTGCCCATCTGTCTTCCTAAGTCCACTGCAGCTCTGGAAACCTGCAATGAGCAGATGAGAAGAAGAGGCCTGGGGAGGGCTGGAAAGCTGCAACCAGCACACTAGTGACAGAAATAGTAACTGGAGGAGGAAGAAAATGCTAATTTTTTGAGTCACACCCAGGGAGTGGAGGATGCATTTATCTTAATTTGGAAACGGTTACCAAAGGAAAATGTTTTGTTGTTGTTGTTGTTGTTGTTGTTTTTGGTTTTTGTTTGTTTTGTCTGTGCCCTGTGTGTGCTTGAGCATCATTCCTGACGCTTGTTTGGCCACTTAGTAGAAAAGGTTTTTCAGGAACTGCTTTGGACATTGTGGCACTGCAGCAGGTGGATGCCTTGTGATGGCAGGCACCTTTTCCAGGCTCTCTTGCAGGCAGGAGCTAAAAAGTTAACTCCAGATCCTGCCCCAGCTCTTCCCTGGTGAGAGCTGGGGTGCTCAGAAGGAAGCCTGGAGTCTCACTTTAATGCCAGCCGCCACCATTTTGCTTTGGAGCCTTTACCAAAATAATTATCTTTTTCCCTTACAACGTACACATGATGCAGGGACAGCAATGCTTTCCAGGAGAGCCGTGTTACATACATACTGAAATGTCTAACAGATTTGGGGCTTGATCCAACCCCCACACCCCACCCTTCAGACGTCCCCTTTGTCTTTGCTGAGCTTGGACTCAGCCCTTGAGATCCCCTGACTGAAAGCACTGCTGAAGATTACTTCTTTCAGAGAGCAAGACCCTATCTGCTGACACACCAGTTTGCCCGCAGAGAATTAAAAATGAGTGAATTCTGCAGAAATGTTCCACTTTCAGGCTTCGAGGGAGAGTGCAAGCAGCTCAAATCCACCCACCTCCCTGTCCCCACAGTCAGCAGGGGCACTGGGCCAGAGCTTCTGCTTTGCTGAATTTGTGTTTGCCAAAGCAGGGTGAGGCACTGGCTATGGCTTCCCCTCTCTTTGCCTGGCTCCCAGCCCAAACTGCAGACTCCAGGGACCCATTCCAGCATGTAGCATTTAGCAGCATCTCCCAGGCCATGGCTACAATGAACACAGGCCGACGGCGTGAGCTGTGTGTTTCACCGTTCCTTTTAGAGTAAAAGAGGCAAAGGAGAAATGGAGCACCTGGAGGCATGCGTTGGTGCTGGCAATCAATCATGCATGCATGCAGGTAGCACAGCTCTCTGTTACCTCAGCACCTCTTAAGTGATGCAGAGAATGTGCCCACAATTTACAATTTACGAGGCTCGTGCTGGGTGTAGCCGGCATCACTGGCTGCTACATTTTTCCAGATTGGTGCACCAGTATGCTGTTTAATAGACCTCTAGCGTAATGTGCAGCAGTAGAGCTCCGTACCTTGGAGCTAAAGCTGAGGAGACAGGAAGAGATGAACAACACAGTTGTTTTTCATACTGCACACAGCAAAATTACACAGGAAGTAAGTCACCTCCTGAAGAGACCAGATACCAGAGTTATCTTTCTCAGTTAAATTCAAAAGAGTGATTAAATGCCAGATAGTTAGATCACGTACAGCAAATACTCAGCAAGTGCTTTTCTTGCTAGGGAACTGACCACATAAGTTATCTTTTGATTTGAAATATCTGAGAAAGTGGAGTTATAAAAATTGCTACTGCTAATTTATTTTCTGACAGGAGTAGAAGCCAGCTTTGGTTACTACGTAATGTATTAAAATACTGCATCTTGTAAATAGCACCTGAACACATGAGGACATGGTGTCTGTGTTGCTCCGCGCTTGACTGATGAACTTGCTTGGCCCTAACAAAAACTTCATGCACTGAGCAAAGAACCGCGACACACAATCCCAGCTGACCACATAGTCTGCTCTCTCTTTTGGTTTTGCAAGGCACTGCCATGGTGTGGGACACTGGATGCACATAACCCAACTGAAGGCAGGAGCAATGTGTCCTCAAACTTCTGCTCAAATCCAGCATTTATTTGGCATTTCTTGTTAGTGAGGGTCAATATAGTTGTCACAGGAAATCCTTCTCCTGGGGCATTCTCTTGCCATCCAAACACTGACCCTGTTCTGTATCAATTTCAACAGCTAAGCTAGACAAGAGTGGTCCCTCATTGCTACATAACAAGTATCTCTAAATCAGATTTTGTACACAATGATTTTATTATTATTATTATTTTTTATTAATTATTAATTTTAAAAGCCATCCCACTCTCTATCAAAACCTCTCCATTAATCTCAGCAGATGTTGGCAACTTGCAATCCTAACTACTAAGGGTAGGCATATGGAGAGAAGGACTCAGGCTATACATATTTGTCCCATTTCTAAACTCTGATTATGGAGTTCAACAATTTCCTCTTGCAAAGATTTACCTGCTCCAAAAAGTACATGCCTGAATATTGTAATGGTTTGGGGCTTAACTGGAACTGATCACCTGCTCAAAGCCTCTCTCCTCAACCCTAGTTTCTTCATAAACAGGAAAAAATGAGTGTATCATAGCAGAGTAAAGTTGTCTGCATGGAGACCTGGTGCAGTATTATTGCCCCACATGGACTGCTTCATGAAGTCAAGACTTACATTAGGTCCTGACACCTACAGGCTCCAGACTCAGTGGGAAGTTTGGGGGAATTTCTTCATGGGCTCCTGCTCTTTCAGACTCCCAGTATTAGCACACTTCAGATTTTCTGACTCAGTGGAAAAGAAGTTAAAAATAGAGGGGGCTGTGAGCACCTCTGCGTAATGTTCTGGGCCAGGGAGAGAAGCAGAAAAGCTGTGTTGTTCAAATCAGTAGCATACTAATGTGGTTCTTCTCTTTTAATCTTTGGTAACTTCTCTGATTGCTGTCTCAATGCAACAAAGGAATGAGAAACACCACTGCCTACTGTTTTGAGTTCACGTCAAAAGTAAACCAAGCCAATGTGGCCTGTTTCTCCCCAACCTTATAAATGATAGATATAACTTCTGTAGGATAGGAAGGGATCAAATAATTGTTTTGATACCATGCTCCTTTGAAATTCAGTTGGCCATGTCTACTTTGATACTCAGTTCTTAACAACTTGATAGGCCATCCATAACCTTTTCTAAAAAATCTTTAAAGTATGAGTGGGGCAGGAAGCCTCTTAATCATTTAGAGACCAACCCCAAAACCAAATTCCATCTAAATCCACCTATTCCTGTTAGTAGGACTTGGCACAGCCACTATGTCTACTCTCCCAGATCTTAAAAGATAATTTATAACAGAACTGTGAATGTTTCCTGGTTCAATGCATTTTTTAATATACTGGATCATTTGCATCAGTGTCTCTGTTCACCTTATATTTCATGAGCAAGTAAATTGTGGAAGGTTAACCTTTTCTGTTAAAAAAAAATAGGACTTTATGTGGAAGTCAATATTGGCACAGTCTGTGAAAGAACTGTGTCTCAGCTGTCTGGGTGAATGTTTTGTCTGGCCTTCCTTGCAATTCATTGGGTTGTACTCAGTATCTTCTTCTTTTTTTTTTTTTTTTTTTATTTTTTTTTTTTTTTATTTTATTTATTAAAAATTAAAAAAAAAAAAAAAAGAAAAAAAAAAAGAAGTTTAACTAACAAATGTTAGTATCAAATTTTCTAAATTGTCAAGTCATGCTCTGGCTAGCTTTTTCCCCTCAATAGTGCTTTGTGCCATGGTGAACATTTATGCTTACAGCACATCCCTCCTTGGGTGATTTATAGTATTTAAAAGCTCAGATGTTCTTGTGGACTTCTTGATTCCTCAGTGCTTAAGTGGACTCTTGGCTCCTTAACAGTGATTCCTGATCTAGCAGGCATTTGTGTGATGCTGCTGTGCTTGATTGCTCCCATACTCATCCAAGGGCATAACTAGCAGTATGAAAGATTTCTTCAAAGACTGATGCTCGCAATTAACTGAATTACCTCAACAGGGTATAGATAGGATAGATTTAAAGTGGAACCTGTTAGTGTGCCAGTGGCTGGATGACGATCCTGCTGTGCCAGTCGAAGGAGAAGAAAATCCTTCTCTGCCAGTTTTCAATGAAGGAATTCTTGCTGTGACAGCAGATCTAGCTCACACGCTTGATTTAATGCCCTCAGTTACCATATCTTTGTAATTATCATCCATGTCTGATAAGTCTTGTGGAAACTACCAGGTCTTAAGTAGAGGATCTAGGAGTATTGTAAGAATATAATGTCTTGAACTGATCCTTCTGTTTAATGTTTCATCACTCTGCTACCAATTGATCATTCTTTGAATAAAATGATAGCATAGCTGTATGTCAACGCTTGTGATTCATTTTCACTTAGCTAATCAAAATGTTGTTTCACAAGACACTGATGATGTTCAGGATGCCTTTTAGGAGGTATTACCTTACTCCAAGCTGGCTGATTCAGATTGTCTGTTTCTTATAACCCTACCAGGCTAAACACCATGATTTACAAGGCAGACCTTCCTCTTGCAAACAGTTCTGATGGAGGTACAAAAATGTTTAATTGCAAAGTTTTTCAGCCAGTGAGAAGGAGTAGTAAATATATATATACATTTTCCTGTTAAAGAAACTGCAGCATCTCAGCATATCCTGGATCAATAACTGTACATTTTCTCTTTTTACAATGAATTTAAGGATGACAAACAGACTTCTAGCCTGGTTCATACAGATCAACCATTCATCTTTAGCTAACCCTTCCAAGCATCTGTTTCTCTCTGTCATGCTGAAACCATAATGATAAGATTCAAAGATTCATTGAGGAAGGCTTCTTTTAGCACTGTCAACAAAGTAAAAGTAAGTGTTTGACTCCGTTAGCAGTCATTAACAATGTTCATGTTTGTAGCTGAACTTTGAAAGCACATACCCATCAGCCAGGGATGTGACTCTTTTTTGTGAAGATTACTTGCTCTTTTGACTGATTTAGTCCTAGTAAGTCCGAATAGTGTAATGGAGTTTGATGCTTGCTATATCAAACAAATGGCAACTAAAGATCACCTTTAGGAAGGTTTGAGCTCTGAAGCAGGAAGGATCTGTGAGTCCGGATACTGTAATGTAGTTAAGAGACACTGTAGTTCTGAGTTTACAATAATAAGTGTTTCATAGGCCTTAGGGACACACTTGAATTTTACCCAGAAAAAAAAGCATTTTCCTACATTTTTGTGTCTGCTATAATTATGTTATCAAGTTTTAGAATACTTTTTGATATTGCATGAGCCTCAGTAGTAGTAGCATCAGGAAAATTGCACCGTAGCACTGAATGCTGTCTGCCTACAGCAAAGACAGAGTTTATAAAGGACACAGAAGGCACAGAGACCCTGCTAACCTTTTGTGAATATATATTTTTTATTTTTTTTATATATTTGTTTAGTACACTCCAAGAAAGTAATCTTTTTCCCCCTAGGTCTTTGTACAATCTCAGATGTTTTCTTTTCTAAAGGGAGAAGACACCACTATAATTTTGTAAGTACCATCAGCATCAAAAAGACTCTAAAAGCATCTGTTAGGGCCAGAACTGTGTTCCATGATGTCAGACACCTCCTTTCATGTTAACTGCCTTTCAAACACAGACAGGTTGGCTATCAGCCTGACTCAGTGGCTGGTGTGGACAGGCTGATGTGACTCAGTGGTTGTGGCTGGAACAGCCACCAGATTGGGTAATGTAAAATGATCAATAATAGATAATGCGTTTTGTTTCTGTTTTTGATTTCAATTATCAATTTAATTATTTACATCTGATAAAACAAGCATTCCTCTAAGTCCAATGTATTTTGGGCTGTATTTCCATGAGTGCAATTACAAATTGCATTCACTGGAAGTTGCATGTGTCTGCCTCTTTCAGAGACTGGTATGTTGGACTTCTCACCATTTGCCTTTGCTTTCTACAACATGAATGGTTCTTTGGGTTAGTGATGCTTGAATAATTCCAGATGAGAGCTTCCAGTACCCACATGGTAACATTTCTTCCTGATTAAGCAGACCAAGTGAGCACCTGATTGACTTTTACCATAAATGCTGACATTCTGCAGCCAAAGGGTAGAGGGAAAAAAAAAGAAAAAGAAAGAACCACTTTGATAGTGTTTAAAGCATACAGGCCATTTTCATCAAGGATTTCCATTTCAAGGGATTTGTTAGTGTAGTTTTGGATTAGTGTATGCATTGAAAGCTTTACTTAGGAAGATTTTCATCCTCTGAGGCACAGACATACTACAGTTCTTTGTTATTCTGAATCCATGTGATTATATGCTGAATAATGAATATTTTTAAAAGCTTTATGCAGCCAGTCTGTGACACCTTACCAATTTCATCCATTCTGACATTCTTGCTCTAATTTATGTTGTCATTTCCTAAAATAAAACTTTTAGCAAAGACTTGTAACTATTTAGAAATTCTTCCATCCCAGGCAACTGAAGTGCTGAGATGCTGATTAAAAAAAAAAAAAAAAAAAAAAAGCAAACGGTATCATATGCTGATTTTGTTTTAGAATAAGCTGACTAGCTGCAATTGAGGTTAATTGACCTTTATAATGGATACACAGGACAGTACTAAAGCTATATACATAAACTGCAAGTTTATTTGAAAGCAAATTGTGTTAATTGACATTCATTGTGCACCTTTCTGTTGTTTATTGCTAGTTACTCATGTGAATAGTTTGTTGATATTATAGATAGGACAAACATTTGTTTCAGACAAATAGGATTTTCAGTTGAATAGGTTTTAATTAAATGATCTCCTGTACTCAATTTTGAAATTGTGAATTACTGTACAATATGTAGTTAATCCTGTTATCTAAGATCTTAAATTGTTGAATCACATCTACACAAATTTGTTTATTTTTGGCAAACAATGTCTAACATCTCTGACAGTTGTGGAAGACTTAGGTTCTTCTCCAGAGTAAAACATGAAATTATGGTGCTGTAGGAACTGAGTTTATGCAAGAATTTTAGGTGTCTTGTCCATCTCACAGGACAAACCAGAGCTATAGTAAACACGTACTCACTGTTATATTAAAAGCATAAGTCAGACTATAAACATCTGCTCTCATACACGGGTACTGTAGATGCTCAGCTTTTGTCCTTCCTCTCACAGACCTCACTAACCACCTGTAGGGCCTCATCAATATAATTGTAGCCTTAATGCATTTCATAACATAGAATATTTTATGATTCCTTAACTAAGTCTCACATATGTCCACAAGTTCTATACAAACCGGTTGATTTTCCCATTTTATTTCCTAATGAAGGGAAACCACAGCTGACAAACCACAAACCACTTCCATTAGTGATAGCTTTCCCTTCATTTTGAAAACAAAATGGGAAAGTACCCTCTCCGAAGCCCTAGATAGAAATCTTTTCTAGGGTAAAAAGTACATTTCGCTTAACAAAGTTGAAGTGAGCAAAGATTGTTAATACACTTTATCTAAAAATAAAACCAAACTAAGAAGGAAGGTAGATGTCCTGCGGGAATGTTCATAGTATTCATTCACTGGTACCGAGCTATCAGTTACACTAAAAATCTTCTAGATCCTTCTGATCCTACCTCACTGTCTTTAAATAACCACATAGCTAAGCATAGTCAAGAAAGTAAAATAAATATTTGCTGTATTTTTTTTTTTCCCCACAAAAGTATTTAAAGGGAGATAACTGCTCTTCTATTAAGTTACATTTTATTTTAATATGCCAGCCTACAAAGTGATGCTAGTCATTCACCTCGAATTAGAGATGAGAGCAAACTTACGAGGAGACAAAACATTTAAGTAATATATAGAGAGATTTCTCTAAAAGCATGTAAGTTCCTCAGTGTTGTTGTATTTATTTTTCTCTAAAACATATTTTCCCCACATGAGAATTTTTTTTTTTTTTTTTTTTTTTTTTTTTTTTTGATAGCCAGCAAGGGACTGCTCTCAAATGTGATGGTGAACATTTCAGAGACTTGTGATATAATGTATGTCACAGACACAACTTACAAGTACCTTGTTTCTTTTCATAGTGAAGTGGTAAAAGGCTGGGGCATCCAAGCAAAACAGGTCAGTAACATTGAGCTGAAGATGCCTAGAAAACTGAGACAGTAGAAGCATATATACGACTGAATATATTTTGCTGTATTACTTGACTCTCCAGTCCAAACCTGATCCTACGTCATCAATTAGCTCTTAATGCTTGTATGTTGGTTTGCACTTAGGGTAACTGTGGTTTGTACAGTTTGGCTCCTTCTGCAGGAAACCTAAGAGCTGGGAATGATTCATGTTGAAGTCCTTCTGCTTTCTCCCTCAGTGATGTGGACATGACTGGTAGCCAAACAGTGCCAAACAGCTTGCCCACAGTCTGGCAAAACTGCCCCATGGCCCTGCATGTTCTTGACCTTGCACAATGCTTCTACACCTTTGACATTCCACCCAAAATACATGCATGGCATGTGACAACAGAGCCATTTGTGAGAGTCATATGTGGACATCTCCAGAAACCATTGACTGAGGAATGGGGACAGGTATTCTGGAAAATCTGGGTTCTCCAGCTTCTCCAAAGGGAAACTAATGGGATAGTAGTAAGGATTATCTAATCCTAACTCACTGCAAACACAGAAGACCCATGGAAAATCAAACTTTGAAATCTGAGATTTCTGAATATGGATCATTTGAGGAAAATCAGGGTGTTCCACAGCCCTAGGTCAGAGCACCAGTGAGTGGGAGCATTAATGTAGTTGGTTGGCATGGGGCATAGGACTGAGTAAGTGAGGACATATGGCTCTGCCCAGTGAACACATGAACTGTGGGACACCATCCAAGTTTAAATCAAGCAGCCAAGGTATGTGGACTGGTAAGGCACACCACTTTCTCTCCAGCCCTTTAGCCCCTCATTTATGCATGACTTCTGTCACAGGCAGATTTTCTGTGCTCTTGCTGTCACCAGACAGATCTCATGCCTACCACAGAATCAAACCAACATCAGACCAAACTCTGCCCAGCCAAAGAAAATGAAATGACCTTCTAGCCTATCATGGACCTCCTCCCACCTACTTCCAACTTCTAGAGAATATTTATTTCCCAAGAGATTCAGGTTCATTATAATGACTGCTGTTTATTATGTGTAAATGATGTAACTGCATATTGACCAGTTGTATTTCCTTCAATATATTGCTATCTCCCATTCCCTTTAGCTATGTGCTTGGAGCAGCACTTCTTGGCCTTTCCTAGACAGGAAGAAATAAAAGATTTTACACTGCTTTTGTTGGTGTTCCAATGAATAGACAAGCCCTTTCTCTAGGGCCAGGTAAAATACAGAGGTTGACAGAATCACTGGCTGGTTGTCAATCTGAAGCAAGGATGCTAGCTAGGGAACAATCTGCTTATTACCAACAAGGCACCAAAGATAAGGGATTCAAGTGAACATGTCATGCAACAGAAACTTAGAACAAAAGAAGATGCTTATACCCATCATACGTGACATTCCTGGAACTGACCAAAGACCATCATTGCACAAAGCAGTTATACAACTGTGTAGCCAGCAGGCATCAGAGAGTGATGCAATTAACCTCTTCAGTGGCTAATGTAACTCAAAGCCTCAACTTTGGGCTGTTAAAAGGAGGCAGAGGTTTTGTCATGCTGTTACTAGACATGATAGAACCACTTCCCTCTAATAGTAGAGAAGGTTCAGCCATTCATCTTGATGTATGAATCAGCTGGGAAACGGCCATTGAGACTGTATTAGGTCTGCTTACAAGGCACCAAAAAGGTCTGTTTCTTCCATTATATGTTTACATCACAGATCTGGGGGGGAATGAAGGGGCAGGGAGGAAAAGAGTGTGTGTGTGTCTGTAGACTGAAAGAGCTATACTGACCTTGACCTGATGGAACAACTAATTCCCAGGGAAAGGGTCAGGTTGTACTCATCCCATGAACCTAGAAGCATCCAGAAACTAGTCTTCCTGGTCCACAGCAGCAAAAACAAACAAAAAATATGGCACGTGTTGCCTAGAAAGGCTGTGTGATTTCCAGGCCTGGAAAAATTTGAGACTGCTGGACATGATCCTGAGCAAACAGATACAGCTAGACTTGCTTTGAGCAGGGGGTTGGACTAGAAATTTCTAGAGGTAACTTCCTCCCCTCATTGTGCAATGATTCTGTGACCTGAGAAAAAATATAGGCAACCTTTGTATAGATAATCATTTGTGGCAATCTTTGATACCAGAGGTTCATTGGAGACCAAGAGGTGACATCAAACTCCTGTGGAAATTATTTTTTGTCGTTGTGGATCTTGTATATAGCAGGAACAAGCAATGTTGTTATCCTGCTATCACTTGGATAGTGAGAAACTGTATGAAGGGCCACTTGTACATGTAGCCCCGAAGGAGCACAGGGCAAGTGAAGTGTGGAGTTGAGTGCAAGTACAAAATCCAGTTTGTTTGTAGCTTATTTTGTTTTGTATGTTGCTAGCAGTACTTGAAAAAGTGTAAAGGAAAATAGTCTCTTTCAGAATTTCCACTAGCATGCCCACATCCATGTATTCATTTACAACTTAGCAAAATTGATGCAAACCCCTCCTTCTTTCTAATGTCACACAGGTGTATGTGACATAAGGCTACTGACCTTCAGAAGCTTGGTGGTAAAATCTGTAGAATCATAGAATGGCTTGGATTGGAAGGGGCCTTAAAGATCATCTAACTCCAACACCCCTGCCATAGGCAAGGATGCCACCCACTAGACCAGGTTGGCCAAGACCCCCATCCAGCCTAGCTTTGACCACCTCCAGGAAGGGGGCATCCAAAACATCTCTGGGCAACCTATGCCAGTGCCTCACTACCCTTACAGAGAAGAATTTCCTCCTAATGCCTAATTATAAATCTATTCTCTTTTAATTTAAGACCATCCCCCCTTGTCCTATCATTATCTACCTGAGTAAAGAGTCCTCTATCTTTTTTATAAGCCCCCTTTAAGTACTGAATAGCAGCAATGAGGTCTCCCCAGAGCCTTCTGTTATTCAGGCTGAACAGCCCCAGCTCTCAGCCTTTCTTCACAGGTGAGCTGCTCCAGCCCTCTGATCATCTTTGTGGCCCTCCTTTGGATCCACTCTAACAGCCCCACATCTTTCTTGTGCTGGGGGCCCCAGACCTGGATGCAGGACTCCAAGTGGGGCCTCACGAGGGCAGAGTAGAGGGGGACAGTCATCTCCCTCAACCTGCTGGTCACACTTCTTGATGCAGCCCAGGATGCAGTTGGCCTTCTGGGTTGCAAGCACGCACTGCAGGCTCGTTTTGAGCCTTTCATCCACCAGAACCTTCATCTCTCTCTGCAGGGCTGCTCTCAAGGAGTTCTTCTCCCAGCCTGTCCTGTCTGGGATTGTCCTAACCCAGGTGCAGCACCTTGCACTTGAACTTGTTGAACCTCATGCAGTTCACATGGGCCCACTTCTCCAGCCTGTCCTTGTCCATTTGGACGGCATCTCTTCCTTCTGTTATATCAACTGTAACACTCAGCTTGGTGTCATCTGCAAACTTGCTGAGGGTGCACTCAATCCCATTGTCTATGTCACTGATGAAGATATTGAAAAGCACTGGTCCCAAGACAGACCCCTGAGGGACACTGCTCATCACTGGCCTCCACTGGGACATAGAACCATTGACCACTACTCTCTGGATTTGGACATTGAGCCAATTCCTTATCCACCAGATGACCCACCCTTCAAAATCATATCTTTTTAATTTAGAGATTATGATGTCATGTGGGACCATGCCAGAAATGTTAGATAGAACAGGATGTTGACTCTCAGGATCTGCAGGCTAGTCTGCCTGGGTTGCAGGACCATGGTCCAGTATGCTGCTACCAATTCTGGCAACAGAGCAGGCCTTCTTTAATGTTCTGCCTGCTGGGAACAGCAGTCAAACGGAGCTGAACACAAAGCAATGCTGCAAAAAGCAACGCTAACCTTGACCAGAGGTGGTTCTTCCCTGGGGACAAGGGGGCTTATCACCATCTCAACTTTTCTGCAGCTCCTTTTGGCCTTTCTGAGTCACTGGCTGACTGAGTGTGAGTGGCAGCTGAGGGTGAGTGACAGCACACGTGCCAGCAGCAAGCCTGGCACAGCAACCCCATGGGGAAGTCCTCTGCACCTGCACCACGGCCCTCTGCAGCAGAGGAAATCCCCACCAGCTGAAGGCTAGCAGGGCCACCCCTGGCTTCAGTGAGATTCACTCTGTTGGCTTGGTCTCTTCTGTTACTGAATGTTTTTGCATCTTTTTGTATGCTTTATAACTGCAGAGAAGAGTGGACTCTCATTTATTTCCAAATAAGAGCCTTACAGACCTTATAGTCCTCCTTAATCACAGAGGAAAGCTAATAAAATGAACATGGTCTTGACACCTTGTAGTGGGTTTATGTGGCAAGGTTTTGGTAGCAGGGGGTTTACATTGCAAACCTTGCAATGTAAACCCACTACACACCTGTGAGCAATGACAGAGAGGAACAAAACCCCCACTTGCTTCTCATCCTTGTCTCTGGGACATTTTAAAGATTCCTCAAAAGCAGCCCAGTTCTCCATCACACTTTAAAAGATCTTAGAATAGGTACAACTTTAAAAAGAAACACACACACATATATACATATAATATGTATATATAATTAAGGTTAGCCAGCATAGACAGCCAGACAGCGAGAGGCCTGTTTATGCTTAGATAGTTTAATCCATGATCACTGTGATTAACAACACCACTGAGAAATGAAAGAAGCTTGGGTATGCTTCTTATAGGAAATACGCATTTTTTTCCTTTGTGGTATGATATTTCCTCATTCTTTTTCTCAGAATAGCTTGAGAGAACGGAAGTTTCTCAGCTTGTGATCTAATCTGCTCTGCCTTCACAGGAAGTTACAAATATGTTGAACAAGCTTTCAGTTGACACATTTTTTCTCAACGATAAACCCTTTGGACAGTCTTGCTGATTAGACGCAGAAGTGGTTCAACCACAGCTCATGCTCATAGTTACCAACGAGTTAACCTTAGATGTTAGTTAACCTCTTGCCATCAGCCTAAATTTATGCAGGGTTTGATTAATGTAAAATAATAAGAGCTGTTGGGTATTTTGCTCTGTTGATCACTTGCTTGTCTCTCTGTAACTAATTAAGGAGACCTATGTTCATTTGCAAACTTATGCAAATAAACATTCCTCAGATTATATCATGGCACATCTCAGGTCTCTCTGGCTGTTAGTCCTTGACCCAGCTATTTTAGCTGTTCCTTGACAGTCATAATCCCTATCATAATCCATAATGCTCCTGTTAGAGGAAGTCAAACAGATTTCAGTCCTTCTCTAGAATGGTAAAAGCTAATCCAACAGCATTTTTCAGAAAACATTATCAAAATCATATTAAGTAAAGTCAGTACCACCTGTGATGACACACTAATGGTTAGAAATGCATTAAGAAAAAAATATAGCTATTTGATACATACTGACATGTACTTCATCCCTTCATAGGCTTGTGCATCCCCAAGCACACCTGGAAATCTGAGGTCATTGCTGCTAAATGATTATCATTACCAGCCAAAGCATAAAAGCAAGCTAAAACCAGAAACAAGTCAAGCATCTCTCATGCTTCTTTACTTTACTAAACCAAGTTTATTTACTCCAAGTCTTTGAAATGTAATATATGCAGTTTTCTAAAATTGCTGTTTTGATACTGTGACCTTCAAAGCAGATCTGTGTATTAGGAATCTGACAGCAGTAGTCATCTGAGGGAATTACAACTACAGGAAGCATTTCCATAAGGGAAGAAAAAAAAAAAAAAAAGTGGGGAGAAGAGTTTTCCATTTGTTTACAACTTCTTCAGAAATACTATATTGAGGGTGGAACTTTCCATGTTTCATCTCTTCTGAAAATGATTTAAGTTGTCATCAATCTATGGAAACTGTTTAACATGAATGCAAAATGCCTTAAATTATGAAAAATATGTGACTAATTGGTGAGCATGAAGTTTCTGTATTGATTTGATACCCAGATGATTATGCATGATAAAAATACTAAGTGGATTTGCCATTTACTGTGTTAGTGTTAGAATGGAGCTGTCTTTGCAATGTAACGACCACATTAAAAATCAAGTATTTTATAAAGGGCTCAAACATATGATTTGGTTTATTTTTGAAGGAAGTACTCTAAAAGAAGACAGGCAGATATAATGTGTATTCCAGTGCAAAATATACTGAGAAATGACAATTAAATCTCATATAAAAGAAAATAATGCACAATAAGCATATTAGCTTCTGAGTTCTGTACGCAAACAAATACTCAATTAACAAACTTTACACCACACACAAAAGGCAAGAGCTTCACAAAAGACGTTCATAAAAGCATAGTATTGATACAGATTTTTGTTGTTTTTGTTGTTTCAAGCTTTCATTCTTTTTATAATGCTTGGAAAGAATAACAGTAGTGAAATAATAATATACAAATTGCCAGTGCATAAAGAATTCAGATGGCTATGCTCTCTAAAAGATGATGAACACAAAAAGCTTGATTCAGATTCATACTACAGTTCTTTTGTACCTCCAGGATAAAGTGTAAGAAATAGTCTACTTTAGAGACCATTTTGGAGAAGAATGGTCTGAAATAGCTTTAATATTAATGAGAATTAGGTTGGTACTTTTTGAAGTAGAATGTGAATGTATCTTTTTTTTTTATTATTATGACATTGTGTCAATGCAAACATTTTCTGTACAAATCTCAGCAACACAATTTGAAAAAAGAGACAGAGTGATTAATCCATATCTTTTAAAAATAAATATATACAATATTTACATTTAGGACAGTTCCAGAAATTAACATCCAGGTTATGTACCACTATGAAACAATTATTTATTATTATAAAAAAAATGCATTTGCTGTACAAATATATATATAAATATATATGTATAAGCTTTTTCAGTGAAATATCTGTGGATACATGGAAAAGAAAAGCATGAGATATTCATATTATCAGCTAAGATTTAGCTCTCAGATGTCCACACATGTAGCAGTCTAGAGCATCATACATCAGACAGAAGTAGATTTTCAGGGTTGAGAGTATTTTGTGTTCTGCTTCTGTGCTACTGTACCAGCAAATCAACTTCACTTTCTATTTGCCTTTTCTGAGCATCTGCAGAAATACAGCTTAACAGAATCAGTTTGACTCAGTGATTGTTATTGACTGCACCATGTCAGACAGGGTTTCTGGGTCTACTTCTTCTTTACCATTATCTGAATTTTCTGATGAGATGTAACAGCCGGAATCTCTTGGGCAGTCATTTAACTGTGATTTGTCAAAACTGGGCTGAGGGCTTAAGATCCGCATCTCGTGACCACCCTCTCTTGTCTGCTGATGTTCCACTAGAAACAAAAAATTAAGAAAAAAAAAAGAAAAAAAAAAGTCAAAATAAGTACCCTGTGAAAGGGTTTGAGACAGCAATGTGGCTGATCTTGAGAAACTGTAGAAAAAGAGTTGGTAATATAAACATGGCTTGATCAATATCTTCTATCAGAATCAGAAACCTCAGCATCAAAGAACTAAAAATACGATGACATGAGTATCTAAGTTGCTGTTGATGTTGGTGTTGATCCCGTACTACGTTGCTGAGAGATGAATGCCTGAGGCTTTGGCCTCATCCTTCAGATTGTACACAGGTGCACCAGTCACCATGCATGATCACCATGCCCACAGTAGAGTACGTAACCTTTCCCCTCCCACACACATGTATTCCAAATCCTGCTCATGCAACATCCTAGTTAACTATGCAGCATACTGTGCCTTGTTTATAATACAGGTTTATAAGACAGGTGCTGTGTCTTTTGAATGTAATTCCCACCATTTCACCTACTCTGTGTATTGCATGGCAAGATATAATTGGCTGGTCTTTAGAAGTGCTCAGCCTGAAATATGGCAATCAGATTTCCTAAAGCACTTGATTTTTCAGTGGGAGTGGCTTGCTGATGGAAACTTCCTAAACTTAGCTTCGTAGCCAAAAGGATATTTTCCAAAACAGAAAGGCCTCAGAGAAAGCTTAGATGCTTAATTCTTGCTATATGTTTTTTGAACACCATTTCAAAACTAAGTAGAAGCAGAAAATTTTGCAAATAATGTGTCCTTGTTTAGCTTGCTGCATGACTGATCTGTTCAAACTCAAAAATCTGCAGCTCAGGAAGAGTATTGGCAGACCTCTCAACAGAGCTCAACAAGCTGGTGTGTTGCAGACAGGATATACCTGTATATCATGAATCTAATGAATCTTGTGGTTAAAGTTCATGTTCATATTTTCTGGCTGTAAAATACATGATGTTTACTCACAGTACATTTCTTCAGAAAACAAGGTTTAAATTTTAGAATTTCTTTCTGTCATTCTCTTTCTTTTCCTATTGCTCTCCAGTAACTGTGTTTTTACTTCAAAGTGTGGCTTACTTTCCAAAGTATGAGGAACAGATCTTACAGGAATAAATTGTTTTACCTCAGATTTTAATCCTCTGAAAAATGGTACCTTTTTGCTTTTGCAAAGAAAATTCCCTTATTTTACCTGACTTGTTTCTCCATGGTTAAAGAGTTCGCTTTGACTCTTTGGTCAGATTTAAGTTGTCTCAGTCCAAACACAGGTAATATGGGAGTCCTAGTTCTTGAAGGATTTCATCCTTCCTGGAAATCTAAATCTAGTTTAGTTCGAGGGTAGTGGCATGGAATTATAAAATTTCCAGAAAGAAAATTTCTACATACATTTGTTTCAGCTGCTATTAAACGTTACAAACTTTTGCAACATGAGAAAGCCTTTTTTTTTTATTTTTTTATTTTTTTATTTTTTTTATTTTTTTTTTTTATGACAGAGGGCACCTTTCAGAGGATTTATTTGATATCTGTAACTGTCTGATCTCCTCTCACCTTACAGAACATAGTTTGCTATATAAAATGTTATCTCTGTAGGGAAAATATTTGATCGCGTAGAGTCCAATTGATTTCTGATTTAAGTCAGTAAGGAATTACAAAAGGAATTATACCAGAGAAGGTATTACTGCTGCTATTAGTAGCAACAGAAGTAGTTTAGCCCAAATGACAGCAGATGCCCCAGTAAAGCCCTGTCTAAACTGTGTCATTAGCTCCTTGCACCCATCCCACCAGTGCCAAGAGGACCCAGGTGACCCTTGGTCACTGTGGGCTGACAGAGCTCAGCTGGTGGCTGCATGCAGCCCTTCTCAGCAGCTGCAGGCAGGGCTCCCCTTCCTTCTGCTGTAATCCCCGACCAGCCCTAATGCCACTCGCTGGGACGTATCAGATTCTGGGGCATCATCTGCTGCCCTGGCAAGCAGTGACCTGAAAAGTGTTAATCCTATTTACATTTTCAAGGTCAAAGACGAATCTCTATCCACTTTGCTTGTTTTACAGTGTGAAAGAATACCAAGTAACTAGTGGATTAAAAAAAATAGTAAAAAAAAAAAAAAAGCTTCATTTAGTATTACAGTAGCAATACTCTGTTATTGGTTGTGGTAGCTTAAGCAAGTTCATATATGAAAAACATATACTGTTTTGTAGCTGTCTTTCCCTTGTGTGTTCCAGGTCAGAGACACAAGCAAGCATGGAACTGAGTTTTTTTAATTATTTTTTAAAATCTGAATTTAGATCAGTTTTAGGAGAATAACAAATTTCTATTTAGGAAACAGGAATGTAAAACTTCTGTATTTCACTAGAAGATTTTTTTTTTTTTTTTTTTTTTTTTTTTCATTGAAAACTGAAAAACAGTAATGCTCAGGTGTTTGGGAAAGTGAAAATATTATATTTTCTATTTTTTGTTCAAAACAGAAAAAGCTGAAGAAAAAAAATCATGTTTAAGAAGAAAATACTGAAATCAATCAAGATACTTCTTTTTTCTTTTTTTTTTATGAGCAACTTAATTATTATGCAGTGTCTACTAAACCGCTTAAACAGGATATTGAGTATTATAAATAAGCATAGCATACAGCTTTAGATGTTCTAAAAAAACCAAACCTTCTTTTTTTTTTTTTTTTTTAATAGGCTTTTTAAAATTTCTATTAGGTTTTGGCTTTCACATTCTGTTCTACTTAGTTCCTTCTTCTAACAAATACATATTCAATTTCCCCATTAGTAAAGGTAAGTTTACCATCTTAATCTTTTGGACTTCAGAAGAAAGATACAATGCATAGAAAACATGAATTGATAAAAATTAAACTGCCATTAAATGTTGCAGAATCATCAGAAACTACTATCTTATCAACAAATGGAAGTTCAAGTATTTTTCTATAGCAAAGCAGTTTCATATAAGATATGTAGCTTTCAGTCAATGTTGTCTATGACATGGCCAGAAGGGTCCAAATATGGATCGTTTTGACATATATTCTAATACTACTTTAGACTGTAGTATTACATGCAGATGACTGAAAAAAATGTTAGGCTTTTAGACTTGATAATGGATGTGTGATGCATCTTCCTCATAATTTAGATCTTGGAAGTGAACATTTTTTATTCAATGACATGAATTTGCATAACATATGCAGAGATAGATCTTTTTTTTTTTTTTTTTCTTTCACCAGCTTTCCCCCTCTTTTTAATCAGTTTAAAGTCTTGATTAGGAAAGCACTTTAAGCTTAGGTTTAAGGCAATTCCACTCAAGAATGTATTGAGGTCACACTGACTCCAGTGCTATTAAGTTCAGATGAGTGGTTGAAGCTTAGATTTTGTCTTAGGAAAGAAAAGAAAAAAAGAAAAAAAGAAAAAAAAAAAAAAAGAAAAAAAAAGGTCAATCCAGCAGTGAGCCGTACTTCGTGAGCATGCCCTCAAGTCTGCCTTCATTAGACTTGCCCAGAAGGTGAAATAGGTTTGGAGTGTGATGCTTTAGGCTGAGTCACTTGTGTCCTTTCCTGGAAGGTGAAACAGTGCAGTACAACTGAAAGAAGTAGCTAGAATGACGTGAATCTTCAAAACTGATGTTAGACCTCCTAGACAAGTGTGAAGGAGGTCAACCTATCAACCTGGAGTGCTTGTACCCATTAGACCACTTAACTGTTAAGATGAAACAAAAACTCATAGCGCATCAAACTCAGAAAGGATCATTGTAAAGCAGTAAATAGTGATACTTCTTGAAAAAGACACAGAGTGGGTCTGTATACCTGCAATTCTTCAGAGAATCAAAGGAGTAAATCTTTAGTGGATATTTACAGACACGTAAGGTGAAAAATAGCACTTGATGAGTCAATGACATCGCTTCTGCTTTCAATAGCAGAGGTTGCATTGACATCAGTTGGGCCTTCTCTTCCCACTGGCAAAGATTCTCCAGCACTCAGAGTAAAATACAAGTGAGAGAGATACTGAACAGGTATGAAAGTCTATGCTGAAAACAGAAGTAAGATTATTTTTCTCCAAAATCAAGAAGCAAACAGATGTGTCTGAAAAAAAGTAAAAAAATACTAATATTTGTGCAAGGAAGAGCTTCCCAGAATATGGGAATATTACATACAGGTCAAAGTGTTGCAGCTACCACAGTGAAGGAGGGGAGAGCATCTTTCAGCACTATTTAACCTTTACCTGATATTGTGTAATTCCATGGATTTAAAGGGACAGCCCTGTGTAAGTAGAACTCTTGATGCTAGGTCCTCATGTAAGGAATACAACTAAGATCTGAAAGTTGTATCATCAGCTATCTTGCTGTCCAAATAAAATAAATAAGAAACAAACCTTATGTGATACTGGCAGTGGGATTTAGAGTTTGATCTGGCACTTGGATAAAAAGAACATGCTAAGGAAGTGGATTTGGGGAGATAAGGGTAAAATAATTATCTCCAAGACTGCACATATGTACTTTTTTTTCCTATACATGAACTTTATACACATATTCAAAGAAGTCTAATTCTTCTTTCACTCTAAATAGCTTCAGACTAACATAACCTACTGGACTTCAGGAATTAACCTCTTGACTTTCATCATCTAAGTGAGAAGAGAATCAAGCCTATTTCACACACCCACAAATGCATGTCCTGGGAAGCAGTCAAGAAAGAAGTTGCAAACTTCTTTTATTTCTTTATTCATTAACCTTTTAGCAACCTCTTCACTTTAAAAATAGTATCCTACAAAAGCACAGACATCCATCTTCTTTCTAGAAGCCACCTGGGTGAAGAATGGAAAGCTATTAGAAAATACTTTATGATTTTTTATTTTATTTTATTTTTTTTTTCAGGTCCCCAGACATGAATTCATGGAAACCAAAACCAATCATTTTTTTTCCCAAATATATAGGTCTGATCAACTTACAGGAAATCTAAAAAGATATTTGTGGAGGGTGGAAACTTGCAGTTTTAGAATAGTATTGCTACCTGAAGCACTTGAAGATGGTGAATTTGGGCCTTGACTCACAGGAAAGGTAGAAAGAATATACCACAGTATCAGGAAGGAATAAAATGTTAAAATAAATAAATAAATAAAACACTATTCGGTAGCATTTCCTAAATAAAACTCAGTTTTTAATTCCTGATGTGAGATCTGTAAAATCTTTACTCTTAAATTCATTGAGGTCTAAATCAAATGTAACATGAAAAAATTTTTACTGCCAGAAATCCTACATTTTGGATGGCTTTAAGAAGTATATAATGTGGAAACTATTGCTGTAAGTCCTTTTGTTACAAAACTCAATAGCTGTTTATTTATTCTGCAACATGAATTATATAGTCTCAGGTATGTGGCATGAAGAAACCACCTAGTATAACATAAAATAAATATGAAGGAAAAACAACAAACAAACAAAATCAATCAAACAAACAAAAACAACAAGAAAGGAAGAAGAAATGAAAAGCCCTCTAAAAACACCTGGACATTTAGCAATATCAGGTATTACATTAAAGAAATATAAAATCACGTTTTATCATTACATTTATAGCAGAATCAGGTAAAATGAGGCTACATCCCAGGATACATGGCTTTTATGAATAGTATTAGAGTTACAAAAACTCAGCAACCCTTGCATTTCAGCTCTGGAGCATATCTTCATGGGTGAGACTCCGTTCATTAGTCAAACACATGCTTTGTGGAAGCATGGATCTAATGCAGACATGGAGCCATTCCAATCTCTGTGAGAAAGATGGGATTAGAATAGCAAATGTGATCTATGGGTTTATTATTATTATTTTCTCTAACAAAGCTTATAAAGAGAATGAACTTTTACCTTGAAGAATGCTGAACTTCTGTCTAGGACTTTTGGCCAGTAAATAGATTACTTGTAACTGTGGGTAATTATGCTGCTCACTTCTAAGTAATGCAGAAAATCAATTTTAATTAAGAAATCATTTATGCTGGACTCAGTCATGCTCATTTAGGAAAAAAAAATGACCTAGGAAAGTTCAGTTCAGATGCAGAATTCACTTTCACAATAGCACTCAGCTCTTTCAACCCAATTTTCCAATTGGGTTGACAGAATCACACAGAGGTCAAATGATTTGGACAAGGTCAGATACATGCTGAGTTTATGCCCAAACTTGACTACCCCTCTTTCATTACAGCTACTTAACAGATGAAGTCTATCAATTTTAGTCTTTAATATCTTCCTTTTTAGAGCAGGTTGTTAAATTTTGTTCTGTCACTACTGGTCATGTGATAAGCACCATCAAACTTTGACAACCAGATTTGAATCAGTCCTTATTCAGGAGAGCATGCTTATTTATATATTCAAAGACATTATTTATTTGTGTTTTAACTTGAAGTATACAGGAGTCTTATGACATCCATACTGAAATGAATGCTTATAACTGGGATGGCATCTAAAGATGTCTTAGTTTTGGTCCCTGTGAGTATTCATAATTTCTGGGAATATTATTTTATTGAATTTGAATACTCTAAAGATTGTTTATACCTATCTCAAGTGAATGTGAAACAATATTCATTTCATCTCTTGATCAAAAACCACAATGTCATCACTGATTTTGAAGCATGGGCCACTTTATAAGATTTAATGTTATTTTCTCCAGAACCATTACAAGAATTTAAACTCTTAAACTACCACACAGATACAATCAGGGTTACTGTTCTACCTGGAGAAAAGTGACTTAATCCCGTGCTGTTAAACAGGGAAAACCCTATTTAGGTAATTAAGGTGAATTTTCTAATATTTAGTGTATGGGACATATCCTTCTCAGATTTGCTTCTTGCAGAAGTTTATGTAGAAGATAAAGTTATTAACACATCAGAAAAAGAAAACCTTGTTGTCGTCTTCTAAAAATATTATCTTCTTGCTATGCTTTTTGCTATACAAGAAGTATAAATAGTAAACTGTATCCTCACTGTCCCAGAATAGTTTGATGCTTGCATAGCCTAATAAAAACCATTACGTTTTGGTTTTGTTTTTCACCCTGATGCAGAACTCTGTAAAACTACAATCTATCATTTTTCATTAATGTTTTTTTCTTGTTAAATATTGATATAGAAAAACATATGCAATAAAAGGTGTAGAATGTGTGGCAAGGCTAATTACCTGGAAGTACACACAAAGATACATGTACTCAATTCATGGGAAAACTAAGGAAATTAACGCATTTTCATATGATTTCTAGCTGGATACCTGCAACAAAATTCTTGGAAAATGTAACCTTTCTTTCCCAGATTAATTCTTTCAATCACTACCTCTATATAGACAGCACTTCAAGAGTCCTTTTCTAGCCCCTCATCTCAAAAAGTACTGATAAGAAAGAAGTACTGATCCTGCTGGGCAAAGAAAACCTTTTAAATGTTTCTCCAATGTGTTTGCAAGAAACTTACGTTTCTGTGCATGCTAAGAGAACAGGAAACACTGTACATTGAAATGGGTTTCAGAAAAACCCAAATGTAGGGTGAAATACAAGGAAGCATGTGTAGATTAGAGAACATCTGCAGGGAAAGTTAAATGGATGACACATTCTTAGAAACTCATGCACAGAATTCATGTACAGAAAGATTAGGATATACGTGTGCCTGCAGGTATGTGCATATGTATGTACATGTGCTGAAGTGACAAATGGAGAGCCACCTGTGCTGAGGAGAGAAAAACTGGACAGCTGACAAGACCTGATATTAAAATGAAACAGGAAGGCAGGATACCTGTTCTTCCAGGTATCCTTTTTTTTTCTCTTTCAGATGCTTCTCAATTGAGAATACACATCTGATGAAGTAACTGGTCAGGACAGGGGTGAATTTGCACAAATATAAGTGGAGAAGAAAACATACCTTTTTTTTTTTTTTTTTTTTCTGAGTATCTAATTAAGTAGGTGCTTAGCTGAAGTTTCTCAGACTTGACCTAAAGTTT
The DNA here is from genome assembly GCA_011076525.1 of Nettapus auritus. NCBI lineage: Eukaryota > Metazoa > Chordata > Aves > Anseriformes > Anatidae > Nettapus > Nettapus auritus. The sequence goes on from CM021765.1 coordinate 102,034,610, forward strand.
TCTCAGAACTTGACCTAAATTCTTGTTGTAGAATTCTTCTTTGTAGCTCTATTTTTTTTAGTACTTGATTACTTTTTTAGCTTTATTTTTTAAGTACTAGCCCAGAGTTTGGGAATTTTAATTTTCTGCTCTTGCACAGACCTTGTGACTTTTGGCAAGTCATTTAACCTCTCTGGGGGTTGGTTTTACAATCAAAAAAAAAGGGTTGCTCTCAAGGAATAGTTGCTATCAATGTCTAGTTTAGGATCTATCAACAGGAAATCTTAAATCATTCATGTGTTACAAGTATAGTAATCGTACACATCTAGAAGAGAAGTACAGTTAGCCATCTGGATAAATAAAGAACACCAAACTCAATGTTTCATATTAAAAAAAATAAATAAAAATAATTAAACAGATCAATGTGGGGATCACTATTTCATTAAATGTCTTTCTACAGTTAAAATGTTCACATGCCTGTCAGAGTTTAAACACTTACTGTCATAGTCCTGTAGATTTTCAATTGCTGATAATAATCTTGTCCTGTCTTCTGGGTTGGAAATATTCAATTCAATCAGGTGGCTCTCCTGTAGATCCTTTAAGTCCTCTAGAGTTTCATAACCATTTAGCAAGAGCGTTGAGGCGTATTCCTACAAAAAGAAATTTGCAAACCTCTATTGTAAACAAACACTATATTTAGTAGAAGAATAGGAACAATTTCTCTTTTAATTTTTCATCATATTGAATGGGCTCCACTTTTCAGTCTTATGATCCTGCCTTTTGTACAAAACTAGAGACAGAATGAGAGAGGTGGAGATATCTTGGGGTCATCTTGGCCATCCCAGCACCTGTGGCTGAGTAGCCTGCCAGAGCTTGGCAGCAAATTGGGTCAGGATAGAGGTCTGTCAAAAATGATTTAATTTACTGACCTTCTGGACTTTCATGGGTCACCCAATAGAGTGCTTTCCATACTGGGTCCAGGAAAGCCTCTGATGTAGGGTGTGCTCTGCCTTGGCACAGAAAGAGCCCTCAGATAAAAATATGACTGTGAGAAGTTGAGAGAGCCCTCAGCCATGCTGTGTCACACAAGGTCCCCCTTCAGCTATATGTCAACACAATATGAAACTCTGCATCTACTCCAGGAAAAGGAGTGCTTGCATCAGCACAAAAAGTAATAACAGCTAATAAATATATTACATGAAAATCATGACCTAAGTATGTTTTTAAGCTCAGTCGGTAACTAGGGATCCAGAGAGGGAGAGGCACAGCATGAGCACAGGGCAAAAAGAATACTGCTCCCAAAGACCATGCAAAATTAGAAACCTAAATTCTGAATGTTGGCACTTGGGTCACACTGCAGTCCTATCCCTGAGATTTCCACATACTCACACACCTCCTGCCCCAAGGCACACAATTACAGGCAAGTTACTTGACAAGTCATCACTGTGCCTCTCTGCATGGAGCCTTTTGGCCTAACCAAATCTTGTGGTAAAATGTAGTTATATAAACCACTGACATCAGATAAGAAACAGACATGAAACCTACTTGCATTGCTGACTTCAAAACTGCTGAAACCTGCCATTCTACAACTGCCTGTAAATTACATTGAAACCCAAGTTCGCAGAAATTAAAGATTTCAAACACAACAGGCAAATGTTTGCTGACCTGCAGATGGACACATTCCAAGAGTTCTTGCAACGTTTTAGGTTTGGTCCTTTTACTTCTCCTGTGAGCCTTTATCTTTTTGGGTGCAGCTTCTTCTTCCAAAATAATATCCACATAAATGAACTTGAAGTTTCCTACTTTGTTGTTCAGCATGCCTGTCCATATGCCCATGGGGGTTTTACAGATGATATCTATGATATCTCCTTTCTAGAAAATAATAATAAAAAAAAGCACAATACTTCTTACACATCTGGTTTGTGATTTGTGAATTTTGCTCTATGAACGAAAGCCAGCACAGAATCTTAATCAGTCAGCGTGAAGTAACTTTTTGAAATGACCTAGATTTAGTTCCTTTGCTTTTACAAAATACCAGAAAAATGCAGAGAAAATGGACCTAGACCTTATCTCCAAAGCTCCGTGAAGGAGAAGTGAGCATAAGCAGCACCTTTCAACTTCTAGTGCTCCACTTGGACCCTGAAAGGGCATATGGTTTCACCCTGCTAGCAACTTTTGCAGTGGATACTGGGCATAGCTTTGGCAAAAAGCGAGAGAGCACTGTGAGGTTATTTTCCAAATACATGCTTTACACAGCTTCTCACCTGGCTCCTTCACTTTAAGCCACTTACACAATAATCTTATTATCCATCATCCCAGGGGTCTTCAAAAACTAATAGCTGAGCTAGATGAAAGGTGAACTCTTACCCATTTTACAGTAAGAAACACTGGCTACATTTCTCAAAGGCAATAAAGAAAATTTAACTCCCTTAATATCTTCCTGTCAGTCGTTCCCAAAGGACTGTCAAATTCTCCCATTATTATTATCCCAATTGACTGGGAAAATAGTAGAAACACCACAGCAGACAGAACTAAAAGCTTCAGTTCTCCACACCTGTGCACAAAAGCAAGTGAAAAACAAACAAACAAACAAACAAACAAAAAAACCCAGCAACTTCAAGAAGGCTTGTTGATAATGGTGCTCTCACCAAGCTGTGGGAACTGACGTCTCAGCTCAGCACAACAGTCATTCTGAGTAATTCTGGTAGTAAAAAAGTCATACCTTCTATGCAACTTGCTCTCATGATAGTAAAATCGAGTCCTCTCTTCTGGGCAGATACTATAGAACTTACAAAACCACTGGAAGTCTTTAAAGAGTTCTACAACAAATCCCTACATACACACTTAATTTGTCATTCTGTTACAAAATAGAAAAATCAAACTCAGTTTGTTAAAATATCTTTTAACAGCTCCGAGATTTTTAAATATTTTCTGGTCTGGTCAAGAAAATGCAAGTAAAGCTGAGGGAAAATTCATAGTTCAAAAGTGTGAGTAAATAAAGGCGTAATGGAAAAGTCAGCTCTTTCCACTAAAGACAATGACTGCCACCCAGATTTTGATACATCCTAGCTAGGGAGGGGTCTTCATGCTCCATGAGACTCTAGATTTTCTTATTTCAGATCTCCTAGGGAAGCAACATCTGTTCTACTCTGAGGAAATATTGTACTGGACACCACACTGATGAGGTACGTAGCTGGAGGCCTATGCCTTAAAAAGCCTTTAGCAGTAGCTGACTTTGCAGCATTGTCTGAACTAAGTCATTATAGAAGCACTGCAAAACCAGATCTGTATTGCTTTTAGAGTGATGCAAGTGCATAACAGTTAAAAATGTTTTAGCAAGCATATTTTTCACATGTAAAACATGCCTCCTGTGGTCTTACTGGAAAAGAAGAAATCCTGATGGTTGTCTTACCTTAATTTTCAGAGAGTCAGTGTCATAAGGACTTGGTGTGAAGTCGGTGTGCACTTTGGCTCGACCACAGAACGGCCCACTGTAAGGGACTTCGTCATCAAATCGGAGGCTATCCCTGTTGCTTGTTCCATCAGAGCAGCTGGTCACCCCACCTTAAAGAGAATCAAGTGGAAGTTGAGATCTCCTGTATCTAGTGCCAAGACATTCAGATCTGCACAGCAGCAGAGAGGAAAGCACAGAATTAAGAAAGAGCATACTCCACATTGTTTTGACACATTCCAGGAAAAATACATTCAATAAAAAGCATACTACAACAGATTGAAGAAAATAGGTTGGAGATCTTTCATTAACATCTTCCCTACAATAATCTTTTTCTGGTGATGATACTAATATCCTACACACTTTACTTACAGACTTTTTTTGAAATGTTACCTCTGCAGATTAATAACATGTACTCTGAAAGTGCAATTTAGAGAATTAATTTTGCTGAACTTCTCCTGTTTATTCAAAGAAATTAAAACAAGTACTGTAGAAGTTATTTTATTTCATTACACAGCTAGCTAAAACATCAAAAGAACCTGCATTGCAGAGCAAAATTTTAATCTTATCAACATTTCAGCCTGTCATTTTATCCAAGTTGAGCAATAAAATATCGGCAGAGTAATTCAAGCAAATTTGAGCAAGCTCTGCAATATCCCATCCAAATATGTTTTTAGATAAGAGCAGGAGTGTGTTGGAAGTAAACTCCCATATATAATTTTCACAAATCACATCACAGAAAATGATCATAAAAATGGTTTTGTTTGAGGGGATTGCTTAAGTGCACAGCTCTATCTCAGAGCCAGATAAACAACTAAGTGGAAACGGCCAGGACTGCAATTCAAACACCCAGTTATGGCTCATGTAACATCTGCAGTGACAGCATAGCAATATCATCATGGACAACTGTGACCTGCTGCCCAGGGACTGTCCACAGCAGAGCAATTGAAGATATGTGGAGGCAAACTCCACCTCTCATCAGAGATTTGTTCATCTTCCAATTGAGAATACTCCATTGGGTGTGAGGGTTCAGTGGGATTTCAGAGTAGACTGTGTCTCTGCATCATGATCTGAAGCTGCCAGGTCAGGCTCCCATCACCCATCATCTCACACAGACATCTCACATTGTCTGTCTCACATCCACAGAGTGAAAAATGAACTCACAGCCACTATCCACAGAGACAATGCTTGTGCGGCTGCACCCAGGAACTGCAACTCTGTGGGTACCAGCACCTCAGCAGTGCTACCCCCCCAGAAACATTCATGGCCTATGTACCAGCATCATTCATTGCAATCCATGTTGTTGTTGTTGTTAGTGTTATTATTATTTTTACTTCTTTTGATATCTCCACTCTTAAAAACACTCAGCTTATTTCATGCATATCTACCTTAGCTTCTACCCATTTGATCAGATTGTATTTTTGTCTGCCAGACTGAAGAGCTGTCTACTACCACATTGGTATCATCAGGTCTTATACCTCAGACTTAAGCAATAACAATATTGAACCAGGGACTGAATAAGAAGTATGGATATCTTGTACTTACTAGATGAGCTCTGACCACTGTTTAGACTGTAGAGACTTTCCATAGAGTCACTGGCTTTTATGGAGCCCTTCTCAGTGTGTATTCCACCACCAGGATCACTGTCATCTTTTTCTTCTTCATTCTTTAAAAGAAAAATCAGAGTTAACCACCCTAAGATTTATTTTAGTCAACCTTTTTTTTTTTTTTTTTTTTTTTTTTTTTTTTCATTTACAATCATCATTGCGCTTGGAGATTTATTCATAATTACATTTTATTAAGAACAACTCCAAAAGAGAAAACATTTTAGGAGTTGATGGCTAGTGTTAAGGATACTCTATCCCAACACATGGAGAAATCACTTATCTCCTCTCTGCCCCACTCACTTAATTTCACTTCTTCTCAAGGGATGCTCCATCTCAGAAGACTGCGATATATTACATCAGCACAAAGGCTTATAATGAGAAATTTGTAGCTAGCCAAATAAGATGTTTTTTTCTGATTGTCTGAGGAAGAAATATAAACTTTAATTCTAAAGGATCATGGCGAAGGCCTTGCTGACACATCTATATTATTGTACTCAGACTCTGAAAATCATGGGTATGCTGGCACACAAGCAAGGGCATTCCAGAGATGGTTTGCACACATGTACAGCATCAATATGTTTTAGCACCATACTCACTACCTTGCTTAACCTGCGCATTGGCCTCAGAATCCCATGCATTGCAGAATTAACAGATGCATTTTTCTCTCACAAAATCTAGTGGAGTATGAAATCTGTTCCTGGAATTTTTGACATTGAATCACACCTCAGAAATCACAGCTTATACACTTAACACATTCAAAACAAGAAGGCTTGTATTTCAGTCACAGCTAAGTTAGGGATGATGTAACAACTAAGTGAAATAATGTTGAACTTTCAAAAGAAGGAATTTCTTCAGCATATTGCATCACATTCTCAATGTGCGTACTATCCTCTTGTACTTAGGATGTTACATCACATTTGCGGAAATGTTAATTAACCATCAGGGGACTGATGAAGTCAAGCAAATATGACACTACATGTACAGAGACTCATACAGGTAGATACAAGGCATAATACTGAAATGAAAGACTATACTGGTTTTCAGCAAGGACAGTGCTTGTTACACCAATCATTGGTATAAGCCATAGATTAATCAGTGGACCAATATAATTGGTCATCATCTACTGCAGGTATGAAGATCACACTATATGTGAGTCCAGCCAGGTAATTAATTGAATTTCTGTCATGTGAATAGTTTCTGTAAATGTGCAGAAGGTAAATGTTGAATTTATGTTTTCTTTCTCATAGTATAAAATTAATGGATTGCAACTTGCTGAATTTTAGCAAAAAATACAAATTAAGGTAACAAATTACGTTTTTTTTTGTCTTTGACCTCTAAAACTGTTAAACTTTTTTGTTTGTTTGTTTGTTTGTTTTTCTAGTTGGGAAGTTTTATGCTTACTTTTCCTAGTTATTTGATGTTGACACATGTATGAGATAGGATGCAGACCAGCTAGATTTTTTAGGGATCCTTTTTCCTTATGTGTTTTAAAATTTGGAACTCAGTGACACAGGATAATGAGGAAAAAGTTTACAGTGTGTAAAACATATATGTTTTTTATATTTAATAAAGGGAGCTTCACATAGTAGATAAGAGAATAGCAGATAAAACATACGAGTTGTCATGCTGTAGGATGCTGGCTGACCTCTATAAAATGGTCTTTGGAAAAAAATTTTGTACTCAAAGATAAATTCTCCAAATGAAACGTTTTGTACAGGCTGAGTATCATACTGATGACTGGATTCATCCAATACTCCCCTCTGTCCACATCAAGAGATGTTTTGTGATACTTGTACAAATTCTCCTTGATGACAAAGCAAAATGCGGTGATGTAAAACTCCTAGGTCTAACTTGAGCCCTTACTGTGTGATGCTGTATTTGTTTATGTGCATGTGTGTGTACATTAGCATGCACAGGAAAGGTACATATTAGAAGTTGTTTTAATTCAGCACTTTTAGCCTTGTTTTCATAGAATCTAATAACTGATAGCTGCTTGAAACAAGAACAGGAAAAAATGCACATAACATTGTTACTTCATATGCATTATCACCAAATATAAGATTCTTAAGCTGTGTTTACCGTCTCCTCAGAGAGTGCCTTGATGTACTTTTTGCCCATCTTTTTCTTCATGGTAAGGGAAATGGCTCTCATTTTCTTACCCAGGCTTCTTCCATTACTTGCTGCTTTGGTTTGTACTGCATCTCCAACATCACTTACAGTCTCCAGTTCAGACACCTGATTTGAAATAAAAATGTAAGAAACAACTCACCAAGAAAATATAATTTAGTGCAAAGGAATAAGAATTATAGAATAATATTAAGAACACAAATGCAGTTAGGATGACAAAATTTAGTCACAGACATTTTCCTGAGGAATAGTAATACTAAAGAGGTTTGCAGCACACCCCTGTACTGCAAATGAAAGGAAAGAAAAAAAAAAATCTTTCTGGAATTGTTGTTTCCCTTTGTTTATTGTCCTTAATCCAAACAAGAATTGAGGGTATTTATACAGGTTGCTTGAAAACAAAAACGACACATCTGTAGTCTACATACATGTGTTGGTTATTTCTAGAACACACCAAAATGAAGTGCACTTTTGCCTTTTTTGAAAACTTGCTTCTAATTTCCACACCAAAGTAAGAAAGTTTAAGTATGATACTGTTCATTTTGGCAAGAACTCAATCATCCAGACAGATCCAGGTACACAAGACAAGTTCTCACCAGTGTAGAATTTATACAATAGTTATCCAATGTTTTTTGCACAACTGTTATGGGAAAGAGATCTGAAGAAAGTAAAAATTTGTGTGATACAAACCTCAGCTGAATCATCTGTCTTTGATACTGTGTGATGTCTGAAACGGTCAAAGCTTCCAAAACTACTTGTGCGCTGTAAAGAAAGAGAAGACAAAGTTGGAATCACTGATTTTTTTTTATATATTATTATTATTATTATTTTGGTTTTGAAGACTTAAATACAGCTGTCAAATCACCATTTATGTTAAAAATTCCTTCCAAGTCATTGGACCGTGAACTGCTACATTCAGTGGAAACAAATGACGAGGTGACTATATGGAAAACAAGTATTACTGTACTGCTGGAAACAGAAAAATCAATAAGAGAAGCAATGCTGCTTCAAATACAAATTAGATAATGGGTATGATTCGAGTTCTTTACATCAGTTTCACATAAATATACACAGATATCTGTGAGTTACTTCTGGGTTAGATTGCTGTCTGTGAGCTTAGAAATAAAAAGCTATTTCTGTAAGTATTATATGAGCCATAGAGTTGGTTATGGTCGTGGAAACTTTTCAATTTTTATAGATTACTTTCATGGCTGTGGAAACTGTCCAGGCTTCTTTACCAACAGGAGTAGTCAAGGACCACTGTGTAGTGTGAATGCATTTTGTCCAAAATGTGTATGATGTGGAGGAGTAACAGAATAATCAGGCAGGCCCCACAGTTTTGCTGATGACAAGTTAGAGACGCCTTTAACTTTGCACCTAATATCAGCCAGAATTTGGACATTTATCAACTGTACAGAGTCCTTAAGGACTTGTTTTTACATCTTCACCAGTACTCAATGCTAAGTCTGGAATTAATCCTTTTTTAAAAACTCTTTACCCTTACATACAAAATGAATGTATTTTAATGCAGTGTCAGATTTCTTGAGTGGGGCTTACTATTATATACAATGCAATATCATCTCAGTTTATTTCTAAATGTTCAAAGTCCCTCCTGGAGGAAAAGAAAAAACAACATTGAACTAAATAGCAAACCACAAACTGTTTGCACATCTTGAATGATTTAACAAGTGATTTCAGACTACCTGGTTACAGACTTTTCTGGATTTATTCATCCATTTACTTTGCCTACATGATTTCAACAAAACATGATTTCAAAAAATTCCTTGCTACGTTGCTTATTGTTGTTGTTGTGCCCCCTTCCCCTGACAACTCCAGCTACCTCTTTTCACTGTTATCCAGGAAATCTGCAAGCCTGAAAAGGACCTGCTAGCTCCTTGCATTGCTCTACCATTTCCACTTTTACATCTTCTCTACAAGGTAAGGTAGCTTGAGAGGATACTGAGGTGGATCATCCATTGGGCAAGAAAAGAGGAGGAGAAAAGGACTTGTTTAGTAGCTGATCCAATTGCCCGCTTTTGTGTTGCAGACATGCTTAATGCTGGTATAAACCTGTTTCCAGTGAAGCTATGGGGAAATCTCTCCACAGAAGTAAAAAGAGCAGAAAGACACAAACACTGAGTGCTTTAGGAAATGCTGCCCTTACTGTGCCTGTCCTCCAGGTCCCTATCCAGATGACTGGGTTAGTAATGCTGTTGAAGTGACATGCTCTGAAATGCTGGAAGACCACAGACCTTTTTGAGCTGACACCTAAGTAAAAAATTCAGCTTCTGGGGACTTGCTGAGTGCTGATACAGTACTGTGCCTGCTCTGCCCACAGTCACAAAGATGCTCTTTACTGCTCTGTCTCCTTACACTTTCCTTTCCTGGCAGTAGTTAGTCCTCTGAGAGACTCAGCAGTAATGCTGCCATACTCCTGACGCAGTACAGGGTGACAAGTTGACATTCAGTTTCACCGCTGTGGTCTGGTCTTAAGGAAGGAGATCATCAAAATGATACCAGCTATGATGAACACACACACACCTCCCCTGAGTATTTCCATCCAAAAAGGACTCCATCTTATTCTGTTCCTGCTCATAAATCACAAGGTTACTACATGTATTAGCTTCTCTATCTCTTACAGTCACTTTTAAACTAAAAATAGTTTGCAGAGGGGAAAAAAAATAATACAAAGAAAAGCAACAAGAAGCCAGGTGAAAATACTTTGTCTTAAGTCTCTATTTCTGAAGAAGAAAATTTGCCTCTCCTGGAAAAGAACTGAAAACAAAAAACTCCCCGCTTTCATTTCCCTGTTTTTTCACCCACACTGTTTTTTTTCCCCTGGTTTTCCACACCCACCAACTCCCCACATCCCCAGATAAATAAATAATTAATGTGGACATAGCAGTGGGAGAGGCCTGAGCACAACCAGATAGCTGAAGAAAGTGTGCCTACATTTTGGATCCATGTTCTAACCATTGCAGCTTAAGAGAAAAAGCCTATCTAACCTGAAAAATATTTCTAGCCAAAGGTTATTTGATGAACCTGACCCAGATTTGTGAATATTCTGGGACAAGTAAAATGACATTTACTATACAATGAGGTGAAGAAAAAAAAAAAAAAAGAAAAAGAAAAAGAAAAAGAAAAAGAAAAAGAAAAAGAAAAAGAAAAAGAAAAAGAAAAAGAAAAACCACACATATCTGCTCTTAATTTATTGTTATCTCAAAGAAAATCTCTGTTGGGTAAACATTGTGGCTTATTTGTTTGTTTTTACCCTGTGAAGTTGAAAAGGACCATTTAGACTGTCACTTTAATTTTATCTAAATTTCCCATGTAGAACTTTGCTATTAACTAGATGAACAATATCCTGTGACAAGGGGTTAGCTCAATAGTATGATATAAAAACACAGCCCTAAGGATTATGGTTCTATTAGACAGGATTAACACCTTACACTGGTTTGTCAACCCAGCCAAATGTGCCCTGAAGCATGGAGTGGGAAGCTGGGATTCACAGCAATATTGGGAAAGTATAAAATAGTCTCACACAGTGATCTCTAAACATACACTGACCTTTTTGTTGCATTCAATCACTTGAAGATGTCTAGTAGGAATAACTGTATATTAAAGTGCAGATGTACTGCAAATACTTTAAAAGGAACAAGAGGAAAAACATTGTTTATTGTTGGTCTTACCTATAAACAGCTTGAGCACAGGGAAATCAGTTATTGTTTTTTGACCCTTGAAACAACCTTATATCCTACGTGGGCAGAAGCCTTGGGCTATTTTGTAGTATACTTCAGTGCTGTTTCATCCCTATTAAATATTAATAAGGGTTACAGGATGACTTCCACTCTTCTAGATAATGGTCTTGTTGCACTGGAGAGTACTAAATAGGGCTGCTTCAGCACTTCTCTATACTAACTTTTTCCATTAAGTAATCAATAGCTACCACTTTTTAAAAATGTATTCAACCCCATTATACTGATAACAAAAGGCAGATTTAGGAGCAATGGGCTGCAGGGGAGCAGGATGATGACTTTCAGTAGTTTCAGTCACTGAATTAGTGTCAGGGAACACCTACCCTGTGAAGATATGGCCAGGCCTTTTTTTCCAGCTGAGGGGAAGCTTTTAAAGTAAATGCAAAGCTACTAGGAGAAAATACGCTATTGACTTTTGATACCAGTGTTCAGCATCCTATAAGATTAAATGATTTTGCTGGCTGGATTCATGGAAGAGCTACCAATGGATACGTTAAGCAAATATTAATTTGCTCAATAAAATCTAATGGAGGCATGAGCAGAGACGTGGGGAGAACACTTACTTTTCCACATAATGACCAATGAAATAATTTCTACAAGTCAATGCACTAATTTTTATCCTTTCCCCTCTGGTATACCTAATTAGCATAATGAAAAATGTCAAAGATGTTTCAATATTTTAAATCCTTCTTCAATCTATTTCTTTATCTTCAGTTCCTTGAAATTTGGGAACTTTATTTAATCATTTCTAAGGGGTAAACAGCATCTAATCACTGTTTATTTTAATTTGCAGAGTCTGTAATTTGTGATCTGGTTTGTCTGCAAATAGACTATCATTTTACCCTGACAAGGGTATGGTATACAAATAGAAAAACCACAGCCAAAAGAGATGTTGCAAAACATGTATTTCTGTTATAAAACACCCTTCCATTGTAGAGGATATTATCAGAAAAGTCAGGTAGCCCTTATGATAAACTAGTCAGAGCTTCTCCGTGTCTAAGCACAAACTTTGAGCCAAAACTGAAAGCGCTCATCCTGCTAAATAATCATTCTGGGTGCTATTCATCTCATGTCTTCCTTTGGACAATTTAGACTGCTCAGAGATCTCTGTCCCTGCTGTGAGAAATTCTGGCTCATTATGTTTTACTTCAAGTCCTATTCAAAATAGAATTTCAGTCCAGCATGATGCAATGGCTTTGTACTGACCCTTTTGCTCAAGTAAATCTCTTGAAATTCCTCCATGAATTTTCATTTTTAGCTTCCATTCAACCTTAGACTACCCAGAACATGTAAGCTGTGCAAGGGCAAATGCAGTCACTGAGTAACAAAAAGGGAGCTCAGTGTGTTGCCCAATTTCCTCTCCTGCCTTAGACACCTGTATTCTTCCTTGTCTGCTCAGAAGAAGCCACAGCAACTCCCAGGAGGACGGTCTGTGCTTACTGCTTTGATCAATGGTGATAGGTGGAGCCCAGGATCTGATTCATTTCACCTGTTCTCAGCTGCCCCAGTCCCTTCAGAATCAGGATACTATGCTGGGAATGAAATAACACACTACCAAAGTGGGGATGAATATAAACACTCTGCTAGCTTATCTTACTTCTTGCACAGATAATTAAAGAAAATTCTCCCCTACTTTCCCAGATGGCAAGATAGTATATTTTAGCTTTTGGGATGTTCTGTGTAAAACAACAACAACAAAACCCCTCTCACTTCTGTATAAAGAATGAATATTTGCATACATGATTCAGTAAATCTTAAAAGTGTAACAAAGTAAAAAAAAAAAAAAACGACATCACACACAACCTCCCTACCTCAGGGATTTTTCCTATTTACACATTAGTTACACATATAGAACATCTGACCACTAACCAAGCTATTAATATAACTTTATAGCCCACCGAAACATGGCCTATACCTTGTACTTCACCAGTCAAAAGCAATAAAAAAGATACAGCTTGTTCTTGCTAACTCAAATAGGGCAATCTACTGAAATGGCATTTTTAACTGGCTTAAAAATGACTCTATAAAAGACTCCAGTTGTTAACATGGCCCGCTATTTGTGGTCTGCATGGCGGTGGGGAGCAAGGAGAGCACGGTGGGCTTTGAGCAAGGCTCCTGCCTTGAAGCTTCAGAGCAAACACCCTAATTTTAATGGCAAAAAAGAACTGGAAACTAAAAGCTGTGTAAAATAATGAGTCAGTCGTACTTAATACTCCCCCAGGCCAACAAACTTCACTCGTGGAAATAAACACTGAGCAGCCCTGTTATTAATGCCCCTGGCTGGCACCAGCCTTGGCCTCTGTGGCCCAAGCCGACAGTGACACACAGCAGGCAGTGCAGCCAGGGACCTGAGCAAAGGACACCCAGTTCAGGGCAGAGAGCCAGAGGCCACTGCCGTTACAGCAGGGTGCAGGGCTCCACAGGGTGGGGGCCCATTTCTGCAAGCCATCCTTGGGAAGAGGCAGGCCACATAGGAAGTCTGACCAAAAAAATATGCAATTTCACCTGGCAAAAATAAAAATGCATCATGCTGGTAAAGAAAGTTTGTGAGGAAAGAAGTAAGAAGGTAGTTTAAGAAAGGTTGTTTGTAGCACTAACAATATCTTTTCTGCATCTGAGTTTTGCAAAATGTACAATGGGGGACGGAGGAGATACAACTCCTCTTTCTTTGAATTCTCGTTTACCACTGCAGAACTTGGATCCTTGCAATCAGTGTTTGGAGCCTGTGACTGGGGATAGTCCTTTTTCTTAACTTGGAAAAGGAGATAAAGCAACCAAATGCTCAAGTGTTCCTGCTCAGGTCAGTGAGTGACAGCATCCAGCACCCTGTGCGGTGGGAACTTTTTCTGGAGATACAGAAAATGTACATTTTAAACAGCAGCATTGCTGCCCAGTTCCTGCAGATCACTCTCACCCCGCAATGAGATAAGGCTCCAAGTGCTCTTTTGGCAACCTGGCCAAGTCTGGGAGCATGCATACAGGTACTGGCAATAATTAAGTAATTAAGACTTTATTATTTATAAGACATTTAATTAAAAGTGACTTTCAGTGGCACACAAAACCATGAAAAGAAAATGACTTTAAAAGAAGGTTAAGGATGTGTGGCAAACTCAGAGGAGCTATGAAAATGACAGCTAAGGACATTGCGTGATGTGCACCTCTACTGCACTGTTATCCTTTTTTATCCTTCACTTACACATGGGCAGAAACACTGAGGGACAAGCCTGGAAATCCACCCTCCACAAAACAGCGACCACAGTGAAGGGGAGTATTATGTGAGCAAAGACTGGTTAAACACTGCATAAACACTGCAAGCTTCGGTCTTTAATGCCTTAAATAATAACATCTTTTCTCTCCTGAACCTTCCTCCTCCTGACCCACAGCAATTCACATAGAAATTCTGGTATTTTATAAATGAATTGCCTTGTTTCAAGTAAAGTCCTTTCTCTACTTCCTTATACAGCATGATATTATCAATGCTGGATGTTATCCTGGCCCTGACCTTGCAGGGCTCAGTTGGATTTCTCTTGTGAGAGAAATCACTCACATGTGTTGGTCTGCAGGATGGGCTTTATGAGATGAAAATACATGTGCCAAAAGGTGATCCAAGAAGAATGAAGTGCCCGAGGAGTCAGTTTTGCAGGGAGCTCCGAGCCCATCCTGCACACATGGAGTGGAGTAGGTTGCTTGGCCAGCGTCCCATCCCAGAGGAGGCAGGAGTCTATCAGGGGTATTCCCCCATCAGCAGAGAAGCAGCAGCAAGGACCCCCAATGCCTCATGATGCTGTACAAAGACCATAGGTGGAACAATGCAGGGAGCCACAGCATGTCCAAGGGCCTTGCTGTCCTCTTCTGCACGGCTGAGAAGAGGCTGCAGCTGCTGATGGCCAGCCCTGCAGTGCAGTAGGAAGGATGGATGATGCTTTGGTTGGAGCCTGGGAGACTCGGCTGTCATACCACAGCCATACGAGATCCCTTGCAGGTGTCATTTTGGTGGCAGCAAGAGACTCCTTCCTGTCTTCCACTTCCTTTAGGCACAATGTGGGAGCTGGTCCTGCTCCCAGGGGAGTCACTGTGAATGAAATGCAGCTGCTGCATTCCTTGCTAGGGAGAGGAACATTTTGAGTGGAAGATATTCCTTCAGATGACCTTCCAAAGGGAAACAAATTAAAAAGTAACCTCTAAGTTACGGTAAAATCTGACCATCCCAAAAGCTCGTTTGGTTTTTTGAAGAGTAAGCAAACTTTAGAAAACCCTTGTACAAGTTTTACTGCAGTCCTGCAGCCTTCTCCTTGACAACAGGTAATGACCAACAATAAGCTAATTCTAAGAAACTTGGGGGGGGGGAGGAAGGGAGGAGAGGGAGTTAGTTTTTATTACTTTTAAATGAGTGTTTGATACATCATGTTGGTTCCTCTGATTAATGTTCACAGCAAACTCAGCCATTGGAGTTGTAATGTTTCTGCAAGCTTCCCTACAGCAAAGCTTAGCCATTAATTCAGTGGCATATGTCAGCTCAGCAGAGCAAGGTCACTCTTCTCTTTCAAGGGGAACCTTTTTAGAAATAATAAAACTGACAGAAAGTTCTTTTTTGCATGCTTTATGTCACCTGAGGTTGAGTGCTGCAGTTAATATCACAGAGCTTATAAACATTCCCATCTTCAGCAGTCTCCAACCCCCCTGGGCTCTTGGAACCTAAACTTTTTTTTTAACTTCTTTTTTTTTTTTTTTTTTTTTTTTTTTTTTT
>CM021765.1:102050372-102140849 GCA_011076525.1 Nettapus auritus
TTTTTTTTTTTTTTTTTTTTTTTTTTTTTTTTTTTTTTTAAGTAATATAGTGACAGCTTTATGTGGGGCAGATATACTGTATGTAATACTAAATGAGTAAAAAATGAACAAATCTTTTCTTAGGCTCTTTAGAGGAGAAATGTTGGAAGTCACTAAGAGACTGCTGATACTGCAGTATGGATTTAGGATGTTAGGGCTTAGAAGAAAAAAAAAAATACAGATTTTGATAATTTGTCTCCATGGATTCTTGTACCTTTGGCTAAAAGGGGTGGGGGCGCCGGGGGGGTGGGGGGACGGGGGTGGAATTTAAAATGTTATTGGTCCACCTTGTTCCTATTTCACTCTTAACTAATACTGCAGGCTGGAAATCTGTGTAGGCATGTAATGTAAAGGAGAACACAAAGTTAATTATGTATTTATGGAATCATTTTGAACTTGCAAGTAAATAGAAATGTGTTAGTCATCTGTTATGACAACTAATTGCAACTGGAACTTATTTATTGGGATACAAATATTACAAAGCATGATAAACAAACTAACTACTGGAGAATAAGATCCAAACAATAGGTCAATTTCCCCCCTCATTATCTCCCTTCAGACATCCTGACTGCATTTGATTAATGAATCCATAGTGAGATTAGCTGAAATTGCCTTAATGGAGATGCACTGCACTGGAGAAGCAAAATTCAGTGTGGTATCTATCATCAGTCATTGTGAATTTTAGTGTTTCATCAAATCTATATGTCCATTTATTTACATTATTTTTATCTTGGAGAACAATAAAAATCAAACAAAAGACTATACTCATTACAGTGGGTTAACTTTTGGCTCCTTTAAAATGATGACCAGTGTCACCATGCTTTTTTTCCTTCATATATCCTCCCTTGTCAGAAAGCTGAGCTCCAGTGTTGGCTTATTGCCATCAACTGGCCAAAGTTATCTTCATTGTCCAGTTGAAGAAAACATACTTTTCATTCCATTGCAGCCTTGCAAGCTTCAAAACACAGACAGGCTTGCTTGCACAAAATATACCTGGGAATCCTAAATGTTTGTTAGAAATTTGAGTATAAATAAATAAATAAAATGAGCTTCTGGTTTTGGACCAGTACATAAGCTGAAATAAAGTTTCCAATTCAGAGTTTCCTATTGATTTAGAACTGTGTAAGAATATCCCTTAGTGTACACGATATGGTATGTGAGATTCTGGGCTTTCTTTGTAGCATAAATCCTATCACTGCAATCCTGGGGTGATGGTGGGGGAGAGAATAAATCTAGTTCTCTGAAGACAAGATAGCATCCTGATTCTGTTCAGGTCATTTTTATACCAGAAAGGAACAAATACAATCAACAGCTCAGTGTGGGTACTGGATATGGCAAATGGTATCCATCTTGTTTCATCAATTCCCTTCTCTGTTTGATTATCTCTGTGGCAGTGGGGTTACTATGACCACAACTCAGTAGAAGACTAAGATTTCATTTCATGAAAAACAAATTCACTAGACATTTGGATTGTGTTTTCTTTCAGATGCCTGACAAAATTGAGGCTAAGCTCTTGCAACCTCCATGAAAATTGTGCATAATTGAGAGACACCAATGAAATGATGCTATCAAGGAACAGGTAGCTTTGAGGAGTTATATGAAGCACCAAAACAAGGCCATACTCCAAATCCTTCTCAAATCTGGCCTACGGCTGCAAGGGAGATTGCATTATCTACAAGGTTTTGAACTTTCATGAGTAGCAGGAACATGTCTGCTTCTCCCATTCCTTCAGATACTATCCAAAATCCCAAACACTTAGTTTTCAAGCATTTTCTCCAGGTAGACACAATGACCAGGAGACTCTCATTAATCAAACAAATATAAGCTCTACTAGAGAGACAGGAAGAAAATAATGGAAGTACCCCAACAGGCTATATCAGGAAGAGCTTTGCCATGTACTTGTGGTTAGAGCTGGATGACTGCTGTACCATCATCAGCTATTACATGCACTCACTACACAAGCTTTGAGCTTTTCATCCATCAGTGAACCATGTCCCCTTTTCAGTTCTGTGAAGCACTTTTTAGACTTAACATATGATCTTTAAAAGGAGGCAGACAGAAAGAGGAATAAGAGAAATACAGTGCAGCTGTGGAGAATGAAAGCAATTCATAAGTGGTAATGCTCAACATCAACTCTGCTCAGGTGAAGGCAGCAGAGAGTCAAGCTTTGTAAACTCATTCAGCTGCCTTGGTTACTTTGTAATCTGTTCTTTACACATCTGCATTTGGTTGTGTTGTTGCAAAGTGAAGCTGATTTCTTTATCTTGTTACTGCAGGCTTACAGTGACAAAGCTCCATCTTGATCTTAAATGTAATGGCAGAGGGAAAACGTGAAACTACACCATAGCTTTTCCATGCTTTCTAGTTGAATGGCAGTCCTACAGAGCTTCTATTTTCCCTGGAGAAGCCATCAGAAACCCTGCAGAAAATCTTAAACCCAAGTACTCAAGCATTTCACTATCCCCAAGTATCACTTACCTTTCGACATGCCTGAAAGAACAGCAAACTTACCACACATTCTGAATGAGGTCAACATGACCAAGAAGAGGAACTCACTACTTCCTACTATTCTAATTGTTTAGCATCCCATGAAAAACAAGGACAGATATGTCAAGTTACTTGGTTGTTCTTGTGAAGACGATAAAAGAGATGAAGGTATAAAAGGGTAAGAAAAGAACTAAAACTCCATCCATAAGACATAATGGCACAAAACATTAGATGGATCACAAAATCTTTGTCCCAGAGAAAGGCTTTCTTTTTTGCCTAAATGCTGGATGATGGCTAGGAATGGCAGACCCTTTGCAGTTGATGTTCAGCATACCAGAAAGACGCCAGTAGATGTTAGGACTGGCAACTAAGCAGCCTAAAGTCTGTGTACAAGAGAAATCACCATCCAGATTTCTGTGTATCCTTGGAATAAACATGCAAAGATATACTGGAAAAAAAGTGGCAGTATGATGCATAATACATGCAGTCAAAGAAGCAGCTTTATAGAAGTAGTTCAAAATCTCCAGATTTCTCTTAGGGCTGGAATTTCAGCCTCAAGTTTGGAGAGAAGAAAAAAAGTAAGATGATTCTCTTCCACTATGTAAACAAAATAAGATATAAACACCTAGAAAGGTAAGAGCACACAAATGCAGGAAAGATTTCCCTTGGGAAAAAAACAGGTAGTCATTCATCATCCTCCGGAATATTAACACACATGCACATAGAGTCCTTCATCTGATGTATGAAACAAAATTTTCCATTACAATGGATTAAAGGACACATGACTTACTAAATATTCAGAGCATATATAATATGTATCCTGTTGCCAAGCAGAAAAATGTCTAGAGCAAAACCACAGACATTTGTGGGAATGAGTGAAACTGCTTCTAACTGAAGTAATTCTGCTGTCTCTGTTACAAGCTTTTAGAAGATAAAGCTTACAGGATATTGTGACTACAGAGGCCCAGAAGACTTCTCTTTTCATTTCCTGGTGTGGATTTTGCCAGGGATTTCAGCCCAACACAGCAAGAGGTTAATTCTTCTGGCTAATGTGTTTGTAGCCACCCACAAATTGCTTATACCTGCCAGTGACAGCTTTATAAATTCAGTCTGGATTTATATATAATACAGCTTACTAGAGGATATTGAAACCTCCAAAGAATTTTAGGCCACATCCTCTGTCCTGCCCCTACACAGTTACTGTTTTTTACAAACAATGATCTGGCCAGTGTTTGATTTAAGAGTATTTTGGTTTTCCTAGAAACACAGTATTGAAGTAAGTTGAATGCTTTATAAAGCTAGTTAAAGAATTGGAAGGCAACAAATGCTGATTTATATCACCTTGGTATTTGTGCTACAGTACTTATCAGAGAGTACAGTTATAACTGTTGTGGTTGATAATCAGATTTCCAGAAATGGCTGGAGAATGTAGTTCAGACATGTTTCTTGAAATGTTCTTGCTTGCTTACAAAAACAAAGAAAGAATTGCACTGGTTTTGTTTGTTTGTCTGTTTGTTTTTAACTTTAAGCAAAATTCACATTAATGTAAAAATATTCCCTTCAGGAAATTTGCTCTCACTTTTTTTTAGAATATCTTGTTATCTAAGGGCTTAAGCCTGGGTATTGAAGGTAAATCAAGTGAGGGAATATATAAGAAATGGCCTGCATTTTGAACATTTTATTTTATTTTATTTTTAAATGCAAGCTAGTCAAGAGTTATGAGTCCTTAATGATCCTTTGTATTGATCTGAAAATCAGCATGTGGAGTCTGGATATCCTATTCAGCCTCATTGCAAAGGGGAGGAGAAAGATAGTTGTTCCTTCAAAACAAAGACCCTGGACCCTTACTTACTCTCTGGTGAGAAAACGAATTTCCAGAAATTTCAAAATCTTATTTTGAAGGAGATATGCTATCATATAAGTTAGGAAACAGTCTGAAAACAAAACAAACAAAACAAAAACTTTATGGGCCTGCTGTAAACCAAATGAAAAATAAAATTTTGTCTGATAATCAATATCTAGAAATAAGATGTTGATATGAAAAAGGAAGAAAAATAACAGAGATAAGAGCAGTAATATGATTGCAGAAATTTCCACTCACACAAGAAAAATACCCAAGGGTTAACTCTAACCTTGTTCCAGTTTTTTATGAAGTCTGAGGGAAACAGGAAACACCTTCTGACATGTCACCTGCAATCCCTTTTTTCCCCATCTGCACATACATGGTTATTACTATTATATATTTTTTTCTTTCTCTGAATCCTTTCTTGATAAAGGCCCACAGGTATTTCCACTACAAACCAGATTCTCAAAACTACTTCCCAGATGTCATCTGTTTCTGCTTATTTAACAAAGTTCAAATGGATTTTGACAAACAGTGTTTCTTCAAGAGGCAATGGAGTAAAGACCTTTAATGACAGACCTGTGTGTCATCTTTGCCTACGAGCATAAATTTGCACAGCGGGTAGTATGGTGAAAACAGCTTATCATCAACTCATCACCTCTCATCATTATTAGAATGACATGCAAATGGAAATGAACATTACTTCAGTCATGGCTGTGAAAATTAGCATCTGTGACATTAGCAGTGGTTCATTTATTATACACTCAAAAGTTCAGGGAGAAAGAAAAAAAATTAAAACTTGCTCTTTTCAGAACTTTATCAGTTTGAAATAAAATTTGAAATAAAATTAAACCCCTCAGCTTTTCCCACTCAAGGATAAATCCTAGTTAATATTCATTAGCACTGCACAGTCTCTTCACTGCAGATCTTGTCCTACAGAAGATCTAATTGTCTTGACATTTTTTTGGTATTTAGGTTTGCTGTACCTATTTTCTATTTTATTTTTTTCAGTAAATATTCTGCATTAGAGAATACTGCACAAGCCACTGCCTAAGAAAAGTGCAGCACCAAAAAAATTGCTTGTAACATCTGTCTGCACGAAAGGCTTCAAACACAGGCAAGTGATAAACTTTACACAGATGATAAATCCTATAGAAATCAATAGGATCACAGCTAATTTGTTCATGTATATGTTTTCAGGATAAGGATCAGGCCTTCTGTGAAGAATATATACAGAAGAGAAACCCTGGACTCATTAAATCTATAGTAAAATTGTGCATTGATTTCTGTGCAGGCAGGATTTCAAATAATGCTTATAAAAAGGAAAAATAATGATAAAAAATACTACTGGGGGACAAAGTTGTGCAGTAAAATATTTCCTTACGTTGGATTTGCCACTATTTTATTATAGCCCTGAAAATAAATAATAGTTTATCACCTTAGTAAGTGAATATTAATTTAATTAGAATCTTGGTCATATTTTTGCCTAAACAAAATACACAGGCATTGACCCTGAATTGTCTTATACCAGAAGTAAACTGAGTTCCACACATTGAGTATGTTTGGAAGCAGAAAAAGGAAACAAAAATGTCTCAAACTTTTAGCATATACATAGATCATCTGTCATGTAAAATAATGACACAAGACTTTCCAGAAAGTAAAGCCAGGAAAAAAAACGGCACAAAGCGCATTTGATTCAGCTTGAAGTAAAGCCAAGAATTATCAGGCAGTTCTCAAGTTTGCTATGTCTGTAGGAGTTTGAGAGAAACATAAGAATAGCTTCTGCCCAGCACATTACATTGTGTGAAGTGAGCAGCACAGTGCAGTGACTTTTTACTGATTAGTTTGCACCTTCCATCGTCATTTACACCTGGTCAAAACTGTAAAACATCAAAAAGTGGAAAGAGGAGTAGCTGAAAAATGCTGTAATAGTTTTTTTTTTTTTTTTTTTTTTTTTTTTTTTTTTTTTTTTGTATGGTACTGCGTGAAGCGCATAAAAGACTAGAGCCTGTATAATTTCTTCAAATGTTTTTCTTACTATTTTTTTAAATCTACTTTGTGCCACTCCCCAGATACACAAAGATCTGTAACGCCACTATAAGGGTCAAATAGGCTAAAATCCAGGTGATTTCAGGGGTCTTTTGTTTATCCTTTAAGTCAACTGCCCTCCTCCTCCCAGCTCTCCAAGTGGTGGTGGGACAGAGTACACCACATCATGGCTGAAGCACATCTGGTAAAAGCATTCACTCCTGCTCCTTGCTACAACACTCTGCTGCTCTAAGCCTGCCCCTCCAGCAATGCAGGGGACCTGCTCTGGCTGCAGCAAGCTGCTGGGGCCAAGGCGGATTCTGGTGATCAGTGCCACAAATGTGATCAGGCTACATGCAAGCCCTAGTTTGTTTGACCTCACCTGCCCACAAATAATACTGAGCTGTGGCTCAGAACAGCT
The DNA here is from genome assembly GCA_011076525.1 of Nettapus auritus. Classification (NCBI taxonomy): domain Eukaryota; kingdom Metazoa; phylum Chordata; class Aves; order Anseriformes; family Anatidae; genus Nettapus; species Nettapus auritus. The sequence continues at coordinate 102,057,191 of CM021765.1, forward strand.
ACACCACATAAACTGAGTCATGTCCAGGCTGACAGGAAAGTGAAGGGGACAGGTGAGTTCTGAAAGGATGCCCTGAGAGTGCTCTTCGTGGGCAGTGCTCATGCTGTACTGTGATAGAAAGTCATTTAAGGACTTGGACAGACAGACAGGTTGGATTAGAAAGAGGACAGGCTTGAAATAGAGAGCTTAACCCCTCAATAAGTTTGAATTTCTTCAATATTAGGCAGTGTATTTTTAAGCCTTAGGACTGTTCCTTTACAATTCAACTACTTAGGTTCTCAGCTGCTGTACAAGGTGTAAACATATAAATTCACAGCAGTACGTGCAGCTACAATGATAAACATTAGCAAATGATCAGCATCCTTTCAGTATCTCTTTTGAAAATATTTATCTCCCCATTTTCTCTGGGATAACACCAGGTGTAGATTTTATTTTATTTTTTCTCAAAAATTAATGTTTATTACACTCATTATTTACTTTACATACAAATCATATAGTAGTTACATACGTATCCACACATATACAAAAGCTGCCAGATATGCAAAAAAGTTATTAAGCATGACTGCAGTGCTATAGTAATCCTTGCTGTATAAGGAAAAACTGCAACACTAGTATTTCATGGCAATGGACAAGTATGAACCTTTGGGCAGAAGATACTGAGAGCTGCAAGATGCTATTTCTTATCTTTGTAGCAGCTAGCACATTTGCAGAATTGTCTAAAATGCCACAACAATAAAGTAAATGTATTGCAAACAGAGAACTGGCAGTTAGATAAGTGAAAATCTGTATTACTCCTCCACTGGCCAGTGACCTGCCCACCAGTACTAGCGTTTTATATACCCTATACTATAGTTTTATACAGGGACAGTGAATTGCCAAGGTAAAGGTTTTAAGACCAACTGTGCACGGTATTCCTTCATCTTTATCAAAATGCATAATCACACACTCTTCATGGACATTGGGTAATTTCACATTAGAATGTAATAAAACAAAATGATTAAAAAGAAAATCAAAGTGAAACACTTGACTTGATGCACAAAAGTTCATACAAATATGATAAATACAGCTGGTCACTATGGATAAGACTGAGTTGCTAAACAGATGTTTTGGTTGTCCTGTTTCTGGGTCTAAGGTGGCAAAACACATTTTCACTTAACAATTCTATGGCTTTCCCATAAGTCTTGTGTCATACATGTCAGCCCCATGTGTCTCTTCTGGAAACACTAGGACATCTGAGACAGACACCTAAAACTGAGGAAAGGTAGCACAAAACCTCCAGAGTGACAATGACATCCTTCCCTGAGAGTATAAGATGATGTCAAATATTGCCTATGCAGAACAGGGGTAGTCAGGAAGACATCTAGAGTAGTCACTTGTGAAATTCTGTAACTTCTGTCAGGCAGTGAAGACCTGCATCCCATGTTACCCAATTCTGTATCAAGCAAGTTAGGTATTCGCGTTGCTTACACAGTACATGTTTCGAAACATGCTACACCAAACAAAAATTTTTATTCTGTGTGAAGGAGGTGGCGGAAGCTGCCTCCTCCCACAACTTTTTAGTGAATAGCATATTCAGCAAAAGATTCTCATAGTGGAAGGTTTACACAGTCCCTTGCAAAAATGGGACTATAGTAGGTGAAGTGTTTCAAAGTATGCTATTAAGGCAGAAAGAGATCCTGAGCTACTTCACATAGACTTTCCAATTTTTGGTAAACATTTAAAATAAGACTAAGTCAGCCCAGCAATGTCAGGAGGCTTGACAATCAGTCAAGTGTTTAGACTCTCTTTATCTCTGCTTTACACACACAGTGAATCCATATATATATATATAATGTTCACAGACGTTTATGTGTATATATAAATATACATATGTTTGTAGATTCACATAGATTCAGAGATTTGAGAAGCCACAATGCCAGCATTTTAATAGCATGGAGTGCATTTATGAATGAATAACCAACTGTGTGGAAAAAAACAAAACGAAACAAAACAAAAAAACCAAACCAACCAATCAAACAAACAAAAAACAACCAACCAACCAAAAAACAACCAACCAACCAAACAAAAAAAACACCAGACCATTTGATAAGTAAAGTATTCTGGAAGAAGAGAGTGACCAAAAGTGAATTTTGCAAATAATCAATGGACAGGGTCTCATGATAACTATATATAGTTATATACAGAAAAAACTATATAACTATATATATATAGCTATAAGTATATAACTGTACTCCTTCCCTGCTTTTAAAAAACAGTATGATGATGGAACAGAAACAAATAGATACCATATAAACAAGTGAAATGCTTAAAAAATATACAAATCCATGGAAAAATGACTTCAAAATTGTTTCAAATCCATAGAACACAATATTAATTTTAATTGTTGATGAATCAGAGACTAAAACTGCAAATTTGATATATAAAAGCCAATGCCATGTAAAACCAGAAGACATTCCTTCTGAAAAACTGTATTCAATAAGCTTTTAGGATACAGAAGTCACAATGTGAGGTGTATTCTCAAACAATAAGAAGATGGGTCTGTAAAACTAAGAGACACTGAGTTACTGAAATCAGAGGTACACTAAAAGGGTTTTCTAGTCTCTTATTTAAATTTTAAGCACTGAAAAACTGATATAGAAGTGCTCACATATAGCAGCATCCATTTCTCTTAAGGCTCACAACACAATGTGAAAGGTTATTCTACACACAGTCCAGGGAATTAAAGTAAATTTGTAGGGCAGGACATATCCTTATGCATCTTCCAAAACTCACACTTTCTTTCTTGCAATTCCAGATTGTAGAAGTGTCCAGTGTAGCAACTTATCAATTTATTAAGAGTATTTCTTTCAAGCTGAACGTATAATCATTCCCAGAAAAATGAAGACAACAAACACTGACTGCCAAGTACCATCTCCTCCTCTAGTTATGATGATGCAAAAGCAAATTAATTAAAACAAAGAACAAACTAATTGTTTTTCTAATCCCTCATTACTTCTCACACTCTCTTTTGGGACATCATCCATTTATTACAAGTGCAAGAGAGAAAGGGAATTTTTGTGTCTCTGATAAAAGCCTAATGCAGAACATACACCAATAGACAATATCCAGTACCAGGACCCTTCAACACAGCTATAGCAGCTTCAGAATTATGATTTCTTGGATAAGATCATTAAATTTATAAAGAGAGTACATAAAAATAAATTCTTGAAAATATACTACAGCGGGACTTGCAGAGGAAATCCTGAATTGCTTGAGGTTTTGGTTTTCAGCTCCACTTTTTCTGTAGAGCCTGCAAAATCTTAAGAGCTACTCCATGGAATTACAACCAGTCCTAGGCCTTTCAAGTACTTAAATATTCCTTTTAAAACTTATTAAGAATTCCTGTAGTAATTCATTGACAATGACAGTTAAACAGTCTTACCTTTGGTTTTTGGCTTTTCTCCTTATCAGACACATTGGATGGTTTTCTTTTCAACATTTTAAATTCAGGTTTATCCAACTGATGTGCAACTGCTACTGGCTTGCAACTAAACTAAGCACAAAAAAGTGTATACCACACAAGGGCACGTCAGTTAATGCAGTTCCTTATTCTGTCAGGATGTGACCAAGCAGCTGCCTTGCAGAATGGGTGAGCAAGCTGAAATTGTAGTTTGGGGAGGGAGTGAGGAAGGAGGGGAGGAAGTGACAGGGGAGAGAGTGAGAGAGAGGTGCACTAACGACATGAGTTGAAAATGAGGACAGGGTGCAGAGTAAGAAATTCTTTAAAACTTCAGTGTTACTGTCAGGCCTCAATAAGACATTGTAAAACCTCAAGAAATCATTCTCTTTTCCTCTCTCATTTTTCCCACTCAACCCTGTGGTACTAACTTCATTTCAGCTTGTGCTGAGACTTGAATGTGAAGAAGGCTCTTGCTCTTCTGAGCACCAAGGGATATTATTTCCCAGCAGATCTGCACTGCACTGTGGCACACGGTCAAGCTGCTCCCTAACGTCTCCCTTTCTCTCTTAGCTGAACAGTCAAGCCATAAATGCAAGATGCTTAAAGGCTAGTGTTTGGGAGAGAAGGAAGAATTTCTAAAGCCATTTTCTTCTTTTGCATGGTAGCATATTTTTTTAGCCTTTCATGACAGAATTTTGGCACCCTGAAATAGCACTTCTCAGTCTTCCAGTGTTGTAGATTTGGTGGCAAAGTAGAATGGAGAACAACCAAGTCTAACAGAAGGCTTACAACAAAGAGTCAGGGGAGAATGACAAATTAAAGTTCTTTTTACCCCCTTTAAAAACAACTCAGAGGCTAAATGAAAGTGGTGGTACTAAGATAGCTTAGAATTTCTGCTTATTTTTGTTTGATATAATTAGCCAAAGTCAAACACACACAAATTTGGACTACCCTAAAATACACCACCTTATTTGTTGTGAATCATAAAGCACAAAACCTGAAACCATAAAAAAAATCAGCTTTTTGCTGAAAGGTGGATGAAAATTCTCAGTTACAAACCTAAAACCTTTGGGCTACCCATAGAACTTCGATGAAATCTTAACATTAATACAAATGAATAAAGAAATCTATTTTTAAGTAGATTGCAGAACTGAAAAATGAAGAAATAAATTTTGGTTAAATTTTTTTTTTTCAACATTTTGTTGACATTTTTCCAAAATGAAAAAAAAAAAAAGTTTTCAAAAATATCTAATTTAAGAAACTTTTTCTCATAAGATTTGCAGCAGTAAAACCTCTTTACAAAAAGCAAGTTTGTGAAAATCTCTTGCACCAAATAACATTTCACAAGTCATTGTTAATCCAAATACTCAATGCACACACAAAGCCCAGTCTTTTCTTTCTGAATGTCATCATTTTAATAGTAGATCTGGGTGAACACAGACTTCAAGAGAAGCTAAAACAAGAACCACCTGAACTGAACAACAGAAGAACTGATAGTCAAAAACTGATAAGAGATGCACAGGTCTGATTTTTTAGAATTTCCTTTCCCAACCCCAAGCACACTTCTAATTTTTTGAAGCATAAATGAGGAGACAATGCTGGATAGGCAGGCAGTCTCTTTGTTTAATTGCTCTGTTCATTCTCTATCACATGAGTACTGCAAAGAGAGAAAATACACTACTCATCAGATGAATTCCCATTTCAGTTTGCTATTTGGACTTCTAGTTAAATAGATAAGAAAAGTTTTGTAGGCCTTCTTGGAATCTGATGGATGTGCAACTGAATGTACTAAGACTGATAGGTAAGTTATTGTATGCTAATGGTAAAATGAGATTTTCCTTTTCAGAGCTTCTAAGAACTGGGTGGTTAAGAAAGAGAGGAGGAACTGGGTTTAAGATACAGAGATTATGCCAAATATAAAGCAAGATTGTTCTTCAAGTTATTGGGTTGCAATGAAATATGTGTTGAACCCATTAACCAAGCCCATTAACCAAGATGTTTCACTTCACATTTTAATCAGAACTACTGTCATTTAGAATAGAGCTGAACTTTATTATCAATAATAATATACCTCTCAGATTTAATAATCATTATTATTAATTAAATATGTATTACTATTAATAATAAGAATGATAAACTCTGAGGGATATTTTATTCACAATTATTAATAATTACAATCATTAATTGTTATTAATAATATTGATGAACTATAAGGTATATGTTTCTTCCATATATCTGTTACCAACACCCAAAAAGTCCATTTTAGTTTTTACCCCTGAGGAGGTTTTACCATGGATATTTAATCAACCTTAGTAATTCAGTAGAGCCATATGTTGTTATAGTAGTTGTATGTATGTTTTACAGTGATTAAACCCGATTATTTATCTACATAGATATACATTGCAGTATATTGCTTTTCTTTATAATCTGATCCAAACTGGAGGATTAAATAAGACTGTGCTGATAATTAGACTGTGATTTCCTGTCTCAGGCCACTGTTAAAATCTTCATGATTAATAAAATGAGAACTCATCTGAAGAGTAATATATGAGCTTCCTTTCTGTAGAATATTTATTGTGAAACAGGAAGAAAGAGTCCATTTCAAGAGATATAGTACCCACCCATATCTATTTCCTTTTCTCATCCACATATCAGAAAAATTATAGCAGCTTGAAAGCTGACCTGATTAGATTTTTGCCCTTGGAAGGCTGACCCACACTAGTTTTAAAAAATAACGAAGTGAAGAAAATCAAACATATATAACAGTAAATTCATTTGATTCAGTTAACCAATACATTTAAAAGAGGGCTCTTCTGTATTAAAAATTAATATTAAGCCTGGTGCTTATATCCTCTGTATTTCAAGCTAATTTTTCAAAGAGGAATGAATACCCATGTAAAATTAAAATAAAAATTCTCATATTTAATTTTCTGTTGGACATGATTACAGGTAACCTATTCCATTTCCTTGTTGGTTTTTGGAACTGATCCAAGCCACAGTGAAATCAATAGATTTTTTTTCAGATTAATTTTATGAGGTTTAGATCGGACTCCATCCTGACATACCTAGGCAATGCCACTCTTCTCTCTCTAAAGTCCAGTGGGGAAAAAGGTTTTCCACTTAAAAATAATTAAGATGACCCCATGAGAATGATTCCCAATGTCATTATATTTATAAAAGGCAATATACATTATAGCTTATTATCATTATTCAGTTTTAATGAGTGGACTATGATGAAAGATCCTGGATACTCAAGTGCTTTATGTGTTACCCTCCCACATAGTATAAAGTGTCACAACAGTATCAAGCACCATACTCCTCAGTGACTCCATCCTGTTACCTTGCCTGGAAAGAAGAAACTACTTCCAGTCTAAACTGCAAGTATAAACTCATACTTTCTATATCTGATTATTTTAATAGATCTACAAAGTAGAGTGAAAATTAGAATTAAAGGTTTGGCATAGTGGTCACCTGTCAAAAAGCACATAAAATGAGATATTTTTCATATTAGCAACTCATTTCTCACTGCCTGTCAGACAAATCTGGCCCAAGTTTAATGGAAGACTCAGAGATACCTGGGGGCTGTACACTGCTTTCCCTTATGCTAAGTGATTCCAAAGTGTGTTAGTCTATTTTAATTAAATCAAGACTTGTATATTTCACAAGAAAAGAAAGGTGCCTTCAGCCTCTGTTTTAAGTCCATGCCTCTCCCTGTATGATCTGACTTGCTTAGGTATTGCTCATATCTCAGAACAGGAAGTGGAGCTGAGTAAATAATTTACCGTGAATAATTTACTTAAAAATTTTAGCCTTTATTTCCTCAAGGAATGCTCATGAGCAGAACACAGTTTCCTCAAATGTACTAATTACTGGTCAGAATATAGCTAGATACTTCCCTCTCCTGGTCTAATCTGTGCAAGGGCCAGCTACAGTGCAATCACTGCTACTTGTCAGCACAACTCTCTCCATAAACTATGATAGCAAAGAGGCTACAGAAATTAAAGGAAGAAGAATGAAAAAGTGAGATCTCTCTCCCACTGGAGTGAGGGTCCCTCTTCCTTTAAAAAAAAAGAAGACAGATATTGTTGGCTGGGCTGTCTTTATAAGTATTTAAACTAAACACTGACTTCTTATTCTAACTCCGAAGACTGAGGCTCTTATTTTTCTTTGGGATTCTGAGGATTCTTATTTTTCTATGGGATTCTGGGATTCTGTTCCCTGACAGCATCAGGGAACAAAAGAGTGAAGTCCAAGCTTGTTAAAGCAACAGTAAGGGCACAAATAAGCAGGCATATTGCCATTATGTTGAGTCCCAGGAATTGTGAATTCAGCCTCCCTGAGACTCTTGGGCTTCCTTCTCTTCCTGAAAAAAAATATTTTTGCAATTCTTTCTTTCTGTATGCTAATACTTTGTCACTAAGGTCAATGGAGTCACAAAGAAATATGGCAGGGACAAGCTATAGCGCATCACTACCAAAGCTCCTGCTGAATTTAGAGACATGTCTGGTACAAAGAACAGCTCCTAGTGGGTAAGAAAAAATGTCTTATTGCCAGGCCCCCAGACTATGTCCTTGGCACGCTCCCAACATCACATGGCCTAAAAGGAAAATGAAGTACCAAGAACTTATCTCAAACTTTGCTCCCAGCACATTCTCTTGTATTAGCAGTAGATGAGCAGATCAGTCATACCTACACTATGTCAAGTTAGCACTAACACTAATAAAAATTTATTCTATTGTGACAGAAGGATTCTCAAGGAGATTGGCTTTCACCTATTGAACAAATCCCTTTCTTACTACCTTGAAGAGTAAGAGCCAAAGTTGTATCTATATCTTCTAGGTACGCCTGTTGGGAAAACTCAAAGTCAGCAAGGTTGGTATTTTGTAAAACATAGCCACAGGTTTACCATATCCGGTATCCGTGTAATAATTTCCAACAGAAGTATGTGCATCACTGTATAGTTTATTGTAAGCAGAGCTCATGTTACAGTCTGTGATGAATAACAGAAAGCAACTGACAAGATGCTGCTGCTGTGGGTTCAGGCATGTATGTGAATAGGATGCTGTTTCTCAGAGTCAGTGTTAAGTGGTAGCTCAAAGCTGCATGGCAACGTTCGTGCCTGAAATATCTCAGTGGATTCTGTTAGTGAACACCGGGATTGCTAATCAGATATAAGGGTATTCTATCCCACATAATTTGCAGGTTTGTATAACTGTTGTTTTGTAATTATCCAGATGAAGCTCAGCCTCCCAGAAATGCATTTAAAGATAAAGAACGACAGCTGCCTTGCAAATCTATTCAAAAAGCACAAACATGAAATTTGTGATGAAGGGAACTGATGCAAAAATAAATTTAGGCTTTCTGTCTTAATCTTACACACAAAACGTGACATGATTTGTTTGGCATTCAAAAGACTAGCTTAAAGCAGCGGCATTGGCAGTGCAGCAGGGGATTTTCTCAAGGTATGTACATGACGTCTGCCTGCCTATCTCTGATTAGAATCAAGATCAACAAAAGTAAATTCAGATTAACTCTAATGCACAACCTGCTGTCAGGAAACACTTTGTAGTTTGAGCTACATTTTACCAGTAAACATCTCCTGCTGAATTTCTTCGCTGATGTCAGACTGTCAAGTTTCTGTGCCATCACAGCATTAGGACTGCTCTTCAGATGATAACATGAAAAGAAATAAAGGCTGGCATTCACTTGCAGGGCTTTAGTTTCATTTTGCTTCTAGATGAAAAAGCTACTCTTCCTTTTTTCCTGGTTTGAAGTGGATGAAAATCAAAATTTAGAAGTGTCAGGGAGGGATAAATTTGCTTTATTTGCAATTGTTTTATAAATTTTAATTCAACTCATCTAACTGATGTTATAGTCAGCAGAAAAACAAAATTGCTTTATTGCCAAGAATAGGCGATTAGTTTCAATCTTGCTTTTGATTTTCTTCTCCTTGAAACACTCTGCACTGGAGTTGTGGGCTTATCTGTTGCAACACTTGATTCAGGTGCTAACATCTATGGCAATACCTTCAAAATCAAGCAGTGTGTGGGTCAGGTTAGCTCCGTCAGTAGACCTGCCAAATCACATATACTGGGAATGAAACTTGAGCAGATGACTTGCTCTTGTCCTTGCTTTCAGGACTGAATCTCCCTGCAGGAAGGTCTGCCTCCTGCTCTGGCAGGCACAGGTGGTCAGCCCAGCCGGTCAGCCACACGATTCAGCAAAGGGGTGATGCAGGGCGGGCAAACTGCAGCCACACTGAGCTCCACCATTCAGAAGAGGAGGTGCTTTTCCTGATGGAGTTCAGCACTGAGTCCCTCTCTGGGGAGGACTGGCCAGGTGACCGCTGCTCTCTTTGCCAGTCAAGGTTCTGCCCTGCTTGCCTTGCTCGGGCCTTTAGGGGACACTTCAGACTGAATGATCATGATTGAGCAAGTTACCCCAGGCCACCTGAGCCTCACTAACAAGGTGGGAAGATGCTCTTAGCCCATCACCAAGATGAAGTGAAGCACATTCTCATAAATTTATTTCATTAAGGATTTAAGATAATGTGTATTATTTCAGGCTGTCTGTGGACTAAAAGCACTCATAGGGACAGTCACGGTACTCAGCAGTTGTAAGGTAATTACCTACGTGTCAGTAACTTGTCTTTGGGGATTGAAGGGAATGGACAGAGGAGCCTGTCCGCAAAACTCTGCTCTGTGGAAAGAGAGATGGATGCTTTGCCTCTTTACAAACAACCCACTTTCCTTTAGGATTCCCTCTGCCAACCTTGATTTTTTTTTCAATGTATTATCAAACTCTTTCCCCTCTCACTTCCCCACAAACTGTATGAGCTTTTTGACTCAATCTTTGCATATGACATTTCTAGAGTCTTTTACCACCTCTTAATTTATCTTATATGATCCCTGTTACTTCTTTCACACACACTGTCTTGGGTGCTTTCTATCTCCTTCGTCTCACTGCTGCAAAGGAAAGCAGAGGTTGATGAAAAAGTGACAAACCCTTTCCCTACAACAGCTTGATGATCTACTACAAGCTCTACTGAGCTACAGACTAGAACGGAAAACTGGAGAGGTGTCTCATTCCAGGAGCAGAAAAGCTCTGAAAGTTAAATATAGGCCTGTTATTTTACAGGAAATATTTTTTATATATATATGTACAAATATAAATGGTCACCATTTGTACAAATCTCTCTGTAGGTAGTGAGCTGTCATCTCTATGCATCTGAGAACTGTTTTGTAAACTATCACAGTGGCTAACACACTAGTCATAGAATCATATAATGGTTTGGGTTGGAAGGGACCTTAAAGATCATCACAACCCCTCATGCCATGGGAAGGGACACTTTCTGCTAGTACCCTGTCAATGTTTCTGATTTTTTATTTTTTTGATTTTTGCTTTTGATTTTTGATACAAAAAGGCCACATGTACTGCTGTATTGCTGAATTTTGAGCAAGGAAGAACTGCGAGAAAGGAAATCTATTTTAAAACACTACGCAATCCAGAACTAAACACAGAAACCCCCCAAAGATCTGCAGTATCACCTATTTTGTGATCCTAAAGTATCTAAACTCTTGATTTTCCCATTTCCCATGCACCATTTGTTGTCATTTCTTGTGGTATGCTGTCAAATGTAAGTTGTAAGTACAAGTGAACAAGAATTTTCATGTCATTTACCTACTTAATTTGTTCCTTTCACAAAAAATAGTCAACCAGATTTCTTCAAATGGATTAGAGCATAAGCACTTCCAGCAAGAATTATGCTTTGTTCAAGTTTCCAATTTGTTTTGCTCATGTATTAGTGAAGGTGAACTTCTTCAATCAATTAAATATTGTCAGAAAATCAGTCCAGAAATTTCATACCATAGATGAATTCTTTTCAAAATAAAAAAGAATATTCTAATACAAGTCATTAACCACTTCTTTCTCAAACAAACAAAAAAAACCCTAGTCTTTACCTTCTAAGGATCTGTTCATACACCTAAAAGTATTTAAATGGCAGAATTAGAGGTGTGTCCATTGTGTATCCACCATTTCATTTCCAATTTTATTTTTCAAGCCCTGTTCTTTATTTTACCCACAGTTATTTTTTCAAAGCTGGGTGAAAACCCAATATTTAAACTGAGTATTGAGTTTCTAAAAAGAAGCTATGTCCTGCTTTTGCACACTGTCATTTTACTGGACTTTAAAATGCATTCATTCTAATAATACAGCAGCCCTGAAAATTGTAATGTCATTCTGGCACTGAAAGTCCTCACTCCTCCATTTATGCCACCACAAAGCACTAATATCATGTGACTTTACCTGTACTTCTATGAGATGAAAACAGAACTAATTTCTCCTAATTAATGAAAGACTTATTTCACAAAAAGGCTTTACAGGAACACTTTGAAGCATGCAAAATGTCTTACTGAAGACAATAACTAGCCCAATCAACACTCACATAACAAGCAAGCAAACATAATCATCTCCCAAGACAACTTGGAAATTTCAGAAAATTAATGTTTCTTAAATGAAAAGTAATTTACATTAGCTGAGAAGAACACAAGGAATATAAGGCATTTTTGTATGCACTGATACCTACCACCTACATAGTCTTATAAATTAAGGCAAAGATCCTCGAGGCATCCTAGGTGGTGGTTTCCCTAGCCCTGCATTCAATCAAATTCTTACCAAATTAGCCATATAAATGGTATACTGAGCTAATGCAAGCAACATGAAGATTAAATATTTTGACTCCAAAAGGGAAGTTTTTCACCAATTCAGCAAGCACAAGATCAGACCAAAGTTCATGTTTCAGAAGTGAATCTATGCAGAAGTAAAACTGCATTACTCCGTGTAGGGAGATAAATTGCACTTAAAAAGTTGCAGTCTCAGGCAGATCCTGAGACACCTAATGGCTTCATTGTTCAAAACCTTCATGCCAGCACCAGGAGCTAATGCATTAACACAACACAGGACCAGAATACAGCCTGCAGCAGCTGACTCATTCAACAGGAACACTGCTCAGAGTTAATGTATACTTTGTTTTGCTTTGTAAGATGTATGGAAAGAAATGATGACTTTTTATATTTTTTAGTAAAAAAAAAAAAAAGAAGAAGAAGAAAAATGCCAGTTATGAAATGCTAGACTGACATGAGATACTGATCCACAAGAAGGATAATATTATCACAGCGTAAGTATATAACGCAACAGACAGTCAATGCATTTTCTCTTGGTATGCAAAAGTGCATCATTTTGGCAATTTTAAAGGATGCTAACAGGAAGTCATCCTTTCATCAAACAGTTGGTTATCAACAACTGCACTTAGTTTAATTATATTTTGACTCTTAATCATGTTTTGTGAAGCAGATAGCATTTCCTTCTCCTATTGTGAATTCATATGCCATTTACAAAGAAGTATATGATATGCACATTTTTTTCCAGCACTTTTAACAAATACTTTTCCCTTCATACTATATTCACAATAGCGATCCAAAATAACCTTTCATTTCTCTCTCCAGCTGTAGCTCTAACAGCTATGTCAGAAGCAGAACCATGAAATCAGCTGAGGTGAATTGCAATGTTCTTCTGCAGTTATCTGAAACTATACTAAAGATGCTGTGGTATTTTAAAAATCTTTTACTGTAAATAAATTCACTAAATTATCATTCTGTCCTATGCATGCTATCAGATACTAACTATCCAAACTTACAGAACAGACCAGCAATGTTTGTAGGGAAAGTTTGAAATTGCTAAGCTTTTTAGTAGTTAGTTACATTCTCTTCTAGGATTAACAGAAAGCGTGACATAATTCCCTACATAGATATGAAAAATCCAGTAAGGTATTAAAAATATAAAGTAGGACAAGAGTTACCATAGTGAAGAGCAGCAGCATCAGACTTCATCTTTGTAAAACCTACTTTGAGATTGCATATTCAAAGTTACTGCAGACAAAGACACTAAATTTCGAAAGTTTTCATGCTGCTATGCAGAAAGGTAGCTAGAAACATGGTGTGAGGCAGAATGGCAGCAGCAGGTATACTGAATCAGCACAACTCAGTGGTGCATCTGTAGCAAAGGTGGAAGAATGGAGATTGAATCATTCCCTCCCAGGCACCTCTCCTGCAAACACAAAGCTTGAGGAATGAGTCCTTACACGTTAAGAGGTGATTTTCACTCACTTCGTGTATTCAGCTGAAGCAAGCCATGTGACATTTAGACACTTTCTGATATAACAGTTTCTTAAATAAATCTCCCCATGACAGAAGACAAATTAAGGCTCTACAGACACTGCAAAGGAAAATCTACAACATCAGGAAAGAATCTACAAACGTTAGGAAAATGAGAGCTTAAGTCCACTAGCATTCATGTCTTTTCAGCTAATTTCTTTTTTTCTTAGTATTTCTATGAAAAGTAAACACTGAAACTTCACTCATAGATCTTGACTCCTCCCGTTTTAAAATCAAAGCCATTCCAAGTTCACAAGTGTTTGCTTTCAACAGACAAATATAAATATATCTCAGTTCCCATCACCTCACAAGGCTTAAAATTCAAAATAAGCTCTCTCAAGGCTCTGGGACAGGGTTTGAACAAGGAAATAGTGAGTGCCTTTGAATTTAATGATATGTTAGATTTAGCTGTAACACTGTTCCCTTTTGTCTGACGCTCCATCTATCTTCACACTGTCTGGGGAGCATTGAGGGGTTTCTAGCTGTCTATTTGCCCTGCAAGAGAGGTGCTGAGTACCTGGGGAAAGGCTGAGCTGGTGGACTGAGAGGAAGATCAGGGTTACAGGTGAACATAGCTGGAATGCTATAAAAAGCAACAGGAAACCTGTTTTGTAAGTGAAGATAGCACAGAGAAGCAGCTGGGGTAGTTTCATTTCTTAGAAAACTAGTCCTGTTTTCATGTCTCAGCCACAGCTCATCACCTGAACAACCATCATCATGGCCCTGCATGCTTTACTGCCACCATTTCAGCTGCTCTTTTCTTATTTTCTGGGCAAAAAAAAAAGAATTGTGTCTCAGCTCGGGTACCTGTGAGTAGGACTCCCATAACACCAACCGAACAATAGATTTATTCTAGGCAAGGATCTGGCTTCCCATCCTGTCACTGAAATAGGAACTAGAGCTGCAGCTTTGAAAAGTACCACTTATTACTGACACTGAAGTAGCTAGCAAGACTGGAGCAGTGTCTCAGAAAAGCATTTTAGCATATTCCAGACATTCTGTTTAGCATTATAGGTAGTGAAGATTGTAGCATACAAGTAAGAGAAGGGCAGCTCCTAGTAAACACAATGTAAAAAAAATAGCAGCAGTCCGGGACAGATAAACGAACTACTTTCTGCAAGGCTAAACATGAGGAATAAACAGCATAAAAACCAACAACCTTTCACATTAAGGTCAAGTGGTTGTTAAAGTGGTGTCTGTAAAGTCTGTTCTTCTATTTTCTACCTGATTTTCTGCTGATTCATAACATTGCAAACAGCAGATTGGATCACTCATTTCTCTCCCCAGTGTACTTTGTGGAAACATGAAACTATATGCAGCGTAGTAGTTTCTTTATCTAGGAGTGGTTTTTTTTTTGTTGTTGTTGTTGTTGTTGTTGTTGTTGTTGTTGCTGTTGTTGTTGTTTTTTCCTGAAATATTCAGTATTTTCTTAAATACGTTTGTCCACATTCTAAGGAAGAGCTATTTACAAATTACAACTCCTTTAGGAAGAATATTACTAACAATAATTTCACAGGCAATCTTGACACACCAAGAAAGCAATGCTCTGTGTTGCCCCTAGCAAAATTTTAACCAACAGATATATTGAGAACAGCTGAACAATACAGAAAAAAAATGACCTATGTCTAATTTGAATTTTCACAGATTTGCTAACAGTGGTGCCATGGCTATAAAATGGTAATCTAGCACATTCAGACAATACAGACTTCTAAAATGTTTTCATAATACACGAAGGTGGACAGGATTGGTGAGATCTGAGTTGTCTCTAAAGTCTCTGTGCCAGAGAGTCAGCTAACACAGATATTTAATGCATGTGCTGAAGGAAGATTAGCTGGAGGAATTTTGTGAGTTTGTTGTAGCTGACATTGGATGTTTCTTCTCACAGTTCTTGTTGAGGTGACCAGCTTTGATGATCTCTGTCAGCCTTTTACTGGTTTACGTGGAACAAGCAATGGCAATGTGAAACACCATAAGGGAGGCCCATGTAAAATGCTGAGGAAGAGGAAAGGAAGAGAAAGGAAAGAAATCCAGGGAAGAAACTGGAGGAAGAGAATTGGGATCACTCATGTTTTCTCTTCAAATAGCAAGCTATCACTGAGAGATCCAGCTCTTTTTCCTTGTGATAACGGGAATAATTTACTGATAATTTATCTGCATATCAAGCTTTGATTAAGGTTGGGCTCCTGTCAGATATGTATATGTTGCCAGGATGAATCTGGATAGTATGCATCCAACCTAGAGATTTGTCTGTCCCCATAACTAAATCAGCCACTGTTTGCTGACAAAATAGGACCCTAGTCTTACATATACCAGTTTTGCCTATTTGCTTCAATTCAGGACATTCAGGCATTTCCATACCACATCTCAGGCTATCTCTTCCACATCATGCTGTAGCAAAAACAAGAGAGTAGCCGCCAAGCCAAGATCAGCCAAGAAAATAACATTTTACTTTACTTATAGAATCAGAAAGAGTATTATGCAAAATTTGGGGTTTACTCTAGTAAGTAAATCAACATCAGAAAGAACATCTGCATCATCCCCTGAGCCTAATCCCCTCATAGCAAAAACACCATTGTTGGCTTTTTTGATTCTTTAAAAAGCAAAACTGAAAATCCAGTCCTTGTAATCTTCAATTGAGCCAGTTGGTAGAATGTAAATGCAAAGAATGAGATGTCTTACCACTGCCTGTAATCTAAATCTAAAGAGACTAAACCCACAGAGATACATTAAAGTCAGGTAGCAAACCGACCATCAGGAAAGCAGATGGCAAAGAAAACAATAATACAGAAAAAAAAAAAAAAAAAAGAAAAAGCACTAAACCTCTTGCTGGCACTTAATAGTAACATGTGTAGGACAAATCTCACCAGGGTAGAAAATGTTAACAGACTGTTTGTGACAAAATGAAATAGAATTATTTGAATTGACACTTATGCTCTCATAAATCTGACCCATACATCCATACTATTAAAATACTAATAGCATTTGCCCAGGGGCTTCAGCCATAGCTTGGCATGCTGAGAGTTGCTTTCATTAGAAACTGGCATATGATGGAGCCCAGTGTTCCTGACACAATCTGACTTCTACAGGGAATCCTACTGACTCACAGACAGGAAGGCTCACCCAACAGAGCACAGTCTTTTTGCACTTCTCTGAGCCTATTTCTGCCAAGACTCTGGCCCAAAGGTCTGTCTCCAGGGGATCTCCTCGGGAGTCTGTGCTGCTGAGCCTATCCACAGTATCACTTCTGCATCTTTATTAACTTTTTCTAGGTCAGTTTTCTCTCTCTCCTTATTATAATTCTATCAATCAATGCTTTAGCCTTTCTGTTTTCTACGTCAAATTCCTTGGAAACCTTTTGTGCTACATTCAGCAAGACAAATCCCATGTATCAGGTACTGCTTTTGTTGTGTGGACTACTGTATCATTAAAAAAAAGAAAGAAAAAAAAAAAGCTCAATGACTACCTTAACATATTTAAAAATATGATTGCTATATTGACCCACTTTATTGCAGCAATGATCTGTGTATGTGTACCTTTCCTAAAGATATATGTGCATACGTTAGTGAAAATGCTGTTTTCAGCATGTACAAAGTCAGGACAGAAGACTCTCTGATATGAGGTTCTGGTTACTCAGGGCTCCGTTTGAACACCCATCTGAGAGGTGTCTGCAGCTATCTTGCCTCCTGTGGTTTAGATTCACTTTCCTGGGAGCTGGCTTTATTGCACAGTATCACAGAATCACAGAATGGTTTGAATTGGAAGGGACCTTAAAGATCACCCAGTTCCAAGCCCCCTGCCACGGGCAGGGACACCTCCCACTAGACCAGGTTACTCAAAGCCCCATCCAGTCTGTCCTTGAACACCTCCAGGGAGGGGGCATCCATAACTTCTCTGGGCAACCTGTTCCAGTTCCTCACCACCTTCACAGTATTTATTCCTAATCTAATCTAAATCTACCCTCTTTTAGTTTTAAACCATTACCCTTTGTCCTATCACTGCACTCCCTAAAAGAGTCCCTCTCCTGCTTTGTTGTAGGTCCCCTTTAGGTAGTGACTCCCTCAGCCTGTCTTCTTAGGAGTGTTTAACAGCACCGGTCCCAATACCAATCTCTGGGGAACACCACTTGTCACTGATCTCCACTTGGACATTAAGCAGTTGACAGCAACTCCTTGAGTACAACCATCCAACCAATTCCTTGCCCACCAAGCGGCCTATCAGTCAAATCCATGCCTCTTCAATTTAGAGACAAGAATTTCATGGGGGACACTGTCAAATTCTTTGCACAAGTCCAGGTGGATGATGTCAGTTGGTCTTCTCCTATCTACCAGTGCTGTAACCCCATCATAGAAGGCCACCAGATATTTCAGGCATGATCTGCTCTTAACGAAGCCATGCTGGTTGTCACCTAACACCTCTTTATTTTCCATGTGCCTTAGTATAGTTTCCAGTAGAATCTGCTCCATGATCTTGCTGGCACAGAGGTGAAACAGACTGGCCTGTAGTTCCCCTAGTCTTCCTTTTTTTTCCCTTTTTAAAAAAATGGGTTATGTTTCTCCCTTTCAAAGGGAAATTCCTTCAGTCCCTGGAGCACTGTATGAGGGAACAGCCATAAAAGGAAAGGAGGCTACTCTACTTTTTTTTTCCCTGATATTTTTCAGTCAGCCAGTCACTCCAGTCACTTTCCATGTGCTTACCACCATCACATGGAGTGCCAGAAGACCTCTTGTAAGAAGACCTCGAGTAAGAAGAGGGAGAAAAATCTCATCACAGTGTCCATCATTTGTATATCTTACCAACTGAAGTTTTTCTCCACCCCTTCCCCCCTAAGTTTTATATTGTCCTTTAAAAAGAAAAAAAAAGAAAGAAAAAAAAAGTAAATAAAACAGAAAAGTGTTCTGCCCATATCTATCCAGAAAGACAATTTCAGAACAAGATCATACTCTGCTGCTTTCTATCCACCCCTAAGAACTTCTTGTTGCCACAAAGGTAATTGCAAAAACAGCTGACCTGATCCAAGAAGGCAAAAATATCAATACTTCAGCCTCTGACCTTTCTCTAAATAACTCTAGTGTCCTTTACTAGTATTGCTGTGACCTCTAGTGTTCTGATCCAAGCCCATTGGTTTCACTGACCTTTCAACTGACTTTTGCTTACCCCAGACTTCCAAAAATGTTTTCCAAGCCTGGAAGGATTACTATTTAATGTATAGATAAAAAATCCAATGTGTCTGATGAGAAGTACAATAGTCTAAATCTTTCCGGCTCAATGCTGCTATGTCTGCATGGTAGAAAATGAACTACCTCAGGGTATATGAACCCCTGGTGTTAGTCTGAATGACACATGCATGTTCATTTACTTGAAATCTAAATCTGTTTTATTGCATTTCATAACCATATGGAAAATGACAGCATCTCTATGCTGAACCAGAGCAAAAACTTCCACTTTTTACACATTTCAGCACAAAAGGAACCACTTTCACTTACCCAGGAGTACTGTAGATCCATATCAGTTAGGGAATAAGTAAGATGTGGGTGATGAGAAGAGCAAGTACAGTTTTCCAATTCTTCTATTTTTGAATTCAAGAAATCACAAGAACAGAGCTGGTTATCAGGAAATGGCTTCCAGTCACTCCACAAATGAAATTCAGCTTCTGAATGGATTGAAATTGTTCCTAAATTATTAAATTTAGAAGTATATGATCGTCCCAAAGATTCAGAAATGAACTCTGCCCTAGTCTCAGTCTCTTCTTTTCTCCTCACATTGTCTTTCCAAATCTTCTTTTCCTGAGGTTTTGTTAGCTTCATGCATGAAGTTAATGCTTCTTCATCCTCTTCAGAGAGATAAGTATCTTCTAAGGTATCTTTAAAAATACAAATACTTGTATTATAATGTGTTGTACTTCAAACAGAAAATAACAGTTTTTTTTTTTGTTTGTTTGTTTTGTTTTTTTTTTTTAGGTGGTGTATGTTGCATTTTAAATAATGAAACAGACAAGAACTACACTGTGAAAATCTTCATAATTAGGGAGATGGAAAGGATTTTGTAGTGGGTCAGACATCTGAGCCAAAAGCAAGATTTATCCTCCATTTTGTAAATTTGTGTTGTTCCCTCAAAAGCCTGGAAATTTTTATCATTTCTGCAATTAACATAAAAATTTGCTAATTAGATGTCATATTGCTGCAGTAGTTGCAGAGAGTGTGAATTTAGTTTAAATACTGGAAAAAGGTCATATGGTTTTTCTGGATAATTCCTCTCCCACATCTCTCCATTATGAATGTCTGAATTACAAAGTAGTTGCTGAAATCTAAATTTCCTCATGTGTTTCAGCTCCAAAAATGACTTGTTTGGAGTAGTGGTTCATGAGATAATTTAAACTCAGTTGCTGGTATTAGCTTTAAAATAATCATATATACTGATACATTCTACTTCAAATTCATGCACTGTTAAATAAATGTTGGCAAAATAAGTTCAGATGAAGAACTGCTACACAGTCAGACCAGTGATCTGTAGGAGACTCAAGAAAATAACCTGTGCTCAGCATCAGGTTAGAACACCACATCTTACGGGCTAAGGCAAACAGTTATGATGAGATTGACTTTCATATCATTCCGCAGACCTTCTTGCACTCCCAGCTGCTACTGACTCATGGATTAACACTGAAAGTTATCTTTGCACTTGTGAGTTCTGCCTTCCTGATATGAAACATGATACAAAACCAGGAACTACTCTTAAAAACAAATTATCCTCAGCATGAAGGCCCCAATGTTATACAATTCTGTTTAGCTGAAATCCCCACTTGTGAGATATACTGTTACAAAACTCAAGCTAGTGTGACAGGAAACAGGTTTTCACACTATGAGGAAGTCAGCACTAAAGTGCTATCACAGTAACATCTCAGCTAGGGTTTGAAAATCGTGGGTGGTGAATGACAGACCAGGAGAGGATTGTTTATAGTTATGCTCAATACTGTGACATTTGCCAAATGTTGGAAAGAATGCTGATATGATGCTTTACTTACTGAGGGGGATCAAAACATGTTTGACATCCTCCAAGCTTTGTGTGTTGTTTTTTTTGGTTCGGACCAATTTCTGCAATCGTTTTAATGTTCCCATGGACTCTGCTTTGTCATCTGCTTCTGTAGCCTGGCAAAAAAAACAAAGATGTTAATAGTATTAAAACCTCAACAAACAAACAAACAAACAAACAACAACAACAACAAAATCTACAGGTAACCTGGTGCTTATTTTAAGAACAAGAAAATCTCATCTTTAAAGAATTAATTATCTTCACAATTGTTTAAAACTTAGGCATTTCCTTGCCTGTGACCAATAGATACAAAAAAGGGAAAAGGCAAGTCACTAGAGATATCAAATTTTGATCAGCGTTTGTATTGTTATTTACATATTACTTAAATACACCCCAAATTACTTAATACTTAATTCCAGATTAATTCCAGAAAGAATTTTAATACTTTTGTCTACTATGTTATCCAGAATCATTTTAAGTATGCACAGAAATCCCTGATATGTCAAACTACTGCTTTTAAATATGTATGGTAGTGTATTCTGAAATATTGATTGGTATAATTCCTTAAATCAAGGCCTTGCTTTCTTTCCTAGACTAAATGGCAATAACATAAATGACAATTCAGATCTATTATAGTATACTTCAATAATGCCCAATTGGAGTAACTCAAGGTTTGGATTTTACGGACTCTTAGAGAGGAACTTAGTGAATACGTGGCCATCTCACATGCTTTCAAGTTGTATTAAACCAGCAGCTGTATTGCAAATCAGTCTAGAAACAGTTGAGTTCTCTTTCAGTCTGACTTAAAATCCTCTCTGCCTTCTTAAGGATCTTGTAAATAAGGACTAAGCAGATCCACCTTAAAGCTCTAGTAACCTTAGGGTCCTTTTACAGCTTGTATCTGAATATTCATCATCAGCTGTGGGTCAAATCCAAACATTGTTAGATTAGTCATGTTCTGATTTATTTCAAACCCTTGTCTCCTCAATCCAAATCCAAATTGTCTCCTGAATCGAAATTCAGGATAGCAGGTCTGCAATTTTAGCTTATTTAAGGACAGAAAGTGAAGTGTAATTTTTCACTCTCTCATTGTGTGATGTCTTTGCAAAATGAATCACAAGGGACTTAAAATACTAATATTGCTCTGTTGGATGAGAACTCTCGTAACAATAATCATTTTTTCACTTATAAGTAATGATACAAAAGCAACATGATGACTGAGGTATGATCTTGGATTTCCATCATGGAGACATCAAGATAAACATAAGATAATATATTCAGATAATTTTTTAATGGCAAACTCCAATCCCCTTTGCTTTTCACTGGGTAGAGTCTACTGTTAGTGAAATGTCATATGTACTTAATAAATGTAGGAACCCTCTTTTACAGAGAAACAAAGCTCATGCAGTATCAGTTAGTGATGGGACAGCTTTTAAATTTACAGTATTTTATTTTGGTTTACCTACGTATTAAAACCCAGAGGTTTAGGTCCCTATCCAAATGAGATAAAACATTATTTTCTGTAGAAACCAGATAGACTAACAGGTAAACTGATCACCCTGGTCTCACACAATTTAGGTGTGTTGTCCTGGCAAGCTTCAGCCAGAGCTTTTTGAAAGTGTTAAAGCTTTTTGAAACTGTTAAATGTTACACTTTGGTTTCAAGCAACATTCTTCTTGCTGTTTGTGTTATCTGAAAAGTAGCATCTCTGGTTGCTACTGTCCACAGTATGGCAAAAGGAAGTACATTGCTACAGGTTGGACTAGTAATGATGGATACTAATTTGGAGTATACTACTTTCCAGTACCTTCTTCCTCCGTGCAAGGGAAATGATATTCAGCAAGGAACACTGAGGGGATATTGGAAGCCAGTACACAGAGCAATAAGAATCCCCTCAAAAAATTGTTAATTTCAAATACATCTAAAGACCTTTGCCTTCGTTTTTGTTGTTGTTTGTGTTTGTTTTCCTCTGCGTTATAGGGCCAGAGCATTTGCTTCTCTGAATATTAAACTATGCTTGTATTTTGCACAATCAGTGAGCAAAGTTATCTATAATTGTAGAATCATAGAACAGTTTGGTTTGGAAGGGACCTTAATGACCCTTTAGTCCGTGTCGTCCCCCTCCCCCCATCATGGGCAGGTACACCTTCCATTAGACCAGGTTGCTCAAAGCCCCATCCAGCCTGGTCCTAAACACCTCCAGGGATGGGACAGCCTGTTCCAGTGCCTCACCACCCTCTGAGTGAAGAATTTCCACATAAAATCTAATCTAAATCTCCCCTCTTTTAGTTTCAAACCATTCCCCCTTGTCCTTTCATTGTCTGACTGAGCAAAAATTTATGCTCTCCCTTTTTTATAAGCCCCCTGTAAGCACCGAAAAGCTGCAATAAGGTTACCTCTGAGCCTTCTCTTCTCCAGGCTGCACAGCCCCAGCTCTCTCAGCCTTCCTTCATAGAAGAAGAAAGCTCCCAAAGCTATTTATAAGCTACAAATTCCCTCAAGAATAAGAATATGATTTATTTCACTGCTTAAGAGATATCAGTCATGCAAAATGCTGTCACACCACAAAAAAAAAAAAAAAAAATCCAAGAAAAATCACAAGCTGTGTTTTAGTTGCAAATAATTTGCATGAAGTGTACATGAATAATTATGGACAAAAGTACACATTTAAAATGTACTTATCAACATGTATTACAGAGAAAAAGAGTTAAATCGTGTCTGGTAAACAGTTCTCAGTTTATCCTAATATATTCTAAATACCTTAGAAATCCTTGCTCACTGAGATGCTGTAAGGATTAACCTGGTGACAGAAATACAGCAATTTGAAAGCTAAATGTAAATCACTGTTAGCCTGATTCCAGGTATCTCTGTCCTGTTGAGCACTCCCTTTACTGGGTGTAATTGTATTAATTTCAAAAAAAGTACTTGCACAGCATGTCACTTCTCAGCATAACAAATTTAGTCATGGCAGAATCTAGTCTCCGTGATTTTCCCTGAACTCATTTGCCTTTCCCAAAGAGCTGTGATGATTTGATTAGGATTAGTTTTGCACTTATACTCATAGTACAATATAATACTAAGAAAACAAAAAATATTGCATACTTATTGCGTCTATGGTGCTACTATTATTGTACTGTAGAAAATTTTTGAAATTTTCAGTAATATTCCTGCTGCACATAATGACTATTAAAGTAGTACATGATATAGAAGGTTCTACTATATTGTACACAGATAGTTCTGTAAAATTTGGATAAATTTTATGTTAAAAAATGTCAGTAAAGACACAATCCACCAATATACAAACAAGTACTATGTAAACTTCAGAATCACAGAATCACAGAATAGTCTAGGTTGGAAGAGACCTCCAAGATCGACGAGTCCAACCTCTGACCTAATGCTAACAAGTCCTCCACTACACCATATCCCTAAGCTCTTCTTTGGTATGCTCCTGCCCATATAAACCAGTCTAACCTTCAAATATTCACATTACTTTAGTCTGATTCTCTAGCTACTCAGCAATAACTTCAGAGCCAAACTCAGCAGCATAGGATTATAGGTAGATTTTATCTCGTGGAATCACAGAGCAATAATAAGATATTCTATAAAAGACAAAGAAATATGATTAATAGCATGAATTTGGATAAAGATCTTTCAACTTTTAGGGAAGCCACATGCAGTAAAGGAAACCCTATTAAAGCATCATGTTCTTTCAGGCTGCTATCCACTGATGAAAAAAAGTGAGATTTTTATGGCAACTCACCATTTCACCATCACCAGCTGCTCTTGGATTGTGAACTTGTGGTGGAATCCACTGCTCATAATTTATCACCTAGATGGTAAGAAAAGTAAAAAAGACAAAAAAAAAATCCAACATAAATAATTGCTATCATGCCATTGAATACATGTTGAGAGCTCAGCATTCTTTCAATGAAGTACTGTATGCATACAAAAGCAATGGCTGACAGACACCAGCTGCTGACACCAAGTGAAATCAGTTTGATATCAAGCTGTGTTAATTTCCTCAGCTATCTGGGACATCTTGGAAGCATCGGTGTATGCATTCAATCATGGGATGCTTGGATCTCATCCTAGATCTTGGCTCTCCTTTCTGTGTGAGTATGAAAGCCCCAGAAGTCTTTCTTCAGTAAATCCCTGGTTGAGGAACAAGTGTCACTGGTGCATTTCTATGAAGAGCCTCATTCATTTTGCTTCTTTTTGCCTGGAATGCTGAGCGCCAGGGGTGTGAGTACGAACTGGATTAATAATGCAGAGAAAATGGGACGGTCCTCAGAACTAAGCAAAGACAAGGCTATATACACTTTCATCATCTGCCCACAATCCATTTCTTGGTCGCAATTTCCTCATGAGAGGAACATCATGAGAATACACTTTCCCGGGGCACTGATGAAGTCTCTGGTGGGCAAGCCTGACAGTGCTTATAGCTTATCAGTGAAAATAATGATCGCTAGCCTTTTTTCTTCATGAATATGAATGACACTTTGAAGGCTGAATGCAACCTAAGAATTTACGTGAGAAATGAGGCATGAAATATTTTTGAAAATATATTAGCCTCAAACTGTATTACTTCATGTTTTATTTCTTTCCCAATCTGCTACAAAGAACTTGAGCCATCAAGGGAGCCCTGCTAGACAAGAACAAAGAATAACAAAGAATAACAAAGAAAAGAAAAATAAACGCAGATGGTAAAGCTATATATATATATATATATATATTTATATATATCGAGACTTTATTTTTTTTTTTTTTTTTTTTTTTTTGTGGTAAAGTTCAATTATTACACTGTTTCGCATGCTGTGTCCCTCAACCTGTACTTCTGTTCCAATCTCCTGTTTTCCATTGCTTACAGACAGAATGGAATGGAATGAAATGAGCTTCTAGTTAGGAACTGGAGAGGAACTAAAGTTTTCATGAAGCACGCAGAGAAGTTTTTTGCTTTAAAGAGAGAGAGCTAAAATATTGATTTATTTTAATTGTTCTTTTTTGCACATTTGGCTCTTCCATGTCTCATAGAATCACAGACTCGTCACCTCTGTGGAACATCTAGTTAGAGCAGGTTTGCTACAGCAGGTTGCCCAGATCTGTGTCCTGGCAGATTTTAACCATCTCCAAAGATGGACATTCCATGGCCACTCCGAGCATCCTCTTCTAGCCACCCTCACAGTTTTAAAAAAGTGCTTTCTTTATGTTAAATGGAATTTTCTGTGTTTAAGTTTGTGCCCATTGCCTCTTGTCCTGTCACTAGGCACCCCTGACAAGAGTTGAATCTCTTTTCTTTATTCTCCCATCAGGTATTTATTCACTTGGTTTGGACAGAATCATAAAATAGCTCAGGTTGGAAGGGACTTTAAAGATCCTTTAGTTCCAATCCCTCTACCACAGTCAGAGATGCCATCCATTAGATCAGGCTGCCCAGGGCCCCATCCAACCTGGCCTTCAACACCTCCAAGGATGGGTCATCCACAACCTCTCTGGGCAACCAGTTCCAGTGCCTCACCACCCTCTCAGTGAAGGAATACTCCTGAGCCTTTTCTGCTTTAGGCAGAACAAGTCCAGCTCTCTCAACTTCTTGTATAACAGGTGTTCCAGTCCCTTAACCATCTTTGTGGCCTTTCACTGGATTTACTCCAGTATTTCCTTGTTTCTCTTGTATCCAGGAGCCAATAACTGGAAGCAGCACCCATATGGAGTGGGTCAGCTCACCAGTGCTGAACAAAGGAGAAGGATCACCCTCATCTATTTGCCGGCAATGCTCTGCCTAATGCAGTCTGACACGTTGCTGGCTCATGGTCAGCTTGGTGTCAGCCAGGACTCATTGGTCCTTTTCTGCTAAGCTGCTTACCAGCCAGTTGGCCCCTAGCCTGTACTGAGGGAAGGGGTTATTCATCCCCAGTTTCAGGACTTTGCACCTTCCTTTATTGAACTTTATGAGGTTTCTGTTGGCCTATTTTTCCATCCTGTTGAAGTCCCTCTGAAGGGCACAACCCTCTGGTGTATCACTGTCTCTGCTATTCACTGCTCATCAGCTGATGAGTTATTAACTACATTTATGTTACTTTTATTATGCAAGCCCAGGGTCAGAATTCCTTATTTGCTCATACTAGCTGGCTGATTATTGTAGCATTATGAAGAGGAGACATGATATATGTTTATATAAATTCAAAAAGCATTAGAATACATGTGCCAACAAGACTGATATAAATATTTGGTACAGGTCTTCCTTTTTACAATTCTAGCACATCAATTTAACAAAAATGTGTTTGTTCAGGAAAACAGAAAGTTTTCTGAGTATTAAAACCCATACGTTCATCATAATGAAAAAGATACACAGCTCAGGTAGTCATCAGTCTTCTTTTGAGCCTGGCTTTTAAAGTACACAGGTATATTGACCATGAAGTGTATGGTTGGCAAATTCATACTGAATGGAAGGAAGAAATATGCTTGAAGTTCGAATGAAATTTTAGAATCTGAAGAGTAGTTCTTTTACCTGGCATGTTGTTTCTTCTATCTTCTTTCCTTTCAGAAAATGCATCCCATCACCAATAACATTATCTTCTGAGCATTGTGACCAAGAAAAAAAAAAAAAAAAAAAAAAAAAAACAGGAAAAAAGGAAAAAAAAAAGAAAAGAAAAAAAAAAAAAAGGAAAGGAAAGAAAAAAAAAAGGAAAGGAAATGAAAGAAAATATGCTTTCATATGTCCAGTTTTAAGTTTTTCTAAGGAGTATCATTTGAATTGCACTTGATACTTTGAGCTGACATTTTGACTCTGAAGTTAATCTTGTATCATTTAAGCATGCATTTTATCTCAAAACTACTTTGAAGTAAGACTACGGAGCAAATTGTCAAACTGACACACACAAATAAAACTCATTCATGCTTAATTCTTTATCTGAATTTAGTCCTTAGTTTACTAATCCAGACTCCCACCAAGTGCTCCCTCTTGCTCAGCTATTTAGCACAGAAATGTTTGGAATGTTCATATAAAAAATGAAGCCCCTGGACAAAAATGGTCTTTGCAATTGAGATCTGTGCGACTTGACCCTTTGAAACTACTTTCAGAAGATGAACTTCCACCTATTCCTTCCAAGACATTAATGCTTTACTTGGGAAGAACATTTACCTTCATTACAACAATGAACAATAATAGGTCAAATGACTCTGAAAAACCTACATTTTAATAAGTCTTTAAGAAGAAAAATATCTCCTCTCACTTTGAAAGATCTCTCACTTCCAAAATTAAGTAAAGGCAAAGCATCTACAATTATACTATTATAGAAATGCCCTAGCAATTGCATTCCATCAACACAGACATCAAAGGCACACAGTTATTTTGCAAGAAAAAACAAAAGAAACATCATTTGCAAATCACAGCATTAAGTGCTACTGTGGCTTTCCAAAGTTAATAGAAAAGAGTAGGAATGTTTTTTGTTTTGTATTGTTTTCCTTATGAATCCTAACTTTGTTTCCTTATTGCTGCTGAGGAATACCTTACAATATCAGTAATTCTCCTTCTTGAAAAAGGACAGTTAAAATATAGATTCAGAAATGCTAACTGTAGGCCCGCAAGAATGATTGCCTTTTTTTTTTTTTTTTTTTCTCTCCAATCAACAGAAAAAGAAAGGTTCATTCAATAAATAACTTCAACTGACTGAGATTCTTCAGCTATCATATGAAAAAAAAAAAAAAAGCATTTTGATATAAGCATGCACTCATATTCAAAGAGGTAAATAAGATCCTCAAAACACCTAGACTTACATTAGAATTAAATGAGAACACAGTGTGTGTAAAGCTGGTGAAACCCTCCCCTAACTTCATGTCAGTCAAACAGTTAAAGGGTCACTACACAGGCAAGTTGGCCCCTATATTTTAACACTATTTTTAACGAAAATTCTGAATCAAGAGATATACTTAGGATTGTTAATATTCTTAAAGGACAACCCTCTGCAAACAAAAAATTGAAACAAAATAACAAACAATCTTCCTTGTAATTACTTGGATATTGTAAGATTGAGTTAAAACCCCAAAATTACAATCTGAGCATGAGATGAAAAAGAGATACACTCCTTTCACACCTTAGTTCTGCCTTTAAAATATAGGTCAGTTGCACAGGAAACCCCATCAAGCAATTTCCTTTATTTGGCATGTACGTCAACAGAAAGAGGGAAAATGGGTCACAGAAATTATTTTTTTTACATGAGTTTGCCTTTAGAGGTTTCCATAAGAGCTTATATATGCTTAGAAGACACTGTCTTTCTCCTACAGACCTGATTACTACAGTAATACCAACATGTTTTCCAAAAAGTATGTTATAGTC
This sequence comes from Nettapus auritus, assembly GCA_011076525.1. Classification (NCBI taxonomy): domain Eukaryota; kingdom Metazoa; phylum Chordata; class Aves; order Anseriformes; family Anatidae; genus Nettapus; species Nettapus auritus. The sequence continues at coordinate 102,086,202 of CM021765.1, forward strand.
CAAAATCTGACGTGACTCACCAGACATCTCAAGCACCTACAAATCTCCTTGGAGTCACTGAGGGCCAGGTGTCTGATAATCCATCCATTTATTTAAAAATAGAGCTAGCTGGACTTCTGTAGGCATCATAACTCATGTCAAGAAGATCTTATGAATAGTGAAATTAACATAACTGGGCTCTTTCTGGCCACTTTTCTGTGGAATGAATTAGGAGCAGCAGAGAATTACTCCAACTTACTCTGCAAGGTATCAGTTCTTTTCTGTTTGTCTCAGAAATGCTCTTTCATGGAACTGAAATGACTGTGACTAGTGTAATCAACGTTTTCAGTGACGGCACTTTAGGGCTGGCAAGTCTGGTACTAATGATTTGGGTTTGTGCTTGTGACCAAAGATGGGTATTCCCACTATTCTGTCTGTAGGATATGTATGCTTTTACTGCCCAATAAATTTGAAAAACTGTTTTTTTTTGTTTGTTTGTTTGTTTGTTTTTTGTAGAGGCTGTACACACAGACACATTAAAGAACCAATGCAAAGGCTACAAAAGTCAAAGGATGTCTTTTCACTGACTTCAGTGAGACTTGGATCAGGTGTAACAGAAATTCATATTACGCAATAGACTCACAGACCTTGAAGGATTATCTCTGTTAAGGGAAAGGTTTGATCAATACTGACAAATTATCTTGATCAATAGCAATGAACAGTAAATCTCCTGAAAAGTGGTTTTCACCACTGTGCAAAGGGGACTTCCCTTTTAATAATTTTACTGCAGTATGGGAAAGGGAGATTTTTATTTAGCTGCCAGCTTTGCTTCCTGTTCCCTCTGGGCCCCTGCCCTTCAATTACAACACTTGTCAGCTTTTAAAATGTGCATGGCTTTTTTCCATGCTTTGGATATCTAAAAGGGTAAAAAAAAAAAAAAAAAAGTCTTGAGTCTGGAGGAAGGTCAAAAAGTTCTGTCGGAAGAATCATTCTGAAATGGTTTTGGTTAAAAGTAAGACTTGTCAGGAAAGAAACGTCTAATTTTTCTTTCTCTTATTATCACCTTTCTTCTTACAAACCAGTAAGAATCCTTTTCCCCTCATCAGTTCATCACAAGGGCAGAGTTCCTCTGAATTTTACTGTCATATCTTCATTCTGGTTCTGGTACCTAGAAACCCTATTCACACATATATGAGCAAATGCGTTAGACATTACAATTTCAGGTCTATTTTCACTTCACCACTTTATCTTCATGTGATGAAGTGAATGAAAGCCAGAGGGAAACCTGGCACTCTGTCCTCTGCTATCTTTGGCATATCCGGTTAACAGTGGAATCTCTGAACAGTGGATGATACCTAAACCATTTGTAATGGAGATATTAAAAGTAAACACACTTCTCATCTTGTCACATTGTTAGCTTAAGCAGAGAGTACAGAACACATCCACTTTAATCTTACATGTCAAGGTTTCTGTTTCTGCTGTTACACGTGCTGAACTTTTACTGTTTTGGTCTGATTAGGCAACTGTAATGGCAAACTGACTTTAAAAAAAAATACAAATAAAAACTTAATTCCTGGAAGCAATGTTAAGCAGATTGTCAAATAATTTTGATTTTTAAAAGTCTAGTTTATCTTTAAATAGACAAGGTGACTGCTCACTTGTTATTTCTTGTGGTTAATGTAATGGATTTATATTGGTCAACTCTTAAACAGTGTCAATAGCAAATTCCCATACATTAGCTGTAAAGCTGTTTCAATAAAAGTTAGTTGAAACAGGCTTTAGAAAGATAATTGGATAAAAGAATTACCTACAAAAATCACACCTACAGAAGAGGTTGGATATTTGGAGCACTGTAAAGTATACAGGGAATATGGATTCCTACTGTAGGCTCATATTAAAGTTGTTAAGCCCTGTCCATCATAACTATTGCAATTTACTGTAGAAGTCTTCTTTGGCCCATGGACCACAAAGTGAATTGTTCACAGAGTGTGTTCTTATCTTCCTAGTCTTAATGTAAGCTTTATTTAAACTACATTTTCCCTCGAGGACAAAGTAGATCTCAAAAGGACTTGACAAATTATTTAGCTCGATTATTGGTGAAAAATGAAAATTTTTCTTAGGTGCCATTTAAAATACTTTGTGGAAAATGCAAAATCAGCTGAAATACATTTAGCAATTACCTTCAAGCTGACAGTGCCTTCTGATGTACGAATCATTTTCTGGCTTCCTGGAACCCTGCCAAAGTGTGCCATTCACATTTTTCCTGTCTGAAGTAAAAGCACAGAGAGCAGTCACCTGAATTCATAGCAAATCTGTGAAACAAGAGGAAAGGCTATAAAAATAGCATCAGAATACAAATCAAACAAGCTTGTGGATTGCTGTAGAAACTGGTCAAACATAGAAATTAATAGATGATTTTGCAATATGGGAAATTTGATGGACAGAGGTTATTTATTGTGGGCAGACTTCAAGTTTTATCATCTTTTGTAACTGTCTAATACCTCATCTAATACTGTTAAAACATGATCAGAATGATTTTTATCTTATCACTGTTTTTAAGACCTAGCAGCCCACAGAACATATGTATCTTTATTTTGCTTCCAGGAATTGCGTGATTTTTTTTTTTTTAAATATATATATATATATTAATCTTACAGCTAATCTGATAGTGTGTTATCACCAGCAAGAAATGACATCAAAGATGCCCACAACCATGTCACACACTTTCAAGGCTGATACTGCCTCAGCTTGAATGTGAGAAGCTATGTTGTCTCCCAAAACTAGATGGCCGTTAACCTGTTCCCTCAGTGAACAACACAGTGGTCATGCTTCACAGCATGTTGATAACTATGAAGTTTTTGCACCTTTTTTTTTTTTTTCTTCCTTTAATCTCAGTTAGGACTAGATACAGCATCTAAATTCCAAACTTCAGAACATAAATAATACAATGTTAACAGGAAGCGCTCACCAAAAAAAACAAATAAATAAATAAATAAGTTGTTATTTATATGACATACAAAATAGAACCCATTGAATCAAAGTGTGCATGATAATATATATGATAACAGAGTGTCAGAAGCATTTGAAAAAAACACTTGAATTTCTTCTTTGGAAAACTTGTTTGTGAAAGCTGAAGCAAATGAGATTAACATGGGAAAGGGCAGAGGACTGAATTTAATAATATCAGAGAGATTTCAATTTTTTATTGAAATGATTAAAATAAACACTGAACATGCTGAGTATTCCTTGTGCTGTTCCATAATAGATTCTTAAATATAGAAGTCTGAGATTTAAAATGGTTTGGTTTCAATATCTAACTACAGATATGTATGCAGAAAGGAGAGGGGGGAGAATACATTGATAATTTAAGTGTATTTTTCCTTCCCTTTCCTTTGCATGTTCTCCAACAGCTGTAAAGCAAAACAGACTTTTAATTAAGTAGGCACTGTGAGATTAGCAAATATATATTAAATGACTGAAACAGTTACTAACCAAATGCTTCATTTTCAGACAGAGACTTCTGGATGGATCTAAAAGAATTAAAAGAATTAACCATTAGCAGAAAGTCAGAATGAAAAAAAAAAAGAAAGCACATTTAATCAAATATGGATATTTTCAACCTAATTCTTCAAAGCAGGGCACAGGCATTTATCTGTGTAATTCCCACTGGCTTTAATTGGGGTTACTTGGCTTTTCTCATTTACTCAATCATCTACTTTCACTTTGAAAGCTTCTGAGCTTTGACTCTGTAAAAGTATTTCATTCAAGTTTCTTTTTGTAATTAAGAACTCATAACTGAATCGGGGAGCCCATCAGAAATAGAACAAGAGATACTTTTATTTAGACATGATCTGAAATGTCCTATAACTTAGAGAAATTACTGTCTGAAGTTTGGTGACATAATAATGAATAATAATTGAACCAAACAGCCACATATGAACACATCTCCAAAACTTAGACTGACATTTTATTGTCCAAATAAACCTTGAGCTTTTTGCATGTTTACATCAAGAAATAATGCTAACTCAAGCTTCTATCTGCAGTGAGTAGTTTATAGATCATGAGTTAAACAATACACTAAGTTAACAGAAGAAAAAAGACATCTCTGAATGAACAAAGATTTATCCTGTGAATTAATTTATTAGATTTTACCTATAAAAAATGATAGCAATTCATAAGCTAGAGGATGAAGCCAGAAGACTATACGAGGAAAAACCAGAGTCTCTAATCTGTGGCAATGATAAGCAGAAGGGAAAAAGGACAAAAATTGAAATCCCTCTCTCACACCGAGGTAGGTAGGAGGTGGAAGGTTTCTTGAGTGACAGTATGCAACTGAACTATTGTTTAGTCTGTAAGGGCTAGTTCCTTTTGAAACTAGTTTGATTTAGTTGTTTATTTCCAGAGTTCCACTGTTAAGGCATACTTCTGTTTATTTTATTTCTACTACTCTTTTTCATTGGTTCCTTCTATGTTTCACTGGTGAAAGTGAAAGAGAATGATCATTCCTTATTTACTTTCTCCATATCTATGGGTAAAACCAATACAAAATTTCCTATATCATCAGGGTGAGTATCATGCCCGGATAAGTGAAAGCTGGACATTCACAGAGAAGTATTTGCTATTAAATCTTTTCACATTGAGTGAAATTATTGTAACCAATCCTATTAATTAATCATATTGACTAGTCAAAGGATTGAGATAACCTTTCTAAATTCTGGTTAATAAATTGGAATAGAGTTAGTTTTAGAATAGAATATTTTTGTTTGCATTGTAAAATTGGAGAGTGGAGCTATAAATTACTAATCCTAATCCAGTCACTGGGGAAGACGTGGTTCTGATCTAAGCATGAGACCCATGCAGGTAGGCAATTGCATCATATTTGGTAGAACTATTTTAAATGATTTATCTTTTGGTAAATCCATGCCAGCCCACACAGTAGTTTGGCTTCCTTAAAAGTATTAAAGGATGATGAGAAAAATAAGAATAACAAAGTTACATCCATACTTAAATTAATGGAAGTCTGGAAAGGGAGAACGTTTTTACAAAGTACTATCGGTCAGAGATAACAGAGCTCTCACTGCACTGAGCACATACATCTCTGTGTTTGCAGCTGATAATCTACCAGTAGTTTTATCAGATGACAAAAATAGATGAAATCTCTTTATTAAGACAAATGAGACTTTCTTTGAAATCATTATCTATTTTGAAAGTTCTCATCAATAAACATAGGTAACATTGCTTTTCTAGGTTTACTGGGGCTCCACCTAAAAAATGAAAAAATCATATGATATCCAGGGATTTTCATGTCTGTCACAGCCAGACAGATAAGATCTTTGAGTATCATTCCATTAGGCAGGATTTCATTTGAAGGGAACCTCTTCAGTAATGCAATAACCTTCAATCTCAAGAGAAAAAATAATTTTCAAAATAAATTCCTATGTTTACTAATATACATTAATCATTAACCCAAACCAATGTATTGTGTCTTAACAAATGGAAGTGAAGTATGCTGCTGTCTCAAATGTACTTGATAAAATACAGTCTGACCCACTTACTCTGAATCATTTTGCAAACTAATTTATTACTTGGATTAAATACACAAAGAACTCTTCAGAAGATTATCAGGTCAATGGTACAAACATGCTAAAAAATAGGTTACCACTTCAATCTTTCAGAAAAGCAGGCATATGGTTAAACCAAGCTCAGATTAACTGCATTTGATTTTAGCTGTCCTGGTCCCAGTATTTTCGAAGAAAGCTTTATATATATGAAAAAAATCATGGCAAAAGAGCTTTACTAATGCATTACAAGCTTGCTACTTGCTTTCCAACTGCAACATTAATACATGTACTCTCTGAAAAGTAATGCAACATTGGCAAACGCATTAATAAAACAACAAAGGTGAAAAGAACAGACAAATATAGTGACACTGTGTAGATCTTCAACTTACTTTCTTTTTTTGGTCACTGTGTTCTCAAAGTCAGGAAGTTCCTTTTAAAAAGATAGAGAAAAAAAAGACTATGAAAATCAAAAATCCAAATATAATATTTTCCTTACTGGAAGGACACTGAAAGATGCTTTTAGGTACTTTTGAGGCATGTTTTTAATATCCACTATTATTCCCTGTCTTTTTCTAATAGCTGAAGCTGTGGAGGACAGTGCAGCAGAGAATATATTTAGTTAGGTGTCCTGATTTTAAGTGGTTTCAATATCAATGACTCCCAAGAAGCTGACATTGACAACTGCAAAACCCCTGAAAAATCAGAGCACAATACTCTTACGCTGAGAAAGCATATTATATTTCTAACATAATATGATTATTTAAAATATTGCCTCCAAAATGCAAAGTTCTCTGAGTATAAAATTCCCACACATTACAATGAGACATAGCATTCTAAGGAACACAGAAGGATGCAAACCATGAAACCCCAATGCATTCAGAGGAAGTCTGTATGTCAAAAAGACCAGGAAACAATGCAAGTAAAACAAAATTGTTTAAGTCAGCCTGACAAAGCTCCAAGAGGCACTAAGTCAGAATCAAATGCTGGGCTGGAGGCAAGACCAATGAACTGCAGGGCCCCCAGCTGATGGCCACCTGCCTGCGCTTGATGAGCATGTTTTGGTTGAACATCTGCTTAAACCTTTCATCACCTGCTTCCTGTTCTCTCCTTGTGCTGCACAGAAATTCTCAGAATCTAGTTGTCTGGATCATATAAGATTACGTTGCTGTCCTTCTTTGGAGACCAAGCATTGGCTGGTGACTACAGAGTCTGGGACTTTCTTTAAATAAAGACCATAGAAAAAGAAAAACCATGGCAAGAAGGAAGAGAATGGTTGTGTGTGTGTTGAAAGACTGAATATAAGGGTGCCTTTGCTATCACAGTCACCCTGTGACTTGAAGTTAATATTAACTTTAAGTAAACCTGAAGATGTCATTCTAGGACAGAAGAGATGTCTGATCAGAATACTATTTTGAAATCTCCTGAGACAGAATATCAAAGCACTACATCACTTTCATATTTATTTCTTCCATTATGGAAAGCAGAAACCAGGGTAAAAATATTCATGATGAATGCCATTTCAATCTGCTGGGCAACAAGACACACTCAAAACAAACAAACAAATAAAGAAAAATATTTTATTTTTTTCCTTCATCTACATCTGCAGATCTCTGACTACAGTAATTTTAAAATGACATCCAGGTTGCATGATGAAAAGCCAAACTACATTCCACATAAAATGATGCAAGTGCATAACTGAGCACTTTATATTTTTCCCCTCTTTCAGGAAAACCCAGCATAGATTTTTATTTATTTATCTATTTAAGCTTCAGAGACTGTGTTATGAAAAGGTTGTTTTACTGCACTGAGGTAGCTGAGTGTAGGATGTCCTACTATTACCTGGACATTTGTGAACGCTAATAATTGCATGCAGTTTCCACTTTTTTTTTTTTTTCAAGTATATATTCATTCACAGATCAAAAGAGCATACCCTTTACCTTGAAATATTGCAAGCAATGCGAGATAAACTTGCAGAAAGCAAATCAAAACAAAACAAAAGAGTATGTTAGTCTTGAGACAAATCTTTTCATAGTTTTAAAGAATTGTTTGAAAGATGTTGAAAAAGAGATTTTAAGGCTCTTAAAAAGGGTAGCACCAACTATCTCATAACCATTTAAAACTATCAATATTTTGACTTAAAAGTTACTTATCAAAGTAAGCATTATGCATAGAGGTCAGAGACCACAGGATGTTGTAAATCAAAATCTGTATATGAACCAGGGCAAAAACTGGAGACGTGGCACTAAGATTCATTGTGGTCATATACCTGGAAATATTATTAATTCACATCTTCACATGCCAGACATCTGATATGGAACATGAAGCAGAATTGTAGGTTTAATCTTTTGCTCTACAATTTAAAACGAACATATCAGCATCAGATTCTTAAAAGGCAGTGAAAGATGCATGTATGGCATATGTTGAGGTGATACTGTGGTGAGTTCACTAGATAACATTTGATGAAGAGCTGCAATAGAATATGACAGTGGATTTCAATGGCCATTTATAAATGGCTCCTTTCACTCAGTGCTCCTCTTCCTGCCATGTCTGAATCAGCTGGCTAGTTTGGGGAACAAGAATAAATCATTCTTGTTTGTACTTCTTTCTCTTTAAGACTCTTCAGTACTTGATTATACTATAAAGCCCTATAACTTTAATCTGTAACTAAGAATTAAGCAGTTTTATGATCATGTTTCAGCTTAGAATTAAATTAACTTTCATCTAGAATCTACTCTCTACATTGTCCGTCAAGTGCATCATTATCTTTTCTATGGGAACAATTCCCTATTCCATATATGAATAGCCTGCTTCCTAAAACCAAACTTACATATGTAGAAACTCAGCATGATGAATTTTTTATTAAAATCCTTTCCTCCCTGCTTTCATCAAGTAACTCTGAATTAAAGAATTTAACCATCTGGTATTTACAAGCTGGCTGAGGAAACTAGAGCTCCTGTGTCTGTTAGATTTCCAAACAGGGAAATGATTATTTCAGAAAACTGAAATCTTTCCCCCAGTGGCATCAATGGAATGCCAATTACAACACTGCATATTAAAGTATGTATCATGACTGATTGTGATTTTGCTGGCAATAACTTAGACTGATAAATTATTTGGCACTTTTCTGATATACGGGGTAGTCAATCATATCAGTCAGCAGTTGAAAAATATTTGGATCTCATGACATTTATGATTGTAATCTGACAGGAAATATATGAAAATAGTTTTAATATGGAAGAGTTTTTTCTTAAGAAACTTAAAGACAGGTCATGAGGTAGGAGACTGCAACACCAAGCTACAAGAGGTAGCAAGATGAAGAAATTCACTTTCCCTGTTAATAACACTGTTGGAGGCAAAAGGTTCATGTACCCTTGGCTACCAGCTGTTTCTGAGGAAAGCCTGATTCATCTTTCCTATAAGGTTCAGAAACAACTCTGTAAACCTGGTTTTTGCTTTCTGTCTGAGAATATGATTGAAGCTGAGCAACAGGCAAAGTAACCAGGAAATTAACAGGCCAGTTCCCTGCAAGGATTAAAATCAAAAGACAAGTGTGTATAACTGGCACAAGCCATTACCACAGGAACCCAGAGTGGGAACATTCCAGGCAAAACATTTCATATACTAAACAGGTCATCTAAGTTATGTGAAAAACAATGTACACTAAAGATTATTCTTCATCCAGAACATGTCATTTGGGCACATATTTTACCCATATGACAATACCCATATTACCCATAGGAGCAAAAATAATCGCAGTTCAAAAAAGTGTCCAAAGAGTGTGTTCTCTGAATTATGTCATGCACGGCTCCAGACACCTCAGGACCCTGTATTTTCCATGTCTCTAGTGGAACATCACTCCCCAGCTATGATTAGGACAAATCACAACAGACAAAATAAACTCAAGACAATAATTATTTTGCTGCAGTAGGAGGAAAAATTTCCTCTTGTACTAGCCTCACTCTCCTCTGTTGAGGGTGGCAGACTTGAAATACCTGCCCTATTAGTTTATAAAGAACAAAGGAAGGGTGCAAAGTCTCCCAGGAAGGAGATGTGCACTGCCAGGCTGCTCCATCCTGAGATTTAGCAGCACTGTGTAATCTGCATGGCCATGGCTCAGCCAACCATTTACACATACACTCAAGCCCATACCTACTTAGCAATGCACTTAAGTATGTGCATTACTGAATAATGATAGATGGCTGAATCAGGGCCTGAGGGAGCCAATAATGTTCTGAATTTATCATGCTGTGGGGGCCTTCCTGCAGCATGAAACCAAGTGACGGAATTAAAGATGGGAGAGAAGTACAAATGGGCTCAGTTAATAAGCTTAACGGCTTAGGTCTAATAACTCACATGCTAGAAATAGTAGATAAGATTACACAGTCCTTTGGCCTTAGCAGAATTTTTCCATATGTCTTACTGTCAACATGTCATCACTGATCTTGTTTTCCATTTCTAGTGAGTATTTTATAAATAACCATTTTGATTCTACAACCAGTGCAGTGACACAGCATCAAGCCGTTATTTTTAGTTAAGTGCTGAGCTGAATATTCTCTAAAAACAGAACACAATAAAACCCACAGCCAGTCTTATGAGGCTTCTTGTTAATATCTAGTGAGCCAACAGCTTGCTTTCCCATTTACCCTAGCTCTTATTGATGATGAAATTTAAATTTATGATGAATAAATGTGCCATCAGTAAAATACACCCCTTAGGAAACAGAAATGTATTATAAGAGTTAGAAGAAACCAAAAAAATGGTTTCTTATATTCACTGTTATACACGCATCTTCATGGACTAGGCAGTGTCATCCCACGAGGAAAAAACAAAAACAAAAACAACAAAAAAAAAACCACTGAGCAATATGAGAATGAATTGCTATAATTTGTTCAGGTTAATATATATAATTTTATAATCCTACACTAGCATTTTAGCTGCTTTACTAGGCTGGCTTAAGGAAAATAAAGTTCTGCATTGGACAGGTTGATTACTTTTATTTAGCTGAAAAATGTATCAAGCCTAACTCAAAATAATGAGTCTGAAGAAAGGCCGTTGTATCAGAAAACAGAACAAAACTAGAAAAAGCAAAAATTAAAAAAGCCTGAGGTCACTGCATCCTTAATTCTTGCCATTCCACATTGCAACAAGCTGGTGCTGAGCAGTTTTATGGATCTGTCTCTGTCATTACTTGACTAGATAAATGACAGTTTCCAATATTTATCTATAGCAAAGTATATGAGGAGGTAATTTGTCACATGTTGGACACAAAAAAAAAACAAATCTGGTCTAAATTTTTGGTTCACTTTGGCTAAATCCAGTTCCTAGCAGATAGGCATTGTACAAAGAAATATTAGTGTAGTTGTCTTTACCTCGTAAACTGACTTGCAGTCATACAAAAAGGGAAAGTGTCAATGCATGTAGAAGCTGATTTATAATGTCTCACCTTCATTCTAAGAATAGCATGGTTGGGTACCACAGCCCTAGCCAAATAGCTAGAGTTCCACATATCTGACGTCCTGCAAGCACGCTAAGATCAGGTTACAGCCATATTTCACAATCATGATTAAAGACACTTAGCTGGAACAGTGTAGAAGGGTCTTATTTTTATAGTAATGATGTCACAACCAGATAACGGGGAGAATCCTGTCACACAGGAAAGCATCTCCCATTTGCTGCAGTAAAACTTTAATGCAGGCACATCTCAGAGCCCAGGCTCATACATCTCTGCAGATGTGATGAGGCCTCTGAAGATGTCTGCACTTCTATGCTCTCAAAGCCAGAATCATTACACAGAGCACAAAGGTGATTATCTGGCAGAGAGTATGCACAGAGCAAGATGGTTGCAGCAGAAGGGTCTGAGAAGAACAAGTTCCTTCATTTCCCTTCCTTCATGATTCAACAAGTGCATGCAACAATTCCTCAGCCTTTCCCCTATCTCTCCACCTCAAATGCTCTCTCCACACAGGTACTGCATCCAAACCTGCCTTGTGACATTGCAATACCATAGCCCCAACATAGGACCTACCTATACAACATATAGCACCTAAGCCATAGGACATATGGGTAAAACCTGGTATAATTTGTGAAGACAAGGCACATTGCCATTATTCTTCCTTGAATAATGAACGTCATCGTTTCTTTTTATTCCTTCATCAGACTGCATCATATGTCACTATTTGGCAAAGATATAGTAATTATAAGTGAGGAATTGTTAAGCAGAGAAAAGAGATTATAAAATGAAAGAGATGATAAAATTTAATATACCATATTAAACTATTTTTCAAAGCCTCAATGACATATTATACCAATAAAATAGCAATAATAAAGAATTAAGTAGGGTAATATTTGTGAAGAAAAAAAAACAAAACAAAACAAAACAGAAAACAACTTCCATCACTTGTTCACCTAACAATGTCTTATAAAGTGTAAAGGCTATTCCACTGATGCCATCAGTTACAAAACTCACACAACTCACAGTTCCAAAAAGACAATTAAAGACATTGATAGTAGATCCTGTAGAGACATTACTAATATATGTACCCAGTATTTCCATACATTATTACTTGCAAAGAGAAATTTCCTTGTATTGTGAAGCAGTATTAATCTCAGTTTCTTGCTAGCTGTATAGAAACTCATGACCTCTTTTTAAAGTGTGCTTGTTAAGACTGGACAGAAATCAGGTCATTGGGCACAGGGATGAGATATGAAAAATGTCTCTAAAGAGCCTAAATACTTCAAACTGGCAACTGAGCCAGATGAATGCATGAGTCTGCATACACTCTAATATTTTTTATTCCAAGACACATCGCATACTTTGCAATTAAACTTTACTTACCAAAGACATAGACCTATCAGGAAGTCCACAGTTTACATGCATGCTCACAGGAGTGCTTGCCCGGCTGCCAATACTAGTTGTATCCTTTGATTCTTGATGTTCTGGGACAGGCTCATACAAGCTGTCCATTGAACCCTCCTAAAACAAATTGAAACAGGTTTTCAAAGTTGAACACTTGTAAATATGATTTAAAAAATAAAAAGACTGATTTTCATCCATTATCTTTTGAAATCCTTCATTTTCTCTTTCTTTAAAAAGCATATGGCAATTGATTATAGTAAGCACCAGAATGCTGGAGTTCATGGTATCACGACATAGATTCCACAGATTGTCAGGAGTAAAGCTGAGGATACAATAAAAACTATCATTATCTGCTCAGGAGAAGCTAAATCAGATGTATATCTCCTCCTGAATACTACAAGAAATTTCTATGAAAACAATACGTTATGAAAATATCTACAAAAACTATTAAAATGTTAATACTTGTTATTTATGGTAAATGTTAATTTAATGCAAAAAGCTAACCCTATTCTATAGCAGTTAACAAAAACAATGCTGCCAGCTCCCAGAATTGTGAGCCATGACTTCAGCCCCATAAGTCAGGTCAATGGCTAGAAATTAATTAAAAATAGATTCCATTTGTATTCAAATGTTTGAACTTTATGTTATTGAAATATGGGATTAGAAATTAGAGAGTGACTGATTAAGAATAAATATATAGACAACACTCGTTGCTTAATATGTGCTACATTTGTGATGTACTGTGCCTGTGCTGCGTTTAGGCCTCCAGGTGAGCCCCTGGGGCTCGAAGAACCAAATCAAACCAACCTTATTGATCGGACTGTGAGCAAGGGCTCAGAGATAAGGAAGACTGTTTATAAAAGAATAAGATAAAGGATGTCAAACACGCAAGGCCTCGAGATAACAGGAGCCCCTTGGACCCCGAGAACTGGACCAAAACAACTTTATGGCCCACATTGTGACCAAGGGCTCAGAGAGCATGTGTAGGAAGACGACGTGAAAAGTTCAACTCTGATGAAGACGTCTTACTTCATCCCAATGACCACCTGGACGACCACCAGAGAGTACTACGCAAGAGCAGAAGGACTGATAAGATAATTAGCATACGAAGTAGGGCTAGGCGGAGCTAGGAAATGAATATGCATAGGTGTGTTGAGAAACTTAATGCATATGTAATATTTTAGGGGATAAAAGAGAATGCAAGCAAGCGAATTGTTGCGCACAACTTTGGTGGGACTACCCCCCGTGCTGCCCAGCACTGAATAAACATACCCTACTTTAGAATCTTACTGACTGTGGAGTCAGTTTTTTGTGAGTCATTATAATATACATGTTGTTTTTTTCTCCAGCCAACAAGAATGCACACATTTTAACAGAAAACAAGATTTTCACATTTAACCCACAACTCCAGGATCAAATGCTTCATATACATGCTACCATTCCACAATTCCAGACTAAACTGAAAGCAGATGGCAAGACCAAAAACACTCTAACTAAAAATGCTAGATTTTAGATTTTGCCACTTTGATCTGCATTGAATATTTTCCCAGTGAATTTTGATCAGTAATTTTAGCTGCATTAATTAAGAATAAATAAAATTTTAGCAGCATGACCTGTAGCAGAACACCACTATTGAAATCAATGTGTTATTTTATAAAAACATTTGTTCCTCTAGTACAGAAGATAAACACAGATACATATTTGAAGCTATATTGCTAATATGTAATGTTTTACAGTCAATAACATGTAGTGTTTTACAGTCAATATGACTGACTGGTGAACAGCAGTTCAAACACATGATTTATTTTTGCAACCACAATGTTCATCTATGGAACTTTATTTGTTTCAGTCTACTAGAGCTTTGATAAGCCAAGATAATTGCTGTGGGAGAAATATTACAGGTTGAACCTCTTGAAAATACTTATTATATACCAGAATTCATTCTAGTTGTTAATGATTTAATGCTTCCTGGTAATGTGGCAGATGGGTTAAGAAGCAGACTACTCATGCCTAGTGCACCTTACAGCCAGCTGAGCCTGGGACTTGAAAGCAACTACGTTTACTTCTGCTTGGACCTGGCTCAATATTACAAGGGTTTTGTCTGTCCCACACTTGCATTTTCTAAATAAGAATGCCCACTACAAACAATTGTTTGACCACTGGTTAGCAAGGTTTTAAAAACCCCCATTAGAAGGAAAGATGAACATTCGGGTTAAGAAAATGGGATACTAGCACAGACAGCAATCAGCAATGATCAAATCAAATACATTTAAGATCCTCTTATATTGAGAAGAGACATTTTTCCTTTGTAAACCAAAGGAAATTCAGTAGAGTCCAAACAGATTAAAGTGTCTGGTATGCCACCAGATCTACAGGCTTTTCAGGATTATGATGAAGAAAAGTCTGTGTGTCTCCATATGCAATGACCTTTCTTATCTCAGTCCTAATAAGCATTCATACAGTACTTTCCAAAACAGCGTGTATATTTTTTTATAATCTTCAGGAAGAGGACAGGCAGGAGAAACTATGCAAAGACTCCTTCAAAAGAGTGATATTTTTTACTTTAACTGTGTTGCCATGTAGCATGATGGTTCAGCCTCCAGGTCTGAAGTTCTGGAGTGAACATTTCTGGACAAAAATGATGAGTTTAAAACCTTGATACACACTTCCACGATTCACAGTGTAAAATGTAATCGTATATTTCTCCCTCAGTGGGGCCTAACACTGCACTTTGCTGAAAAGAGTATTGGATTAAGAGTTGAAAGCATAAAAAAAGGCATTAAAAGCATTAAAAAAAAGCATAAAAGAGTGCCTGCAAGGCAAAAGGGGGGGGAGGGGGACATCAAAAAGGAAGAGGAAAGGAAGGTGGTGAGAGTGTGAAAGGGGTAGAATAGGGGGGCATAAAGAGGAGCTGTGAGAAAGTGTTTAAGGAGGGGGGAGAATGTGCTAGGAAGCCCAAACAGGAAAGAAAGGTTGTGAGATAAAAATGGAGAGTGGGGGCATCAGAAAGGGCAGGTGCATGTGGAAAAGTAGAGTGCAGAAAAGAGCAAGTGCTTGTGAGAAAATGAGGGCTTGAGAAATGTGAAGGTCGTGACGAAGAGGGTGTGAAAAAAAGCATGTGAGGAGTGGAGCATGTAAGAAAGTCTAAGTGTACATAAGGAATGATGCAAGGCAAAGTTAGTACTTGAGCATGTGAAAAGGTGAGCATGTGCATGCAAGTGAAAGTATGTGGGAAAGAGCACACCAGAAAGTGTTTGTGGAAGAGCACGGGAAAGAGAATGATGAGAAGAGAGATGGCTTGAGAAAGAAAGAAAGCACAATGGCATGAGAGAGGAGCACAATGTTGCAAGAAAGAAAGTGAGAGAGTGACAAAGAGACTGGTCATAAGAAAGAGAGCAAGGGCATGAGAAAAGGAGTGGGCTTTGCAAAGACCATGCCAACATCCACAAAAAAATTAGTGGAGGAGAAACTAAGAGAATGAGAATGAGTGAGAAAGAACAAGGGAGAAACTGTGAGAGAAAGCAGGAGAGCAGCATGGGAAAAGCATGTGGGGGCATCAGAGATATAAAGGATGAAAGAAAGGGTGCAAGCTCCCAAGAAAGGGGGTGAAATCACAAGAATGGGGACAGTTAGAAAGGGTGTGAGGATGTGAGGAGAGGTTTAAGAGCACAAGAAAGTGACTGAGGTTGTGAGAGAGGGAGTGAGCACACAAAACTTCACTGTCATTTGTGGGAGAGCACAGATGCACGTGGGAGAAAAAGTGAGTGAGCAAGAGCTGGGAGTTAGGGGACAGGCAGAGAGAGAAAGGGCCTCCAAGAGAGCCCTCAAGAAAGAATAAGAGAAAACTCCCCCAAGAAAAAGCAGGCAGAAGAAAGGTATGAGGGCACAAGACAGTGCAAGCATGCAAAGGGCATGACTGTGTGTGATGAGGAGTGAGTGCACACATGAGAGAAAGGAAGAGAGGGTGCGAGAGATGAGGGTGGAGAAACAATGAAAGGGACAGAGCAAAGAGAATGCATGAGAGAATTGTTGAGACAGAGGAAGAGAGACAAGAGGGTGGGAAACAAGGGGGAAATAATGGAAGAAAAAGTGTGAGGGG
Organism: Nettapus auritus; assembly: GCA_011076525.1. NCBI lineage: Eukaryota > Metazoa > Chordata > Aves > Anseriformes > Anatidae > Nettapus > Nettapus auritus. Next base: position 102,102,697 of record CM021765.1, read on the forward strand.
AGAGAAAGAAAGGAAGAGAGGAGGAGAGAGAAAGAGGGAGAAGAAGGAGGGGGAGGGAAGCGGGATGTGTGCAGAAATGAGCGGGGAGGGAGAGAGGATGTGCACGTGAGGAAGCAGGTGCGAGGACATGAGAGGGTGAGATTGAAGTTGTGAGGAAGGGCATGGCAGTGCAAGATAGGGTGCAAGAGTGCAAGAAATAAAGGAAAGGTGTGAGAAGGGGAGGAGGTGCAAGAGAGGGGAGTATCAAGTGCAAGAAAAGGTGAATGCATGTAAAGGAGAGTGAAAGTACGTGGAAAAGCTGGTGCGAGGTTGCAAGAAAGTGTGTGATGTTGCAAGAAATAGTGGAGTTAAGAGGAAATGAGCATGCATGAGAAAAAGCAAGCACACTCAATAAAGTGCACATGATTAAGGGAAAGAGGTGGGAGGAGAGGCAGTAAGAGGAGAGCTAGAGGGAAGAGAAACAGTGAGAAGGAGAGATGGTGAGAAAGCAGTGGTAAGAACTAGCATGTGAAAAATTGAGAGCATAAGAGAAAAAGAATGTTTAAGAAAGGGAACACGAGAACGTGGGAGCATGCGCAAGAAAGGAAGCACAAGAGCATGAGGGAGCATGAGCGTGCAAGAAAGGGAAAGGAGTGAACAAGGAAAAGAGCATGAATGCACAAGAAATAACAAGGTGTTAAGAGAGAAAGATGGTGAGAGAAAAAGTGTGCATGAAAAAGCAAGCATATGATTGTGAGACAGACTGAACATGAGGTTGCAAGAAAAGGGCATGAGTTTGTAAGAAAGAGCACAAGGTTGCAAGAAAGGGTGTAATGTCAAGAGAAAAGGCTGTGAAAAAAGAGTGTTCTAGACTGCATGACAGAAAGAGGAAGAAAGGGAGGGGAAGGTGGGACAAAGAAAGAGATTGGCAGAGGGAAAGAGAATATGAGAGCAGTGTGAGGCAAAGATGTGGTGGGAGAAAGAGAAAGCACATGCAGTAAAGTGAGGGTGTGACAGTGAGAATAAGGTGGAAAGAAAGGGTGCATGGTTGTGAGAAAGGGTAAGGGCATGAAAGAGGTGCAAAGAGGGACATGAGACAGAGAGCAATGGTGAGAGGAAAGGAGCAGGTTTGAGAAGAGTTGTGACTGTGCATGAGAAAGAGCCACCATGGGAGAACAAACAAGTTCATGGAAGAGAGAATGAGGCAGAGGGAGTTGGGGAGAGACACCGAGCACGGGGACATGCAAGGAAGAGACTGAGTATGTGGGGAAAGCCTGTGTGAGGGCACAAGAAATGAGAAATACTAGGTATGGAAAAGGCACAAGAAGACATGAGCACATGCAAGAGAGCAAGCGTGTACCAAAAACATGTATGGGAAAGACAACACTATGCCAATAAACTTTTCTGTTACACAAACACTAAGTCTCATTTAAAAGCTATCAATATGAAAAATCTCTAGAAAACCCACACCTTTTAACCTCTAATTCATGCAGCACTTCCATATCCACTTCCTAAAACTTGCTATTTTTACTACTGTTTCACCCTTAAGACACACACAAAACAGAAGCTGTTAGGCTATATCAGGAATTCTTCAGATACATGGGTATACAGAGACACAAATAAGGCAAAATAAGGTCAATATTATTTTGAAAAGGGGAAATGTAATATTGGTGCACAAAAGATATTGCTATTTTGCTATTGTTGGGTTTTGCTAGGACACAAAGATCATTCACAAAGTAGTGTCTAGGTCTGCCCCTTGCCTCCAACATCAGTTAATGAGAGAAAATTCTTTGCAAATATGAGCTGGTGTAGACTTTGCATTTATTCAACTCCTTTAGTAGTTTTGAGCACATTAAATGGCACAGGTCAATACAAGGGAGCAGAAAAAAACAATAACTTAATTCTGTAGCACCTAGTACTTCTTCTTTCTCCTACAAAGTACAAGAAAGCATTTTAAAGCACTTTGCCTCAGGAATGTTATGGGATAAAAGATTCTAATTCAGAGCTAGAAGAAAATAATTGTCTGCAGTTCTTTACTTTTCATGTTATTATTATCATGGTGTGCAGTGACTATATGGATCATAAGGCAGAGAGAAGCACATTTTGCAATGCAGTCAGATCATTCTCCAACTCAGTGTTTAACTGTGAACTCCTGTGTATCACAGGGTGACAACTAGGTAGCTAATAAGAACAAGGAGTATTAGAAAATGACTACATGGGAAGCATGGGAGCTTGAATGCTCAGATGTCTTCTACTCGCACTACACTTCAGAGGATGTTCCTTCCACATTCAGTTAATTTTTTGTTGTTGTTGTTGTTAAGACACATTTTTAAATCAAATATATTTCTGAGTAGCATCAAGTCCCAATGCCCATAACAACATTAGAATCTTTCTATGTGATTCTATGGTTTCTTTAACATAAAAGGGGTTCCATCTAGTTATTAATATATCTATCACACCATTTTTTTAAAATATGTATTTTCTCTATATTCTTCACAGTAGAAACATTAGTTTAGTGCCAATGACTGTTTTAGTTAACATTAGATATAATACATTTTATGTTGCAGTCAGCACATCTTTAAACCATCAAAAAAACCCTAACTAGTTCTATGTTACTTAAAATCACTGAGATGATGAGACTTTCACTCAGTACTTTACGTTTTACTAGCAAAACTGATAGTAAAAAGCTACCATATGGAAGAGAAATAGACAAATGCAAGGGATCTTATTTGGCTTAAACCCAAAGATAAGTGCTCAACCTGAATAACTGATCTGAGCATCCATGTGATTATAAGTGTTGTGTCCTTTCCCTAGCTCCCTTCTTTCACAGGTTTCTTATATATATGTGTTGGCACCCCTGAAGCATCTGAAATTCTCCCATCTTTATCAGTTCCGTTACTAATGCTATTGTTCACTGCCAAAGGGTTGGAAATAGACTTTAAATACTGCCTTTGTAAGGAGCTTTTTCACATCCCTCATACCCGATTTCTTATGGAAACTTTACTGAAATTCAGATTTCTTTGAACCAGAAATACATCTGTCTGTACATTTCTCTTAATAAATGAAATTATTATATGTGTTAAAATGAAATTATTATATATGTTGTTACAACAACAACAACAAAAAACACCCAGAACAGGATTAATTGCAGGTGTTCCAGGTGAACTGGTGCTAAACACAGAGCCTGAAGATTTGAGACTTGATTCAGGAAAATAATATAGGAAAAAAAAATCTACCTCAGTTAAAGGACTAGATGTTTTAATAACATTTTCTATTTCTCAGATTTGTAGGATGCTTCCATTTAGTAGTAGGCAGGCTATCAAAATAGATGGTTTGAAGACATAACCATGCAGTTGACACAGAAGCAGTGCTTGATTTGGGTACCTCTCCCTATTGCTCTAAAACCAAACAGTATTGTTCTGATTTGTGCACCTGACATATTAAGCACTGTAGGATGGAAAAGATACTCCAAATTTTGAGTATAAGGCTGACATTTTAACATGATATGTTTACAAAAGCAGAGATGTTTATGCTTTAGACCATTTTGTAAATGAAAAAAAAAGGCACAAGGTTATGAAGGAAAGTCTGCAAATTTCTTGAGACCAAGACAAAGGATCCAATGCAAAATTAATCTCATTTGAGAAAACAAATCATTCTGAAGTTAATTGAGAACACAAAACAGTACTGGGGAAACACCCCATGCTGGAGCACTCATAGGAAGAGACAACAGGCCTCCCAAGCAGCAACGTGAATTATTCCAGTCTCAGCTATCTGCTTCCCTGGGGGAAGGGCAGAGTCCTGTCCAGTCTTCCAGAGACCTTACATCCATCTTGTAACTCGAGTGTCTTCAGCTTCTTGGTCACCAGTTGCTGGACTGTCTGTAACACTTGGTGGTTTCTCGTCTTAGTGATATGCACAGTTCCAAAAGCAAATCCACAGAAAGTCAAACTGATATTCCTTTAACTACCACTTGTCCCACTGCAAGTCTGGTTCCACCCTGTTTTCAAACACAATATTCTTGGCATTCCCTAACATTATATCGTACTTTGTCTACTATGTTCAGAAGGGTAGAAAACTATTTTCTGACCTATAAAACAATGTATTTTAAAATATATATTCATGCATACATGCGCACACACACACAAGCTCATTGCAGTGAATCTTCTTGGTCTATGTGAGGAAAATACTTCCATGAAAATATTATCTTTGGAAAGCTCGGTTAGTTATGTCCGCCAGTAGTCTAAGATTCTTCTATGGCTGCAAGTTCAATATTTACTCCAGATGTTCACCTGGTATAAATTATTTCAATTCATCAGTGGTCATTTTACATCTGCAAAAGAACTGGCTCCTCTGGCGCTTTTTAAAGATGTTTTTAAAGTCTAATTATTTTGTTACTGCACATCATTTTGGACTTGTTTTTCTTGAAGAGAAAGACACCCTTATATCTTTTTTGTTAGTTCAACCACTGTGTTGCCAGCCTTTTCACAGCCACAGACTGAAAAGTAGCTAGTGTACATATTTGGATCACTAGCTCATTTCCAAGCTAGACAATCTGATTACAGAAAGAAATTGCACTCTGTTGCATGCACAGAGAGGAGTACACATGGCTCTGAGTTTTATGAAATATAGACCCATGTTAGTGACTTATGAATTATCTTTAGATCTTGATAACTTGTGAGAAGTTTTGCCAGCTGCTCAAACGATTAACACAGTAGACAGAATGGATCCTATGGAAAGCTTGTTATGAATGGAGGTTATCTTCTTAGTGGCAATCTTTAAACAGAACTAATTTAATTACAGAAACTATCATGGCACTAGCTTTCACTTGCCTGAACCATTTATAATTACTGTAGTCATTATGTTTGTCACAGAAACTCTAGTTCTTGCACACCCAGCAAAACATAAAACTGCAACTTGTCCTGCACTTGCCCACACGATCTATCCCCCATTCTGTCTAAAAGCTGATTTCTCAACTGTTACAATGCTCAACACCTTAAAAAGTGTACTACATAGAAAGCAAGAAGCTGCCCCAATGAAACAATAAAAAAATGATAGAAAAGTTCTGTCCCAAAAACCTGCAGAAGCAAGGATTTTCAAGCTGTTACAGATTGTACCAAAAAGCCATTGGTAACTGAACAAATTCACAGGTATTCACAATAAACTGTGATCAAAAGTGTCACTGAATTCCCATGATATTGTTTTTATGATGGGACTCATCACAAAATCCTGATACATCATTGCATTTTACTTTAAGTACTCCAAAACAGCTTTTAATCCTCATGGTCTGGAAAGCACCAATACTCTGCGCTGAGATTAGCATTAGTAACTAGCAACAATGGTTTTACACCAAGCAGCTTCCCTATTTGAATTTGTATAAGTGCAGTTTGAATATTGATTTTTATTTCCTTTCTAAACATATGGGGAAGAGATACAAAGCATCTGGACAAAAGATGAAAAAATGGGCAAACAGATCTCCTTTGCTGTGTAAGTACTGCAAATATACTCATCTAATTACCACTGCTAATACTGATCATTGGTATCAGCAGATGGTTAAGCTTTGAAAATAGAAACGGTTTTGATGGATTTCCTATCCTGATTTACCTGTTCATTGTGACCAGTAGTAGTCCTAGGGCAAGGAAAAGGAAAAAAAAAAAAAAAAAAAAAAAGAAAGAAAGAAAGAAAGGAAAACAAACAAACAAATCAAAAAACAAAACAAAGAAAACCTGGAGAGGGTCTTAGATCAACTCCTCTGTCCTTCAGTAAATATCGTCCTATGATTGGATTCACCCAGAAGACTATGTATTCGTGCTTGGCTAATAGAAAACTAATGCTTTAAAAGTTCTAGCAGATTTCCCATACTACTATAAAAGCAAATCAGACACTACTATCTCAAACAATATAACTTAAAGCAAATTATACCATACATATATTTAGTAATTTAAGACACATATGTTTTACTGTGGTGGCGCCAAATGTCTGATATTTAAATTTGCAGATTTTTAGAATAATCACAGAAAGCACACAGCACATTTGTAATATGCTTTTTACTTTATCTTATTTTTACTGAATCATGTTTTGTTATGTATAATTTCTCATACATAAATTCTTTCCTCTATGCTAGAGAAAATCTTTGTCATTACACAATCCTTGTACACTTGATGATATAACACCTTGATTTTTTTTTCCTTCCAAACACACCCACTGGTTCAGTTTATCAGCTCAGCAACCCAGTAAAGAAAAATGTGTGTGTACACTTACCAGAGAAAAACAGAAAAGATTCATGTTGCTATTGAGATCCACTACAGCACCCCAAAATTCTGCTCCAAAAAACTCCCACTGCACAATGCAGCTCCTCCTTGCTCTCCCAGCTGTTTGTACATTTCTCCCTGCAGATTACTGCAAGATAAAATCCCTGCAATAATCCAGTGGATTGAAAGCCCATTATCAAATGAGACAGGCTTTCTCAGGACAGTACAAACTGTTTTCTGAATTAATGAACAGTGTTTACCAACAAAACAACAGCATGGTCGGAATGATTATGATGGGCTCAGGATATGCTCTCTTGTTGTTTCAATTTTGTTTACCATCTAATATAAATAAAATTATTTATGTTGAAGGCCACCAGAACATACAGCTAACCCTAAAGCAACTCTTCACATCTTGCTTGAATTTTCCAAAGAAGTAGATATGGAAAATACTTCATTTCTATACAGATTAATTAGTTTACAAAATACTGTAGTTATTGCTGACTGCATTTTGAATGGAAGCATCTTATTTAAGTACGTTGAAAAAGAAACCCATGTGTCATAATCAAATTAGAGAAAAAAAATATATCACATTCTTTTTGGGGCTGTACACTAATGAATAATTGCCAACCCAGTGCCTGACATGTTGACTGCTTGGTGATGTAGATTAAGATTAAATCAAGTTTGCTATTAGAAAATATGGCAAATTTGGAAATTAAAAAAAAAATTGAATATTCAGAGCTGATTCATGGGTTATAATGAAACATTTCCATATATACTTGCAGGCATATGAGGGAAAATTAGTTAGAAATATGTGACTAAAACAAAATTCCATCAGCCCAAGGAATTCCCATGTATTCATCTGTTACGGAGTAGAACTACACTCTGAAGAAGAAATAATGACATAGAGATTGTGAGTCTCAAATTGTTTCAGATTATAGAACACGTAAACTTAATCTGTTTTTGGAATAATGTTCCCTTGCAACCCACCAGATAATTTCCAACAACTCTAATGCGAACACTATGATATTTGGTTATATGAATGAGTAGTTGCTGGTACTAAAGAGACACAAGCTGAAATTCCACCAAAATTGAGAGGTACTCTCATTTTGTGACTGAGAGCTCAATTTCCCTTTTCTGGGCATAGGGATTAATATTAGTAAATGTCAAGTACCTCTTTTATTGCTCATACTTCTGACTACTTCAGTTTGTGCAAGTCATTTTGCAGTCTGATTCTGCAGCCCTGGTGAATTCAAAACCTCTGATTTTGGCAGGATAACCATATTTTAATAGAACTTATTTTCTACTCTGAACAAAACCCACGCAAGCCTCACAAAAAAGGCACTCAGACAAACTCCAGAGGACAGATAAGATTCATAACATGAAAAAGAGAATAACTTCAGTTTGTGCTTTCCCTATTTACTTTGATGTATATTAAAGTCTATAAAAGACTTGAAGGCTTTTCCCAGGTGTCCTTTTTAGTTATAATTTCAGGTTGGTTTAACATATTAGAAAAAAAATATGGTTTGGCTATGAAGAACTTCAGGAAAATTGTTATAGATAAACCAATTACACTGGAGACTTCTCATTTACTCTTACTACAAACTTGAGGAACACGAGCAGATTTTGTCAACTACCACCTAGTGATGCTTTCCTAACATGATTATGCACAAGTAGACATATGAGATATCTCACTTACCACAGATGGGCTTGCATTTGGTTTGTGGCTCACTTGGTAGTTTCCTCATCAGGGACAAATTTTGATCCTTTCTGTGCCTTAAGTTCTTCAGCTAGAAAAAATGAAATAACAACACAAACCTCATATGTATAGTACTATGAAAGTAAACATGAAAAGTACCCTAGCCCAACTATGTTTTTTTTAAATGCATATTTATAGCAATAGCTATCTATAAACCTCTAAGAAGACTAGAAAACTGGTAACATGTCAAGATATACTAAGGAATCAAAACCTAAGTAACTCAGGGGGATGCATTTTTGTATTCAGACTGGTTTAATTTTCCGCATTTTGTATTGTGTGTTTTTTTTATTTGTTTGTTTGTTTTTTGCTAAACATATTTACTCTCAGACCCCTGGGACAAAGTTTAATCATTTTATACCACAAATCCTTAAGGTAAGTGTAGCTAAGGAAGCATGGATCTTATACTGAGCTATTCAGTTTACATTTTGCTTATATGTGCAGACACACAGAAAAGAGAATAGTTGAAGACCAAAAAAAAATTTAAAACATACAAGCAGCCTGTATCTCTGCTTACAGACATACACCTATGTGGAAAGTGACTACATAGCAAGGCAAAAATGCAGAGCTGTACAAGGCAACCTTTTATCAAGAGAGAGAAATGCTCATATGGTAACTTTCTAAGGCATTGGGCCAACTCTTGTTTCAGTTCTTGCTTCACAATTTGGACAGGTGCAATTCATCACATCAAGCCTGAAATCTTGTGAGCTAGGCATTAGTGCACCGAAGAAAATGTGAAAAACAGAGGCATATTTTTCTCAAATACAAAGCTGAAGATTGAAACTGGGAGTGATCCAGGTTTAAACCTTGTGAACATGCCTCCTGAATGCATGTCCCAGATGGCTTGTCTTCCTTCATTCTCCAGAAGGCAGACCTCCAGCATTCAATTGTTCTCATTTCATATCCTGGTGCATTAGTCCTTCAGTTTCTATCTATATCAGCTATTTCTGTGTATCTATACCGACGACACTGCAGAGTTGGTGAAAGTTATGCCAGTAACATGTTATATCCAGTTCAGATATCCTGCTGGAGAAGCAGAGAAAGTTAACCCACTCTGATTTCCATTCTGCTTTACACATATTAGCCTTCAGTAAGGACTTCAAGCAGGATCCCAAAGGACAGCTATAGATAGTCTAGATATGAGCCACTAAGACTCTAAGACAACGACTGAAGACTTGCAATTACACATTTTTAAATACTTAGAATATTAAGACTCCTCTTATGAAAAGTTAGCATTGTGGACCTCTACTAATTCACTGTTATAGCCATCTGTACGGGTCAAATTGATTCTTCTAAACCACAGATGACATTACCCATCAGGTTCCAGTCGTAGACTAATAGATAAATTACCAACTGTGAGGAAGCACCTAATATAATAATTAATATAAATGCAATAGTTTATAATTAGTTGGTCAGGATGAATCATATAAATAAAAACTCAGCAAGAGTTCTTAATGAGTTCTTTATATAACAGCTCTTTGTGTAAAGAATTTGAGCTATAAAAAGAAAAAATCTAGTAAATAAGAAGAACAAATTTGAAGGTAAAGTTAGTGTTGTGACATCTATGTACATTTAATCTGGCTTAAATAGATTTGCTGCAACAGAAGCAAATTGCTGCAAAAAATTGCAACAGCAGCAATTTCCTACAACAGCAACACAGCAGAGCAGCAAAAGCATGTTGTGAGAAGGGTAGACAAATCAGTTTTACCAAACAGGAAGCAGTTGAAACCATCACTTTCTAACTCTAATCTTGCACTACTGTTAGCATTTAATCTCTGTGTTCACTGCTACATGGTTTCTACATACCTGGGTTCTATATCTGTGCAAATTGTTCAGACATCATTAAAAAGAAAAAAATGCTCATAAATTGAGGCTTTCATATGTTGAGGTTTCTATTCCTAAACAATGAAAAGACTGCATAGCTGAGATCTCTAGGCATTCTTGGCCTCTTCAGAAGGCTGGGTTTCAGGCTATTCATAGTAAGTGGCAACATATAATCTAGCCTGGTTTAAAGGTCAAGCCATGATTCAGGTACTTGTAATTCAGTCTTGGCTGCAGGCTCACAGACCTATGCTAGCCATTCTACTGGTGCAGCTTCATCTGTCACTGTGAAAACTCACCAGCAGAACTGTGAGACTTATGGATGAGCGAGTCTGAATTCTTTGGCTTACTGGACAAACAAATATATATATATATATATATTCAATAGTTTTAAACACAGTAGTTAATTACTACTTACATTTGAGTAAAGCTGGAACTAATACTTACCCTCTTTTCTTTCCCTTTCTTTTTTTCCTCTTATAGCACATCTATCCTTAATGAAAATATGTGTCTACTTTTCTGATCATCATCCATATGTCATATGAGCATTTCCATAAGAATTTAAAATTGACAGCAACAATGCTATTGTCTGATAAGGTATGAATTTTAAATATTCAAATAATCATATGGTGAGCAGTCACGTTTCTCTATTATCTCCACATAAGAAGCTGAATTATTACTTCATCATGAGCTTAAAGTAAATGTAGTGCATTACTATAGTGCTCCAGAAGCTATGCTGGTAGAAACTGGGAGATTCAGAAATTATGAGTCAGTTACAGGCTTTCTCTTGGCTCTCCCATTTCATTGGAAAGGGATTGTGGGTCTGCTTTCAGGAAGTGCCTACTCAATATGCTCCATATTTTCTAACATATGAGGGCAACCTTGTGTTGGCACAATGGATAAAATCCCTGCCTTATTTCACCTCCTTCTGTTCACTTTCAATAAGCAGATGACAAAGCAGTTCTGTGCAGAATGCTTTACTTGTTGACCCACTACTCATGATGAGTACTCTTTGACAGGCTACTATTTGATCTTAGGAAAATGCTATGATAAAAAAGTTTAACACTTTCTATCACGAATATCCCCTGAAGATACCCCAAATGGTAGAAAGCTCCATTTCAGACCACAAACATATCAGAAGCTGTAAGAGCTACTAACATTTGATGTTCCAGAATCAAATGTTCCAATCTTTGGTTCTAAATTAAATCTACTTAATAGTTTGGAAAGGAACCATGAAGTACTAACTAAAAATCTGATTCTTTAAACGTCATTGATATATATATTTTTTTTCTTTTAGAATCTCCTTCAATTTAGAGAGAGCTTCATTTCCTCCTTTTAGATTCAGCAAGTAATTAAAATTGGTAAGGAAAAAGCTTCACAACTATCCCTACCTCTGCCAAATTGCAGTACTCCCCTTCTCCTTTGAAGAGACAATTTTACAGATGCAATGATTGATTCAATACAGCAGCTTTTACACATTTGCAATGAAGATCACACTGTTTAGCTCACTTAAAGACTGTTTTAAACTTACTTAGCACAAATAGCCATAACATTTACTTCAGCTCAGAAAATCAAGCAAATAAAGACATAAAGAGCCAATATTCTATAACTCACAATCAAAAAGGCAAGTAAAACACTTTAACAATTTCCAGAATCCCACTACAGGCCTGTGTCTATTCAAGTCACTGGCAAAATTCCCATTGAATTCAGTGCAATCAGAATTTCATGCACCTTCTCCTGCTAGCAGATCACATTTAGTCAAATCACAAAAACACATAAGTTTTCCCATGCAATTCATAACATTTAGTCATGCTTTGAAGCCAACATTCCTTTTTGGATAAACAATCAGATTGTTCTTTCCCTTGTCCCAGAAGTCTTACATTTTTTTCAGAGCAGATATATTTTAATCAAAGGAAAAACACATCACTGTTCTAGAAAGGAAACATCTGTTTCCTAAATGGGAGGGCTAAATTCTATGCTTCATAATTTTAATGAAACTTCATGAATCAGGCCCACACATTCTATATTGCTATCTAGCACTATATTGCAATTTAGAGGAAAAACTGCTAACTTCTCTCATCAAGCCAATTTATATATTGCCAGACAAAACTGATGTCTACAGTGAATTATGGGTATAGGAGTCATTATCTTTCAGAAGCACCTTGAAAACGAGATGTCTAATCTCAATAATGTAAGTTTCCTGGTTAAATAAATCCCGTGCTTAGTAATTCTATGCATTTATAGAAGAGATGTCAACCCTCTACATCCTTAGACCTTAAAAAACATTTTAAAGCCTCAAGGGGATATGAATTCTCACTAAACAGAATTGATTTCTGTACTTAGTATTCTTAATCACACAGTTCATGCATTTTTGTTATGTAATGGTCTGGGAAACTCAAAGAACCAGACTGTTTTGCAAACATTTGTCTGCCCATCACCTTGTATCCCATTTATTTTTAATGTTTTTGTTGTTGGTGGTGCTGTTTTATTTTTTTGTTTAATACCAAGCTGACAGTCTTATTAAGAACACCCTGCCTGCAACAGCTCCAAAAAATTAACATTGTCCTCTGAGTCTGTAGCCACCTAAACATCCTGTGTGACCATTCAAGAACAGAACTTTGAAAGGCCAGAAGAGGTTTCTCCTATCCACTCTGCAAGAAAGATTGCCTTGCCACTTTTACCTATGAGAATTTAGGTTAAGGACTTTAGTTATTCCTTGAGGGACTGATCCAAAGCTTAATGAAGCCAAAAGGAATACATCTACTGATCTGAGTACTTCTGGTGACTTTACTCAGAGCTCCTCTACTAATTATGAGGTACATGCTATGGTGGGTACAGCCTGAGGACAGTCGTTCTAACCTAACTTGCACCCACTCCCTGCAGCCATAGCCACACACTTCTGCTCCCATGCACCTCCTTAAATCCAGATGATACCCACAGGTAGCTGTTGACAGCCCCGATATCCAAGTGAAACAGAAAAGAGCCAGCTGGCTCACGCAGCCAACTGCACCTAGATAAGTAGCCTCTGAACAGAACAAAATATTTTGTCCGTACCACCATTTCATCTGCAGTTTTCAGGCCTGGAGCTGGTTCATAGCCAGCCAATTCAGACTGGCATCTGCCTAAATCTGTAGACTCAACACCAGATGTAAAATCTTCTGTCCTTCAGGAGTCTACAGTGAGATTCTTTGGTCCTGTCTATCCACTCACATTCAGACAAATCAGGAGGAATTCACTGGAAGCCAAAGAAACCACTGTAGCATCTACAAGAAAAAAACTAAAGACTAATTTTATTGATGAGCTCCTACCATATGTTTTAATTTTCAGGTTTGTGTGAGTGAGTCTCACTTTGTTGAAAATCATAATTAGAGACTCAGAAATTTCCCATTCAGTTTGCAGATACCTCGTGGCTCCTTAGCTGATTGAGATACATATCTGCTGGCAGTAGCCCATTCTCTTGCACATCATTCCAAAAAAAAAAAAAAAAAAAAAAAAAAAAAAAAAAAAAAAATGCTGTACAAGCATCACATTTTGATCACACTGGCTCTAAGTTTGGCTCAATAGTTCTTTTAAAACAAAACAATCTCCTAATAATAAAAAGCATTTCTTCTTTTATACAGAGATCCATACAAGTTATACTTTAAAGGCTATGAAGTTGTTAGTGTCAAGCAAAGCTTTTCTCTTACACTCTGCAACTTAGGTTTCAATCTGTACTTAGTAAAATACAGTGATAAAACCTAATGCTCTAAACCAGTTATGAAGTGTGAGTACAAATGCATCCAGGAAGTACAAAATTTGCTTAAATCAAAATGGTCTAAACATTTCAGGACTGTAAATACAGACCTGAGGTGGAATCAACCACATGAAATTGCTCATATTGCAGCAACGAATACATGTTGCTCCATAGAGCATTTCTCCCCTCTTCATCCTTTTGCATTGCATTAACAGCTACCCACTGTTTGGACAGACTGTTTGTATTCTTTGGAAGTTAATCTGAATAGATCCTTAGTTGGTAGACATTAGTAGAGCTTCATATTTTTCAACTGAGTTATGTCAACTCACCCAATGTCACCAAACAGTTACAACTGTGCAGCTAATTTTTACAACGGTGCTGTTTCTTAGAGGCAAGGATACATCAACTGATGTAGTGGCATTTTGAGCTGTTTACATCCCGGTGCATGTGATTTGCAGAGCCTCCAGCTTGGAGCGTCCTCGGTTTTGACTATCCATGACCCTGTTATACTGTCTTACTTCCTCTCCATGTGTTATAGCACTTTCTTTCATTTCCACAAACATATTGTGCCATGTGAGAGACGAACTCTATTTGCCACTTAGGACCCCTTTAAAAAAACAAGTGTCAGCCTTCATGCCTTGTGGCAATTCACACCTTCATGTTCCTGAAAAATATGCCCTTGCTATTGGATAAATTACCGGTAAGGTAATTGAATATGCAGAAGAGGTTGACGTTAATGGGAAGAAGTCTGTACACTGCCATCAGGATATGTTGCAGGAGCAACATATAGGATATCAGTGTGTTTTAAAATATTTTGGGAAAACAAAATTTAAATTTTATTGTCACATGCCAGTAAAAAATTATATCCGCTACACACTGTCCTCACCAGTCACATTAAAACCAGACTTATCCAGTGGGAACTGTAGATGCCATCTGCATCCCTAGAATAACCTTGGCAGCATATCAGCATATATTCATTTCTGTGGAGAACAGTATTCCTTGCTGTAGCAGAGTCCTCATGGTACTTCAGACTGCCAAATTGTCTCAGAGCTAGTAACTGGATATTATTACTCACTTAAATCCATCCTACTTAAACAACATGCTTGGAGTTAGCAGTTCCTGAAACTTTATTAAAGGTTGAGTAGGTAAACATTCCCCCCCCACCCCCCCATGCCAATTTAGTAGAACATGATTACCTCAGACAACCCACCAAGAACCTAAGATGGATAACATGAAAAATGAAACATACATGAAAAAACAGTCTAGAAAGAATTGTTTAGGTAATTACACTGTTCTGCTATAGGTAGAACGTGGTCTTCCAAAAGGAGAAAAAGTTATCATCTTAACAAATTACAGGTGGATTGAGAAGAGATCTGGGATCTATTAGTGATAACGAGCAATTGAGCTTCAAGCATTGAAGTCAGGCAGATGAGCCTATTCCACAAGGCCTCTTGGCTTCCCTCTTGTTAAGTGATATCGGCCAGCTGTGGATCATTTGACTTTCGCTATATAAGAAGCAGGTCCCCAGATCTGGTTCCCCCCTAGTGTCTGAAGAGGAGGTGAAGTTACAGCTAGTATAAGGGACACAAAAATCAGTTGCGCCAGACTAATATGTGGTTGGCTCTGAGCTTGGAGACTGTAACCATCTTCAAACTTCCAGATCTAGAGGAACACTGGCTGCAGCCTAAAAGCCATGTGTACATAAGCTCCCCCAAGCCAGCCAATCTTCTTCCCACGACCTGCCAGAAAACAGCTGTCTGGTTTCAGCTAAGATAGAGTTAATTTTCCTCCTAGTAGCTGGTAGGGTGCTATGTTTTGGATTAGGATGAAAAGAGTGTTGATAACACACTGATGTTTTAATTGTTGCAGAGCAGTGCTTGCACTAAGCCAAGGACTCTTCAGCTCCTCACTCTGTCCTGCCAGCGGGTAGGCTAAGGGTGCAGCAAGAGCTGGGAGGGGACAGACCCAGGGCAGCTGACCCAAACTGGCCAAAGGGCTATTCCATACAGTCTGATGTCATGCCAAACAATCGAGAGGGGTGGCTAGCCGGGATGGGGTGGCCATCTGCTTGGGGATAGGCTGGGCATCGGTCAGCAGGTGGTGAGCAATTGCCTTGTGCATCACTTGTTTCATACACATGAGTAGTAGTAGTACTATGATCATCATTATTTTTCCTGTCCTAATAAACTGTGTCTGCCTCAACCCACAGGCTCTGTTTTCCTATTTTTCTCCCCCATCCCAGAGAGGGAGGGGGGAGAGGGAGCAAATGGCTGTGTGGTGCTTAGCTGCCGGCTGGGTTAAACCACAACAGCAGCAATGTAGTCATGTAACCAAATTAAAGCCAAAACTTTCAGCCCAGTCCTTGACCTGAATAGTGAGTGAGAATCCGGATCCTGGCATTTATACATTATAGTTTATACACAGCCAAAGTAAGTACTGAAGTCAGAGCTGATGGGGCTAGATTTTGCAAAGTCCTGCATAAAGAAGAGATCTCAAAAAGGAAATTTAAAAAACATCAATATCAAAAAAGTAATTCTGATTGCCATATTCTTTATCTGTCCTGACTAAACAGATGAAAATCTATGACAGCACTTTTGCCTTTAAGGTCATTTTGTTTTTCTTTTATTTATTTTTATTTATTTATTTATTTTTAATGGGCTCTGTACTAACTTTCCTCAGAGAATGACTAACAGAAGTATGACCCTTATGCACTTTTTGTGGTTAAATCATTAGATCAACTCTAAGCACTAGGCCCCTTGTCAGGTTATTTCTATTAGGGAAAAGGAGCAATTGAGCTTCAAGCATTGAAGCCAGGTGGACAAGCTTATTCCACTTGCCTCTTGCCTTGGCCCCGCGGGGCGGGGTTAAAGTGATATCGGCCAGCTGTGAATCATTTGATTTGCTATATAAGAGGCAGGTCCTCAGATCTTGTCCTAAAGCCTAGTCCCCCCCTTGTATCTGAATAGGAAGTGAAGGGTGATTAGTATTCAAATTTTCTTCATGGTTTCTGTTCTCCTCTTCTGTGCTTCTGTGTGATTTCTCCAGCTACCAGGTGAGAGAGTTTTCTGAACTGGGTTTCTCCTACTTCAGACTCCTAACTTATCTGTTCTACTTTATATATTCTAATTACATATATATATATATATATCTAATTTATACATACTAATTACATATAATAATTCTAGACATCAGGAGGAGGTTCTTCGCTGAGAGGTTGGTTGTGCACTGGAACAGGCTCCCCAGTGAAGTAGTCACTGCACCAAGCCTATATGAATTTAAGAAACGTTTGGACTCTGCCCTTAGTTACATGGTCTAAACTTTTGGGTAGACCTGTGCAGTGCGAGGAGTTGGACATTATGATCCTTATGGGTCCCTTCCAACTCAGGATATTCTGTGATTCCTAATTCTAGGTCTGTTAACCTAAAGGGTGTATGTATGAGTGCATATATGTGTACAGGTCTCTGGCCTGGTTGTTAGAGCAGTCACTTGATAAGGGATACACTTGAGTTCTCCAGGTCCAGCTCCAATAAGCATCAAATATTAATCTAATTCACTGGAGCAGAAATGAAAGTTGCTGCAGCAAGTATTAAAATAAAATGCTTCGGAGGAGTGGTTGTAGGTGCTCAGGCAAGAAGTTTGCAGGAGACAGAAATCTAAACCAACTCTCCAGAGCATCCTAAACACTCCACCAAGACACTTTTTTTTCTTCAGAATAAAACTGGAAACAGTTTATTTCTCTAGCTAGTTTGAAAACTGTGCAGTATATATATAGTACAATTGCCATTCTCTAATTTCCTTGATTGTCACTAATATATAACCTCTGGGGGGAGAAAGGAGGGCATGAATCTTCCTCTCTGTTCCCTCTGCTTAGCACCTACCTTCTTACTGTAATCTCTGGGAACTTCCAGGAGATAAACTGTCAGGATGAGGAAAGAGACATTTTATAGAGACAGTGGGAGAGCCAAATGCAATGAGCTGAGCTGATTACTAGTAACTTGCTGCTGTGCATGGCTGTGTGCAGCATTATCCACAGGCAAGCCAGATCATTTTGTCAACAGCACCTTTCTGAAAGAAAAAAAAAAAAAGTCAGATTGAGTGGATATGGGGAATCTTATTTAAGAGCAAATGATACTATGTGAAAATTGAGTAGAAGAGGATAAATGTGCATGCATATGTCCCAGCCCAGAGCTGTAAATGGCTACTGCTGCTAAAAGTGGTGTTACCACAGCCACAGCTCTGCTGGGTGTCGGTTTACACTTACTTAAAGAAGGCATATTATTTATTCCACAAACAGCAACTGAGGTATAGTATAATATGCTATTAAGGGATTAGATAGTCAAAAAGAAAAAGCACAATATGAGGGCTGGAATTATCTTTCTGAATATGACTCATAACAACTTCAGTCACTGTTGGAGACAGGATACTCATTCATTCTTGTTCAAATATCTTGGTATACCTTGGCACTATGTTTGCTCATGTGCTTTTACGTATTCACGAGATGCTTTCCCATCATCAGAAGGTATCCTACATTTGCATATTATCTGTTGATTTTACATTAATCCTAGCAGTGGAAGATAAGGTAGAGTCCAGCCGACAAAAAGCCAGTAGGAACAAGGGTGAATATGACAAAAATCAAGAGATGAGAAGCAGCTGTGGTAGCAAACATTTGCAGTGGAAACTGGCAAAAAGCACTTGTAATAGATTCAGTACAACTGCGTATGAGACTTCCAGGCTTTTACATAGAGGTTCTAATGAAATTTGACATAGAGCTCTTGTGGAAAAAAATTAAATCAATTTACCTATTTCAGGATGAAGTGTATACTCTTGACACAGAGAAGCATGTGTGTGCTTATATATAAATATATACACACACTGAATTATATATTTTGAATTCTATAAATTGGTTTAAAAGAACATTTAACAAACCCTGCAAGTATAGATCTTCTACACTCTCTTCTTAAAATCCATGCTTTATTAATGGTTTTATTGACAAACTGAACAATAACTTTGTGGTGTCATCCATTTTACGCAAAATCACAGTAAACTTGACACTTGAAGACTATTACTTTAGATTTGTAGAAATTCAGAATCATTGAAAAACTACGCAGTTGTAAAACTCTGCTAAGTCTAAATCTTAAATAGAAATATCTAGAAAAGATACCAAAGCATGCAAGTGAAAACAAACATGAGGGAGATATAATTACAAGGGGTAATGAGACTTTGGTTGTAATTTCTTGCACGTATCTGTATTATCAGCTGAATCTTTGGATAGGCCTGAGCCAAAGTCTGCTAAATGTTAATGAGGGTATTTCTTTTGATTTTAATAAGTTCTGAACTTAATCCTAAACAAAATAATTTAGTTCAGTAAGTCACAGTTTTGTAACGTGAAGAATGGTGTATAAACACAAACCTACTATGACATGAAGTATCAGAAATACTGCCTCATTATTTATTTCTGATACAGCAAAAATAGCCTTTTTAGAAATACAGGCTCAGAAAAACAAATTTCTCAGCAGTCCATTTATTAGGTCCACGCATTTAAATATACTGTGATCAATATTTTCAGGTGAAGCAATTTGCTTCCTCTGTTTGGCATGTGCATAAAACTTGCAATGCAACTTTGACTTTCATTTTGGTTGCAATCTGTTATTTTTAATGAAACAAACAAACAAAACAAACTTACAAAACCCCACCTTCCTAGCTTTTCTAATGTATCAGCTAGATAAATTGTTAACACTTAAGAACTCCCCAGGCAGTAATGAATGACACAGTTTTCTCTGTTATCCCTGATAAAGTTTAGGATATGGAAAGCAATTTAATCCTCTTTCTATACTCTCCCATCTGTGCTTTAGAGCTACTGTAGTAAATTACTACACACTACTACTTTAGATGCAATAATTTTATTCTACACTGAATTTTTTAATATTTGTGGAGGGGAAAAAAAAAAGTTAAGGGAAGCCAGGTCAGATAAAACTGTTGAATTAAAGAGATGGATGGTAGTTTTCAGTAAAATAGACCTTTCATAAAGCTTGCTCTGAACAGAGTTAAGCCAAACTAATCACTTTGTTTACAGAAAATCCACAATGCAAAATGTTAAGATTTAACTCAATTGTAATCTTCTGTTAATTATAGGACATTTTTATGGAGGAATAGTTGCTGAAAAATATGGCTTTATTTGTACCTTAAATATGCTATTGCCTATGCCTGATCTCTTTGATTCAGCATTAATATTGCAGATTGAATTTACTTGGTGCAATTTTGCCATTAACCTGTTCAGTCACAGTTAGGGCTCATTTCTTTCTCTGTGAGGGAAGCTTAAGATTTGTGTTAGATTTCTCCACATTGTATGAAATGTACACTTTGCCTGTTCTGTAATTATTATGGGTAAAGGGCCTGATCTAGTATCCATTGCAGCAAATTCACTACTCATTTTGAGAGTGAGCATAAACAGTTGCTCCAGGAGCAGAAGTGAATGCAGAGAAAGAGACTAATTTAATAAACTGTTTAACTTGTAATTTTCTGCATCCGTAATAGGACCCTACATTCAAAAACACCACAGAAATCCTGCCAATCCAGTATCTTGCTCAAATCACCATATGGTTGTTGAACAGCTGGTTAATGTTAAACCTTCACAAAATTGAGATTATACTTGCAGGAAACAGCAGATACTTTGAAGAATCTGTAGCCATGGTGTGGCATCTACACATCTGAGAGATAGCCATAAATCATCAAAATACTACCAGAGAAAGCATTCCTCTCTGACCCTTTGTTATTTTGAATTCCAAAATGACATCTTAACCTGTCTTGTGTCATAGGGCTAGCATGCAGAATGTAGCCTATCCTACCTGATGCCCTAAATCCAGCTAAAAAAAATGCTTGTCACCTCACAGTGAGATTATGGCAATCCTGTACTTTCTCTGAGACTTTGTAATTACTTCTAAGACTTCTAAAATCTAAGACTTCTAAAGTCTTAGAAGTCTTCCTTCCTATGTCCTTTTTCAGCCACCTTTGGAAACTCCACCTTACCTGTGTGCAGATGAGTTGCTTACTGGGAGCTAAAGCAGCTACAGAAGTGCAGTCAGGCTGCAAAGCTGTGACTCCATGCTTTCTCTCCCAGTTGTTATATATATGCATGCCTCTGGAAAGCACTCTGCTCTACTGCAGAGAAGTGGTGCAAATTCCCAGGGGAACTTGCATAAGGAAGCAAAAGAAGGAGCTTTATAATGGGTCTATGGATTTTCCTCTAGGAGCAGATAACCTTGCTCTACAAAGGGTAGACTGCTGATGCCAAAAGAGAGCTGCTTCACACTGTGTCTGCCAGTAAGAAACTTCTGCTTATTTGAATTTCTCTAGGGCTTCATTGCTGCTGCTGGAATTGCAAAGGAAAAGGCTCCTATCTTTAATGCCCTACCCACTTGCGCCTGCTCCTCTGGAGCAGGGTGGAATGGGTGATGAGCAGAGGAAATCTCAGTGGGAGAACAGGGATTTGTACTCACTAGCAGGAGAAGTTACACATGGAATAGAAGATAGCTTGGTAGCAGTAGAAAACTAGGCAGTGTGGCTAAATTATAATATTGTTGAAAGAATTGTAAAGTGACAAATTGTAAAGTGACTCAAGTAAAAAAAGATTGAAGTTTTGGAAAGTTCTTGAAAAGAGAAAAATATCTAAATATAGAGTGTTTATGTGGCCTTAAGTTTGCCCCTTGTGTACCTAGTGTCAATACTGACAGTGGTCCAAGGAATCACTTAGGAGATGCAGGTTGGGTGGGGGCAGCAGTCCAAACCCTGCCTATGTGAGGGAAGGAAAACTCACTTCAAAGCTGATGCCCACTTGCAAAGAAGCAAGAGAATGAATAACTGAGCCCAGGAAGGTGGGTGGAAAAGGATAATTGCTGGCAACAGCCTAGCTCTCTCCTTAACCCCTGGTGTGAATGCTCTCCCTCAGAACCATGATCAGAGCCTGCAGGGCTTCCCCCCCCCCCCCCAAAACGGTCAACTCCCCAGAGACAGTCACTCAGCTCCCCGTGCCCCCGGCTGCCTCTGGAGAGCAGAAGGGGAAACAAAGGAGGAGGAGGAGGACCTGGTTACGCTTCTGCAGTTTAACCTGAATGTAGCTTCATAATGTTAAGTAACAGATGATCCTACAGTACATGCCACATTGTAGAATGTGGGGAAGTGTCAAAGCTTTCGTGCTAAGGTTGCCAGATCTTCTGATGACAGAAAATGAAGGAATCTTAAAAATATGCTCTTCCAGCTACCCCTACAATCAGGCACAGGAAGATTATAGAATGTTTAATAAGTGCCTAAGAAGGCTGTCCTGACATCACTAGTCCTTTATTTAAGGCACTGATAGAAGAAGAACTAATTATTCATGAATATTCCAAGTGCTACTAGGACAAACAAAACATGTAAAGAGACAGGTATGAACATTCTTAAAAATGTGATCCAAGTAAAAATAATTCATATTTCCCCGTCCTGACCTTTGAATTTTTGTGGCTGTGATACTATTTTTTGTGGTGCTGCTTTGTGCAATAACAATATAGAAACAGAAAACTAAGCAGGTTTTTGGAAAGGTTAGCTCAAAATTAGTCAGTTTTTATAGCTTGCTGATAAAAGTATTGGTATAGTAGAAATGAAGTTTAGGCTGTGGATAAAAATATAGAGGCACATGGCTTTCTTAATGAAACAAAATTACTTAGCCTTTTAGTGAATTTGTATGTTACATTGGAAATCTTTTGTAAACAGGGTGACTAGTGTATTTTGGAACTGAGTATTCACATAAACTACTAAGGAAATAATTCAGGGATTTCTGAGAAGTTCAAAGTCATACTGTTTGGATAACAGTATGACTGAAGACATGATATAGAAAGGATGTAAATAAAATACTAAACATATATTTAAAATATTAAGTATTCAAACTGTATTCAAACTATATTCAAAGTACATAGTGGAGCACTAAGCCAATGGATGAAGCACAAATAAACGGTGTGATTTAGGTATAAACACTGGGAATTTAGGAGTCTTCTTGATAGTAAAGTGTTTATTATTGATGTTCTTTAACTTCTATATTGTTAGGTCTACCACACAAATGTGGAATATTTCCAAATGTACAATTTTTTAATAGCATTCATGGAACTGTTTAGAAGGAAGAGATGCATTCAATAACCATCAAAGATTTACCTGGCCTACCATTATCTGACAGTCAACACCTCTTCACTGGAATTTGGAATACAGGCAACCAAAAATTCATTGTAAAACCAGAATGTATGACTTGCTTAAATGCTTAACAATAGACTGAAATGATAGGTAAGAAGGTTTTGATAAAACTATGAAAATATTTTTTTTTAATTTTTTTAAAGAATTTTTTTTTCCTCTGACAAGAAAAATAGCAATTAAATAATTAAATGACACAGATGTTGCTTGTTCTTGGGAGTATGTCCAACTGTGTCAAAATAGTATTACCTGTAAAAGACAGTAAGCAGAATTTGAAAATATTAGTGTAACCATCCAGGGGCAGATTACATTCAGGCTTATGCAGACATAAGAGTGATGAGGAGGGGATGTGCATGTGTTTGGGCAGTGGGAAGCAGGCTGTAGAGGGCAGAGGAGGATACAAGAGAGCTCCATCATTCCCAGCCTTGAGTTCACTTGCAGTCAAAAGAGACAGTCTATTTTTCTCAGCTTTGTAGAAATGTCAAAAGGATTGAGAACAGGATCCATCATTTCATGACAGTGGACAGGGATTTGACCCTATTCACTCATGCAATGACCCACAGAGCTTGTTGTGTACATGCACTGTATATGTATATTATACTTTATTAAGAAGACCCTGACAGAGGCTACTAGAAGCCTTTTGGGACGTTATAAAGTGTAATGTTCTCTGAGTGACTACCTCTGCTCTTTGGAGATAAGGTGTCAAAGAGGTAGCTAACCCAGAAAGATCCAGGAAGTCTTTAGCATCTTCCTGTTGGCTGCGTTTTCCATATGTGAGGTATAGACAATCTATAAACTAAGTTGAATAACTGTGGTTAATCTGTGGCAACCTTAATTAAACTTTTACAGAGCAAATTTAGTTAACCATTCAAAGCCTATTCGTGAGATTCTCCAACATGAGCAGCTTACCCTCCATCTTTGTGAAATTACTGTTAATCATTCAGTAATGTCTGCATCATCCTATTTAAACCTTCCCCCATGGTTTTAGAATTCTTTCTGCTTACTAATCCACTACAGGGGAGTGATATGTAAACATGCAAATATATTTTTATAGGCTTTTCCTGTTTGTGATGGTAGGTTCTATCAAGCCATATTTATAGCCTCACCAAGAATTATTTATAATTCATTTGCCTCACATTCAACTGAATTAATTTAAAGGTATAATTCAATTTAACAAACATGCAGCTCAGTGTATTGAGCAATGAGATGTACTGCAGCTGTTTCAGGCACCCTGCACTTCACCCCATCTCTCTGTTTTCAGCCAGCCTCCTGGCTCGGTAGTATTTGTGTATATCAAACCAGGCACCACACTTCAACAACAACATACCATAACAAGACAACAACAGCTTTTAAGCTCCAAGCTATGTAACTTATCTAGATATGCAAAATTTATCTGAATTCTCCTTATCCATGAAGAGTACGTCCTTTACTGTGCAGATCCCTATTACAAAATCGTGTTAATGTGAACTATTGCACTCTTGATGCTAACTCTGCTGAAGTCCATTATAGACAACCCTTTCCTATGATTTATGCCTCATTATAAAAATCAAATTTCTTGGTTGTCAAAAGTAAATTGACTGCAGCAAGCTGAAGGAACAAACTCTCTGACATACAGAGTCATCACACCAGCCTAAGGGTGAAACTTCAAATGTGATAGGATATGCTATAAATACAGAGCTTCAAAAAAGAGAGAAAAACTCATCAGATGGAGTAAAGAAAGTGCTGTCTTTCTCCTAACCTTAACCCTAACCACCAGCATGGGGTGAGACTTGGCCCACACCCACAAAGCATAACCCAGATTTAAAAAAAAACAAAACAAAACAAAACAAAAAAAAAACTGTTGGAAGAAATTGTTCTGCAGGATACTGCTCTTGCCAGCACTTTTGCAGCCCCACTGCAGCTAAATATCTAGATATGGTGGTCACTTTCGTAACACTAAATCTAATATTACCCGCCATTTTAATCATAAGCCTAAAATGTATTATGCATTAAGACATAACCTGGGACCCCAAGTCATGGTTGAGATGAAAAAGTAATTTCAGAAGATATCTTTCTGTAGGCTGCCTCTTCCCTTGGCAGCCCACATGCAGCATCAGTCCACCCAGGGCCAGAATTTGTCTCTCTCCTGACCCTTCACCAAATTATAATGCTAACTCAGCCAACAGAGGCTCAGCTTCAGCCAAGAACATACAGCCATGGCCCAGAATAAAAAGTTTTCTGTGGAGAAATACTTTGGCAATTTACCCTCTCCCTTAGCAAACTCTTTGCAGCCCTATTCCACTGGGGATACAGGCTTGGTCTCTCTCCTAACTTTAATCTTAATTCTATCACAAAGGACGAGCCTTACCAAGGATGCCAGCCATGACCCAGATGAGCCCAGTGTCAAGATAAATATTTATCAGACTAATCCTTCCCTCAGCACTCTCTTTGCATACACCCCCCCCAAAAAAAATCTCTGCACTTTGTCAGTCTCCTAATCCTAACTCAAATGCAGATATCATTGTGGGCATACCCACCACTTCCCTTTCCAGCCACTTTGAAACAGAATGGCAAGAATCTGCCTCTCTTAGACTAAAACTAACCCCAACTTTTCAGCTTGGTATTGGCTCAGCACTAGCCCAGGACATCCAAATATAGTACAGATTAAAGCATAGTCAGAGTAGAAACCTTTTGACAGCCAGTCACATCCCCTGGTAAAGCCTTTACAGATCCACTCAAATGAATGCTCTAGGTTTTGTCTCAAAACCTGTATCTTAACCTTACAGGTAACTATAACTACAACCTTGTTGCTTGTCCTTTGTTGAATCCCCCATGCATGGCTAGATAAAAATGTTGTCAGGAGAAGAATACTCTTCCAGCTTACCTCTTTTGGTAGGCCCTTTACAGCCTGACTCCAGCAGGAGCCTTAGGCTTTTTCCCTCTCCAGACTCTCAATCTATCCCCAACTCAAAGGGTGGTCTGAAACTTACCCCTTGCTCTCAGGAGTAGCCCTAATGAAAAAAAAGAAAAAAAAGAAAAAAAAAAAAAAAAAAAAAAGAAAAAAAAAAGCCCAAGGGAGAAATCTTTCTGTAGCCTACCACTTTTGGCAAACTCTTTCCATTCCCAGTCGTACAGGAGATCTAGCCTTTTTCCCTCTCCTAATCCTCATCCCATCTATACCCAGCCCTATGCCTTGACCGTGGCTGAGCCTCAGGTGAGGATCCTATGGCCTATCCCTATGGCCTAGCTTAAAAGGTGGATTAATCTTTTTGTAGTCTGCTGCTCGTTTGGCAGCTGCTTTGCAGCCCCACTTCAAAAGTAGGTCTAGCCTTTGACTCTTCCCTAACCCTAATGCTCCCTGTTGTAGAGGGTTCAGCCCTAGATCAGGACTCCCAGGCACCCTCTATACCAAAGTATAGTCTGGGAAAAGGTCTTTCTATAGCCCATGACTTCCTTTGGGAGCCCCTTTGCTGCCTGGTCCAATGGAATCTCTTGAGTTTCTCACTCTTGTGAGTTTTACATGTAAGTCATTGATTTTTATATATTTATATTTGCTGAATTAAAGTAAGAAGCACAGTACATCTTCAACAGACCCTTCATTATATCTTTCTTCATTGACCTAATCAACTATTCCTCATCAGTGCTGAAACGTTAATTATATTCCAAACCTCCTTCTAATCATCAGCAATTCTAGCAAAAGAAATTTTTTAAAATTAACAAGGATATACTGTATATAAAATTTTAAAAGAAACCACTTTTAAAATAAAATACTTTTAAAAATAAAAAACATACTTTTAAAATAAAACACAGGTTTTAGATTTATTTTTTTTTCCTTTAAAACAAGAGATAAACAAATATATTTTATTTGAAAATTTTCCAATGAAATTAATAATTGCATTGAGACACACAGTCTTTTTTACACACATGCATAAATATTACAGACTCAAGCTCCAGCATTTTTTCCTCATATTTTCTTCATTTTTCCTCAGCTCCTTTGCAGTCATTTTTTGGCTTATTTTATATGTATTGCTAGTTTTAAAACATATTTTATTCTTCTGTTTGCTTTCAAGGCATGCAAGTTAACTGTTTGAATGCACCAGTACCGTAGGCTACCTGTCTATCCCTGGCCCCTTGTTTGGTTACACTGGCTTCTGCAGCTGAAGT
The DNA here is from genome assembly GCA_011076525.1 of Nettapus auritus. NCBI lineage: Eukaryota > Metazoa > Chordata > Aves > Anseriformes > Anatidae > Nettapus > Nettapus auritus. The sequence continues at coordinate 102,129,587 of CM021765.1, forward strand.
TAGTATGTAACCAGTTGCATTTCTTACTACCTTTGACTCCTCCATGCACATGACAAGAAGCTACTTACAGCAAGGTTAGCAACAGACAGCTTTCGGGCTGAATCAGGAACAAGGTATGAACTCACGCCTCCAGCTTTGTAGCAAAACACCTTAACGATCTTGTCAAAAGGCCACAGTTACATTAACTTTGCTAATTATTTTTAAAAGTATGTCCTTATTCTGCTTATATTAAAGGGTAGCAGATGATGTATAGAAATTTACAGAAGAACTTTTTCTACGTTCTTGCTATATCTAGGAAATCTGAGTGTATTTAGTTTATCCATATCATGCTCCATTTTCTCCGTATCTCCTTTCTTTGTACACACACACACAAAATCACTTGCTAGATTCATTTTATTTATTTATTTTTTCTGTTACTCTTGCCATTTACAATCCACCTTAAAACTTGGGAAAAAAATCATGTATTGTAGTTACTGTTCTATGTATTCTATACCAACTGACACCATCAAAAGAGAAGAGCTGAATATGTCAAATGCATAACATAACAAACTGAAGGTGTTTCTTTTGTTGATATGCCCCTTCAGACTTTAAAGCTAACTCTAAAGCTCTTAGCACATATTCTGACTTTATACTACAGAATGAAATTAGCAATTATACAAGGCTTTCAACCCAAATGGTTTATTAGTGCTCCATACCCCATCCCCATCATATCTGAAAAATGCTGTGGCCTTACAATGGCATGTTTTCTGAACCCTTTCCAATTTCAGATATTTCCTATCTCTTTTAATACCTCATTGCTTTTGCATCAATTAGAGCCTGACCTAAAGCCACACTGGCAGTGAAAGTGATATATAGTGGAATCCATTTAAATGAATTTCTGATGAAAGAATAAAAATGTTAAAAGAATAAATTTACTGTACAGATTTATACTAATCCTGTATATGCACTGAAATCCTCTTAAAGGAAAAACTGATGGAAGATTAAAATGTTAAATGAATTAAAACTTAGCATCCTAGTGAAATATAATGATTATTTGACCTGCTAAATGAATAGCTCCAATAACTATATAATGGTAAGTATTCAAATATATGTCAATTTTAAATATGTAGTGAAGAAATGTAAGGCAAACAATGATCAATGCGAGTACCTGTTAAGACAGTAAACTTACAAACCAGCAGTGAAATTTTCTTGTTCACCAAGGCATGGAGCTAGCCAGTCCTTCATTTCTGTTGAGAAAGAGAATTTTAATGATTATTAAAAGCTTTTAATCACATAGCATAAATGTAATTTTTGCTTTGCTCAATTTCAGCATATCCAAATGTCTATTCTCTTCCCTTTCAGCTGAGCTCTCCACTTGTGGCAAATTGTTAGGGATCTGTTTTACAAAAGACATTGACCAATGTCTCCCATTAGGGCTGGCTGTATTCCATTTCATGGAAAGTATCTTTTAAAAAGTGTTGTGGGCACTGTAACATTACTTAACATTTGTAATTTTAATGCACATTCAAAGACATATCAGAAACATGTCTATTTGCTATTACATCCCAGTATTGCAATGCTAAAAACAAACAAACGAACAAACAAAAAACTGTTTTGTCTTTACTCATAAAAAGTGGTATTTTAAATAATAAAAACAACCCCATTTTGATATATATACCTAAATATATGCTTTACCTGTACAACTTGGATTTGGCAAAAAATGTGAACTCTAAATCCCCTTAAATTGTTTAAAACTATTTTATACATCAGCTTCTTACCTGAGAAGAGTTGAGTTCATAATGAGCTTAGGTCATAGGTGAAATGAGTTTGTCAGTTGCAATCTAGTCTGTAATGAATTTATATCTTGATCTCAGAAATTACTGTACTACCCAATTAAATATTGCCTGAAGCCACTGTTCATTAAAGATTGAGACTCAGTGATGGATATTGGAGACTGAAGTGCATTTTTGGTGTAAGAAGATCTATACGATCCCAAGACAGTCCTGTCTTGGTAGCAAGATGCTCTGTATGGAAATGGCATCCTTGTCTCTGTGAAGTCTTCTTCTGTGAAGTCTTTATATTTTCACCACATCATGTCTATATGGCCTTACTAGTTTCAAAAATATCGTACCAAGAAATATTAAAAACCTTCAGTCACAGCTTTCTTTACAGAATATACTTTGTAGAAATTCAAGATTTCTTTTAGTGGCTAATTATGCAGCTGTGATTACTTTTGTGCCATTTAACTCAAAGCCTGTATTGTTGAAAACAGAGTATCTGTATAAGGCAAAGCCTTTATTAAAGGGTTCTGGCTAGCATCGAAGCATGCTGAAAACTAGAACTTACCTACACAGAGGAAAAAGAGAATATATGTGAACTGAAGGCCACCAGAAGAATGGTTGCAATAAGGATGCAAATGCAAATGCAAAAGCCCCTAACGGAAGGTTAACTGTGAGTCTTTTGACTTCTCCCCTGACTCTCCTATGAGATTCAGGAAAATACAGGGAAGGGAAACTTTTGACTGCCTGAATGAAAAAATCCAAAGAATACGTCTTAGGCGATTTGATAGTGGAAGTTTAAATGTAGAGTTTCTTCTTGATTACATGGAAAATATCTCCCTTTTGTTCCACTCACACTGAGATGTGTGACTATGGAGAAATTTTTAATTTACCAAAACTCCATCTAGCACTATGTTCTGGTAATCGATACACAGTAACAACCATAAACAAGAAAGATGTAAACAACAATGCAAGCACTCCACACATTCCTAAAACTGTGTTCTATTGTACCTTAGACAACACAAATGTACATTGAAAATACAAGTGGGTGATAATAGGGAAACACAGAAGATTAACTCCACAGAGACAAACATAGAGTACTCATGAAATACACAGGTACCCATCCTGGCTATTAATGTATTAAAAGGCACAAAGACTCTAGAGATTTCTAAGTTTCCATGGAAACATCTGGTACAAACAGGTGTTCAAATCTTACCCCACAACATCTCAATGTGGGGGAAAGAGAGCGTCAGCCTGTTGACAGATCCTGGATGTCAGAAAGGTATCCTTTGTGATGGTATCTTCCCTAACATCCCATTTCTCTTAAGGCAATTTACATTATCCACTGATCTATTCTGTTTAGTGACCAGTAACAGGACCTGCAGGAATGGTGTCAAGCTGAGGCAGGGGAGGTTCAGGCTAGACATCAGGAAGAGGTTCTTCACTGAGAGGGTTGGCGCGCACTGAAACAGTATCCCCAGGGAAGTAGTCATGGCACCAAACCTGTCAGAGTTTAAGAAGCATTTGGACTGTGCACTTAGTCACATGGTCTGTATTTTTGGGTAGATCTGTGTGGTGCCAGGAGTTGGACTTGATGATCCTTGTGGGTCCCTTCCAGCTCGTGATATTCTATGATTCTGTATTGTGTCAGGGGTTTTTAAATTAGAGATCTGATGAAGAGATGATCAGGTTTGAAATTCAGTACTCATATTAAAATGCAAGTCTGCCAGCCTATCTTATTGAGAAAGGTACACTACTTGAGAGCTGGCTGAAAACCAGTTCTTGTTGACAACCTGTTGTAGATATGCTGAAAAGAACAGGAGATAGCTGAATAAGGAACAGGAAGTCTCCAAAACCAATTAGAATCATAACATACCCTCAGTTGCAAGGGACCCAAAAAGATCATTGAGCCTAACTTCTGGCTCCATACAGGACCACCCAAAAATCAGATCATCTTTCTGAGAGCATTGTCCAAACACTTCTTGAACTCCTTCGGGTTCAGTGCCATGACCACTTCCCTGGGCAGCCTGGCCAAACCACACTCTCAGTGAAGAACCTTTACCAAACATTCAACCTGAACCTCTCATCTCAGTTCCATGCCATTCCCTCAGGTCCTGTCGCTGGTCACAAGAGAGAAGAGATCAGTGGCTCCACCTCTGCTCCCCCTTATAAGGAGGCTGTAGGCCATCATGAAGTCTCCTCTGCTCTTGGCTGAACAAACCAAGTGACCTCAGATGCTGCTCATTCATCTTTCCCCTTTAGACCCTTCACCATCTTCATAGCCCTCCTTTGGACACTCCCTAATAGCTTCATGTCCTTATTTTACTGCAGCACCCAAAACTTCACAGAGCACTTGAGGTGAAGCCACACCAGCAAAGAGTAAAGCAGGACAGTCGTGTGCCCAGCTCTCTAATTCATCAAAATCTCTCTGCAAGGCCTTGACAGAGTCAGCAGCTCCTCCCATTCTAGTGTCATCCACAAACTTATTTAGCATACCTTCAAGTCCTGCATCCAAGTCATTTATGAAAACATTGAAGAGAACTGGCCCTAAAATGGAGCCCTGCAGAACCCCTTCAGTGACTTGCTGTCTGCCTCATCTAACACCATTTACCATAACCCTTTGAGCCTGACCCATCAGCCAACGGTTCACCAATCATATTGTGCATTTGTCTAGCTGTATGTTGGACATTTTGTCCGGAAGGATGCTGTGAGAAGCAGTATGGAAAGCTTTGCTGACATCCAAAAAAACTATGTCCACCTTATTCACCTGGTCAACTAGGTTGGTAGCCTTGTCATAAAAAGCAATTAAGTGTGTTAAGCAGGACCTTCCCCTCCTGAACCCATGTTGGCGTTGACCAGTGACCACATTGTCCTTCAAGTGTTTTTCAATAACTCCCAGAAGAATTTTCCCCTTAATTTTACCAGGCAGTGAAATGAAACTGACAGGCCTGTAATTACCAGAGTCTTCATTCTTGCCCTTGAAAACTGTAACATTTGCTAGCCTTCAGTCAACTGGGAGTTCTCTGGATTCCCAAGACCATTGAAAAATAATTGAGGGAGGTCTCATGATGACATCAGCTGGCTCTCTGAGTACCCTGGGACGAATCCCTTTGGGCCACATTCATCTAGCTGGAGCAGTAAATCCCATACAAGTTTGGGGTTGGCTAGGAGTTTATCATTCCTGCAGTCACAGTCCTCCAAGTTAGGGCTCCTACATTCCCAGGGACAATTATTGGTGTTGAAGACAGAGGCAAAGAAAGCCTTTAAAATCTCTACTTTTTCTATGTTCCTGTTTGTGATGTGATCATCTTTAATCAATGAACTAATGTTATTTTTGGTACTCTTTTTGCTGTTAACTTATTTCAAAAAACACTTTTTATTGTCCTCCACAGTACTGGCCAACTTCAACTCTAACTGAACTTTGGCTGCACAAATTTTCTCCCTGCAACAGCAAACAGAATCTTTGTTGTCCTCCCTTGTTGCCCAACGTTGCTTTCAGTGACCATACACTTTATTTTCCTGCCTAAGTTCTAAAAGAATATCCCTGCTTAGTCAAGCTGACCTTCTACCCTGCATGCTTGACTTTGGATATTTTAGATTTGCTTGTTCCTGGGCTCTTAAGAGGTCCATCGCCAGCACTGATGGACCCCAATGTCTTCAAAAGTAGTTTCCTAGGGGACTGTACTAATTAGTTCCCTGAATAGCCTGAATTCTGCTTTCCCCAAATCCAGGGCTGAAGTTTTGTTGGCAGTTTTTGTCCTATCACCAAGGACTTTACGCTCAACTACTTCATGGTCACTATGGCCAAGATGGCCACCAATTACCACTTCACCTAGTTCACTTCTGATCACCACCTCACCCACCTCTCTGTTCACAAGGAGCAGATCTAGCAGGGTGCTTTTCCTAGTCAGTTCTCTTAGTACCTGCACCAAGATATTATCAACAAGGTGTTTTAGGAATCTCCTGAACCTGTTCATATCAGTTGTGTGGTATTCCCAGTTCACATCTGGCAAGTTAAAGTCACCCATAAGGACAAGGCCAGCTAATCAAGAGACCTCCCTTAGTTTCTTAAAGAATATTTCACCAGTTTCATCATCCTGGCTGGGTGGTCTATAGGAGACTCCCACAACAACATCCCCTTTATTTGCTTGTCCCTTAATCCTTACCCAGAGGCTCTCAGCTGTCATCGCAAACTGTAAGCTCCATACAGTTCAGGCCATCCATTACATAATGTTCAATCCCCCCACCACAACTGCCCTGCCTATCCCTTCTGAAGAGCCTGTCATTACCATCAATTTTAACACACCAGTCACAGGATTTCTCCCACCAGGTTTCACTTATGCCAATACCATAGCTCTGGGACTGAGCCAAGGCTTTTAGCTCCTCCTGCTTGTTCCTCATGATGCATGAATTGGTGTAGAAATATTTAAAACATGCTTTATTTTACCCAGCACCTTATGGAGAAGAGTGAAGGATCGCACTAGCATGCAGTCCCTCAGTGTGGCATGCCATCCCACAGCTTATCACTGGCAGGCCTGGTTTTATCCCTTTCCCCCTTCAAATCTAGTGTAAAGTTCTATTGATCAGCCCTGCTAATTCTGCGCAGAAATCCTTTTCCTCCTCTGAGAAAGGTGCAATCCATCAGGTGCCAGCAGTCCTGGTGTTGTGTAGACCATCCCATGATCAAGAAACAATATTAGGAGTTAGCAAGCCTCAGACAAGAAAATGAAGGTTTTACAGAAGCCTGTTTTGGTGATGGTTTTAACGGGCCACAAAGAATGAGAAGTTTTTCTTGAAAACAATTTTTCATTAATGACAAACTAGGTGAAGTGTGGAATACATTCCAAAAAGCCATTCAAAGCAAGTATGGGGAGGATGCCAAATATATATGCAAGACTTAAACACCTTTTGAGAGATACACAAATGTTTTTAGCTTTATGGGACATCGGTAAAATGTTAACATGAGGTAGCTCTTGACTGTTCAGTTGTCACAAATAAGTAACAGTTTGCATAATGCAATATTTGCAGTAAAATATTTGGCCATGCTCCAGAGAAAACTGCATTTCCATTCTTGTCTCTTGGGACTCCTCTTCTCCCCAAAGACTCCCTCTTTTTAACTGGTCAGCCCACATCTCTTTCTAATAGTATTAAGAGGGAAGAAAGCTCATGATCTCTGACTGTTCTGGTATTTCAACACTCAGATTGGGTATCAGCAACCTGTCCTCTAAATTTCTCGGCCAAACTCTTCTGTTGAATGCTTTCTTGTTTCAGTCATAAAGAAGGCCGAATCAACACAAGGAGGACTGAAACGTCTTTGAGCTACAGGAAAAGAATTAACTGAATCAGGAACTGAAGCTATGAATGGTGCTTAGTGAGATAATCTGTTTTAATCCAAGAAAATCAGAGTCAAACCATGCTCATTAAGAGGACTTGAATTTTTAATTATTTTTAAAACAATCTAGGGAACATCTGACCTCCCTGCCAATAATTTCTCTGCAGTGTTTATAAGCATTTTTGAAGGTGCTGATTACAGCACTGAATGTCAATAGGATTCTGTCTACTATTAATGTTATTACTATTGCTGTAGTGCTCTGAAGCTGTAATTATGGAGCAAGGCCTGCCTCTTCTATGTTCTGCACAGATCCAGTGTAAACGACAGTAATTGTCACAAGAACAGTATGAGAAACATTAATAGTTAACACTGATCTACATAAGGAAAAACGTAGAATAGTTCTGGTCAGGATGAAAGAGTGCAGTTAAGTCACCAGTGCTTTTATTGAAAAAGAAAATTTTAAGGAAGATTTGAAGCATGATAAAATGTTAATTTTTCCGATATATGATCAGGATCATTACCCAAAGATGAGGACCATCTTGAGAAAGATTTGAGAATGTAATTAGTGCTCAAAGGAGGCTGGGCACTTCTGCTGCCTAGAGATAAACATGGGCATCTCAGTAATAATCAAGGTGAAGATGAGCAGCTTATATTTGATGTAATACAGACAGGAAAACCAGAAGAAGACAACAAAGAGAAAGGTGACAATACTTTAGCTGTATGTTACGACAAGATTTTCGTGTCATATCAACATGAGAGGCCTGAAATGGAAAGATAGCTATTAGAAATAATGGTATTTGCATTTACTTGTAAACTTGAGGGTACAGAGAGTGGAAGGAAAGACAGCAAGCTCTCTTTTTCATTGCACCCTCCAGATAATCAGAGAATTCACATGGTGAAGAGATGTGCAAAGACTCATACAGAATCCCAGGAGTATACAGAACCAAGGAACCTTGGACAATTTCAGTAAAAATAGACTGTTGTCAAAAGGGGTTGATATGTCAAGAAGAATGAAAGCTGAGCAACAGTTCTGGGCTTTGCTGAGAGAAAAGGTGTTAGTAAATTTGATGGGAGAGGTCTGATAAAGCAAAAAGGGACAAAAAGTGATAGTGTAACTGGGAAAATGGACCTTCAACATTCTAAAGAGTACATTCAGTTAAACAGGAATGAAAAGGAGAAAGAAAACTGAGAATATACTTGTACAGGCACATGAAGAATAAGGAAAGAGTAAAGAAGGGAATATATACAGATGCAAGGCAGACTGAGGACAGAATAGAATGGTATTCATGCATGTCCTGGCTTCAGTTAGGACAGGGTTAATTTTCCTTCTCATAGCAGGTAGGGTGCCATGTTTTGGATTAGGATGAGAAGAGTGCTGATAACATGCCGATGTTTTAATTGTTGCAGAGCAGTGCTTACACTAAGCCAAGGACTCTTCAGCTCCTCACTCTGTCCTGCCAGCGGGTAGGCTAAGGGTGCAACAAGAGCTGGGAGGGGACAGACCCAGGGCAGCTGACCCAAACTGGCCAAAGGGCTATTCCATACAGTCTGATGTCATGCTAAACAATCGAGAGGGGTGGCTAGCCGGGATGGGGGGGCCATCTGCTTGGGGATAGGCTGGGCATCGGTCAGCAGGTGGTGAGCAATTGCCTCGTGCATCACTTGTTTCATACACATTATTATTATTATTATTATCATTGTTGTTGTTGTTTCCTATCTTAATAAACTCTCTTTATCTCAACTCTCAGGCTTCACTTTCCCGTTTCTCTCCCCCATCCCAGAGAGGGAGGGGGAGGGGGAGAGAATGGCTGTGTAGTGTTTAGCTGCCAGTCAGGTTAAACCACAACAATGCAATGCAGGTAATGAGAGAAGGAAGACTGAAGAACTTGCACCTGAATCAGAGGAGAAGATGACAATAAAAAGACCGAAAGGCAGCCAGCAGTAGGGCAAATCGACACTTCATGGGAGAAAAGAACGTAGAGTTTACACTGGAAAAAAATGCTGCCAGTTTGTGCAGAGGTATCAAGAGCAGGGGTGAAGAAGTTTTAAAACAGGGAGCCAAGGTGGGAAAGGCATGACTGGCATGGGGTAGGCATGGGGTACAGTTGAGATGGAAGAGAAAAACTGCTTAGTCAGGAAGACTATAGGAAAGAAATTATTTTGCATTCAGGGAAGACAGGTGTGGAACAGTGGCTTTCATTGAAATGCTGCAGTGTATATGTGTAAGTTCAAAAAAGTGAAAGCTGAAAGTGATCCAGAGTTGCAGCATAGCGGGGCAGACCCTACAATTAGAAAAGACATTGGCAGAACTTACAGTAGAAGAATGGAAAGAAAACAACATGTAAGTGTACACGTTAAAATAAATAAATAAATAAATCCCTGAGAACAGATGATAGGTTATTAGAAATTATGGGGGAAAAGATCACGTAAGAAGGCCTGTAGGTGACACTGACCTCAGTATCTTGAGAATAAATACCTTCTTACAATGTGTTCTCTACTTCTGCACTTCAGTTCCATTGACGAAGAACAAGAATGCATAATGATTAAATTATTTGTGTGATGCCACACAGAAATTACAGTTAAACACTGACCCCAACATTCTTGAATCCCAGGGCAAGCAGTTCATGAGCTAATTGCTGTCTGTTGGCTGGTATGAACAGAGGCCTCATATTCTCATACTCCCCTACTCGCTGCACAGCATCTATTTATTTTCTCAGTATAGGTCTATTAAGAGAAGGGTGTCTTAATTAAGATGCTACCCAAGATATAGAGTAGAATAGACAAAATTCTTCTCCATTTTCTCTATTCCTTATGAACTTTGAAATGGTAAGAACAAAGGCATACCTAGAAATGGCTCATTTTTTTAATCTATAGAAACATGAGCAGAGAGGAAAGCAAACTATGCCCTATCTAAAGTCTACATTATAGACTTTAATGTTTCACATAGAATCACTTAGGTTAAAAACCTTAGACCTCTAAGATCATCAGGTCAAATTAACCTAGCACTGCCAAGTCTACCACTAAACAATGTCCCTAACGATGTCCCTAGTACAGCTACACATCTTTGAATACTTCCAAGGATGGTAACTCAGCTACTTCCCTGGGCAGCCTGTTCCAATGCTGCACAACCCTTTCAGTGAAGAAAATTTTCCTAATATCCAACCTAAACCTCCCCTGGCATAAATGAGGCCATTTCCTCTGTCCTATTGCTTGTTGCTTGGGAGAAGAGACCGATCTACACAGAGAATTCCTTTGAAGCAGTTGTAGAGAGCAATAAGATCTCCCGAGCCTCCTTTTCTCTAGGCTAACCCCAGTTCCCTCAGCCACTCCTCCTAAGACTTGGTCTCTAGACCCTTCAGCAGCTTTGTTACCTTTCTTTGGATACACTCCAGCACCTCAATGTTCTTCTTGTAGTGAGGGGCCCCAAACTGAACACTGTATTTGACAGATACAGTATGGGGCCCCAAACTGACACAGTATGGTGCGGCCTCACCAGAGCCAAGTACAGAGGTACAATCACTTCCCTAGCCCTGTTGGCCACACAATTTCTGATGCATGCCAGGATTCTGTTGGCCTTCTTGGCCACCTGAGCACACAGCTGGCTCATATTCAACTGACAGTCGACCAACACCCCCAGATCCCTTTCCACCAAGCAGCTTTCCAGCCATTCTTCCCCCAGCCTGTAGGAAATTTTGAATGGAGTTGTTGTGCCCCAAGTGTAGGACCCAGCATGTAGCCTTGTTGAACCTCATACAGTTAAACAGCATAAACAAAGGGTAAGAATTCACTACTCATGATGTATCTACTTATGCCAACAGCTAATTTAGGCACAATATACAACACCATGCAAGAGAATAAATTCTTATGACACATCAAGTCTAGAATCCAGGGCAGCCTGCTAGTGATATAGAGGTAATACATTGTTTGCATACTGATTTCTCTGCCATTGCTCTTTGTTTTGAAAAAGATCTATATGCAATTCCACTGGGAACATAGGTGTCATATCCAAATAAATAAGGAAATCTAGAAACTAGTTTGTTAACAGTTTGTTATGTAACTAGGGAGAGACACATTCTATGGTTTGGGGGTTCAAGTTCTGTTCTTAAAACATAAATTAGGGAAAACTTTTTTATTTTATTTTATTTTATTTTATTTTATTTTATTTTATTTTATT
>CM021765.1:102140859-102346924 GCA_011076525.1 Nettapus auritus
TTTTATTTTATTTTATTTTATTTTATTTTATTTTATTTTATTTTATTTCCAGTCCCTTCAGATTTTGGAGATTTAAAATATGTCCCCATCTACTTTTAAAGATTCTGTGTACCCTGTGGAGTCATTTTGCATATTATTTTGATCTATTGATAATTTGCTTAACATTTAGAAACCACATAATTCATTAGCTTTTATTATTTGAAGGATCTTTGAGATTTTTTTAATCTGCTTTTTAGCTAAGTACTTCTTTAGGCTCTTGTGTTCAGTATTTTGAGAGCTACTTTTAATGGATCTGATCTTGCAGGCAGTTCATTTGCAGAACTCCTCAAGAAATTTACAGCACAATAAACAATTAAAAGTACTTGACCTTAGGGTGTCTCCTCAGTGGTTTTGCATGACTTTTATAGTTCACCTTTTGAACCTCTTCAACACACTGTCAAACTGACTGTACTTTCCACTTATCTGAGATTACTTTCTCTACATTGAAATGCCGTTCATTACTTTCTTCAATGGCATTCTAAATCTGTTCTAATCCGTAGCAAGCCTACGCATTATGAAGTAACCACTGTGTTTACCATATGGTTAACCTGATTTATAGTGACCCTGCCACATAATTTTCATTAAGCATGTGATTAGGAAAATACCACACATACAGGAATGTGATTCCCCCTTCCAGCTTTCCCTTATTCTTCTGAGTAGATTCTGAATGTCACACACCCTCTAGTGCCTATGGAGAACTGCAAGAACTTCCCCTCAAAAATCTTGTATAGTTATTTTATGTATATTGAAGAACATAAGACATTGCTTCTCAAGATCAGGGTGATGGGTGCAGTCTTTCCTGGATGTTTGTTGTTCACCTGCTGACAGAAGAAAAGCGATCAATAGACTTTCTATCTGCTCCATTATGGATGACGCTATAGCATGAAATGTCTCATACTAGCACACTGCTAAAATAAAAAATGTTTTGTGCTATTTTATCCTATTTTTGATCATACAAAAGTCTGACCACTTCTGATCATTAATAATGTTTTGCAGCTTTGCACAGCATTAGAGCATTTCATCAAATGTCCTTTGAGAATTCCTACTAATGTAATTGTATATCACCTAACTACGTCCTTATTTCACCAGCTGTGGGATTCCATCTCATGTCATATTCCAAGTTACCATGTGATTATACTGAATATTGCTCAATAGTAGCAGCTGCTAGCTTCCAAAGTAAAGGAGTTTCTGTGTTGGAAGCAGCAAACACATATAGATACACATCAAATAACAGCAATGATAAAGCATCTGTTGGAATATAAATACAGTAGTGAATCTGAATAATTTGTCTGCTTAATGTTCAAAGAAAAATGTCTCTAAAAACACAAATGAAGGATGCTTAGAATGACCACGCACAGCAAGTACTTTGAGATCTTTGGGTCTAAGAGACAGAAATGTTGAAGTTCTCATGTTTTTTCTTGTTTATTTTGTTTGTGGAGTTTTTGAATAAACTACTTTTATATTAATTTTAGATATATTTTCCAGTGCTAGGCTATCCCAGGCATCTTGTGAATGGGTCCTGCTGAAGAAAGACAGAAATAAATTTTTGGGTACTTAGGTTTGTTAAGATACTGTTCTTTTCACAAATAAAGAACTTGGTTTTCAATTAATATTATGTTACCATGATGAAAGAACTCACCCTTTTCTTACACTTAAGTCAGGACTAACAGCCCCAGAGTAACAGTAGCAAAAACAAACAAACAAAAAACCAACCAAGCAAACAAATAAACAAAATACAACATGGAGAATGAACAGCCAAGAAGAGGCATGGCAACTGTTCCAAAGCAAAGGTACAAATGTGGCATGATTTGATAAGTGATGAGTGGAAACAGCCTTAACTTGAACCAGAGGAGATTTAGGTTGGACATTAGAATAAATTTATTTGCTGAAAGTGTTGTACAGTATTGGAATAGGCTGCCCAAGTAAGTGGTTGAGTCACCATCCCTGGAATTCTTCAAGAAACATGAAGATTTGAAACTTAGTAGCATGCTTTAGTGGTAGATTTCAGTATAAAGTTAAAGTTGGACTAGATGATCTTAGAGGTCTTTTCCAACCTGAATAATTCTATGATTCTATGATGCAGTGCTTGAAGAAACTTCTTTCCTAGCATTTTTGAATCATCAATTATTAAACTGAACATTCTGTATGTCATGAGCACTTTGGCAGACAGCCCATTTTGTTCATTTTTATACTTATTTTGTACAAACAACATATATAAATCTTAATTTTAGAATAGCTCATTAATCTTCACTTGGCTGAAGATCTTCAAATCTTCACTTTGACAAAGCTGGCTTGTCAAAGCATACTCAGTAGCTGCATCATTTGTGTTATGACATCATCCCAAATTGTGAAGATAAAAGCATTAAGAATTCAAATGAGGGTGTTATAAATCTTACGTTTATATATTTGACCAGTAATTTTGCAGCATTAAAATGTCTGGGTCATCACTTTCCAGAGATGCCCATGTTTCTGTTCCTGCTCAACACTGGAACACATTCCAGTGCTTACTCATGTGGTGTTTTCCCTGCTGACGTAACCAGTTAGACAGGAGAGAAATATAAATGGGACATGGTGATTTCCATGTGGCAGTAGGACCCATAAACATATGTTACAAATTAAACAGTTTTAAACTAGCCTTTTTTTTCACTCAAAGAAACCTCCTGTGTTTCTATTATACCCTCTTGATTTAGTTGTTTTCATTGAAAGGGCAGGTTCCGCCCTGTTGTGAGCAGAGGCTGCAGTGCTGTTAACAAACTGCATGCATTTTTTAAAAAAATGTTCTGATTCTGGGAACTCGTATCAAATTTATGACAGCTATGTGGTTTACCTGTCAGTTACCTCTGTGTGAAAACCAGCCCCAGACTTTTTAAGTGTCTCAGTTCTATATGTTAAAGTAAGATTGAAAACTAGCAATGACACAATTATTTCTGTGCCTCTGAATTGACTATTGATCTTGGTAAATAGCACTGACTGCAGTGAAGGAGGTTTTGGCACTAAAAGCTGGTTATTGAGAACCATCTCCCTTACAGAGATAAGAACATTCATCTGCACCCCTTGGCTTTAGCACTGAACCCAGCTTCCAGAGCCCTCTTTTCTTAGAAAGCTTTTGTCTATAAGGACCTGCCATTTTCCAAGTGGGACTGTATCTGTTTCTATGAAAACTCAAAGCCAGCTGTAGCTTATAGCTATTAAATATTTTTTTTATATACATTCATGATGGTAATAAATAATAATATAATAATAATAATCACTAATACCTGTGAAGTCAATGGATGGAGGGAAATAGGACAATTCCTAGTAGATCTACACATTCATTAAAAAGTCTTTGTGTACTCTCCTTGCAGATGAGTTAAAGTATGAATTATTTACAGGAACAATCTTACAAATAATTTAAAATAAGCAACAACTGAGAAAACTGTGACCTCTTCCACACAAAATTCATGAAGAAATGAACAGAAAAAGAAACTAATCGCTTATGTTATTCATGAGTAATTATTCTTCAAGCTTTCCTCTTTGTCTATCCCATGGCCATTGGGAGACATCATAATCACAGCCAAGTTTTTCTCATTTATTATTTTCATCTCCTATGTTCTTCCTTGTCAGACTTGAAACTAGTACAAATAGCTATCTCTGTCTTCAGTGAAGGAATGTCCTAAGATGGTGTAAATCACATATCTCCAGGTCTACTTCTCTTTTCTCTCCCTCTACCTAAGTAAATAATTTGCTAACTCATAAGCACAATTTACCTAAATTATGCACCAGAATGAGCAAAGGCAACATGATTAGACTCTGAGGATCAGACTTCTGATGTGACTTTAGTTGCAGACTTTTTCTTTCAAAAAAATAAAAAGGGTAAGGAAAATGATATACATACTGCATAAGCATATCCTAAGCAGCTATAAATACCCATTTGTTCTTCCCTTTTCTCCTTTTGCTCTTTATTCAGCTCTCCTGACTGACAGCAGCTTTACTTGTGGATAAGTTCACCACGAACCTTGAAGAAAAGAGATCCTCTGAGTCTTACAGATTTAATATGAGGTTTTGAGCTCTGTGGAGATCTCAGTAAACCCAAACTGCGGTATACTCTAGAGATCACGACTCATCTCACTCTCTCTTTCTCTGGACAGGTAAATGCATGTAAGGTAGTCACCCCTAGCATCAGTACTCCTTGCAGGATTTCCCTTCACTTCCTAGAGAATGGAATGCAGCACAAAACATTTGCAAAATGAGTCCCCTTTCCCATCATGCCTATTGTCACTGTATCTGCCAGCACATCTCATTCAGGCATTTAGCACTCCTTGCTATTCTGGCACTAAGGAGCATATAGAAGGCTAGGTTCAGAACTGTAAAATGCTGCCAAATGGAGGCAGGTGAGCTCAAGGTGTATTTCACCTGCAACATTTAATACCATCCTCCTAATTTAAGATGAAAAAAAAAAAAAAAAACACCCTCCTAATAAACAACACTATGAGATACAAAACTTTTATCTATTTCTTCTGGGAGAATTATCCATCACTTGTAGTCTCTGAAATGCAGCCTGTCCTATAAACCTGTAGGCACAAAGAAACCACAAGTACCAGAGGATTAGTTTTGGGCCCCTCGCTACAAGAAGGACATCGAGGTGCTTGAGCGAGTCCAGAGAAGGGCTACGAAGCTGGTGAGGGGCCTTGGAGAACAAGTCCTACGAGGAGCGGCTGAGGGAGCTGGGATTGTTCAGCCTGGAGAAAAGGAGGCTCAGGGCTGACCTTATCGCTCTCTACAGGTACCTCAAAGGAGGCTGTAGTGAGGTGGGGGTTGGTCTGTTCTCCCACGTGCCTGGTGACAGGACGAGGGGGAATGGGCTTAAGTTGCGTCAGGGGAATTTTAGGTTGGATCTTAGGAAGAACTTCTTTACCGAAAGGGTTGTTAGACATTGGAACGCGCTGCCCAGGGAAGTGGTGGAGTCACCATCCCTGGAGGTCTTTAAAAGACGTTTAGATGTAGAGCTTAGGGAAATGGTTTAGTGGGGACTGTTGGTGTTAGGTCAGAGGTTGGACTCGATGATCTTGAGGTCTCTTCCAACCTAGAAATTCTGTGATTCTGTGATTCTGTGATTAGATATTCATGCTCATAAATGACAAGGCCAGAAAGAAGCCACTACTCTAAGGAAGCAACCCACTACTTAGGTCTAATAACTATCCATGGCCACTAAGCACACTAATGCATTTGCTTAAAGTGTCTGAAAGGCACTAAAACATCAAGAGTCAGTGAGTCCACTGTCCACAGGTCTTGCAGCAGTTACTGAAACCTACTTCACAAAGTTGTGCCTTTTTTTTTTTCCCCTCCAGCATTACCTTTGGTAACATTGCTAAAGGAAGGGAATCACTGGATTAACTAGTTAAACAACCAGACGCTACTTGGAGAAACTGAAATACAAAGCTGAATTCAAGTCCCAGAGTTGCAGGTGAAGACTTCTCTTTGAGATAGGGCAGCTTTAAGATCTCTTGAAGCTATGCTGAGTTGCTTCGTGTAAGTGCATCTTACAGCTATTTTAAATTGGAGTCTGCAAAACCTCCAAGGGGCATTATGCCAGTTAGAGATTACCACTGAATAAAGATTTCTGGTATGTCCCCTTTTTAACACTTGCTGCAGGGTTGGAGGATGAAAATTAAGGACACTATCTCCTTAAAGCTCTCCCACATTTTCTGACTTTTCAGATAATCTTTCTCTTCTCCAACTCCCTTTATCATTTTATCTCATTTCCCCTGGGTCCTTCCATTGGCCTCACCCCTGGTTTGTTCTATAATCTGCATGCTTACCTTCTCATCCTGCCCTCGGCTGCTCCTTTTCTCATTGAAAGCCCTCTCCAGGATTAAATTTCAGCTTTGCCAGGTATGCTTTAGGCCACTGTCAGCTTTATTCACACTCAAGACTCATCCTTCTCCTTATTCCATGTCTTCCTCCCCACCCCCATCAGCCACCAGGAACTGCTATAAATTTTCACATGTATTTTCTTCCTTCATGAGCTTCTTCACCATATGAGCTCCAGTTTCTCTCACTTTATCCCTATTATTTTTGATAACCTGTATTCACTCTTCCCATGTTGTTTGCACCAAACAATGTTCACTTAAACTGTCTATAACTATTTGTTTTCTGAATTATTCTCCACCTCTTTTCTTCTGTAGTGATCTTTGAAATTATCATTTGACTTGAAACACTCCTTACAGCCCAGTTGTCTCCTGCAATTCCAGTTTTCTTTAATGGATGAGTTGGTGTTGGTACAGTCTAGTTTAAACCTTTTTTTTTATCTGTACCATATATGTGTCAGTGGCCTCAATTCTATCCAATGGTAATGGCTTCCAATGACAGTTAATATTCTGAAGCATGCACTGTATTTACACCTGTCTTCTAATGTAATATATCAGCTCTCTAACCAAGTATGTTTTCACATACCTTTGACATCAGAGAAACTGTCTCTCATTCCTTGTTCCATGCTCTGAAAGTACTCTTTCTAACTCACTCTAGTTTAAATTTCTGTTTCAATACAGATATCCTGGGAGAAAGTTATCCCCCCCAAAACACTGAATCAAACATATTACAGCAGAAAAAATAAAAATAAAAATAAAAATAAATAAACCACAACAACAACAAGAACAAAAAACACAGACAAATCCCTGCTCAATTAGATACAATACTACTACTACTACTACTACTACTAATAGAAACACAAACACACCAATAAGTGACAAAAAATACCCAAGGAATTGTGGGCAATCAACTTGTCTTAACCCCTTCTGAAGCGTCTCTCATTCACAGTGGCAAAGTATTTCAATACTTTCCCCAAGATTAACAGAACACTGCAGTAATGTTTTCTGTCCTTCTTTCAGTGGATTTATTCTGTCAATGACTGTTCTCTGCTTCAGCTAAAAGCTTCTTCTCTGTTCAGCTCACATGGGGCTGAACCCTGCAGTACTAGTCCCACTGAAGCTGGTGGGGGTGCTGACTCTGCAAGAACCAGATGCTACCAGTCATGTTAGGCTGAATGAATCCCCAGAAGTTGTGTGTTCAGCTAAACGTTCACAGATGAAGGTTCTTAATCAAAACAGGAGACCCACTAAAACAACCTTCCCCACTACCTCCCAACAATGCCCTCATCTACCTCTTCAAATAAATATGCCCACTACACAAGAAAAAAAAAAAAAAAAAAAAAGAGATAGAGATAAGTTTTCAACTGTTTAATGTCTTTCTCTAACACCTAATGAGGTATCTGCAAAGGAGTTATTTTTCTCACTCAGTGACTTTTTAAGGATGAACACTTCTATTTTAGGATAAATAGTCCCAAATCTGATTTTATTAGAAATCTGTAGTGCTGTCTCTTTCAAAAGGCAAGGCACTTGCTTATTAAATCCTCCTTTCTTTTTCTCCTTTTAACAGAAATTGCTTAATGCAAGAAAACACAAAGAGAAACAGTTTCAAATTAATCAGCAAAGCATTGAAGCATTAACTCTTTCCCAACCATATGTCAATTTGACTTTTAAGCATAGAGGTCAGCTGTGTTTTTTTTTTCTGCTGTGGAAATACATGCAAAAATTTCTAGTGGAAACTCACTTTCTGAAATTTTAATAAACCAATGTATGGTAGAGATATGTGGAAGTAGAGCTCCTAGTAATATTTAGGAGACTGCAGTACCCACAGCATTTAGAAATGTAGCTGTTGGAGTGGTATCTCCTTGCTGTCTAGTTGCTGCCTTATTGACACCTAGTTTCTTACTTATCTTCCACATTTTTCTTTCCAGACGGTGCAGATATATTGTTTGAGAAAATGATGGGGAAAACTTGTTCTCCTAGTGAAATCACAAATGACTCAGTGTCTCATTTTATCTAGAATTTAAGATATACAATCAAATTTGATGTTAAAATCAAAGAGAATCTTCTAATTTTACAATAACCTTTCTGGTGAAAAATAGCTTGAAATATGTAAAATCCCAGATAGTCAGAAAATGCTTCAAAGACACTTGGACTAAATCCTGGTGATAACATAACTCACTGGTAGATAAGGGTGCCATTCACATTTTTTTCCTTGTTCTAATAGGAAATGAAAACCATCAACCTGGAAGAAGACTATCCTAACACTGGTAAGATAGGCAAGAATACGGAAAGAGAAGGCCTAAAAGACTTAAAGGGGAAGATTTGTCCAAGGAACAAAACCCTTTTTGCAGCTTTTCTGGACAAGACACACTGTTCCCCCAAGAATGAGGCAGAAGGTGATTCATTTGAGATTGGATGCTGATCCAATGCACTTGTGCTCAGCACAGATGAACTTTATACTTGAGAATGCTTTTTTTTTTTTTTTTTTTTTTTTTTTTTTTTTTTTTTTGAGTGAGAAAGAGAAACAGGGCAAAAATACAATGTTCACTATAAGACTCCCTCTGGAGCTGTTTCCTAGAGGAATCTGCTAGTAAATTAAAGTGATCTGCCTCTGACTTGCTACCCTGAGCTCAACTGGGATGTTCTGCTGCAAAGCAGCAATTCCTCAGACTACTGCAGTCCTAGTTAAGCTGATGCTTGAGTAATGATATCAAAGAAAGACGGATGATACAGGAGAGCAAGTCTGTGTTTTCAGAAGCTCCACATGGCAAGGGAATACATTCTTTTTCTTTGTACTCCTAATTTTATTTATTTATTTATTTATTATTGTCTTTTCTGTTAAGTTATAAGGCCTGTGGGTCTGCAACGTTCTTACTCAGCTTTGGACAGGCACATGTGATTAATTAAATCTAAATATAGAGCCCTTAGAAAATCTGGGAAGTCCAAATTTATGAATCGGTTTACTAATTTGGGAGCCATCCTGCTGCAGGTGTTAGGGGCTTGAGAGTGACACCCTGTACTCTGCTAGGGCTCAGAGCTAGCTCAGAGCCAGCTCAGAGCCAGCATGGTCCAGGGCTGCAGGGCCACCAGGGTGGTGTGGTGTGTCCCGCACTGACCAGCCCCAGTGAGGCAAGCTGGGCCAGCTTGGTGATGGTGACCAGGGTCAGCCACAGCCTAGCCATCCCCAGGAACCACCACGGGCCCCAGGCCTGGCCAGGAAGGGGCAGACAGGGGCAGGGTAGCACCCAGACCAGCGACGCCCAGGACTGTGGCAGGGCTGGACCTCAGACATGGCATAAGCTCTGCTGAAAGCCCTCCCAGGCCTGGGGTTGGTCCTGGCTGCATCCTACCCTCATGATTTACTATAAAATGGAAATGTCATGCTAAAAAGCTTCAGCAATGCAATTGGGCAAGGCTATTTTGCAATGTTTATCTCAATTGGGGGGAGGGGGGGGAATAAAAATAAAGTGACTGCTGAGGGATTTTGACAACTGCCAAAGTAGAGAGCCATTTTTTTAAGGCTATCACTCTGATTTATGAAGCATTGGTAATATAAGGACCAGGGGTAGCTCTTACCTTGGAGAAAGCAGTGTCCACTCCCATCCAGGACTTCGCTACCCTCAGGAAGCCT
Source organism: Nettapus auritus (assembly GCA_011076525.1). Taxonomy (NCBI): domain Eukaryota; kingdom Metazoa; phylum Chordata; class Aves; order Anseriformes; family Anatidae; genus Nettapus; species Nettapus auritus. The sequence continues at coordinate 102,150,376 of CM021765.1, forward strand.
TTCTGAGTCCCGTTTCCCTCTCACACCAAGCCCATGCAGCAGCACACATGCTGCCACCAACCCAGCACCACAGCACAAGGCTTCTGCTTAGTGGCCCTCAGTGGGAACGTCCACCAGCTAAAAATCATTAGACCTGCCACCAACAAAGACAGTTTCAGAAACAGATGGACATTTGGCACCAGCGATAACCCTGCTGCAGCTGCATCTGACCAACCAGTCAGTGACTGGTCATCTGTAATTACACTTGGAGCTTGCAGGAGCTTTATTTATTTATTTTCCCCAAAGTTTCTATAAGAACATTTAAAAGGTAAAATGCAAAACAAACCAAATTCTGCAGGGAGATTCATATTAGCTCCACTGAAAAAGCCAAGAGGTTATAACTCCCAACACAGTCGGAGGCTGCAGTGAGAGGGAGGAAGAGGTGGTCTTCTCACGTCACTAAACAAGTACAACTCATTTTGGGACAGGTGAGTTAAAACTAGAGTTTGGGTTTCAGACCAGATATTATTGACCCTGTTCTGTTTTACCTGAAAACTAGGGGCTAAAATCTGAATGGCCATGGATACATAGGTCAGCATAGAAGAAGGTGGCTTTGCTGCTGTTTTGGTCAAAACACAAAAGGGTACAGGCTAGGTGTCAGGGGAGAGTGGTCGTGACTCAGATTCATTCTCTAATCTCTTCCTGGGGCAGTGCTGGTATAATCCAGCCCTTAATATGCAAGTTACTGGTGGAGAATACTATAAATATGGAACATCAAAATGTCATTTGCACAGTCACTTTAAACAGATATGTCCTAGCACTCTCTTCCTCCTGTGTGGGAAAGATAATAATCTGTTAAAGTTTCTCCTGGAACCATATTTTAGCATTTTAATTAGAGACCCAACACATGCACTAAACACACTCTCAATAAAGGGCAAACCTTAATAAAGTCAGTACAGCATGCTGCTGTAACCCAGCAAGGTCACTACCTGAGAGGAATTACCAACAAGGGAAGTGGTTTACTGCCAGGACAACTGGCAAAGGTACCGGGGTCCAGTTCTGGAGGCCATTGCTGCTGTTGGCCAATGGAGATGTGCAGAGAAGCGATGTGCTGCCAATTATTTACACCAGTGTTCATCCACACTAGATAAAATTAACTTGTCTTTTTTTTATTTCTTTATAGTGGAGGGTTGTTACTGAGCTGAACACTAATCGCTGGGCGATTACTGGTGGTGGCTGTGCTGTGGAGGCAGCTTAATCCTTTCTTCCTCTTTTGAGCACTATCTCCCTCTGCTGTCCTGCCACAGTTCTGCACTTTGACTGCAAAAGGTGACTTCGAAAGCATAACCAAAACAACTAAGTAGAAAACTTGGACAAAACCCCTGTAAAATTTTTGCTGAACAGTAGTTTGTTTCCTCAGAAATGCTTCAATGTCAGGAAGGGTCAGTCCAAAACACTGGAGGCTTTCCAGTGAAAAATGCATAAATAAAGAACAGCTAGGAAATACATTTTCTTCTTACATAGCTCCCCAATCAGGTTTCCATTACTAGTAAGAAATAATAAGCAGTAATAGCTTCTTCTATGGGAGGTAAGTAACATGAATTTCTAAGCAGCTTAGATCCTCTGAGGAGAAGCAAATATGAAAAGTTTTCTTAGCTTTTTAATGAAAAGAAAACATGGTGCAAATGTCTGTCCAAAGCAGGGGTAATTCTTGCATGTCCTTGCATTTATATACAAAACATGAGGACTCAGAAGGGCCAATCCTGAGCATAGACTTTGAGATCACCTAAAATAAATAAATAAATAATAATAATAATTAAAAAAAATAATAAAATAAAGCTTGAATAAAGGTGTTACTCTCTTGCTTTCCATTGGCATGGATGCTTAAGTTCCTTGTAAGTTTGATCTTCACTGCTGCTTCAGATAGCATGTTAGCAACCTCTCCAAGAGACCCTGGTTTCTTTGTAGATTGGCAGAACTCCCAAGTCAATCTCAGCTCTGAAAGGTAAAGTGATGACACTGTTAGGATTTTGCTTTGATTGATATTTTTCCACCTTTTTGATGAGAAAATCCAAAAGTTCATTTCCTTCCATAAGCCCACAATGAATTTGAAGCAGCAAAGTGATCTTACACTAAGTTTGCAGTCTCAATAGCTATTTTTATGTTCTCTGTACCCAGGTGGATGAACCATGACAATAAGGTCCCGAGTGATAAAAATGTGTATTAAATCACAGATTGCAGGCATGAGGCTACAGTCTTGATAGTCTGTTTTTCCAATTCAAAATAAGGTAGTTTTTTTTTTTGTACTGCATTGAATTCTTGCAAGCATTATTTTAAGTTCTACTATGATTTAATAAGGACCAAAATTTATTCTTATTTGGTTATGAATCTTTCAAAACAGTCATTGTATGCATAGGAGGGCAGATTTTGACACTTCCTATTTAATGTATGTATATACTTCAAATTCTTCTCTTAAATGATCACTTAGTGCAAGACACAGTGAATGTTTTATTTATACTAGCAATAGGTTAGGTATTTTGAATATGTTGAAATTTTCATTATTCCAGTTTTTAAGACTGTTGAAAAAGTAGTGCCATGTTTTTGAGTCAGCACCATTTTTTTTTTTATTACCTTATTATTATTATTATTGATGTCTAACTAGAAGGACTAGGAGAACATAGTTCCATAAAATTTAGGGCAGAGATGGGAGCAGATATTCAGTATCATACTGTAGCTCTGTGCTGTATGCATGCATCCTGCAATTAATTAATGATATCTGAAAGAGAGAAAAAAAATATTTCTCTGCATAACATTCCCAGTTTGCATCTGACCAGTGTTCAGACAGTAGCGGCACTGTCCTGCTGGAATTACAATGTAAAGTAAACCAGTGTCAGACTAGAGAAACCTGACCCACAGAAGTTAATGTGTCTGTATGAATCCAGGAGAACCAGGAGTTTTCAGAATCTTCTGCCTTGCTGTGGATTCAATAGCTCTTTGGCAGAAGTCTGAACCCCATACAAGAGCCATCTCAGAACAGCTTCCTGAGGCTTCTGGTGCCTATATAAGATAATAATATTGTGCTATTTCTGTCAGTATAACAATTGTATAGCTTTTAATTTGGGTATTGGTTGACTGGTTTAGCATTTTTATGTTTACTCTATTTCTGTTTACTCCATGCACATAATTCCTGAAAAATATAAAACAAGCAACAGAAGCAAAATAATTGCAATGTTTCTCCAATATGCACAGACCCAACATTTACATGCTACTAAATTAGTATGCTAATGATGTTACTGCTTTAATTAACCATGCTACTGTGTCTGTACTGGACTCTTTCCCAAGAACTGTTCAGGTTACTGCATAAGGCAAGGACACTGATTTTCTTTTAATTCTTTTTTTTTTTTTTTTTCCCTTTATTGACAGGCCTGCCAAGTTCACAGAAGAATCAATAACCAAGGATATTCACATAGGATAAGATTTACAATGCATGTTTCACAGACAGTAACAACTGGGACCTCACAGCACTTACTGAAACCAGCGAAATGACAACAGATATGGCCTCCAGTGAATCCATGTTAAGACATTGTCTTTAGTAATTAAAAACTAGGTAATCTCACCTGTGTGAAAAGCCCACCATAAAATCAGATCCACTTAGTAGTGTAGCTTGACATGCTGACTTTTTACATCAGCTATTATGTCCTCAAAGACAGATTCTGGCCCCTCTATGCTAAGTAGCACCTTGCTCAATAAAAAGTGTACTCAAATCAAGTAAAGGACAGTAATGTAATATTCACTGTTTGTATTCTTCTCAAGTGTTCCTTCTTGCTTTTCCTACAGTTTTTTTGTTTGTTTGTTTTGTTTTTTATTTTTATTTTTTTTATTTAGTACTATATGTGTGATGGTCTGGTAATACACTAATTACACACAAACAAAATATTTTTTTCACTTAGTTATTTTTATCTTAGACATAAATTTAGTAGTAACTATATTTCTTTTTCAATTATTTGAGCATATTTAAGCAAATATGCCTGCAAAGAACCCAAGTTTTCTGTTGTGCACTAATAGCTATGCAAGGTCTAGAGATCATTGAGCACAAGGATTCCTTGGGCATTCAGACTGTATAGCATTGGATGAAATTGATTATATTTCTTCCTATAATCCAAAAACATTCATAGCCTTCTTTCAAAATCTAAACAAGCACATTGAAACAAGGAATCCTTTCCATCTTTTTCATATGTGCGTTTGTACTGACTTCATGCAGCAACTTTTATGCAAAGAAATACTGAAGAAAAAAAGGAACTAACCTTATCATAGGTTATCGCATGTACGAAGTATTATAAATATTATTAATTGCTTGGCTCTCTTCCTTCTCTGTCATATTTCCCTCAGGTCTCTGTTCAATGCTCAAGGCCATTATTTGATGGGGGAGGTATAAAGTCATAACAGACCGATGTAAATTTCTTTTGAGATGTCTTATATATCACAGATACCTCAAGGGAGATGAAACAGCAATTTTGTACCCTTTCATAAGGAAGGATGGAAGAAATGCTTCATCTAAAGAGAACTAAACTGATGCCTGTTCTCTAACTGAGGCCAGTATAGTATATTATTCTTCAGGTAAATCTTTGATAACACTTATTGCCTTTCTCAAGACCCCTTCTGGAAGGAGGGCTTGTAATTCTGAGGAGGAAATGAACAACTCTGAAACTGAAGGAGATAAAAAAGATGTCGATGTCAAGATTCTTAGACATTATCCGACAGTGTATTGAATTTTATGTCTCTGTAAAATTAAAATCAGAAACTCATTACAGACACGGAAACAGGAAAGCAGCTCTGGCAGTCACTTTTTAAGATCACCATCAGCCTCTGAATAGTTCAGAAATGTTTTACCAATCTAGTTTTACCAATCTGAGTTGTTGGTAAGAAAAGGTGCAGATCTAGAATTCTGACGGATACTTTTAGCATCTTGACTTTCCTAAGCATGCCAAGAAAACCACTCATTGATCTTAAAAAGCTTAATTAGAAGTTTACCTGGACAAGTTTACAGAAGATGATAAAAACCTGGGGAGAATTCATTTCACAAATACTATAATAAAACAACAGTGCAGGTGAACATGTTCTATACAATAAGTGAGTTCATGCCCAATATCCATTTCATCTCCACATAATGCCTTTAGAAATCACCTATTATTTAGCACAATTTAATAAACTTTTAATAAAACACCAACTAAGCACCATTCAAAAATATTTCTAACTTGACTACAGTGTCTAACTTTTGATGAGCAGCACGTTTGTGCCTTTGAACTGGTAACATGATTTTTATCTAAAGGATTTCACCATCCACATCAAAAATAAAGCAGATCCTGATCCCATGCAGATGCAAGTCTACTGCAGACAAGGGAGGTACCCTGCTTCTTAAAACCAGTCAAGGCTCTATCCCAGAAACAATTTAGGCTTTGATTCATTTATAATTGTCACAGCTGTTTTCAGTTGAGCCAATTTATTTGAATGAATTGGGAAGGGGGAATGACACTGCTATCCTACAACTATCTTTGAAACTGGGTAATAAATATCAACTTTGCGGTACCATTGAACCCTGTTAAAATTGTATAGCACTGCTCAATTATAAAGAATCTGCAGAAATCCAGTTCTTGTTCAAATATGACCAAGAAGCTGCTTATGTGTAGTTTTTACTCATGGCAATGCAATTGGTAAAACAAAAACATCTTTGCTCTACTAAACAGTAACTTACCCTTGATGGGAGGGATTGTTGTATATTCAGCATACATAGAGATAATCAGTGTTTTGCTGTCAAAATCAATGGCAGTAAATTAGGAGCAGACCAAAGTTAAAGATGAGAATGAATATCAAAGTCTAAGTGCATTAATACTGGCTGAAATTTTGAAGGGAAGAGAGCTACAAAGTAACTTAAAATAGAGCATCAGGAACTGATGAGGAATGAATTGGGGAGCCAGGAAAGTGTCTCAATAGATGAAGTTGGCATAACTGATTATTGAGCTACATAATTAAGATGATAAAATATGTATGTATGGTTCCTGGAGAATGGGTTTCCCAGAATTTTGTGTGCTATTGATTTTTATTTCACTCTAAGTGACATTTGGTTTTCTAAACTGCTTTCACTCAGACATTGTAGTGGTAAAATCAGAATTGGCTGGTGGGAAAAAAAAAAAAAAAAAAAAAAAAAAAAAAAGTGATACACTCCACATGACAGTGAAATGGACCATATAAGCATTACCACAGGCAGAAACTAGCAATGGTGTAGATGTTCTTAAAATTTTTAGGGTCAGGCTCCACCAACACATTTAATCCTATTAGCTTCAGTGGGAGTCTTCACTGATAAAGATACTAATCAGGAAAACTGTGGAGAAGAGCAACCAACCTTTAAAAGGTGACACTGCTATAAGACTTCTGCGACTATTACAGGGCCATTATAACAGTTCTAATACATTTATCTTTCTTGGTATATAACATTTTTTTAAATTACTTTACCTTATATTTTTGAGGTCTTAACCCTATATATTTTTAATCTCAAAATTAATCTTTTATACTAAAGTTGTTCACTGTCTGATGCTGAGCTGCAGAGGACTATCATATCTCCATCTTCAAGAGATACTTTTAAAATGCTGATAATACTGTATGATAAGACTGTCATATATAATTACCATGCTAGCAGTTATGAGGACATTGCTATCTGATTCCCTTAGGTCTCAACTATATGACCATAATGTTTGGAAACAGCTGTTCATCAACAAATCTGCTTATCAACCTCTATGTGGAAGAGTTTAAATACCTTCTCTCAATGTTTGCAAGGTAATATTATCTGCTGCCTTTTCTGTAGCACACAAGGACCAGCCTAACTGCCAATCCATGCTCTAATCCCAGTGAGACCTGAGAAGAAAAAACTTACTGCCCCATCTAGAAAGACAGTGAAGGTCAGGCTAATCAATCTAAAATAAAAATGACACTACATGAAAATGCTCACTTTGTCTGAATCCATAATCATTCGTCCCTAATAGAACACTGATCTCCTGCTTCCCCCTTCAAAAAGCAATTCTTATCACTGTTTCTAGGAAAGAACTTGCAGCTCTGCTATAATCAGCTGATGAAATATCCTTCCAGTTTATTCAGTGCCTGTACTTCATCCCATTCCATACAAAATACCACATTCCCCGCAGTGTGACATATCATCTATTTCAGTCACACTGCTATTATTTTATCCATTTTCTGTGAACCTGTCCTGCAGGAATCTGAGCTTGTCAGTGTACAATAGACAGGCAGCCCCCAAGTTCTCAGGCTTTTAATAAAGTAGTTACTCAGAACACCGAGAGGATCAATTATTTTAGAAATGCATTAAATAAATAAAAATTAAAAATAAAAAAAAATAAAAAAAAAAGTTACATTTTTACAGCTAACTCCTTAGCTGGTGTGAATTAGCAAAGATCAATTGACTTTGTGTTAATTCAACCCTCACTGGCCTTAACAGGGTAATGCTAACTGGGGATTTGACCCTGACCAGACAATCCTGTGGAAGCTGCAGAACCCCATTTAAAAAGGAGCAGCACTCTGAAAGATATTAAGTTCCAAAAAAAATGTCACAAAGGGAGGCAAGGGGAGGTAGCTGTGTGGAGGGATGACTGCCACAGTGGGACAGCTGTAGTAGAATTTACTCATTAGGCTACAACAAGGAATTCTCATGGGAGAAACTATGTATGTTTCATCCCAGAGCAAGTATTTCATTAAAGACCTTCTCAGGACCAAATGAATCCAATCACCAGGCTTGAAGCCTGGGAAACCAGACTTCACATGTTTTACCACCTGCAGACCTGCTTCCTGTGTTACCTTTTCTTTATTTGTTTTGATCAATAAAGCTTAGCTCACACTAGCTACCATGAAAAACATACTTCCTTATGGGCTCTTCCTTACTGGTCTCTGAAACATCATCCCTGTGGGGGTCCAACACATGTTCCTTCCATGTTGTTGTTGCTAACAAAAGCCTTTTCGGTTTTCAGCATTTTGGGGGGGGTTTGAAACTTATTTCTATAACACTGAAATCCTGGCTTGGCAGTTTATGAAGAGCTTCTTTAAAATTCAGATAAATTATGAACTGTCAATGTCAATTTTGAGTGCAGTCTCATCAAAAAACTTGAGGTTAATTAGGAAGGATCTCATCCTTCTAAATCCACGTAAACTTAACATAATAATTGAGAGTTGAGATCAATTACTCATGTTATGTCAAGGGTATGAACTTATATGGTAAAGATTGAGTGCTTGGCCTGAATGTTCAAAAGTTAAGGTCAAAAAGCATGCCAAATGTGCGTTTAAAATTTTTGAAGTCACAAGTTAGAAGCAGGATGGGGGAAGGGGGAAGTTTGGTGTATAGAAAAAATGGCTAGGGTGCATACTGATCTGAAACTTTGAGGCCAAGTTCAAAAGACATTGTAATAGCAAATACAGAGAGAAGTTGGGAATTACTGAGTCTGAAAAGAGGATAGGCAATAGTTTAGAAGCATTTTCATGCATTCAGAAGTACCATTTTACAAACAAGAACAAATTTATCTTGTTTTCCCAGTTGGTTGATAACTTAGAGTAAGGCCCTCTGTCCTATGCAGGGCATGAGACATATGTTGTGCCACAGACTGTCATTAACATGACACTGACCCTCCCTTCTAAGTATGATCTTCATAACACTCTCCAGTCCACTGGAAACGCACTGCCACTCCTACTTTAATCATATCAAGACAAGGAGAAAAGGAGAGTCCTAAAGCAGTCTTGCTCACTCTGGGAGATGACAACAAGAAAAACAAACAAAAGAAGAGATTGGAAAAGACTCATCTTGTTTCCTGTTATTATACCTTTAAAACAAACAAACAAAAAAAAAAACAAAAAACAAACAAACAAACAAAAAAAAAAACCAAAAAAAACACTGTTTCTTTACTGTTTTTGTGTTTTTTGTTTTGTTTTGTTTTGGGGGGTGTATTTTTTGCTGAAGTTATTTATTTATTTTTCTTATTTTTAAAGAAAAACCCACAGACTGTAAAAACATATTATTAATATGTTTACTCCTACTCTTGAAGGAGCTGCCTCCCAAGACTGGACTGGATGTGTATGAATATATCTTTCTAATTGTGCCATAAGTCAGGAATAAAATCTTCAGGAAGGGGATACAAAACTGTAACATTACTTAAAGCCTTATATATGCCACCAGATTGCAGCTGGGATTTTCACTGTCTTAAGCAGGCTCTGTAGATTTATTCTATAGGTCAGAAGAGATAAAGGACTTCTGGTAGGGAATTCATCCCATACCTCTCAGTTTCCTTTGCCTAATTTCTCCCATCCAAAGAATGGGATGATCTCAAAGGGAGATTGTGAGACGTGACCCTGAGAGAATCTCTCCACTGATACAATGCAGTCTATGGTGAGAGATCAAAGTAAGACTTGAACAAGCTAGCTCAATTACCAGGAGCAATACAAATGTGTTAGCTCAGCCTGAGTTCCACCATGGTAATTCGCATAGCTGACAAATTCCTGTTTCACAGAGCACTGCACTGACAGGGCTATACTGTCCTGGTACCAGGTGAAGTGTACTGTCCTTCTGAGATAGCTCAGGGCTCTCTAATGGCAATGTAGTGTTGACATAACCTTTAAAGAGTAAGGTGTTTCAGTTCTGCAGCATACAGGGACCATATGGCAAGATAAGTACATGTGAGACTTGTGGAATATTTAGAATTTTTGAAATCATATGCTAACCTTTCTGCACATAAAGACTTCTGCTGAACATTCCCTGGAAGCTTCTCCCTCAGTATGCACACAAAACTCATGTCACCTGAGGCCGCTGAGAGCATTATGGCTACAGGAAGTTTGTCAACTCCATTGTTATGTGTAGGCACCTATGGCTAGAACTTTCAATGAGCTACCTTCCACATTGCACATTATGAATACAGGCTCCACACAAGAACCCAGATTTAGACTTATGACCAAGTTAACTGTGTGCCAACTGTGCCGATGTGGCTCTTGGTTTTTGCATTCTCAGCCATATAACAGGTTTACCTTTGCATTTGCCATAAACTAGAAATGCATACAGTGATAGCACAGCTGATACCATGTAATTCATCAATACACAGTAGCTTCATCATGCGTTTGCACTGTAGGGAGCACAGAGAATGAAAGAAATACACTGTGAAGAAAAAGTGGTACAAGAGTGAGAACAGGAACAAGGGATAAATGAGGAAAGAGAAGAAAAGAAGCATACTGTGTCAAGAAAGAAGTAGAGCAAGTGATGAATATTTCCTAATAACCTCCCTCTGAAGCAACATCTAAGGAGCTCTTGATCCTCAGAGGTGTATTTTCAGTTTTTGTTGTTGTTGTTGTTGTTGTTGTTTTTGTCCTACAGATATAGTCATGGTTTAAAATTCATGTCTTCATTTCCCAACCTATTAGTTCTAACCATATAAATGCTAAATATTTACAATAACTCAGACAAGGCAATGCTCTGAAAAGCCTTTTTGAATATCCAGAAAATAAATTTATAAAACTGCTATGTGAAAGCCTTTTTGAGAGTCTATATACTGCTCGTAACATTGCAAATCCTCAGTCTATAGTTTGGCTCACTAAAGATCTCAAGCAGGTATTTATTAGAATAGAGTCACCTTACTCTGTAGAGTAAATGTATTTTCTCAGGAATCGGCTACTGCATGTAAAACCATTATGTATATCCTTTGCAATTAGGCTAAATCTTTAGAAATCGCTTGTAGGTTACTGGATTCTTTGTCAAAGATCCTCAAAATCAGATGTATGTTGTCATCTACTAAATCTACATTTGCCAGCCTATGGCATGATTTGTTATTTAGGTCTACAAAACTGGTTTTGAGTGCCATCCCGTGCTAACACTTGACAGCTACTCAAGACATAATGTGAGGGCTGTGTTGGACAGCTATTGCAATGATTCTTTGCCATTTTCCCTAACCATTACTATCCCTTATTCTTACAGATTCTGAGAGACTAGACAGAGAAGCAATTTTTCCTTCCAAAATAGGAAGCAGTGAATTGTCAGTCTGAGCTGATCATTGTGCCTGCTCACAAGGCTCTTTTAGGCATGACACTGCACTAAGTGACCTTTTCCTGGTAGCAACACAATAGTGTAACAAAGTCCCTGGGCCTCCTGGAAAGCCCATATGCCATCACCCACTATTCTGACTAGGCCTTCTTGCCACATTTACTGTATGGAATAAAGGTTGTGTTACTTCTCTGCAAATTTGCCAGACATGCTACAAGTATGTGCCAGCATGTTTAAGTGGAAGAGTCTACTGTGACGCTTGACCTGTAAAGATACAGCTGGTCTTATTTCCTTTAATAAGGTCAGTTATGATACAGTCACAACCTTTTCACATGTTCTTTCCCTGGCATCTATTCCAAACACTCTTCAGAACTCAAGTCCCATTACTCACCCTACAACTGTTTCTGGCTTCCAGAGTTGTACCACCACATTACTGATTACCTAGAGCCTTAGGTTGAAGATGGATATTTTGATGCCATCAGAACTGTACGCCATTCTATTGCTTCTAGAGTGGATTTTGACACTAGCTTAATAGTTTTTGACTCACAAATCAAAGATTGTCCTTGAGAAAACTTTCTGCAGATTTGACAGACAGCTAGCATACTCTATGGCATTTTCTTCTGTATTAATTGGCAGGAAGCCTGAGACAGTTTGAACAACACTGTTCGCAACATACCCAGCTTAGCCAAAACTCATTAAGCATCATCTTCTCTTGTGCATTTTGTGAAGCCCACCCTTGATAGGCAGCAGCTATGCTAAGATTAAAGATCAACAAATACCTTTAATATACCACTCAAATTGTATTTATCAGCTGCTTATATATTGGTGAATATTCTGCTGCATTATCAGATGAACAATGAAGATATAATTGTTGTTCTTCAGCTTCTGAACATTGGACTTGCTCTGAAACACATTTCATGGTATGATAATTTCAGCAAAATGTGAGACAGTTGTCAAAAGATGCTCAAGTTCATGACTACTTTGACTCTGGTTGCTATTGAAAGACTCCTCCCTGATAAATAATGTAAGACATATTCATTTTTGATCAATTTTGATTATATTTTATAGAACTATGCTGGATTTTGTCCTGGGAGTCTCACTGATTCGCAAGGCAATCACTTAATTGAAACTCCATTCACAGTTAACTTAGGAGCACTGCTGACTTGCAGCACTACAGATTTGAAGGAGAATGCACTATTGTATTTTTGCTAAAATGGATGTTACATCCCTCCTCCTCCAACGACTTTGCTTTATTTTTAAAGCTAGTGAAGTGTACAGCTACTGTAATCTTTGCTAAAAAATCAAACTGGTTTAATAGCTTTAATATTGCCAAACAACAACCACTACCCTACTTTCAGATGTTTCCAGAAGTAAAGTTCCCTGCCTATGTCAGCCAGTTCATGATAGAGGGTCCTTATGCAAAAGCAGCCTACTTGGTAAAGAAGAGGTGCCAGATCTTGGCCTGATAATTTGATCTCTTTTTTTCCTAAATTTAAGTAATTAAGAACATTTTTTAGAATTGGTACTTTGTGAAATATTCTCACACTGGGCTTACATGCTTCTGTGACTTACAGCATTTGTATTCAAGCAGCAACTGAGTAACGATTTAAATTATAACGTGAAGTATATCAAGACTGATATTCAAAACTGTTAAAGCTGGTTGACACAGCTCAACAGATTTAGGGAGGGATAATAGTTCACAATAGGCACTCAAGAATAAGATACATTTCAGCAACAGAAGATGGATTGGCCTTATATAAACTCTGTGCCTGGTAATACATAGGACATCAACAGATGAACTGGGGGAGTGAAGAGGAGGGAGTACATTCTTCCAGAGGGATTTGCTCTAGCATTCTTACTTTTCCTATTTTTGCTATCACAAATTTCCCTCTCCTCCTGCCCTAATTTGCTTTGACTGGCTAAGTCATGGAACAGAGATACAAAAAACAGCTACATGACATCTGAAGCAAAACTTGCCAAGAAATGGACACAATTCAAGAACAGACAAGTCAAGGAGATGTACAATATGAGAAGGATTTCAGCCAAATATAAGTAGCTCAAGAAGAGCCAGAAAGCATGACAGAGATTTTTAAAGAGAGATTTGACAAGGGTCTTCAATGCACACCACCTTTTTCAGTAGCTGATATGAGTCCTGTCAAATCCAAGTAGCAATGGGCCTTCTTCACCATATAACTCAGAAGGCCCTCACTCCCAGCATCAGCAGGCTGAGACAAAGTGCCCACAGAGCATATCAAGTTTATCAGCCAGTTCCAAAATGAGTCAGGTTGGAAGGAAAATCAGAAAGGGGAATATGGTGTTACTAAAATTCTTAAGTAACTAAACAGAGAAGAGAGGCAAACATTTTTTTTTTTTTTTTTAATAAATAATACAACCGTTGTTTTGTTTTTAGAATTCAAGGACTTACTAGGTGTTAGAGTAATTAATTAACAACAAGAGGCAAAAAATAATGAGTTGAGGTTAGTAGCTGCATTCACCAGTCAATTTGATTTATACACGAAAGCAACAACCAAGATGCAGTTTAAAAATTGTACACAAGATGGCATGAGGATGCTCCACCAGAATTAGCTTAGTATTTGGTGCACCAACCCCAATGCCCTTATATGACTCTACTGTTGGAAACACACAAGGACAGGAGCTTAAAGAATAAGCTGTTTACTCAGAGCTGTACCATGGTTAACAAACATACATACAGTAATATCCTGAATCTACCTTGACCTTTAACCAAGAGGCTCTATTGTGTTTGAGAGATCCAAACTTGTCATTTGCAAGCACAGCTAACCCCAAACTGTGTGTGGTCTACAGGTTCTAAGAATGCCCTGCTGAAAGCAGAACCAAGGGTTATTCTAGGCAGAGTCCTGGGTGTGAAAAGCACAACGTATTTTGCAATTATTAACAGCCTCATTAAATAATTTTGAGAATCAGGTAGAGCAAAGAGGACATGAAAATAATTGACTCACTTACACTAAGATTGAACTTGGAAAATAACACCATGAGCCTCTGGAAACACAAGCAAGTTTCCTGGAAGGAAAAATATTACATACAGAAGACTCAGCTTTAACAACAGATAAAGCTTCCAAACAATGCCTATTGTAGTGCTTCTGCTAAGCTCAGACAGGAACCAGATTCACATAGAACAACTGGGACAGGAAGGCACTTCTTGAGATCACATAAGCCAAGCCCTGCACAAAGCAGGGTCACCTACAGGAAGTTGCTCAGGGTCCTGTATGTATCCACAGATTCTCTGGGAAACCTCTTCCAGTGTTTGACCACCTTCACAGTAGAAAAGTTTTTTCTTATGTTAAATGAAATTTCCCAAGTTTCAGCTTCTGCTCGTTGCCTCTTGCCCTGTCACAAGGCACCACTGAGAATAGTCTAACTCTTCCATCAGGTGTTTACATACATTTGCCAGATCCTCCTGAGCCTTAGGAAGCATCTATAAGCTTTCACTATTCCTGGCTAAACAGTTCCAGTTCTCTCAACCCTTCTTCATATGACAGATGCTCCAATCTCTTGATCATCTTTGTTGGCACGCTCCTATATGTCCCTCTCTCTCCAGTACTGGGGAGTCCATCACTGGACCCAGCACTCCAGATGTCTCATCATGACCAAGCAGAACAGAAAAAATCACCACCTCTGGTCCTAGCGAATGCCAGGAGGCTGTTTGCCTTCTTTGCAACAAAGATGCATTCCTAGTTCCTGATTGGTCTGGTGTCCACCAAAACCTAAGTTCTTTTTCTGCCATGCTACCTTCCATCTGGTTGGCCCCCAGACTGCACAAGTGCCTGGTGCAGAACTTTGTTGAACTTCATAAGATTATTGTTGGCCCATTTCTCCAGCCAGCTGAGGTCCCTCTGGCTGCAAGCACAATATATCTATCAACAGCTCCTCCCAGCTATGCGTCACCTATAAACTTGCTGACAGTGTACTCTGCCCCATCATCCAGGCCATTAATGAAGATGTTAAACAGCACTAGACCCAGGACTGACCCCCTGATGTACAACACTAAGGACTAGCCTCCAGATGGACTTTACACCACTGATTACATGAAAGAAGAACGTACTGTAAACAGTTACACTTCAGTCAGTGTTGGAAAGTCAGCATCACTGTTAGTTTGGAAGCATCTTTGAAAGACACCTGGTTTCTCTGGTCATTGTTTTAGGTGGGAAGACTGGGAAAAAAAAAAAAAAAAAAAAAAAAAAAGCTAATGTCCTCAAATATCGATTACGTCAGACTGGATGTGGTAAAGATAAATCATGACAATGTCAGGATTTGTGAAAAAATAAAAATAATAGACACAACTGAATTGTTAATAAAATACTGAGTACAAGCATGTGGGGATTGTCTTTTATCTCAGAAAATGCTAAGCTTTCAAGAGAAACATGTCCTCTATAGTTTTAGGCAGTAATAAATTTGTTGGTTATTCACCAGATAGTCGTCTTCTCCAAAAACGATTATCTCTATAGTCAGATTAAATGACAAGACTTGAAGACCTCAGGAAACATATGGATTTTATAATAAGACCAAAAACATCAAGTGACTTATTCACATTTAATTCCCAGCAAGGGTTATAAATTTAGTAGAAAAAAATAAGGTTATTAACTACAGCAACACAATTTTCCATGTGCATCAGTGAACTGTGTAAAACATCTGAAGGGAAACTTCCTATAGAGGAGACTGAAGGCCAGATACATTGAAAAAATCTTGTGCTGTCCTTGCCTACCTATCTTTTAATCAGCTCTTCTTCACATTACTGAAACATAAAATATACATGTTGTTATTTAATCACTTAGGAAATATTTGTAATTGGAGATGAAGGAAAGGAAAATTTGTAAGAAGACCAGTACACACAAAGTCAAGAAAAGTAGGATGAGAATGAAATCAAAATGCAAAAGCACCTTGCCATACACTATTATTTTCATTGCCTTTAAGAGCATGGGTTAAGAACACCCTAATGTCCTTGACTTGTGAGTGTGGTTTTGTGAAATTTGGACATCAGTGACAAGGCCAGTTTATGGAGTTTCCACCTCCCCATTTCCATTGCCTCATCCCCAGTTCATACCTATTCCTTACATATGTTGTGCGGATACCTGGGTGTATTTCAAAACCCTTTCTAACCCAGAACCAAACAGGGTTGTTTCACTCAGTCCTGAGGAACTGCAGCAACACTCCTGGCTCTACTGAGGGGTCAGTGCTGAGGCAGAGTTAGGGAAAGGTGAGAACTTGAGCTAAGACTATGCTTACAAAGCTAGATCTTAAGTATCAACTGTACTGGCTAATGTTTGTAATAGATATCTGGTCAACAAAAGACTTCAGATACTGGGTGTCAGCTCAACTTTAAGAGGCAACTAAAGTAAGACCCAACCTAAAACCTCTGAATACCAGTCTCTGCCCAGCATTTGCCTCAGACAGGAAAGTCCCTTTGTAAGTCATGCATGAGGTGACATCATTTATTACCTAACCATTTCTATAGCTTGAGGCACAAGTAGTACTACCAACCACAAACTCCCACTTCTCAGAGATTTCCTGAATTGGGAGTACCATTAAAGAATCCATTAATCTTTACTTTGATTTTATACTTCGCTGAAGATTTGATATTACTTAATGATTGGTTTGTGAAAGGTAGCAATCCAAAACTTAGAGAAATTTATGTATGATACCCTTGCCAATCAAAACACAATGGCAAGAAAGATCTGGAGCAAACCTTTCTTCAGTCACCCATTATATTTGAATAAAGCCATAATTTAGTGGGATATCTAAGCAGCTTTTCATACTTAACATTATAATTACTCTTAATAGAAGCCTGGATAAAAGTGATATAACTAAGCATAGCATACTCCTATTTCTGTTGAAGGTTAAAAATAGGGGGGAAAAAAAGTCGATTTAACTCAATAACAGCACAAGAACACCTGAAGAACACCTGATTTCCGTCAGAGTTACCTACTCTCATATCTAGGCATATAGCTGTTGCTCTCGAATTTGCTGTCTCTCCAGGGAATATCAGCATGAAGAAAGCATGAATGAAAGAATGAGCAGAGGTCTACCTTCAGTTCAGAATGTGTGACTAGTATAGTTGAACCAAGAAAAGGTACAATATAATTGGCTAAAGATACTGGTAAGCGGCAGCAGAGAAAAAAATAAATAAATAAATAAATTGAAGGAATCATACCTTAGAGCAAGTTCCCAGAAACTCGTACTCTACAAGGCTGCTCCCCCAGGAACATGATTTATGTAACTCAGGGTTTGAGACAGAAGTATTATTGTAGGCTGTTGTCTCTTGTGCAACATAAGGGAGCCCTCCAGGCAACCTGCTCCAGTTTTCGCAGAATCATAAAATAGTTTGTGTTGGAAGGGACTTTAAAAACCATTGAGTTCCAACTCCCTGCCATGGGAAGGGACACCTTCCACTAGAGGCAGTTGCTCAAAGCCCCATCCAACCTGTCCTTAAACTATCAGTTAAACTGTTTTCTTCTATAACTTAACTGTTTTCTTCTAATTCTTTCAGCAATTCTCTAACTTTCAGCTGAACTTATTTAATTAGTCCTCCAACTCTAACATGAAAATCCCTTGCCTCCTCTCACACTTTCCAGTTGCTGAAATACAAACTTAGGTGTCCCACTGATCTTCCCTAACAAAGCATATTGTGTGTGTCCATCATTTGCAATCTCTGTTCCAGCTCTTCCTTTCTAGCAGCTGTCAACACTCCAGAAATCTATATAATCTGGGCATCTGCTATTACTCAAAAGTAAGTCATTCTAGAAAACAGCAGGTCAAAGGCAATTCCTACCTACTCCTCTTTATGGCTCATCCACCCTGGGAACTGTGGTAAAATAAGGTTAGCACCTTCCTACATTTGTGCTCTGTTTTGTCTTTCCAGTGCCATTTCCTAAATATGTACTCCTCTCTTACTCTCTGTCTCCACCAAAGCTGTTTCTGAAGTCCCTCCTTATTTTGCTGTCCTTCTGGATAGTCTTTGAATGTCTCTCACTCATTTTTGTCTCTTTGTCTTTCCAAAGAGACAGCACAATTCTCCTTTGTGACTGTGTTTTACCCTTGACAGACTTCCCCTTGGAGTCATGCCACTGTTAGTTCTTCCACCTGCTGAGCATTAGAGCCATACAACTCAATTCCCAGTGAGCTCTAGTCATCTCTTCAGTATTTTTTTTTAAAGATGCCACAATATGGACCCCATTCTTCTGACCCTAGGGGCTCTCAAGAAAATTGGTGACTTAGGCAGAGTTGATTCCTTTAAATTAGTCACTCAGTTAAAATTAATGGAGTGAAAAAAAGAAAGTGGTTCAGAAGTAAGTCATTTCACCCAGAAGCAGACACATAAATGTGATGAGGTGATTTGCACACTCAAAGTGCTTGCTTACTACTCAAAAAAGGCACAGTGTCTGGCTTAAATGAATACCTCAACACTGCAGACAGCTAGAGATGTGTGAAAACACTAGCAGCCAAAGTAATACTGAGAGCAGGCACTCTGTCTCTATCATCAGCATTTTCTCTTTTAATTATCATATTTTCTCTTTTAATTATCATATTTCATGTTATTTATTTGTAGAGCTTTGTAGGGAGATGGCAGAAACATTTAGAATATTTTTATTGTTTAAGTAGAATAGGGACACATATTTCAGAATTGTTTTTGGACTTCTCAGCTAGCTCTGTACACTACCATATATGCAACACTGGTTGAGTACTTGTAAACATATTCACTGCTTTATTTTATGTCCTTATAGCACTCTTTACTCACCAGATGTTATGTCATGTGAGTATACTAGATACCCATCTGTCCCACATACATTTCTAAAATGCAAATGTCAAAGGCCGAGTGCTCTGATCAGTATGGGTACACAAGGTTACTGCTAAGATGTGCTATTGTTATTTTTTAAGCAAACACATTCTGACCTAAAAACCGATTACAAGGCACTCATGTAAAATGGTTATACTAAATCTAGATGCTTTGCAAATACAATATTTTAACAATGTAGATGTAACTCAGTTCTCAAAGTCAGTGGGAGTTTCACCACACATTTCTGGAATGATCAGAAGCCTTAAAAACATGACCTTAAAAAAGAGAGCATAAAAAGAACTGAGCTTGTTTAGTCTAGAGAAGTGAAGACTAAGAGGTGACATGATAACAGCTTTCAAATATGTAAAAGGTTGCTACAAAAATTGAAGGAAATAAACTGTTCTCCTTATCCATTGTGGAGAGGACAAAAAATAAAGGTCTTAAATTGCATGAAGGAAATTTCAGTTTGACACTAGGAAAAGCTTTTCTAACTGTAAAGCCAGATTGCCTGGGCTGGCTGTGGCATCTTCTTGTTGGCAGTTTTTATGAACAAGCCTGACAAATATCTGTCAGGGCTGGTTGAGGTAGGGCTCATCCAGTGTCAGGGCAAGGGGAATGACCCTTCAAGACCCTTTCCATTTCCATTTCCTATTAATCTATTACTCAATGAGAAGCAGCATTAGGCAAAACTTGATTATCTTCTTAAAGAGTCTTACTATGCTTTTCATTCATATATCAACATTATCACATTCCATTAATTATCATATTTCATCAGACAAATATAAAGCTGCCTGCAATACACAGTGAAAGCTGTTACCTCAGAGGAACCACCTGTTTGATGAACATGGAGCCACCCATGCCCATGGAGCTCCGCGTCTCTCAGCCCACTTGCCTCCCTGCTGGGGATGCTCAGACAGCTTGACTAGGCTGTCAGATAAGATCTGTTGCCCCTGAGAAGACAGATAATTCTCAGATACTATTAAGAGAGCCCCTTCTATAAAATCCATGTGTGGCTCTGCATCTTTATGTTCTCTAAACATCCACTGCCATTTCCATAACAAATTTTCCTAAATTTGAAGGCAAACACATGGTAGAAGACATATACATAATATTTACACTCATAAAAATCAGTTTGCAGTATTCTTTGTTCTGTAGACATCTCTGGTTTTGTGATGGTAAATTTGAAAGGTAAAATAAAAGCTATTTGTGCCAGGCACAGCAAATTCTCTGAATTTAGAATGAAAGCATTCTACTGTGTACTTTCTTAAGAAATGGAACACATGCAATTCAGTGATAGAAATACTGTTTCTTAACCTAATTTAATGATGCAGTCAGACTGACCTCTCCTACACACAGTAATTGAGAAAAAAGAAGAGTCTCCAACAGACTAAACAGAAGCTACCCTAGTTTTTAATCAATAGTCCTATTCCCACTGGCTATGTATTTCAGTTCAGAACATTGTAATTAAATATAACGTTGAGCTGCATTTCCTTATGAATGAAACCTCTTGCTCTCATATATGTACATGAGAGCACACACACACACATATATACACACTATAAAGTACTTACTACAAAAATCAAATCACAATAAGACTAAACAAAAGTACATAACCTTTGCAAGGAGTCCTTAAATTTGAAGGATAAATGCTATTAATTCTATCAACAAAATACTTTACTATGGTGTTGTGCTTTTTTTGGGGGTGGGGGGGAGGGAAGGGGAGGTTCAGAATACTGGAATGATATAATGGTATTATTTGAATTCTTAATATATATATATATTCTATAAGTATATTATAAAATTCCACCAAATTATATTTAATAACCTACAGATGCATGATGTTCTACCCTCAACTATTCAGAGATTCTGTGATTTCACACAAAATGTGTGAATATAGAGAGGTGTTAACCTTTTGAATCTGAGGTGGTCCCACTGATTCCCAGTAAGGGTACATACTTAAGGTGAAAGGGTTTCAATCCTACAAAGGTATTTTGAAGTCTTTTTCCTTTAAAATATACAGGTTTAAAATAATTCATAAGAATGTTCAAGCCTAAACAGTACTACTGGAAAGTTCACATACTGCCTACCATTTTGCCCATAGCAATTTATGAAATCATAATTAGAACTACTATTGCTTAACAATCACAGGCACAAAAGTACTGAAAGATTTAAGAAACGTAATTGCATTTCTAATAAAGTTTGACCACTTTGTAATAATAGACAAAACTATGGTTTCTTCTCATAAGCAAGGGAAAATAATCCTTGTCATTTTGCTATTTAAAAAAGGCTAAAAATCCATATGAAGGTGCTATAAGGACAGGGATATCCTCATTCTAATCCTCAGTGATTAGTTGCGTATCTCCAGTGATTCTGCTTTGCATAAGAATATCCTTTTGCCCTTGACTTTATCACAGGCTAAAGTTAATGGGCCAATAACATCCGTTGACTACAATGGTCTTACTTCAAGGATAAGTTTGGCATACTGTAAAGAAACATGGGTGACAGCAGCCTAGAGAACTGTAATCATAAGAAAAAAACCTACATCCTGGCAGCACCTCTTAAGAATGTATTCAAGGTCAAATATGCAAATCAGAAAGGACAAAACTAATTTTTAAAATATTACTTCTTGGTTTAGAGTAAGCAATACCTTTATTTATTTTCAGCTCTCAGACTCTCAGATCTAAATACTTCTTACTTAGGGTTCACTTCTTTAAGAATCCCATGCATAAGCCTATCCTATATGTACACATGCACAGACAGATTCCATCAGGAAAATTAAATGGATAGTTCATTCCAAAATTAGACACATTTCATAGGCTGGTTTCTGCCACACATCATATAACTTTAATAATATTGCAAATTAAATAGCAGCTTTTACCAGGTATATGTTTGCTGAGAGACTTTAATCAGTCAAAACTACTTCTGTGTCCATCAATATCTCCACTGAAAAATCTTCAGTAGTCTGTCACAATGGAAAGTTCAAAACAGTGAAAGTGATGCCAGCTTCAGCTGCTTTTACTTAGGAAAAGAGAAGTGTATTGAAAGTTTTTCCACTCATAACAAGGAAACCAATAGAAGAAACCAATTGAAGAATAATGCAGCATTTAAGTGGATATCAAGCATAGGACACTGAAGCCTCCCTTACTTTTGATTCACTTGAAGATTTTTTTTAAGATAGGAAGTTCAGAAGGAGGTGTTTTCCTCTTAAAAAGAAAAAAAAAAAAAAAAAAAAAGAGAGAGAGAGAAGAAGCTTCTGGAAAGAGTTTGCAGAAGGATGCATTAGAAAGTAAGAACACCATCATGGAAAACATTTAGTTGTGTGGGTCTGGGCAATCCTTAGCTTAAAATGCAGGGTGGCAAGGATGCAGTTCCAAACTAAAATATATTAAGTATCTCACATGGGGCAAACCAACAGAGAGGACCACAAAAGCCATTATCTTCTAGAACTTATGGAAGGATCAGCTTAGCTGAACATAAAACCAGCAGACTTTTCTAGGTCTCTCTAAGATCTGGAAAATCAATCCACCAGAAGTTGTACCAAAATATAACTTGAAGCATTATGAACTCTCTTTGCAAATTACTTCTTTTGATAGATTTATATATAATTTAAAGCTTCCTTAAAAGTTTGTTGAACTACTAAAACTTTTATAACAACTAATTAATTGAGAGAGAGGAACAAGAAATAAAAGTCACATATGGTGTTTTGAGATGTTATACCTTGGTTGTGTCTCAGTTAAGGACCACACTTAGCAGCAGAAACTCAACCTTATCTCCCTGGGTGGAAAAAAAAAAAAAAAAAAAAAAAGACATAATTACATAATTTTTTGGGTTCATCTAAGAGAGCCCAGTCAGCAGGAACAGGGACAATGAAGTCAGAAAGGAGTACGTGGCCCAAGCCAGACAATAGCACTAAAGTGAATGGGTCTAAATCTAATCAGCTCCCCTAAAAGCTAAAAATGCTCAAAAGTACAGACATTATTAAAAATAATGGGCCTGCTCCTCTGCTCTCCCTTCTGAGGAGGCTGTAAGGCCAACATGAAGTCACCCCGTCAGTCTCCTCTTCTCTATGCTGAACAGTCCAAGTAACCTCAGCCACTCCTCATACATATTCCCCTCATAGATGCTTCACCATCTTTGCAGCCCTCCTTTGTATGCTCTCTAATAGTTTTATGTCTGTCTTATATTGTGGCAGCCAAAATAGCACACATTGCTCAAGGTGAGACTGCACCAGAACAGAGTAGAGTGGGACAATCACTTCCCTCAGCTAGCTAGCAATGCTGTGTCAGGCTGCTCTCCAGCCTTTCATCTCCAAGTCTGTACATACAGCCAGTGTTGCTCATTCCCAAGTGCAGAATCTGGCATTTGTTCTTGCTGAATTTTACATTGTCAGTGATTACCCAGCTCTCTAATTCATCAAGATCTCTCTGCAACTCTCTGACCACTTCCCTGGGCAGCCTGGCCAAACCACACTCTCAGTGAAGAACCTTTACCAAACATTCAACCTGAACCTCTCATCTCAGTTCCATGCCATTCCCTCAGGTCCTGTCGCTGGTCACAAGAGAGAAGAGATCAGTGGCTCCACCTCTGCTCCCCCTTATAAGGAGGCTGTAGGCCATCATGAAGTCTCCTCTGCTCTTGGCTGAACAAACCAAGTGACCTCAGATGCTGCTCATTCATCTTTCCCCTTTAGACCCTTCACCATCTTCATAGCCCTCCTTTGGACACTCCCTAATAGCTTCATGTCCTTATTTTACTGCAGCACCCAAAACTTCACAGAGCACTTGAGGTGAAGCCACACCAGCAAAGAGTAAAGCAGGACAGTCGTGTGCCCAGCTCTCTAATTCATCAAAATCTCTCTGCAAGGCCTTGACAGAGTCAGCAGCTCCTCCCATTCTAGTGTCATCCACAAACTTATTTAGCATACCTTCAAGTCCTGCATCCAAGTCATTTATGAAAACATTGAAGAGAACTGGCCCTAAAATGGAGCCCTGCAGAACCCCTTCAGTGACTTGCTGTCTGCCTCATCTAACACCATTTACCATAACCCTTTGAGCCTGACCCATCAGCCAACGGTTCACCAATCATATTGTGCATTTGTCTAGCTGTATGTTGGACATTTTGTCCGGAAGGATGCTGTGAGAAGCAGTATGGAAAGCTTTGCTGACATCCAAAAAAACTATGTCCACCTTATTCACCTGGTCAACTAGGTTGGTAGCCTTGTCATAAAAAGCAATTAAGTGTGTTAAGCAGGACCTTCCCCTCCTGAACCCATGTTGGCGTTGACCAGTGACCACATTGTCCTTCAAGTGTTTTTCAATAACTCCCAGAAGAATTTTCCCCTTAATTTTACCAGGCAGTGAAATGAAACTGACAGGCCTGTAATTACCAGAGTCTTCATTCTTGCCCTTGAAAACTGTAACATTTGCTAGCCTTCAGTCAACTGGGAGTTCTCTGGATTCCCAAGACCATTGAAAAATAATTGAGGGAGGTCTCATGATGACATCAGCTGGCTCTCTGAATACCCTGGGATGAGACTCATTGTGCCCCATGGACTTACATGCATCCAGATGGATGCATTGTAATTCCCGTACAAGTTTGGGGTTGGCTGGGAGTTTATCATTCCTGCAGTCATTGTCCTCCATCATCAGTGTAGAAGACAGGCAAAGAAGGCATTCAACATCTCTGTTTTGTCTATTTGTCTGAAATAAAATGTTGTGTTTTGAGTGAGAAAACTAGAGGTTTCCTAATAAAAGGTTAAAAGAAAACAACAACAACAACAAAAACAACTCCAAACTTATTTTCTTTAAACCAAGGATTCCAGTTGTTATTGTATAGTGTTACATGAGACTCCTATGGCAGATCTGTCAGCATATGAGTAGAAAAATCTGAATAATTCTCATATTATCAGACATTTTTTGAGGAAGGAACACAATGCCTTCTTATTATTTATTTTAAATCCAGAAATAAACATACAAGTATACTCTATTTTATAAGTCCTAAATGCAGGTGGAGGAGATAGGTCATTCTAATACTGCTGTTTAAGAAGTAAATTAAAAAGATCCCTCTGTTAGTAAATAGCTGTAGTGTACCCTCATTCCTCAGTGGATCTGTCACTAAATGAAAATGCTATGTACACTTAGCATAGCATAATAATAATATATGTAAACTTGTACACAACTATCTGCTCTGGAACCCTGAACTATATTTGTTCCCTTGTCTGCTCAGAGAGTGCTGCCTCTTCTGCTTACTTCCCCAATAGAAGATGGCATTTCCACTGAACCATGAACCTGCTTTGGCATAACAAATGTTCCTGGATGTTTCTCAAAATGTGTCACAAAGTGAACATCCTTTGTCTACTCCAATTATATCACCATCGTTCCCTTCTTCTAGCTGTCATTTGAGTATCTTCTGCTTTCAGTCTTTCTTCTAAGCATTAAGGCCTTTCTTCCTCAATCATTACATTTGTGTCTGATCATAGAAAAAGTCACGATGCTGCACAATGAAGAAAGGGGATGTTGCCATTTCCTTAGCCTTTGTTATGTCTTTTACCTATGAGAGGATCTGATCTTACATTAGATCAAAGGTCTCATTAGATCTTACAATGGATCAAAGGTCTTCCATTGATTTCAGTCAGCAATTCTAAGTCTAAAAATGCATATAGGCTGAGACCATAAAACTTCCTACTTATTTTGAATCAGCCAAGAATAGTTCAATATTTGTTAGAATATTTTCCCCTGGTACTATCAAGAAGGTGCTTGGAATAATGTTACATTTCTATATAACAATGTAGTTTTATTTACATGTCCTGGAATATTGCAGTCTCATTTATGCTGAATTAATTCAGTTAGCTCTGTTACCAGAACAACTTGTTTAATTCAAAGGGCAGACCTGGCTGCCACAGTGCTGTTCAGGAGGAACAGCTGAGTTACCACAAGGCTGTGACTATTTCATATTACTGGAGGCTCACTTGTACTGCTGACACAGGGCTGGGGATTAGAGAGGAGGTGATTTGGACATCATAAAAATAATTTGCCTATATAGGGGATATGGGAGGCTAATTGCAATTTTGATTTCCCCCCTCTCTATACACATGCTTTCGAACAAAATCTTTGAGACAATATGAGAGTATTATTATATTTTTCACTGTAATGTTTAGTTAGGAGACACTGCTTCAGGGTACTAAGAACAGCCTTTGAAATTCCCTGCTGTGGTGATAACAAGAGTCCTCCTGGCAGCAGGTCTCCTGTATCTTTCAGGCTTACAGAACTATATGTCGAAGAAGTAGGAAAGAGCAGGAATAACTCATCCATACATTCTCATAAGTGTTCCATATATTTTCATAATCCATATTCCTAATACAAGGAAGTTTGAACAGCATGTAGCATTTTATAGTCACCCAACACAGCTGAGTCCAGCAGCCTAGAACATACCACCGTCACTGCCTGGAAATCTCATTTTTCCAGATCCTGAGACTTTAAAGCAAGGTGGGACCCTTGTTTTTGTGCAGAGCACGGGCTCCGCATAGGGCTGTCTCACTATCCCCATAGAACAAGGCATGGCCTATGCCTCTTTGTATACTGGAAAAAGAGTTTTTTTCTTCATCAGCCATGGGGAACTTCTCAAAAAAAATCTGGCAACATAAGCTTCAGAGCATCTGCTTGGACCTCCCAGGCCCCAGGAACTACAGAGAGCATAAATGTTTCTAACCCTCCTCTGCACCTCTAATACCCTGAGCCCCTCAGACTACAGGCTCAGGCCCTCTGTTTCATTCTATTGCACCTTGATACAAGACAGACCTGTAGCAAAACAATGGTAAGGTTTATTTAACCTGGCTTAAAGCCAGGGTTCAGAGGTATGCATTCAAGGGTTGGAAACAAAACGGCTACAGGAAAAACAAAATACAGTTTCACTTGCAGTACTTACTACTCATTAAGGATATTTACCCAAAACACAGCCCTCAGATTGCTGATAGTAATTTCTGTATGCTTCCCCCAGTCTCATCTCCTAGTCTAGATGATTTCCTTCTGTGACATTTTTGATAGCTTTTCCTAGAGCCTTACACTTCAGAGACTCCTTCCCATTCTTCCATCCTTTGCTTTATTTCAGATTAAGTGCCCTCCGGCAGGCTCACATGACTTATATGCATCCATGAGAACATTTGAGCTTAAAAGCATCCCATATATCACTTATTACAAACAGTAGGTATTATAAGTGTATTTTGTCATTTTCTTATCAAAACAATTCCAGGCATAAGAAAGGGAGTCTTGATGAGATGAATGTCAAAGCTGATGGCTCCCTACTGCTCCAATTTCCTGTTAGGTTTGGAGATTTCTAGAGAAACCAAGGAGGTAGTAGATATTACATGAATAAAGTTATTTCTGGTTGAAATAGAACTATCTGCTTTAGACAGCATGTATTTAATAAAAGATCAAGCTTTAAAGTACTTGAATTATCTCATTTGTAATTTCTATATTCTGATAGCTTCCCTGTGCAGCTATCAGTATATTATGTCCTTGTTTTTAGAACACCTGAAGTATCTGTTATATTTAATTAAAATAGAAGGAATACGACATATTTTTCTAACATCCTCCTTTAAAGCTGAAGATTAATGGCACATATTCAATAAAATACCCTTTATTACTCAGTTTTGCATTGTAAACTCTAAAACAATTTAAAATAAAGCAGGAGTAAGTGAAATATCCATAATGTTAAAGGTTTCAGACTCTCCAGAAAATGAGTTATTTCTTGAAGTTGTAGGATTAGGAAAAGGCTCTTTTCAACAAAAGACATAGACATCAATACAGCCAACTTTGCATTGCATTTCCTGTACTGTAAAGGTTATGATACGCCAGCTAGAATCAACATAGAGTCAAACTGCAAATTAGATTACAGAGCTGAAAATAATTAAGCAATAACGACAGAGGAGCGGGGTATTTCCTGGGGCTTAATGACCTGCAGGGAGGAGCTGAGGTCTTTAATGCTAAACATCAGGAAGAAAACTGCTACAGTATATTTTTCCTGGCCCTTGCATGTACAAAGGGCAATGCCACTCTGCTGCTACTCCCAGAGAATTAATGCTCTCAGTGCTAGTCAATCAGATTTATTTATTTGCCACCAGACCCAGTCTGGGGCACTGCAGGACCCTGGCTATGGCAAAGTAATTGGAGATGAGACAACAGAAAGACAGCTGTCCTGGCCAGTTTCTGTCATGTAGGGGTGGAAGGATTAAGCTGGTCTACTGCAAGCTTTCCTGCTGTATGGCATAGGTGATTCAAGTCATTTCTTCTCCTCTCTGCGCCCCCCACCCCTTCCTCAGGCACCTCACCTGACTTTTCTCTAAATCCCACACTCCAGGAAGTGTCTAATTTCCAGTATTTGTCATCACTGGCAGCTACCTGCTCGTCATCCCACTGTATAGGGCTCACAAGTTTTCTAGTACCCTTTGCCTCCTCTCCCTGTCCCCAGCAGGCTCCTGGTGCTTGTACCAGTGCTTTGTTCTCTCCTTGGGGTGCAGAGCACCTCCTCTGTGGGGTGCTCGTGTGAGTATATCCCCACTCTATGCTACTCCCCCCCAAGTGCTGCCAGCTCAGAGAGGAAGCAGTAAGCCAAAGGGACCCAACTCCTTCCTTGTGTTTGCAGCAGAACTAAATCTGTGTTTTCAGCAGAATGGTATTAGAGATGAGGACACAGCTAAGATGCAAAAATTATTTTCTCTTCTGATTTTGGTTTTCTTCCTACACTTTTTTTATCATTTACAGTCTTACAATTATTTCTACACAATAGATAGGAAGCAGATGAAATATATGCTGTTTTCTTTTTTCTTCTTTTTAAGTAAACAATGTTTATGCCAGCTCCTATTAATGTCCATTAAAAAAAAAAAAAAGCATCTATTATGCCAACAAGAAAAAAACTCAGTGTAAATACTATTTTTTATCCCTAATCAAAGTAGAGTTATTCTACAGACTTAATGAGCTACAGTCATCTCTTGTGCAACTGACTGTGCTGGAGTCAAGGGAGTCATACTGGGAATGGATTTGGCCCATTCCGTGGAAAACAGAGCTTAGAGGTCATGGTGACCTGATTTGCAGCAAGAATGTAAATACAAGTGATAGAGTATTTTTATTTTAATCACTGAACTGCAGAATAATAATCTAATTTCTAGACCTGGGTTTTTGTTCAATGGGGGTCAGTAACATAAGCCCAAGATTTTCTGCATAACAAACGAATAGAAAGTTGCACATCAAAACATGGATCATAATCCCTTTTTACCAAATTATTATCGTAAAATCAGTATTATTAAGTACTATTTACACACCTGGATCTACAAAGTGCTTCACAAGCTGATTGAGCAAACTGTAGAGCAGAAATCTCATTGCCTATTCCTAAAATGCAGTCGCTTCTGTGACCAAAAAACAAACAAACAAACAAAAAAAACAAAAAAACAGCAGCTGTTAACACTACACAGCTGTACCAGACAAAAGCTTGGGTCATAAAATGAAGATGATGACTCTACTTATCCTAAATTGCAAGTGAAGTGTAAGTAGGTAGAAAGCATGGTAATAATCCAAATACAGAGAGTAATACACTGCCATTCTCTTGCCAGAAGCGAGAGATTGTACTTACGAGGACATCAGTCTTATCCAAAACCCCTGCAGATCTTTGCCTATTAATGTCACAGGCAGAGATTAGCTCTGCACTGGTGTAAAGAGAAGATCACAGTGGCTAACCTGATAACTGCATCTTATTCTTAGTGCACCTCACTGTTTTCCCAGGAGGGCCTTCTACAACTAGCCCCCTTAATTTGTGAGTTCTCACAATTCAGTGCTTTCACGGACCACAGAAATGCAGCTTGTGAGGAACAAAAGGTGTTTCATATCTCTCTGTTAACCACAGTCTCTTCCTTTTTTGGTTAGCTGGGATGCTCAATGGAGATCTGGCTGATGGAGAAGCCTTTCCATCTTTTCCAAGCTCCCTCCTTCCAAAGGTAAACAAATTGTTCAGAAACAGTGACAGCATAAAGGGAAAAATCTGCCATCTTTCTTTCCCATTAAATCAGTTATCTTAAAGTAATATAAATAGAGACTGTATTAAAAATGTCCATGTATGTTAGTATGTGTGTACTCTAAACGCAGAGTGCTTTATCTCACGGCCAAGACTGCAGGCCGTACTTCAGATATTGTTACTGTCACATCAAGAAAGAGGATTCTCTAGTAATTTAAACACTTTTAGATTTTTTTTTTTTAAACAATACAAATGAAAATATATATATATTTTTCAGCCTCAGCCTGCTGCTAAAGTTTTCAATCAGCATGTGCCATCTCCAGATGCAAACTTTATAACATGATATAACCCATCTCTCTTCATATCCTGGTTGTCATGAAGTATTTTCAGCAGGCTCACAAGATGTGAAAACAAAATCTCAGTAATGTTTTCAACATCAGAGGCACAAGCTCCCTAGATGTCCCTGCAACATACAGTATTCCTTTAAGTTCTTCTCCCCTCCCCAGTGGCTCCAAAGCCTCCAGAGAGACCCTGTCCTCCTCCATCTCACCAACAGATATCTCCACAGTGGGGGGTACCTAGCCATTAAACAGCCTATTAAAAAAAAAAAAAAAAAAAAAAAAAAAAAAAAAAAAAAAAAAGTATCTGCTTGCCACACTAGTAAGAAGGCAAAATTTGCCTAAGAACCATGTGACAGAATAAAACGTCCTTGGGTCTGTCAAGCTGCAGAGAAGAAAGCACCTTACAGCCAAAAAGACAAAATCAGGGAGTAAAAATGCCATGCTGGCAGGTGAGAGCAAAGCTTTTTACTTCATGTCTCCCAGGGATAGGGTGGAAAGACCTGCATTTCTCTATGGGTTTTGTTCCCCCCTCTCTTGTTTATGCACCGCCAGCTGACCTGATTATGTCAATGCCTCCTGAAACTCTTTCTAACAACTTCCCTCCATCACAGTGACACTTCTGATGAAAGCAACATAGAGCTGACCCAGGGAGCGGCTGCACTTTCCTCAAACTGGCTGCAGCTCCTGTGCCACCGTGAACTTTGCAGATAGGGATTTTGCTGTCCTAAAAGGAGAAAATGGCAGTAGGATGGAGAGTGCTGCACTGTGCCCATCACCACCAGGGAGAAAGAGCGGGCTCAGCCTGGTCCTAACCGAGGTCTCATGCAGTGCTTTTTGCGTTTGTCATTTTTTTCATTTCTTCCTTAGGGAGGGCTGTTTACTTTAGATCTATCAGTGCTGGAAACAAAACATGAAGTTTCTTATGACATTAAAATTACCCTTCTTCAGGGAACAGGGTACTCGTAAACAAGAACATGTTAAGACATAACATAAATCCATTTTGTTAAGTGTAGTGTGCAACAGCTAATAAAACAAGTCAAATTTACAGCTGCAACTAGCAAATGTGAGGGGATGACTTTTTTTTTCTTAGGTGGTAATGTGCTTTAAAAAGAATGTAAATCTGCATTTTTTGGTGGGAAAAGCTGGGTCACGGGCAGAATTCAAACCAGATGAGGTCTCCTGCTGTTCTTTCACTGGGTCAGATTCTCAGCTTTTTTTTTTTTTTTTTTTTATTTTTTTTTTTTACATGCTTACTACAATTTACTTCAAATTCCTTACATAGTGACAAGATACAAAACTCACCAATCCTTTAATTTCTTTTAATTTTCTTCTTTTCTGTGTTCCTTCCTTCCATGTATTGTCCACCTTCAAATACATGATGGTGGACAAATATTAACTCATTATAATGATATATATCCACAGTATAACAAGAATATTTTACAAGGGGAAGTGAAGCAAACATTTTTGAGCTAATAACAGCAGTTTTTCAGCACTGTGGAGTCCATATTTTTTCTGTACTACCTGTGACCACTTATTTTATTATATCTTCACTGTGGACAAACACCACGGTTTTTTACTTTGATTTGACTTTTATGGCACATCCAGAAATTAAGCCTTGGGAATGAGTAACAAACATTCAAAATCCCACATGTCCAAACAGGTATTCCTTGAGCATGGTATCCAGCAGTCTTGATAACTCTGTGTCTAGTAAGGTAGGACTTGAGGCTGAGATGTTAGAACAATAC
This sequence comes from Nettapus auritus, assembly GCA_011076525.1. Taxonomy (NCBI): domain Eukaryota; kingdom Metazoa; phylum Chordata; class Aves; order Anseriformes; family Anatidae; genus Nettapus; species Nettapus auritus. The sequence goes on from CM021765.1 coordinate 102,182,326, forward strand.
AAATTCCTGAACTACTTCCAAAATACCAACCTGTACTCCTCATACCAAATAGAAACAAAACCATTAAAATATGAGCAACTTACTAATGATTCTTTATATATATTCAGTTCCTCATGCTAATACTTGACACTAGGAATACTAAGGGTATGCTCTCTACGATATGCAACACTGAAAAACCTTTAAAGATTTTTCTTAATAAAATAACTTGTAAGATTTTACTTACACATCTGAGAAAAAATATTCGGTTGTCTCAGTGAAGAGATTGAAATCATAAAATCATTAAATTTGAAAAAAACCTCCAAGATCATCTGGTCCAACCATTCCCCTACCACCAATATCACCCAATAAACCATGTCCCTAACCACCACATCCAACCTTTCCTAAAACACCCCAAGGGACGGTGATGCCACCTCCCTAGGCAACTTGTTCCAATGCCTGACTGCTCCTTCTGAGAATAAATTTATCCTAATTTCCCCTGGTGCAACTTGAGGCCATTACCTCTTGCCCCATTACTAGTTATCTGTATCAGAGGAATAACATGTTCTCAGATGAACTAAGCTATGTGCTTATACCTTAAAAACAAAACAAAACAAACAAACAAACAAAAACACTGATGCCTTTACATTGAAGACTGTGAAATAAAATAAAATTTTATAAAAATAAAATGGAAAGCAAATAGGAGATATATTTCCTATGAGAAGTTCAGCTTTATGGGATATCTTGGATTTTATTTTTTCTTTTGATTTGTATGCCACTGTCTGCATGTGCATTTCATGAACACATTGTTCTCAATGCCTATAGCAATAAATCAGCCCCACAAACCTAAACAAATAAATAAATTAAAAAAATACCCTTTTCCAGCTCACCTTAAACTATGAAGGCTTTGATGAGAATGCAGTCTTTGCCAATAAAATGCCTGTTCGGCTTATATCTATTTACGGTGTTCTCTTGCCATCCTTCATTATCAAGTCTCAAATTTGATTGCAAATGCTTTTCATCAGACCTCACATCTTTATCCCTGTAGACACTCCAACATCATCTCAGCAGAGTCAAAAGAAACAATGAAAAACAGTCACACACATCCATCAACCAACCCAGCATAAGTACTAGTCACTACAGACAACTCTTTGCATATTATTAGACTCATGAATAATCGAAGAAAACAACATATTGCGGGTATAAATGCACACCTTCAGAGGAGCCCGATTTCAAGCTGTCAAGCAATCACTTTCTGGATCTCCAGTATGGCCCCTTTTTGTTGGCAGGGCTTCATCCTTGCACTCCTTGTAACTGCCCCTCCTGTCTGGCTCTTTGAATCAGGGTCTTCCCATAACCACGGTGTGAAGCAGTGGCAAAAATGGCTCATCTGGGAAAAAAAAAAAAAAAAAAAAAAAAAAAAAAAATTAAAAAGAGCTGCAGGGGAAAGCTTTAACATGATTCAGTCCCACCTACAGATTTGGCTTTTGGCACTCAACGTGTCAGTCAGATACTCGTGGCTGCGCTTAGGCCAGCCAGCAGCTGCTGCAAGCAGCACAGAGCCATGGGATGGAAGGATGGTTGTGTGTTCCCTGCCAGATTTTACAGCTGTTATGATAACACTACCATGGTGTGACTGGTTCAAAAGTGCACCCAGCATGGTTAATTAGACCAGTCAATTCACAGTGGGTGAAACCTTAGCCACCTTGAAGTCAGCAAAATATTGCCTGTGATGGTCACAGTTTCACCCACTCTTTCCAGCAGTGGGAAGTACCCTGACTAACTGCATGCATTTAGAGCTAGGTCTTTCCATTTAGCCATGGCAAGTAGGGCACACTCCACCTAAATGCCCAGGTGGGTATTGTTGCTCACCTATTAATTCCTTCTGTCTTCCACCTTGGCTAGAATTAAACTGTAATATTGCTTTGCAAGGTGGAGCAGGTTTTCTCTTTCTCTTCCTTCTGTGTAACACATTTCAGCCTTGACCATTTGGCTCTGAAGGATTCAAGGGCAGAGTGTGTGGGATTTGACATTTACCAGGATTCCTGTTTTACTCTTTGTTCAGTGCTCAGGGCCAGGTGAGAATTTCCTTTCCAATTTTGACAAACTCTGTCCATCACACACTCACACAGAACACAGTGAAAAGAAAAACTACCTATATTCACCATGGGAGAAGGATTATACCATATGGGTTGGGTGCAGGATTGAGAACAAGGCTTTGACTTTCTAAGCTTTGTTCTGATGGTTTCTTCCTGAAGTGCAGGTAAGACATTTAACATTTGTATACAGGAGATAATAATTTGGAGGTTTATATTTTATTTTCTTCCATAACACCTGCATGCTCAGTCCAGGAAAATATACACTGCCACCTTGCCCCAGTGTTTCCCTATAACATAGTTACTGTGAGGATTAATTGAATTTCCTGATGATGCCCTATATGAGTGCTAAGTATCTATATTGCTAGGTTTTTCCTGCTTGCAACTCCATCTCCAGTAAAATCTGAATGTGTTACCTATGCTCAGGAGGCAAGTCTGCAAAAACAGATGAGTTTGCTCTTTGCTGTGATGAAGAGCAAATTCAGGTCAGCCAAGATGAGGGTCTTGCCACAGAGAACAGCCAGGATTTATCCAGCAGTGCTGAAATCTAAGGGAAAGCAGAAGTTCCACAGCAACAGTGGTGCACAAAGACAGATGCGTTTGTAGAGGTCTGATAGAAGAAGGCGCTGCCAGTGTCTAAGCACGTGTCTAATTGCCGTCCCTAATCCGTGCCTAGGGTCAGACTCCAATACGTTCATAGAATCATAGAATCATAGATTATCCAGAGTTGGAAGGGACCCATAAGGATCATCAAGTCCAAATCCTGGCACCGCACAGGTCTACAGAAAAATTTTAGACCATGTGACTAAGTGCACAGTCCAATTGCTTCTTAAATTCAGATAGGCTTGGTGCAGTGACTACTTCACTGGGGAGCCTGTTCCAGAGCGCAACCACCCTCTCTCACACAAGTAGCTCTATAGTACACAAACACATGCAGGTAGACATTTTCCATCCATCCACACACTTACATGCATACATACTCATGCTGATTTTATACAACTTATGTCTGTGCATGAGCTACAAAATTGGAGAATGGGCCGATAGCAAGATTTCCTAATGCTTGTTATGATGAACACCCTGCTATCAATTGCCTGTAACTTTGCCAAATTTCTCCTGTCTACTCCAGGTGAAATATAGTGCCAACTATAGACCTTTTTGGAAAACCTTTACAGTGAAGTATTTCAGACTATTCAGTGATCTGAATCAGGCAAAAAATACACTGCTCTCTATTAAAAAAAAAAAAAAAAAAAAAAAAAAAAAAAAATCTGGGTAGAGATGTTCTTACTAGAGATATCTTCTCAAGTAGAGATGCTCTTACTAGCCCCATATTTGGCAGCAGGAATTTAAGCTTGACTGGATGATGTGGACCTTTATTTCAAGTGTGCTTTTGCTATCCCCATGAGAAACAGCCTACATTCATCCTAGTCATGGGTCTCCAAAGCACCCTACCTTACAGTAGAAAATCTGGAAAATCTTTGAGATTTTAGAGCTAAAAGTTGTAAAAGGAGCAGGAGAACTCCTGCCCAGTCTCCTGTAGATGATGAGACAGGTCAGCCTAACCATGAGACTTTGCCATGATTTTCATGCTCACCCTTGAGGTCAGGGCAGGATGAATGGATTCATCCTGAGACAAAGGTGCAGCAGAAGGAAGCTAGCTCTCACAAACATAACATGACTTGTCTTTACAAACATGGACTGGGGTGGGCTTACAAGGGCCCTGTAGCTCTGGCTTGCTTTTTGCCCCAGTTGTGCCACACTTCGGGGCCAAAAAAGTGGGGACCAGGAGGAGAAAAAATGGAGTGCAACCGTCCATCGCCTTCAAGGAAATGGTCACTGCTGCCTGCAAAATTCCCCTTCCCAGCCCCTGTGTCCTGCTGGTTCTGTTGTGGGAACTGACATGAGGATGAAGGGGGGCCTCAAACCCATGGGGGATATATTTTTCAACCCTAGCATGGTAGGGACTCCACCAAGTCCCAGAGACCTTCCTCCTTCCCTCCCTTCCCCTCCCTGCCTGCTTGTCTCTAACTGTGGCCTGAAGAGTAGGCCATGTCCCCATTGCAGAGGAAAGAAGGAAGGCACCTGGCTGGCTAGATCAACAAGATCTGCTGCTCAGCTGCAGGCCTCACAAAAGAAAATGTATATTTATATCTGTTTAAAAAACATAATAATTATGAATTTTCTTATATGTAACAATTCAGGTGTTCTTTCCTCCATTGTGGATTTTGATTGACAGCAGTGTCTACTTATAATTTCACTTTCCCAGTGTATAAACAGTAGCCTAAATGCTTTTCTGAGTCAAGACTAAGTAGACACATGGCAACATTCCTTTCAGATTTATTACAGGTATATTTAATTCAGACTTGCTGTGACAGTTCCACCCCTCTGTGGAAGCTTACCAGAGTGCTTCTGACCACTGAGCCCAGATGTCCTTCAACATCCCTCTACCTACAGATCTGAATCCCAAACAACTCAGTGTAACTGAAAACTTCTAAAGGGCATGTGCAATGTCTGCAGCTGGTGATAGTGTAAGATTAAAATTAAATAGCTGTTTATTAATCTGTTCACACATAAACCTCTACAGGCACACCTCTGGAAGCAGGGCTACGAGGCAGTTCCTTCCCAGCTATGAGACTGTACTGCAAATTTCCCAAGGATGACCACTCCTCCATCCACCTCTATAGGCACTGCCCCATCTGGAAATGTGGAAAAAGGGCCTGTCCTCTTGGGAGGAGTGTAGATGTGTTGTCAGGGCCTGCAGGGACGCAACGAGGAAGGCTAAAGCCCGCCTGGAGATGAGGTTTGCTATAGAGATAAAGGATAATAAGAAGGGTTTTTTCAAGTATGTAAACAGCAAAGAAAGACTAGGGATAATGTGGGTCCCTTGCTGAATGAGGGGGGTGTCCTGGTGATGGAAGACACCGAGAAGGCGGAGATACTGAATGCTTTCTTTGCTTCAGTCTTTGCTTCAAGGACACTCCCCCGGGACTCCTCACCCCTGGAAATAGGACAAATGGTCTGGGAAATGGAGGGCTCCCCCCTGGTGGATGTGAGAGTGGTTCGGGATGTGAGAGTGGGCTCAACGCACACAAACCCATGGGTCCCTATGGGATGCATCCGCATGTACTAAGATCACATCATATGGCAGATGTGATCGCCGAACCACTTTCTATCATCTTTGAAAGGTCCTGGAGAACGGGTGAGGTGCCTGAAGACTGGAGGATAGCCAATGCACTCCAGTCTTCAAGAAGGGCAGGGAGGAGGATCTGGGAAACTACAGGCCAGTCAGTCTCACCTCTGTCCCTGGAAAGGTATTGGAGCACCTTGTTCTGGATGCCATCTCCAAGCAATTGGAATAGGAGAAGGTTATGAGTAGTCAGCATGGATTCACCAAGGGGAAGTCATGCTCGACCAACCTCGTTGCCTTCTATGATGGCATCACCAGCTGGGTAGATGGGGGGAGAGAGGTGGATGTCATCTACCTTGACTTTAGCAAGGCTTTCGATACTGTCTCCCATGACATCCTGCTAGCAAAGCTGAGAAAGTGTGGGATAGATGAATGGATGGCAAGGTGGGTTGAGAACTGTCTGAATGGCCAAGCTCAGAGGGTGGTGATTGGCGCAGCAGAGTCCGTCTGGAGGCCTGTGACTAGCAGTATTCCCCAGGGGTCAGTGCTGGGTCTGGTCTTGCTCAACATCTTCATCGACGACCTTGATGAGGGAATAGTGTCTGCCCTCAGCAAGTACGCCAATGACACAAAGCTGGGAGGAGTGGCTGACACGCCAGAAGGCTGTGCTGCCATTCAGCGAGACCTGGACTGGCTGGAGAGATGGGCAGGAAGAAACCAAATGAGATTTAACAAGAGCAAGTGCAGAGTCCTGCACCTGGGAAGGAACAACTGGAAGTATCAGTACAGGCTGGGGGATCACCTGCTGGAGAGGATCACTGAGGAGAAGGACCTGGGGGTCCTGGTAGACGACAGGTTGACCATGAGCCAGCAGTGTGTCCTCATGGCCAAGAGGGCTAAGGGGATCCTGGTGTGCATTAAAAGGAGCGTGGCCAGCAGGTCAAGGGAAGTGATCCTCCCCCTCTACTCTGCCCTGGTCAGGCCTCACCTGGAGTACTGTGTCCAGTTCTGGGCGCCCCAGTACAAGAAAGACAGGGATCTCCTGGAAAGAGTCCAGTGGAAGGCCACAAAGATGATACAGGGCCTGGAGCATCTTTCCTGTGAGGAAAGGCTGACCTGGGTATGTTCAGCTTGGAGAAGAGAAGACTGAGAGGGGATCTCATCAATGTGTACAAATATCTGAGGGGTGGGAGACAGAAGGATTTGGCCAACCTCTTCTCAGTGGTTTGTGGGGATAGGACAAGGGGCAATGGACACAAGATAGAGCACAGGAAGTTCCACACCGACATGCGAAAGAACTTCTTCATGGTGAGGGTGACGGAGCATTGGAACAGGCTGCCTAGAGAGGTTGTGGAGTCTTCTTCTCTGGAGATATTCAAGGTCCTGAATAGGCGTCTGGATGCCTACCTGGGCAGCCTGCTCTGAGAAACCTGCTTTGGCAGGGGGGATGGACCCAATGATCTTTCGAGGTCCTTTCCAACACCTACAGTTCTGTGATTTGCGCATTCCCAAACCCACATGAACGTGCTCCTGCATCTCTGGGTGTTTGGCTCATGGGATCAGACCTGAGCTAGTCTGAAATGTACCCCCACATGCCTACAGTGTGAATGCCAGGCACTCCACACTAACCATTTCACTCTACAGAGCAGCTTGAATTGCATCTTACTATCTGATAACACAGCCAGTGTTCTTAAACAGTAGAAAAACAACTATAAACAATAGCTAACCAGGCTAATCTGGTGACTTTACAAGCAAATGTGCATTTTTTTTTTGCCAAAATTTTCAAGTTTTGTGTTTTTCAGATTTATTTTAATTGGGATATATAGGGCGATTCCATAAATAATTCATTGATTTCTATATTTGTTTTAAAACGATTTCTTTTCTCTCTCTCTCTCTCTTTTTTTTTTTTTTTTTAGTGCTCAGCTGGCTTCAATCAAGCGGTTTGAAAAGTCTTCCAAATTCAAAACTTTCAAAATGCATGCATCCTTCCTTACTGTAACATCTAGCCAGCCTCTAATAAATAAGTAAATAAATAAGTAAATAGATAAATCCTGCTAATCTTCTAATAATCCTAACAACGGTAATTTCATGCTCTAGCACATCTGCTTCCAAAAAAAAAAAAAAAAAAAAAAAAAAATTTTTATGTTTTTTTTAATTTGTTTTTAAAAAAAAAAAAAAAAAAAAAAAAAATACTTTGCATGTTCTTCTGATTGTGCTTCTACATCTTAACAAAACAGAAACAAATTTTATAGTTCCCATTTTCCCATTGAACACTGTTGAGTTCCTCACAGAGCAGATAAATGATTGCTATGACTGGAAACACCATGACATGCAAAAAGAATTTAGAGAATCAGAAGACATTAACTCGTGCTCTTTCTTTTGTTGTTGTGAAAATGCCACTTATTGAAATTTTGCCCCAGAAGCTTACAGCTTTCTCTTAGAGGCAATATTTTCATTTAACATTCTTTGTATATTTTTAGCTAAGTTATTTTATATCCAGCTACATGGATTCAACATAATTCTGTTTTACACCCCAATAACACTAATGCTGGGAGGTTTAAATGAAGTTCTTAGTGCTTCACAGTAAATAGTATCCCCGATGAACAGTTAACAGATAATTTTTGTCTTGCTGATAGAAGAAGCATAGATTTTTTATTTTTTTTTTTCAATTTATGTAAAGGGTATGAGAAAGTATGATTTATGTGCTCAAATACAGAACTCACAATACTACTTGTTTGGTTATTTCCTAGTCAATAAATCCATAATCTCCTGGGCTGCTGAGTATCACTGTATTTAAAGCTTGAGAAAGTAAAGCCCAGTTGAATAAAGAGATAAAATACCCCCACTTTGCAAGGAAAATTTTGCTCAGAGGCAACACTAAAATATTGTTGCATGTCCTAGAAGTAAAGCCTAATGCAGTCTGAATTACAAACTTTACTTCAGTGTCTGACAGATTCATGGCTTCTTCTCCCTTTTGCTTGCCTACTGTACTTGCCAGTTCCTGGAAAATAGTTGTCTGTGTCACTTCTTGTATCCAAACAATATCTCCCTCGAGTTTTAACTTCTACACAAATAAAAATATGACATGAAGGACAGAGGATAATTTTGGCCTGCTGACATTTTTTGTGTCTGTGGGTTAAAGAAAGTTAATATGAGAATTTACTGTGTATACCACTTACACACTAAAAATGTTCCTCAAGAGGTTAAAAGTTCAAAGTTGAGTCAAAGTCTGTACTGCCTCCGCTCTTCCCTTTTAATTATCCGAGGTCAGGAAGTTAATAATACCAGAAATCCCCAGTAGAGACCTCTTGCTCAGTGTATGAACTTTAAACTTGTTCAGTTTTTTTCAAAGGGTAAAAAGTTCAGTAAAACACAGTGGATTTTCCCTCTGGTCTCCACCAATTCAACCTCAAGGGTTAAAAGTTTAACTGCAAAAGAGAAACCTTTGTTCTCTGAGCTACATTTAAAGAGTTCACTTATTAGAAGGTAAAGATTTCAAATGGAAGCTAAAGTCCAAAGTTATTCTTTTCCATATTTTTCCAATAATAATAATAAAAAAAAGTCCTTTGATCTGTTACCACTTCTCTCAGAATCAACTGTCAGAACTTATTTTTCTCTTTATTTTGAACTTTGGATGAGTAATGGAGTCATGTGGGTCCCTAAGGCCACGTGTATCTGTTAAACAGCAACATTCTGCATTTGTGAATTTGTCCTACATTTTTCAGCCAGACAGTATCTTTTTTTTTTTTTTTTTAATTATTTTTATTTTTTTTTCCTGCTGAAACATTTACAGTAGATGTTTATCCACAAAGACCTTTTGCACAGTTTATTTCACACAAGCTCAGGTTGACCAGTTGTCAATGGTGAAAGTGTCAAGTATAGGTATTTTTATTATCTTCATTCTGTAAATAATAAGATCCTCATGCTTTCTCTAAATAATAAGATCCTCATGTTGACCTTTTAGCAACTATGCTGGTTGAAAATATACAAAACAGAGGTAATTTATATATATATATATATATATATTATATAACACTGTTAAGTTTTGTGCTGTCAGAGGTCCCTGAAGGGTATTCAATAGGTGCGAAGAGACTGATACTAATCATCAGGGGTCAAAAGGATTCAGAAAAGGAGAAAAGCCAATGAAAATGTTACTTCTGTTTTTAGTGTTTGTCCCGTGTTAATGGCCAGAATAAGCTTTTATGAAACTCAAATAGGAAATTCCCTTGGCAACAATTTCTAATTTGGACTGTCATGAGGGAATTTCTCGTCATGAGAGTTTCAGATTACTATGGAGTGAGTGGTCTTTTCATTAACGATCAGTTTATTAATGTACAAATACTCACATAACAGTTTGGTAATGCTTCATTTATGAAGAAGATGAAGCTCAGCATTTCAGTCTTGCTCTATACGCAAGAAAAACCTCCCAATGTGCCTGAAAGTGTTGCTCTGACCAATAACTGTGACTGTGATCTTTGATACAAACCTCAGCAAAATCCAGATGAGCTCCACCTTCAGTTTTCTTTAGATCTGACTTTCTCACTCTCATAATATAGCTGGAGATTTTTTTTCCTCCCCCTGCTCTACCCAACCCACATTTTCAATTTTGAGAAATGTGATTTTAAATCTAACTTAGCTCTTGAAATTCTTTCACTTGGATGAAACATACACTTTGCCTTTCTTGTAGAATAATGTCTAATACTGTGTCTATAAAATAACAAGCACCTCACGATCTACCTGCAAATATTCCCTATTAAGAAACTTGGCCTAATCTAACCCATTGGTTTTAGTTCTCCTACATACTTTGTATGACTTTTTTTCAGTTAATTTATCATATATCGAGTATTTCTACTAGCATCTTTCCTCTTTCCTTTATCACTTCGGTCACTTTTTTTTTTTTTTTTTTTTTTTTTACACTGTCAGATGAAGACTAGAGCAAACAACTTTTCTTTAAATATTTTGAGACACTTTCTGTCTCTTTTATGTGGTCAGCAATCAACTATGACACATGAGCCATTTCAAGTGCATTTCAGTAGGACAGGTTTGCTATTTTGTCAGAACTTTACTAGGTTGAGAGGTCCTGAAGTTCAGCTAATGATTGTGACCTTATGAAAGGGTGTATTTGGGCCAGCTCAGCCACATTTGTGTCAGTCTCTCCAAAGGGGCTGCTGGGCATTAAGAACAGAAGTATATATAGAAGCCATTTTGCAAATATATGTATATATACATACATATGCCATGCAACGAGCTCCACATGACCTTCTCAGCAAGCTCCATTCAAAACCCAAATTTACAAATTAATAACAGATTCTGTGGTCTACAGGCCATCCAGATGGAGGAAGGGATGACTGAATCTGATTATGAAAACTTTTATTAAAGTTGCAATAGGCAGTATAGAATAAATTTTTATTGGAATATGTAACTTTTGTACATAATTATCATTTTACTTAGCTAATTATAATTAAGTTTGATATGGAAAGAAAAGCAGACTGTTCAATACAGCTGACATTAACAATATTTGTGCAAAGCATGACTGTTTCACAAATACAGTCTGTGTTCAAGTGATTCCAGGACCAAATTGAATACCTGGCAATCAAACCTCTGTGAATTATCATTTTAAAAGGAGCATACTTTTTCAGCTTCAGTGCAACAAGAGCCATTCTAGTTCACTTTTGCATCTGTCTCTACATATACCCTTTTGCCTTTAATTATAGCTGTTCCATGCCTCAGCTCCACCTCACTACAAGCTAACTCAAAAAAGCTTTTTCTGTGTCTTAACCTGTAAGCGAAAAAATTAAGTTGATATTTTTCTTGATAATAAACTTCATGGGCAAAGAAGCTAACTTACACTGTACTCTCTTGAAGTTTTTGTTTTGTTTTATTTTTATTTATTTATTTATTTATTTCTGCAGGGGGGGGGGTTGTAGTGCAATTTCAACCATAGAGGTCAAAACCAGTACTTCAGATAGCTTTTTTATTCATCTCTGCAATCAGCTCATCCCCTTAACACACATGCATCCCATACAAAAGCAATTCTGCATGTAAAATTCAGCTTCTGGCCAGCAGGATAGTAATACTTTCTAAAATAAGAGCTCTGAACCCCAAGCACCATCAAGCTGCACTGGGAAGAGAGCAGGATTAGGCTTCCCACCTGTCCATTTAGTTGGCAATACATTCAAGTGTCTCTACTCCCCTGTCATCTCAATCTACATCCCTGTGTATTAATATATTATGCAGCAGTTTAAAGTAAAACAATCAGCAACGAGCTATGGTAGCTTATATGCCATCACACACACAGATCTGCAGTGGGGTGATAACCTCCCACTGAGGATCTGGGAAGGGTAGAAAGCTCTGCAATTTCACCAAAATGAGTCACCAGCACTTGTGAGAAGTGCCCTGAAAGAGACAGCATACTTGGAGGTAGGAGGAAGCTTGGTTCTGGGTATTTTCATTGTTTCTGCACTTTGTCAAGACTCTACAATTTGTTCCATCTGCAATTCCTCCTCCTAATTCTCTGCTCAGCCATTATGCACTACTTGTGCTCTTCTAGTGTAAACTTAAGTGACAAAGCTCTGTCCCTTGCCCTGCAGGAATGTACTGCCATGACAGGAACTAGGAAAATTCCAAGTAATTTAAATGTCTTTCCTACAGAGAGAGCTCTTCTGGAGGAGCTGCTCCATATTCTGTATGAAAAGAGAAGGAGAGAACACAGTTTCAAACACCATATATTACAAAAAGTCACCCACAGATAAAACAAAATCTGATGCTATAGCTCCTAAGCTTAGTCCTAATGGGTCTTTTGAACAAATTAATGTTTCCTCATAATGTAGCCACTGCTTACCTAAAATGGAAACAGACAAGAAAAATAGCTGGATGGCAGCTGCCCACAATAAATTTCAGATAAAACTTGTTTAAAAAAAAAAAAAAAAATCAGTCACAAGGCAGCAAACAGCACACTGCTTCCTACAGACAGCTCTAACAAGCACTTTGGGGTCTTATTATTATTTTATTGTAGTATTTTCATGGCTATTATTTTACTAGGCTGGACCCACCTAATGAAAGGATGATGTATTTTGTGAGTGGATGATCAGATCATCTATGTGACAGCTGTAGACAAAGGTGATGTGAAAAATTAGAGCCTCCCTTGCACGTGAATCCTTCCACAGGTGATTCATTTTATGGGATTAAGTTAATATTAATTCAAGGATTGACTAATTTAAAGGGGAGAAATCTCTTATTTCCTTATGACTTCAAACACTGAGCTCAGAACCAAGTCTGCTGACCACCACTAGGACCATGGTTATGCTTGCCAAAATTACATCTTATTCAACCAAGAAGGAAAAGAATAAAAGAAGAATAAAATGAGAGCTTTCAAGCAATCCCTGAAGACCTGGAGCCCTGAAATACTGAACCTTTTGTCTTTTCAAGAACAGCAACAAAGGTTCTAAAACAAGCTTTGCAAATAAAAACACATGGCATGTCCCTTTCCCCCATGCAGGGAACACACATGTAGGGAACAACTTGGTCCAGTTTGGAATGTGTCAGACATTGAAACACAGCTGCTTCTAAAGACATAGCTGAGTTAGAAGACCTCAATTAAAACAAAAAGATGAGCACAAACTATACAAAATGGCTACCTACTCTTGTCAGAACCAGCTGTGAGATGAGTAGTCCTAAAACAATGGAGTTTTAAAAAAATACCCCCCCAAAAAAAATACACACAAATTAACTTAAACTTTTGCAACTAACTTGTGTGTTAGCCCTCTATTCCTTTTACAGAAAAGGGACAATGAAGGTCATTAAATTAATGGGCAAATTTCTCAAAGAAGTTTGCAACCCCTCATGAAGACAATTCACTTACATAAATTATTTGGTGATAACTAGTATGAACATTGAAAAGATTTGGGCAGTACCAAGTGGAAAAAAAAAATCTGCTTTGAACTATCCAAAAATATGAGCAAACCATGTAGAAATAATTAATCATATGCAACCTATTACAATTAAAAGTGTATTCTTAAATAGCTTCTTGATTGAGAACAAATGCCTCATTAATCTGGAACATACCAACTTAGCAACACAAGAAATGTCAAGTAGAGAATGATGACCGACATGACATGGGACTCCACATGCTTCATGTGCTCTATCTCAAAGGCTCACAAAGAACAATCAACACAAAGGTCAGTGGACATGATAAGTTATAAAAATGCCACTGATTTTTATTTATTTATTTATTTATTTTATTTATTTTTAAGTCATATTATTTCATTGTAGAGCATTAAATATTCCAGGAGCTCTAAAGTGGTCACATCATCCCATCTGCTATTTTTTTCAAATGCACTTTCTACCTTAGTATTTGTCTGGGAATGTCACTACTGTTATTGTTTAAAAAGTTAAAAAATTAAAAAAGCGCAGTTATAACTGCATCTTACTGCATGTCCACAAAATACTTTCTAAGCAAATGTGAGTTTACTTTGTCCATGATACAAGTGACTTAAGAGGGGTACAGTCACACCAGAACTCCAAACCTAATGCCACACATCTTACCTCTCAGCTGACTGTTCTGTCCTGGGCTTGGTATCATGTTATTCAGGAGGAATGTAAGTTGCTCAGCACAAGACAAGTTTCTGGAAAGCTCTAGAAAGATCAAAACATATGCTTTAAAATGACTTCACCTTTCAAATTATTTATTTAAGTTCACTGTTGATTTTCAAAGGCCATACTCTAACATAAAAATATTTTACCGTTACAAAGCTGCAGTTTAAAAAGGAAATTTCAGCAATATTTTTACACTAGAATCACTGTGCAAATACAAATAGCTTAAAAGTGTTTTTCCATGAAGACTTCATTTTGTTGGTGGATTTCATTCAACAACTCAGAACTGTCTATCATGACACCAAAACTTGTGAGGTCTACATTGCACTTCCACTGGCAGGACTCAGCAAGAGCTGTATCATCAAACCTCTTTCAGCTGCAAATTTAGCCTTAGCCAGTCAGGCCATCAGGTCTCCATAGCACTGAGATGAAGAGGGTTTATATAGCTTCTCTCCCCTCTCCTCCCCTCCATAAGGAAAGCCCTAAAGCACTATGTGGCCTGTAACTGCCACCATGCATGTGCTGCTATTACCTCTCCATGGCAAGATGTCTCCTTTGACAAAAGTGCAGTTTTCTTGGCATTAATTAAGTGTCTTAAGGGAAGTTTCTGAAAAAAAACAAAAAAAAACAAAAAAAAACAAAAAACATAGGTGGGGAAAAACTGTGTTTTCCTGATAAGTTATTTCTTTGTTCAGAAATAAATCCACTGTACTGACATTATCACTCTGACTGAACTGCAGCAACAAACCACAGGAGTTATTTGGTGAACTGCTTATGGGAGCTGATGGTGATATTTCTCATATCATTAATCTTCTGTATGTCCCAGATTGTATTTCCTATTCCACAGTGTGAATGAAGTTCTGGAGAGTTGTTGGACTAATCTTGCTTCTGTTGTAAATCTTGCTTCTGTTTCAAAGCGTTTTAAAAATTGATTCAATCTAAATATATGCTTTCAATCAGGTTTATAATTGGCTGAAAGTGAGGAGGTTTGTAGGAAAAAGAAAAAAAAATTACAGGCATGGGAGAACTATCTTGACTGCACTAATGTCCAATCAGAGAATAATGGCAATGCAACATAACTTATTTTTCACACATAACCAACAGGACTTCAAAAGCAAGTACAAACATAAAAATGAGAGTGCTTGATTGAAATGAACAATGAAGTAATTCTTTGTCAAATAATTCTTAACAAATGCAGTAAAGGACATTGCAGCTTTCACAGTTATTCCATGAATGGAGAGAAGAGTTACATTCATCAAATAAAGTACTAATTGCATGTAAGTCATTTTAACTTCCCTGGATATTGCAGCAGGGAGATTTTTCTTATTAAAATTTCATTTTTCAATGACAAAGTTAAAAATAAAATTGTTTAGAATGATATTCTGAAAATAGTACTATAATTGGATCATGCTGTTTATTTTACTGGAGCTCAGCTAGATGTGCCTTATACTTTTCCAGCCTATCAGCTCCCTTTGAGGAGAGGCTCCCAGCACTCACTCACCATCTCTGAGGTTTCTGTGTTTTGACTGGTGATTGAGTAAAAGGGAAAAATTATCAAGAACACCGCATCCTGAGAATGCTGGGTGCCTGCAGAAAAGTTCTCAGGAACCATTGCACAAGTGGATACTGCCAGGTGAAATGTAAGACCAAAAGAGGGGTCACGCAGTTATTAGTTTATTGATAATACGCTCACGTTCCTAACAGCACAGAAAGCACCAGTGGCAAGGCAGATTGCAAAGGAAAAGTATCACATCAGGCCAAAGATCTGCTTAGAGATGTTCCCACCTCAGCTTACACACTTTTCATTTCTTTCAGCAGATTAAATACATCATGCCCACGTTATTACACATCAAACAATACAACACTGCAATGATTAGAAGCTGGGGTCACTGTGACCTGATGATCATCAGTGGTGGCAGGATGTTCACTCTGTGAACTGAGGATAAACCATACATAACAAGCTGAGTCCTTGAATTCTCGCCAACTTTCCAAGTCCTTCCTTTGCAGTGGGTGCCACTGTAGAGGATGTATCTAACTAAACTGAGTTCGAGTTTTCAAACACAGGGCAGGGAAAGTGAATTAACTTGTGAGCTATTCCACAGATCTTAATCTGTGGCATTCCCCTTAGTGTACTGGAACAATCTCCCTTGAATTTCTCTCCTTCCACACATTGTCTTTCCTCTTACAGCAGTGTATGATGCCCAGTGGATAAGTCTGTTTTGACTCTATCAGTTCTTCACCATGGACTAATCAATTAACCTGCCACATGACTCCACTGACATCTAATAACACTTGTCAGTAATTTAAATATGTGGGTATATTTCAAAAACACACTTCATTTTCACAACTTTGCCTAGTCTATAGTAAGTTGTAGTTTAAAATAATCTGTTACTTAAATTAAAATTAATCCTTTAAATAAACTGAAGAAAATCAGAGACAAAAGTGAGAAGACTGCTGAGGCCGGAGAAATTCTACATGAAGATGATATGCAAATAAACTACAGAAAAAAAACTTTCTCATGTACTACTCACACGTCACCTGCTGTTGAATCAGAGTCTGAGTGTTTTTCTGATATTTGAGTTCTAAGGAAACAATATTTGACAGCCTTTAGAAATGCTTTCTCACCATACATACTGATGCTGCTGGTGGTCCTTGGGTGGGTCCAGATTTGGCCATGCTGAATACACAGCACACACACCCATCAAACCATATGGAGTGCTTCTCAAGCAAGAAACGTGTGCCTGCCTCACCAGAAAGGATCAATCTGCAGGACTTTTAAGATAACCATCTTGGCTATTCAATTTTGGTCAGATAATTATCATTTTGCTAACATGAATTTTAAGTATGACACCAATTTTTTTTTCAGGTTGAACTTTTTGTGTGTGTGTGTGTGTGTGTGTGTGTGCTGAACTAACTTATTTTAGTAGACACTGTCTAATAATTGGTCTAATCTTTATTAATACCCTTGGTATTCATCATGGTAACATTAATCATGACAGCCTCATTTGGTATTAATCTAGATGTCATATACTTTTGTAGGAATTTCATTGTAATCCACCATTAATTAGTTTACTGTTCCTTCCAATTCTGATTGAAAATTTAAGCAGTACAGCACAAAAATCTTTCTGAGAATTGTAAAAATCTTTGGTACATTCTGTGTACTTGGTAAGAAGTTTAATGACTATTGTTGTTGCTTCTATTAAATTATTTGCTTACAATACTTCTCATAAATCAACATTTAAATGTTTATTTTTACTTGCTTCATAGTGATGTAAGTACAATAGTTGTCAATTACTGAGGCATTTTAGGGGATTTTGTTCCCCTTGAGGTGCCTCTGCTCTTCTCATACAGCCTGACGGGTGGCCATGGATGGGAAGTAGCATTTTAAGCATGCATAGTTGTGTTTGCAGGCATTGGCTGATCATGGACTTAGTCTCCTAAATATTCAGCTTAATTTTAAATCAGAGACTTCAAGTAACAATTCCAGGTGGCTTTCAGCAAATCAGGGACTTAAGTACTGACTGGTTGAAAACAGTACTTACAATTTCTTACCTTTTCTTCAGTTCATAGCTTGTCCCTCCAATTATTAAACCTGAACCACTTAAACCACCAACTAAAACTCTGCTTTAGCAGTCTCTGATCCATTGTTTCCTATTAGCTTCTTTTTCCTTGCATTACACAGTTGTCCATTTGATGCTCCAAATCCACTAATAACTTTTTTCAATAAACCCAGGAAAATAACATATTTTTAAAATCTTATGGTATTGGTGTCATGGTGTCTCTCACTACATTTCATATCATTCTCTAATGCGACTAAAGGAGATTTCAGGTTGTTGTTTTTTTTGTTTGTTTGTTTGTTTTGTTTTGTTTGCTTTGTTTTGTTTTGTTTTTGTAACACCAATGTATCAATGCAACAAACCCTAGAAGGCACATTATTACAACATGACCGTAGAGTAACGGAAGACATATCCATGGAATAGGAACCAGGAAATAAAGATATCTGAGATAGACTTCTTATACATTATGATTCATTCAACCATACAGCCCTTTCCAGGGTGATGGATTTTGCCACCTAAAATGAATAAGAAGTTATGTTGAATTCATAGAGTTTACATTCATCCATCAAAGTAGAAGATCAAGCTTCTGCATCTGAGTCCATACAATTCAAGTGGAACTCATGTGGCACCTTGAAAGAAGAATGCTCTGCTTATGTCTAATACTTCTAAGAAGTCACCCAAGCTTGACTAAGCTGTAATTTTACATATAGTCCCACCCAGGACAATAAAACTCAGCACTGCATAGAGACTACAGTCCAGCTTCCACCTTCTAACTTTGGTTGCAAGGTATACCACTTTGGTGTCCTACATATGTTGCACTGTAGCCAATGTACTGTAGACAATGAGAAACACAACAGACCTGCCTTTTTGACCTTCCACTACCCTTACAACTTACACATCTAACACACTATAGTCTCAAACTACAGAGCAATATTCAGGCAAAAGTTTTATGCTTCAGAAAATACATCTAAACTAAACCGGGCCCAGTAATCTCTGCAGTTTTGTGAATAAAATTCTGTGAATTTCCAGTTAGTTATAGCTACGTAATAGAAATGGAATAACTGTTTTTTGGCTAGCAGGTTTCTTTGTTGTAGGAAAATGAACCCCCAGGAAGAACGGATTCTAAATTATTGACCTCTCTGACATTGCTACTTATGATAAATTATTTCTGTGACACCCAAATACACTTACACTTTTTAAATACAACAACTGGTAAACTCGGGTTAAAAATGTACAACTCTACAACAGAAAATACACTCATTTATTTTCATGTATAAAAATATATAATACTTTGGACTGACAAAAGAGTTTCTACAGCATTCAGAAAGAGTAACCAGACCATGAGGTAGACTGACAGCTGACTTAGATCTTCACCAAAAAAATATATATTTAGTTACATAATTAACCTAAAATGGTTGGCAAACTTTTAGATTGCCAAGTATAAAGGAAATTAATTCCACCCTAAAACACTTCTATGTAATTCAGATTGTATCCACTTCATGTGTGTGCCAAGAAGAGGGTTGCAAGAAAAAGTCATTTTCCCTCTGTCAGCTTAGCATCAGTTGAAGGTCCTCAGCCAGCCAGCCAGTTATATCAGAAAAATTGTGCCATCTTGTAAAAATATGACAAATCATGATTTTACGGGGAAAAGGCTAATGGATGCTGCAATGGTATAGCATTAACACTCTTAGTAAGTACTGCATGAAGCCATACATTAAAAGGTACAATGCTATCCATACATTAAAAGGAACAATTCTATCATAATAATAATCTATAATTATACCTTCACACTTATATCACCTCGGATTGGATACTAAGGAAGGTAAGAATAAATACCTTCACTTTACAGTTGGCATATCAGAGAGCAAAATATCACTCTCAAAGTTGCATAGTAGAACACATTATGAGTTCAGGTGGCCTAAACACCTTTGGCTTCAGTATATCATTCTGATTCATCACAAACAAAATAAATGAGATTTTGTGCAGAAGAAAAGTGTTTTATGGATCTCTGTCCGTATGATGCATCAAAGAGCATTACTACAGAATTCTGCAATCTAGAGTACCTGTTTGCCATTCTTCAGAGACTAGGGAAAGGAAACAGTTTTTAAAATGACAGATGAGAAGAAATATTTTGCAAAAACACTCAAGATGTTGCAATAGTAAAATTGTATTCAACAGTACCTGATGTGCCCAGTATTTGCCCACAAATATAACAGAGCTCTTCAGGATCCCTTTCTTGCTGTAGTTTAGGATACATACAGCAACCTACTTGCTTTATTTCCAAATATGTTGTTTAGAGATTTATATATACTGTATTTACTGAAATCTTAGTGGAGAAGAAGAATGTAACACATGTCTAGAACGGTGGAGAAGTAAATAAGAAGGTTAATAATCAGCTACATCCTAAGACAGTGTAATTACAAAATGAAATCTATTTTTCAAAGTACTTTGCAGTTTTTTGGATCTAAGCCTTGCACCAGGGAAAGGGTTATTGTTCTGATGTCTTAGCTGAGGGACATGACAAAGTGCCCTTTCTGGGAGCTAAAGGCACATCAGATGCCATGTGCCTCACCAGCAACCCAGGAGGACTGAATATGTAGTCAGGTCATGCTACACAACTGAACATGGGGTTATAGACCTGGGAAAGGATTTGGGCAACTTCACATCCTGCAGGGAATGGCTTGAATGACTTACAAGCAGCAAGAAAACTCTAAGACTGAAATACATTTTAAGCATGTAATCTCCCGTCATGTGGTATAATGCAGGAAGCTGCTTGAGCTTGGAGGTGACAGGGCTTATTCTCTTAGCCAGAGCGGGTGCGTTAACAGGAGATTATTGCTGTGCATGTAACAGGAAAGGAAAAGGATTTCATTGCATGTGACGTAGAAGAGAAGGAGGTTACGCAGCATGAGCTAGAGAAGGAGAAAGATCTACAGGCACAATTGAAGGAGAACGTGACAGTCCCCGTGACTACTAATGACACGGCTGGCATCCTCTGTAACAAGAAAGATCATTTATTTAAAGCTGAAATGGCAGCAACTGAATCTCAGAGGAAACAATTACTGAACATTCATTATGAAAAAAAAAAAAAAAAAAATGTTAATTTGTGAAATAGATTAGCACCTTTTAGAGTAAGCTGAGCATTTCTGTGCAGCCCTGTACAGTTTACTTTACAGTAATGATTCGTTTAGATATGTGAAAATTCCTATGACCTCTTGATGTATTGCTGAAGTCCTCAAAAGCAAGCTGACTCCACCACTTTCACTAGCACTGAACCTTGCCATCATTTTTCAGAGTCAATACTTAGAGATGTTTCCAAGGCATCACAATAAAATTTTGGCATTCTTACAAATGAGAAAGCATCCTCTTTGGATCTGCATGTGTGTGCTGCCTTTTAGGTAGATATTAGCTTCTAAATCTTTCATACTTTTTAGAGGAACAAGAAAGAACTATGTACTTACTATTCACTTCAGACAACCATTGGGGATACATAAGGTATTTAGTAAGGTTCAATGCAGTATCAACATTCCATTTATATTTTTCCAAATGATATAAAAAGTCATAAGGTTGCAGATCCCTCCAGTGAAGACTATCACATCACAGCATGCATCTAAGAATGAGCAGTTGGTAATTCAAATCACTGGTTTACATTTACCAGACACATTAAAGTCTAGATTTTTTTTTTTTTTTTCTAAAAAAAAAATTGATACATGAATTAGTAAGTGTTTTAGTCATGAAGGTTCTTGTCATAGCAATTCCAAGTGCTCTTTTGTGAGGTGGAAATTGACTAAAAAATGGTGCGCTTTTTAATTATTATTTTTATTTTTATTGGAAAAGACAGCAGTAGCAGCAGCATGCCTATTTCTTTTACAGGGGTTTTCCTGTCATATTTTCTGTCTTTATTTTCAGTCTTTGGCTTTTGCAGACAACTTTCCTTGTAGTTCTGCTACATCATCTGCTTTATTTTTCTCTGGACTCAGTAAGCATTATGACTCCCAAGATTCTAAAAGTCTATCTTGAACACTGACCAACTGGTTTTCTTGAATTCCATGTCTAACACATCAGATTTAGTGTTTTTTTGGAGGCTGGTAAGGAAAAGGTAGGGGGACAGGGTAGCAGGACAATGAAGAGTTAAACAGGAAAAAGTACAGAAAATATATCTAACAGTTCTAACAGAACTTCAGCTAGTGTCATTATCAGAGCCTCCATTTAACTGTGCTACACTGATTTTCACAAAACTAGCTTCTTATCTATTAAAGATGAAGCTGAAAGCCTCATTTCTTTGGCCTAGTTACTTGCAAAGCTTTCTCTAGAGATGCAGCATTTCCAGTGACTTTAACAGCATCATTCCATCAGAGTTTCTTTAAACTGTAGATAGTTCACTTCATATTACCTCCACAATCAAGTTGCTTTGTTCAGCAACTTTGAAATATTACGTAACTCCAATTTCTCTTGTCCCCTTGAACAGAAAATATTGCAATTAATTCTTTCGCAACTGTGAATATAAGCTATATCACTTCTATAGACTTTTTCTAAAGTTCATAGAAAATGCAGCAAAGGTCTTTTCCAAATTTAAATTTAAGAATTTGTTCCAAATGTAGTTCTACTCTATTGGTCTTTAGGTAATATATCAACTAAGACAGATATATTTAAAGAAAACATCAGATGCACTGAAACTGACAAGATGCTGATACAGTCCTCTGGGCATTTTCAAATCTGTAGAATGAAATCACTGCAGAATTTAGACATGCATTAGAAATGTAAGGCTGAACTTCACTGTAATGAGAAGTTGTTTGTTTGTTTTGGTTGGTTGGTTTTGTCACTGTATTTTATAGAATCTAACTTAAGCTTTGTATCTCTTCTCATATATTGCTCAGAAGTTACTCAGGTAGGAAAAATATACATTCAGCCTAATTGCCTCTAACACATGAAACACATTTTAAGATTTTGTGGAACAGTGTGAGAAAGTTTATAACTATATCCTCTATGTTGTCATTAGGAAGCATTTTAATCTATCCAATTAAACTAGCTCTGATAAAATAAATTCTATTCTTATTCAGGATATAGATTATAGGATATCTAAGGCCTGTTAAATGAAAAGTGACTTTGACTCACTGGGCGAAACTGCTAAAGAAACTTCAAGTTCTGTAGATAATGAAAAAAAATGAAATCTTATCTTTCTCTGTACTTTAAGTTTAATTCAGATCCCTGATCGGTTCTGAATAGTCAGTGGTCATTCTTCATTTAACTTCAGTAAGCTACAGATCAAGTTCAAGAATCGTTTTACTGCCAAAGTAGAGATACTGTTGTATTGCCTTTGTCTCTGCTGATGTACGAGACCTGCAACTGAATACACTATATACACTGATAGATCAACTGTATGACTTCTAATTTAAAAAGTGAGAAGAGAGACCTTCTTAAAGTGTGAAAACAAACAGAAACTTTCAAACATTAACAGTACAAGAGTTGTAAGCTTTAAGGATCTTTGATTTTGCTTCTGTAGTGGAGCTTAATCAATAATGTATTAGTTGTCCAACACAGCTGACAGTCACTGCTTGGCAGTCAGCTCTACCTGTGTTTACTTTTACCATCTGTGCATACAATGTCAAAACAAAGCAGTCTAGGATGAACAGGTATTATTTCAGACCAAATATGTAAATTTCAGGTGACCAGAACATTATTATGTCTTCTCATTAGCTTTTCCTCTGTTCTGGCCAATGGCTTTCCTTGGTGCTTCACCTAAGAAACCGAGCCTGCATTCAAAAGATTTGACAGAGATATCTGAATTCAAAGACTGTACCTGACACACAATGGTAACCTTACCTTTTGGGCTGAAGATTTTCAGGGTGTTCTTAAAATTTTCAAGTGTCATCCTCAAGGTGATATTCTTTATAATAGCAGACTGTGGAAAAAGACAAACTTGAGAATGCTGGAAACCCAGGAAGGATCGCGCATTGGCAGTTTTACTACACGGGAAGTCACTGCAACATAAGAAGGTCGGTGTTACAGAGTTATGCTAGTGAATATCCCAAATTAGCAGCATTGGTAGAGCTGTTTGACTGCTGAATATGCTTATTGTATACCATCCCACCTGTGGAAAATAGCAGAAAGTAAACATCAGATCCTTGGCAGAACACTGGATATCTTAATTCTAAATAAGACCTAACTGATGATCAAAACAAGCTTTATTCCCCAAAGCAAAGAGTTGTTTCATCCTCTTTTACTGCTGACCTGGAGAGAGTGCTATAAAGGTAAACATGTCAATCACTTTGAACCTTGTTTCATCAAATTTGGCTGTGAAAAAGCTGAATAGCTGCCTTGGGTCAGCTCATACGATGACGTCCATCTTCTGTATACTAGTGGAAAGACAACCATCTCTGGATGACAACAAGGTAACTGAGGATAGCCTAAGGTCTTCCAGAAAATAGGTATGCAATCCTGCATTCATCAGTGAATGAAAACTACTGGATGATGCCTCCCTGGGTTGGGCTCTCAGTCAGATGAGGTTAAGTTTCACTAGAGACCTTCAGGTCTCTAGTGAAGGTGCATTCCTTTGTCATGCTCTGAGAAGCATTACCAAGGACAGAAAAATAAATAGGCTAGGTTCAAGTACAGGACCTTGTTTGAGTCTACTGGGAACAAGAAGCTACTCCAACATGGAGGATTATGGGCTTTTCCATCATCTTGAAAGGAGCAAGTGAGGTTACAGATTCTATCTGACTAGCCTGGCTTACTGAGGACTGTTGAGTTTTGAACAAGAAAATCAAATAGTTTAGTCCAATTAGCAACACTTACTTAGAGTATGGATTCTGATGTGAAGAAATACTAAGATGCTGATCGCTGAAGCTGAGAACATACTGGGGGAAGTAGTAACATATATATTCCCTCTTCTTATATTCACCTGTAAACATCCACTAATAGCCACTTCAAGCCAAAACACTGGACAAAGATGGATCATTTATCTTAGAAAGCACTTAGCTCTTCCTAAGCTCTCTGCTTTTCCTAGGTTTGCCTGTCCAGAAATAATTATTTCAGTGTTATCAAAGACAGTCCAGAAACTGCCTGCTCATGAGGCACCACTATCAGAATGATAAGCTCATGTTGCAATCAATCTGAAACAATAATTTCCAGAGTATAAATTGGAGGAAGACGCAAGTTTGTTGTCACATATTGAAAAAATACATTTCTTTTTTTCCTTTTTTTTTTTTAATTTTTTTTATTTTTTCTATAGATATGCAATTAAAGCATCCTTAAAATCTTCCACCACTCCTCCTTTTCTACAAATGTGGGTGAATAACAAAAGGACAACAGACAATAATTTCCTTCTTCCACACTTAAGTATGCTAGCACCTATCCCACCATCCCTGGGGATGTATCTTCTTGTAGCACTATTACATATAAGATTATTTGATCACATCGATCATTGGATGAAGGAGAGGAGAGGTGGCTGACTAAAGGGAAAATACCTTATTCAACTGCCAAGATCAACTTATTTTTCATATGCAAAATGCTACTCCAAGATCTGTCAAAATAGTTAAAAATGGAAATGTTAGTACCCCATACAGAGATCCTTGCAGAAATATTTTTGATGTTGTATGTACCAGTAAAGGCTTGCATGTCCTCAGCATTGTCTTTCTACCATGCATCTTTTGTTTCCCAAAGGAGTGTCTTTTTTATAATGTTCCTGCTTCTTGAGTCCAGAAGGATCATTGTGAAGTTCAACGTGTGATCTGTGCTAAACAGAGTCTGTTTGAGCTCTTCATAATTTGAATCAGTCCATTTTGATGTCTGCTTTCAATATAGCCAGTTGCTGTTCTGGGTAAAACAAGTGAGATATATGCTGCCAGTTTTTCGGTACTGCTGCCATCACAGCTGTGCTGCTTGAGATGGAATAGAAGTGGTGTTTGATATTAGGTGTGAGGGCTCACCCAAGGGTGAGCTCTACCACATAGAATTATGAAGAACGGTTGAGGTTGGAAGGGACCCCTGGAGGTCATATTATTCAACAGTTATGCTCAAGCACAGTCACCTAGTGCAGGTTGCCTGGAACCATGACCAGAAAGCTTTTGAAGATCTTGAAGGAAGGAGACTTCACAACTCTCTGGGCAACCTGTGCCAATGCTTAGTCACCCTTACAGGAAAGAAGTGCTATCTGATGTTTGGAGGGAATCTCCCATGTTCCAGCTGGTGCCTATTGCCTCTTACTCTGGCACTGGTCACCACTGAAAAGAACCTGGCTCTGTCTTTTTTGCATTCTACCTTCAGGTATTTGCATACATTGAAAAAATACTCCCTGAGTCTCCTTTCTCCAGGCTGAACAGTCCCAGCTCTCTCAGCCATTTCTTTTAGAGAGATGCTCAGATCACTTCATCATCTTTGTGGTCCTCCACTGGACTTGCTCCAGGAGCTCCATGTCTCTCTTATACTGGGTAGCCCAGAAATGGACACAGTGCTCCAGGTGTGGCCTCACCAGTGCTGAACTGAGGAGGAAGCTCATCTCCCTCAACCTGCTGGCAACACTCAGCCTAATGCGGCCCAGGATACCACTAGCCCTCACCCTCCAGACCCCAAATGCTGGGGACAGCTGCAGGGCCTACGGGCAACCCCAGATGTGGTGATGAGCTGGACTGGGAATAGGGCCCATCTCAGAGGTCCTGCCAGGACCAGAGACTAGGCTAGGGACAGGACTGGAAACAGGTACAGTTGCCCAAAGGTGGAATGGGGCTCCTGGGTCCATGGGGAGAGGGTGTGGGTCCCAATGAGGATGATTAAGACCTATTGCTGCCCATGGAGCTCCTTCCAGAAGGACTGGAATAATGTATTTCTATTCATTTTCATGAGTGTAACTACAGCTTTGGATTCCTATACATGAAATAAAATACACCATATATGTTATGCATTTCCCACTGTAGATAGCAGTGATATCTGAAACAAAAGATTCTCAGTCATGAAGGGTCTACCAAAGTAAGTAGCCAGAAAAAGAAAAAAAAAAATCTTCACTCACCATAGCAAAAATTAGCTGTTATGGCTCCATTGCCTTTTCACCCCAATGCGCCATTTAGCATAGCTAGCCATGGGGAAAAGAAAAACCCTTAAAGAGAAAGGTTCACAATTTGTCGTCTCCCTTAGTCTGACTTAGTCTTCAGAGGGAGAAAAAAAAAAAAAAAAGACTCCACGCATCACAAGAAAGTAGTAACAACAGCCATAGTATGCATTCTGTTGAACAGGAAAGCTTAACCCACAGAGTTAGCAGCACATATCAGTTTGTTGACACTGCACAGCAAATGGAAAATAAGCATTAGCCCCTACCACCTGTACAGTATGGCTCATTAACCCACTGCCTGGGAAGCATGAAGGAACTTCTGGTCTTTTGCTGCTGACCTTATTATAATCCTCTATATTCCAGCTTTCACCTGTAATCCTGAAAAATGAAATCTGACTGGATGCCTCTAGTAAGATCTATGGCTGATCAGCACCAGAGTAACCTGTAAACTCTAAAAATATACATATATTTATTAAAAAAAAAAAATAACAAATGACCTTACACTTTTTCCTGGTATTCAGGATACTTGGATACTTGTTGTTACCATCAGGCTCATTTGAATTTTTTTTCTATGATGTTGATCCTCATAGAATCTCTCAAATAACTGCAGTTCCCTCCTACCCCCGCCCCCCTCCCCCCCTTTTTTTGGTTTAGATATTATTTTTTCTTTTCTACCATAATGATGATCCCAGCAAACAACTGGCATACAAACAGAAGAGGAATAGCAAACTGCAATGTTTGTGGAGATCTAGAAAAAGCACATTTTTGATTAAAGTATGAACCAGGACTTGCTATAATAGGAATGTGTGACTGCAAGTATCTAGGTGAAGACAGATATTTCTCTCCTGAGAATTCAGTGTGAAACATATGGAAAGTGATATATCAGGGTAAATTTTGAAATACCTACACTGAAGATATCTACAGAATAATGTGTGACCCAACCAACTGCTGTTTAATTTATATTGTGCAACAGAAAGTCAATGTTACCTGGCTCCAACAGGGAAATAAATGCTAATAAAAATTACTAGACCAAGGTATTACAAGAAAGAAACTTTCATACATTCCTCTATCAATGCAAATTTCTGCCTTTCTGCTTAATTTGAGATTGCACTATTGGTTATATAAAAATACACAGATTTGAACCAGTTCTACAAATGAATATCTTGCACAACATTAACTGAAATAAACAAAAACATGAAATGAAATAAACAAAAACTGGATTCAACTGCAGTTACAGTAACTTGTCCTCAAGCATAATGAGTTTCAAGAGACTATCTTAATACAAACAAATAACTTAATAACTACCTCTGTTATATGAAGATCTAACAGTTTTAAGAACTGTTGTGTGAATACTTGTTAGAATTCCTCACTATTGGTTCAATAAATGGGCTGCAATTAAAAATGTGGGCTCTGGAAAATATGTATAAAACATAATATGATATATATTTTTACAGCTATTTGTTGAAAAAGTAATGTTTTCAGGAATCTCCAAGAAAAGTAATTTTCTGGCATGCACAACCTTCAAACATCATTTCTGTTTGCTTATGAGGATATTTTCATACTAAACTTTCACATTTGCTGTGGCTGATTGCAACCAATTCAGCCATTCCCATTGACTTCTAATGGATCTAGAAAAAGTGATCAGTGACCTGATGTGTCCTAACTCTTCTGTTTATGTTTCTCTGAAGTCCAAAATAGTTTTTTTAGTGCTGTGGGTACAAGGCAGAGTTTTCAGTTTTATTATATACGCTGTGTTTCTGTAAATAGAGGAGGATTGCTTATTTTCCAATAAATATGAATCTTAAATAAAGCACCATTAATTTCTAATGAACTTCAGTAAAAATCAACAAAATCGAACACTCTCCCTTTCTCCATTAAGTTGTCAACAGCAGGTTAACCCTGAGGAAAAGTTTTGATGATCTCCATTCAGATACCTACTGACTGACAATCTTAAAGATCATAGTCTTATACTTACAAACTACTGATAATCTGAACTACAGCAGACCAGCATAGCATTCAACCAGTGAATTCATATGACACATGCCATGATGCTCTCTACATAAACTGAACTGATATGCTCTGAGGATACAATTACACTTATGATCCTAAAATAAATAACCTTGGAGAGAGTTCCTGTGAAGGAAAGACAGAAAAATGAATAATCAACAGTTTCTCTGGGACAATTATCTCAGTTTAGCTTGCACCCCCCACCAAATACTCCTACAATGAGGGTTAGCATGCATTGGAGATTCATATACAAGTCTAAAATATGCTTTTTTTTTTCCATATAATGTAAGTTCATCTTACCAGGTAACACAAAACACTAACACTATGATGTTTTGCAAAATCAGAGCACATTTACAGAATATTGTGGCACAAGCCTCTTTCTCTGGTCCTAGGGATTGGAATCTAACTGATTATGGTCAGTGTCAGGTTTGTATTTAGACATACGGAATTGGAGATACCATTTTTTTGGTCTCTAGTGCGTAAAGGCATACTCTGAACAAACCATAGCAAAAGAGAACACATTGGTGCTAAAATAAAAGCTATTGTGTTTGACCAGGAGCTTCTTTTGCAGAAGACAGGGGTGAAGAGGAGACGGCACACTTGCATCCATTCTGTAGCAGGTGACAATCAATTATTCAAAAGAGGTCGGGCAATAATTCATATCCTCTATGGAAAGATGACAATTTTGGATGAAAAGCAGCACAGGACTCATCTTCAAATTCACTGTTATAATTCAAAGGCCTTACTCATTCACTTTCTGTCAGCTGTAGCTGAAGCCTACGGCCTGAACAGCTCTTTCTTTCCTGCCACCCACCCCAGCAAGCAGCAGCCCCTATCTGGGTAGTGACAGAAGATGTGAGATATCTCACATCTCTCTCAACATTGGTAGTTTTGGAAGAGAACTTGGCATTTCCACATGCAATAGAAACAGCAAACATGCTGAAGTGAGCCCAGGGGTGCCTGCCTCATAACAGTAGTTGACATTTCCGCTGGGGGCTCTATAATCATGAATGAATTTACTTACCCAATACCCCAAATATATATATATGCAAAACTTGTATTATACTACACTCCATTTACTGATTCAGAGAGAATTGTGATAAGGCAAAAGTTAATGGAAGATACTGTTAAAAGTCAGTTTATGCTGCAGTACACATTAGAGTTTGGAAAGCTTCCATCTATTTCCAGCAAATTTCTCCTTTAACATTCACAGAGCAATATTTTTTTTTCTAACTCTGAATTGCCTCTCAGAAGTTTTCTGCTTGTTCTCTCTTTTCTATAGGGAAGTATACTTAAGATACTTAATCCAGTTTTGATCCTTGCCAAATTTAAATCTTAGTTTCCAACTAGTGACAAATTTTAAAAATGCTGTTTTATTCCCTCGCACTAAGACCACATAAGTTGCTCCTTCAGTATGGTTGTTCATACCTGAAGTGTTTTTCAAAAACCTGTGAGGCAGTCTTTAGTAGGATTAAAGAACTGTAATAGGATAACTCCTCAGAAATCAATAAACAAACATCTAATAATGTAATGCACACCACTCAAATTTTCTATATCAGGTGAAACATTTCTCAGTAATTGAATTTACCTCAGATCCTTTAGGAATGCTGATGATCCACAGAGCTGCCTGGAGTTAAAAATTGGAATATGATTCTAAGTAACTTTATTTAATACACAATAGAAATTTATCACTGAATGACTTGTGTCAAAGGTTCTTCATCGTCTTATCTAAAAGGATTGTGATGAATTTTCACTTGATTCAGCAGTCACCTATGTTTTTATTACTAAAGCTTCCCAAATACCTGGTAAAAACATCACTGATGTGATGAAGTATCACACAGTGAAAGTGGTGTTGCATACTAAGAGAAAACCAGGCTGGGGTATGTCCCCTGTGGAAAAATCTCAGGCCAATTCTCTTCTGACATATCATTGCTTTCACTGTGTTATAACGTGGGATTGAAAAGGAGAACCTTGCTCCTTAATTTCAGACCCTACAGCTGGATTGGAGGTGAAAATAAAGTAAAACACTATATTTTGTATTTTGATATTTCAGGATTTTTTTTTTTTTTTCCTAAAGAGTAAATACTTGGAGATAGGAAAAAAGAATGAACCTGGTAGGACTGTACAATTAAACACTGTCTTCGAAATAATCTATATTTTTGTTTCACAGAAAAAGCAATTTTACAAAGTCTCTCTCTCTTTTTTTTTTTTTTTTTTTTTTTTTTCCACACAGCATCAGTTTTTGGATGGCTGCTGTGTATGTTTCACTTTCAGTAAACTCTATTTTAGCTAAAAGATGTATTATTGTAATTACCCTGCTAGCTGAAAAGAGAGGGACTTGAGGTGTCAGCCAGGTGATGCAAATCAGCAGAGCTGCACCAAAAGAAAGATCATACCAGTTTCTTAGCTAAGACTTTTATCCCAGCAAGTATGTTTCATGACTATGTATACCGTTGGCATACATAGACAGAGCTGTTTAATGGACTTGTTATGTGAAATTTGAAATGATTTTTGCTCAAGGCATAAGGGATAACAAACAACTACCCCGCTCAGCCAAAAAAGGAAGGTGTGGACATGGCACAAGGAGCAGCAGCAAGCCTGTACATGGGCTTCCCACTGAAGACACATTCTCAAGTTCAGCTACTTACATGGGATGCACGTGACCACTGTATTTTAACATGAGAGTTGAACGAAACTAACAAGGAACAAAAACAAATCTGATGTTTTTAGAAATGAAGTCATGGCCTACTTTTACTTCCTGACCTCAGGCAAATGATTGACATTGGAGCAGACTGTGACCTGTTTAGACTGGTTTAGTGTGTCAACTGCCACCTGGTTTTATGTTATTGAACATGTAACGAAGCTCACTAAATAAGGCAGACCTAACCTAGAAAACTGCATCAGTCTTCACTTATATTTTTAGGTTGATTTCTTCTCCAATAAATTTAAATACCGACCCGAGTTTTTCACTGTGAAAGCTTTCCTGTGTTATCAAGAGAGATTAACGATTCTATCTAGCTACATGGTGTCATTTCATTTCATTCTGTGTTTGGGGGGTTGTTTGTTTGCTTGTTGGTTGATGTTTTCTGAGCAACACTCTTGTTTTGGGCTGAAAACCTGCAGCCAAACAGCATGCCAAAAACAGAAGTTTCTGTGTTTTCAAGAGGGAAGAAACACCAACTTTTCTGAAATGCAAAAAGGGAGAAGTCACCTGCCCGCCCCTGTAATTGGCCAATTCTCCTGCTCCTCCCCAGTAATAAATTAGCAGTAACTCTACTTTCATCAATAACATTGGAACTGTATGAGAAAACAGTGATCCTGCAGCTTGCTTTTCTAATGGCGACCAGTACACTTGCAACCAATAGCAATTCCCCAGCCTGCTGCAATTCTGGGTGTCCCACTGGACTCTCAATCAAGGAGGCATTACTTATAAATATATCAGGGTGATATATAACTTAAATCACCCAATAGAAACTGAATACTTGCTACCTTTTATTCTCCACCACCTAACACTGAGAGAGTATCAGCCTTGTTATGTGCGGAAAGGCTTTCAGTAGCGCTGGTTGTAGGTAGGCTCTGCTCTTGCTCAAAGCAACCAGTGTTGGGCAACGCTGTGCTAGAAGAAAACATTGTGGCACTGGACAAACCCCAGACAGGAACATAATGTTATGACTCAAAGGACAAAACAAAATTCCATGCTTGTTTTGCTCTCATATGGATGTATTCCTACCACTGTTCCTAGTAAGTTCATATTAAAAGTAGGGTGCGTGTCAGCTGAAGCTTAACCCTTTACATTTTTTCCCTGACTGAGCACTTCTTAAGTAAAGATAATGATTTAGTCTCATTTTCTGTGTTATTGCAGCATTAGGTCTTAGATCAGACATAACGGATATTTAGTCAACTTCTGGATCTTCTGCAAAGCAATGGCTTTAGGCAGTGCCTATGTTTTGAAAAATGTGCAGATACTTTCTGCAAGTTATTCAAATTGCAGTGCTGGGTTTAAACTCACTGACCTACTTTAACTTGCCTTTGAGTGGCTGAGTTTCAGACTTATCTTCATTTTATCTGAATGTTAAATATTGCTTGGTTTTCAGAATTATTGTGCACAGTTCCATCTGTAGTCAATCTCTTCTCTAGGTAGGTGGTTTCCTGTCTTCAATTTTCATTACTAATTGTAGTCTTTCCTCATGTACACAAAAAAGAACCATGCCAGGCTACAATATCATCCATGCATGCTCTCATCTGTAAGAGGCCTTCAGACATCTGGGGCTTTATGCAGTTAAGTACTTCTACATCTAAATATATTAGAACAACCCCTTAAAAAAAAAAAAAAAAAAAAAATTGCAAAGTGTTTGTCTTTTTCCTTAGAACCCCACCAGTTGACAACCTATCAGAGCACCCAGTCAGTTTGTAGCAATGGATCAAGTGTATGGGGAAAAGTTGGCCACCAAGACTATTACACATGATAGGACTGTCAAATTGCACAGGAGAGATGCAAATTTTCAAGCACTCCACATCTGAAGGCAGCTGACCATACTCTGTCAGTTAATTTAATTTGCTGGAGAATGTAGCCCCAGCATTTCATTCCTGGTGGGCAGATGTTAATATTCTCGTTCAGTGCTCCTGTTCACTTCCTGAGAGCTGTCTGTCAGCATCCCTTTTCTGTGAAGCATGCCAACTGTTATCACAAGTTTTTCTAGTGAGGAATTTTCATGCTCCTCTGCAGACATAGTTATGCAGACTTGAGTTTCACCAGCATGAAAAAAAGAACAGCAGTTTCAGACACCACCACACTGCCTTCCCTGGGTGTGTTTCAGTCTCTGCCACTCTCTTGGTCTGTGCAGTTGCTGAGATTCCTCTCTGACTGGTGACACCATTGACTGTATTGCCATTTCCCTACACCCAGCACATCCCCCCTGGCTCTTGAAGAGAAAGGGGCTGTAAAACCCTTGCTCAGGAAGCCAGTATTGTGAGTGTCTTACTCCAAATTTCTCCATGGAAGCTCTAGAAGTTGTCATGTTTCCTTAGACCATCTCAGCTCTTGAATAGCTCATAGACTTGGGCATGTTACAGATGCCACGCTAGTCACATTATTTGATTTTGTCCTGTGAGACTTTGTCAAGACATTTGTGGAAAAAAAGCTGCAGTCAGCAGGACCACTCCTCTGAATCCCCATCCTCACCTTTTGTGAGCAACCCCAAAGTGCTCCTGCGAGATCTGGCACCCAAAGACAATTCCTTCAGTGCTGTATGGTGACTCCTTATTTTGCTCCCAGGACAGGAGGACATGTTGACTGAAGCACATTCCCACAGTGGGCACCTGTTGTTTTTTTTTTTTGTTTGTTTGTTTTTTTATGGCTGCATCATGTCTGTCTGACCTGGTCAGAGAAGCAGCATGACCCAGCTAGAGCCATTTACTGGTACATTTGGTGCCAGGGAAGAGGGTGTGAAATGTCTTGATGTAATTCGGGTAAGCCCAAAATAATCTCAGTATGCTCTTGCCAAAGATGACTGAACTTTTATCAGGAGACACAAGACTAGTCATTACTAGTCACAAAACAAAACAGATCTGCTGCAGTTAAAAACAAACAAACAAACAAACAAAAATTTGAAAAATGTGTTGGAAATGTCCTACTTCTCTCTTCTTTATCTTGAGATCTTGGGTTATGTGGTTTGTTTTCCCCTCTCAGGACTTATAGAAAGATGTCAGAGAATCAGGCATGCCTTGCAAGTGCATCCCACCTGTCTCCCAGCACTTTCAGACCTCATTCCCAAGTGCTCAGCTCATCCTGAAGCAGGAAAAACACCACAACCATCTGCTGGACAGCCATTACTTGTCATAGCTCATTGTGGCTGCCCAGACTGGGCCTCCCCATGGAGCCCCATGGCCAGGGGCCGAGGGAGGCCAACTGAGGCCTGGCCAGGATGGTGCTGTGGGGTGGCAGTGCCTGGCATCTGGACAGCAGTCATCTACACCTGAGAGAGTTTGTTGCAGCAGTCCCGATTATACATGTTCTTCAATGAACTATTTCACAGAGGAAAATACTGGAAATTTAGTGACAGCAATGACTAGCTATGCATGTAACCAAATGGTCAAGATAAATACCGTACTGCAACAGTGCCAGCTCCTGTGCTTCCATATACACATGCAGAAAATGGAATTAATGGTAATTTTAATTAAAATACTCTTCCTGGTAAAACCCCTCATCAGCTCCAGCATGCTAGCCACCGAAATCTCCTCACAGCATAGCTGTCGTGTCACGCAAGATGCAAACCCTTCATGCACAGTAGCCCCAGCTATTTGTTTATTTGTTTTTAATTAGGACTGTAAGCAAATATTTCTTCAGCAAGCCACAAGATTTGAGAAATACACGGGCTGTGAATACTTACCCATTTCCCCCTTGAGCACTCACTTTCTCAAAAAAAATGGGGGGGCAGAGGGAGTATGAGGGCTGGCTGGCCCAAGCCAGGAACAGACAGACACCAGTGCTGTCATGCTCCCCAGGCCTGCCCCAGAAATCTCCTTTTGGCACTCAGTTAGTTGTTTATCTATACAAAGAAGAGGAGTTCTGATTAAAACACAGGTGTTGTTAAATCTGGGGGAAAGGCAGATATACTTTCTGTACGTTAGAGTAAGTGTCTCTGGATGGTGAATTTCTCTTACTTTGCAGAGAACTGGAGAGGACAGGACAAGAATGTTTGTGCTTGAATTAACTTACGCCACTGCATGGAAAAGTAAAAAAAAAAAAAATAAAATAAAATAAAATAAAAAGAAGCTTTTAAAAAACTTGTAGTAGCATTGCTAAATCATTGTGACAGGAAATGTACAAACATAAAAGAAATATTACCCTACTTTGCAACTCCCGCATGCTCAATACAGAAGCTCTTTAAAATGGTTTAAAATAATCTCCCAAATCATATATGTTGCAAATCCATTGGAAAGGTATGGAATTTACAAATGCACATTCAAAAGCCTCCTTTGCAAGGGATCCTTGCAATGACAAATGCTTCAGCAGAAACACAGGTGTGCAGAGGTTCTAGCATCTGTCCATGTAAAGCTATATGGGAGCTTGAGGAGCTACCCACAAGCATGTCTGAGATATAAATTTCACAGCCTTCATACAGGCAGAATGGTCTTATGCTTGACTTCCTTAGTTTTAAGTCAATAAGAATCAATCACAATAGAGTATATAAAATCTTTTCTTGCTTACAGAGCCATAATTTACTTAAGTATAAGAATATAATATGGAGAAGTGCTTGTGTGTGTAATACTAAGTGTGCTTTTTTCTGTTTGAGGCAGCAATAACTGGTACTAAAATCTGAAGATGCAATTCAGAGTGACATTGTACAATTAAAAAACAAAACAAAAAAAACAAACCAAAACAACAACAACAAAAAAAAAATGGGAAATATAAAAGATAGGATTGGCAACACGAGTTGAGATTGAGATTCACAAGCACGGCTGAGTTTGGAGTTGTCATGGTACCAGTGCTACTATGTGTGAATCACAGTACCATCAGATTACACTCTGAAAAGCAGCAGTTTTGCCTGCATACAAAGCAAGTAAAACCTTGGAACAAACTGTTCCGTACCTTCAAGGAACTCAATATTCACTCTGATCTAGCAGTCTGGATTCAATGTTTAAAGAGCAGTGAAATTGTAGATAAATTGATAACTTTCTGCAAACTAGGCCTCACTTCACACTGCTGTGACATTGCAGAGTTGCAAATCTGCAACCTGTGGATAAGGTTAGAAGCACCAGAAACACCACAGTTCTTCTCACAGCATTCGTCTTCATACAATGTTAAAGAAACATGGTGTTCTTAGGCAATTGCACTTTGACCCTGGCAATAAAAAGAATCAGCAGAATCCCTATCTGTAATCAATGCATTTATTACTATTAGCCCTTTTGTACTCTGCAGAGAACCATGAACACTGTAGCATGGATAATACATCACTATCCTGTTAAACATATTTTGCAAAATTTTACTTGAATACGTAGGCTAAGCTTTGCTCCTTCTATTGCTATGCTCCTAATAATAGTGTGCAGCCAAGTGTAAAAGATCTTCTGTCTTCTCGATTAACAGACTATTAAGCCTTCCCCTAAGAGTAATAAACTCCTGTAATCTGGCAGGGGCAGAAGTCCACAGATGTAATTTTTTTTTTTTTTTTTTTTTTCCCAAAGTGCAACTTTGTGTTTCTAGATCTGAGCAGGTTGTTCCAAACAGATTTTTCTGAGGAGATGCACAGAAGATATATTTACATTAACTAGAATGTTAAACAGGTGAAAAGTCATCTGGCATGCAATTAAATCTAAATTGTTTCAAAATATTTCCTTTCATCAAGTATTCCTGCATGTTTTACTTGTAGTACATGACTAATCATTAGAGACTCTCTCTCTACAGCAGATATTTTTCTTCGAGGACCACAGGGATTTTAAACATCCATGGAAAATATAAAAAGCCTATGAAAGACAAAGACAGTTGGAAAAAGCAAATTTTTCTGTTAGGATGGTTAATTTTACTGACTTACTAGTGTCTGCCTGCAATTTTCTGAGAAAGAAATAAAAACAAACAAACAAACAAACAAACAAAAAACATGCCATAAATTCCAGAACCCCTGCTCCAAAAGGAGGAGTTGAGGAATAATTGAAGATAATAGAAAATTCCCCCCATATGCAATGTCAAATATCTGGAGACTCTGGAGAATAACAGGAAGTTTACCTAACTTTATATCTAAATACACAGTTGTTTATTCTAAATCTCAGTCTTCTCCATGAAAAGGTAAGGAAGGTCAGTCTGCAGAGGTGAGGTGTTACCAGCACTCTTTGAGTTACATCAGAGAAGAACCAAAGATCACACCCAAAAGAAACAGACCTGTTTTGTTTTCATGGTGAAAAGCAAAGGCTAAGGGTTCATAGCTTGAGAAAAACAAGGCCAAGTTCTTAGGTCATTTAAAGAAGGACAAAGAATTATTTCCTGAAAC
The DNA here is from genome assembly GCA_011076525.1 of Nettapus auritus. Taxonomy (NCBI): domain Eukaryota; kingdom Metazoa; phylum Chordata; class Aves; order Anseriformes; family Anatidae; genus Nettapus; species Nettapus auritus. Next base: position 102,219,705 of record CM021765.1, read on the forward strand.
GTACGGTCTGAAGATTGAAGAAATACCATCTGCCCTTTTTCTCCATCATTTGTTCTAGTGAACAACCAGGTTCATCTGCCACCTGTAGCTGCTTGGCTCCACTCTATGTGGGCAGCCCCCATGAGACCTCAGAAATATTATGGAAGAAATGATGTGTATAGGTTCTTTCACAGATTTTATGGAAGATAAGGTCATTATCAAGATCTGTATAAAATCATGGTTGGTTTGAAATCTTCCCATCAGCTATATCAGACATAATTTATTATTTGCTTGACCCTTGCAACCATATAGAAGGAAAATTCCCTAAAATTTGCTAGTAGAAAGTCTCATTACATTTATTTATTTTTTTTTTTCCAGCTTGCAGTGATAAGATGGTATTGTCAGCACTAACCTTTAGCTAAGCAAAGACTAGCCTTGGGTTGCAGTTTGGGGACCACCCACACAACAGACTATACTTCTGTGCTAGTTAAAAGCAGCCAAGTATAAACAAAGGGAGCACCCAGGGACTTGGAGTCAGCTCTCTTCACATAGCCTTGCCTGTTTTTACCTCGCTACTGCTCATTTTTCAGAACCAGATGACATTCACTTCTCTGCTAAATCTTCAAGGCCAGTCTGCATAGCCACCTACTGCTCTGCCTCTGTAGCTCTGCAGACATACCCACCCTAGCTGTAAATGAGTTGGCGTGGGCACCTGAAGCATTTCCAAGAACATCAGAGCTTTTAGCTAAAGATGTAAACACCTCCATATATATTTTAGACTTTTTAATATATTAAACAAGGCTTTTTGCATTTTTTTCCTCTCTTGGCAATTTAATAAGTTAACTTCTTTCTCACTCCTCTTTTGATTTTCACTTTTTCCCTATGCTTATTCCTTGTTTCACAGAATGTTTTTTAGGGGATTACTGGGGAACCCCACAGTGAAAGATCCCTTTTCTGATTACCGATGTGGTACAGGCTGTAGATAGTCATTCTCGTTTCAAGTTTAGAAACAAAACTTCTTCTCCAGAAATTAGGAATACCAAAACCTAGGTAGCAAATTTACCATTTAAATAAATCATTCCCCTCCTCCATTCTTGTTCTATTTAACTTTTTTTTTTTTTTTTCCCTAAATTTTAGAAGATATTGAATGCTGTGGTTTGCTTCAGCTTCTGAGAATTGGCTCAGCACTATCTGTAAACAGTGTTTCTTTAATAACTCCAAATCAAGCTCAGGTAGTTTCATAGGAGTTCAGTTCCATATATGCACATTTTTCCTCTTCCCTTTCCTCCTGAACTCTTACTTTTTCATTACCTTCAAAAACCACCTTCAAGTCCCCCAGAAAAACCTCTCTTCACCAGTTCATCCTGCTTCTCTTTCCTCCTCCTCTCCCTCACAGCCTCTTCAAATGGGAAGTCATCTTTCTCCACCATCAAGGATAAAATCCACCCCACACAGGAGAACTGATGCCAGATCCACTTCAGTCTTCCAAAAAATTTCACCTCGGATGACTTTCCCTCCTCCTCCTCCGAGCTTATTCTCTTCACAATACTTTTCAACAATGACCTCAGCCAGATTCCTTCACTACTGCTAACTTGTACCAGCACTTAATGTACTTTATGTGCCTGCAGTGTTTTTTCTGTTTGTAATAGGCTGGAAATTCCTTGAAGCATGTCTCATTATATTTTGAATAGCTCCAGTCACTGTCTGTACTTAATAAATAATGGCTACTCTACAAGAAGGCTCACTGTACACCCCTACTGTTTTAAATATCAGCCCATGTATTGTCAGATTTCTTAACTTTTCTTTTGTCTGCATGAGTCATTGTGCCCATCTTCTGCATGTGTTTATGGACACGCTCATTCACATTTCTCTCCACAGAAAGAAACGCTAAAATAATCCTGTGCACTGAATTTCCTCATTTTTACAAATAAGGCATTTTGGATTTGCTGGAGACACAGACAGTTTAAAAGGTATTCCACTTATTTATTCTTCCTAGAAAAATACCCTTTCTCTACCCAAAACATAATCAGAAAGTATAAAAGCACTGTTTGTGTTATTCAACAAAACCTATCCAGCAAAACCTATTTTAGACACAAGGCCCCATGTTTAACTTGCCATGCTGTAGGCATAATATATGGCAGATGCTAAAAATACACTGAAATTGTGAACACTGGAGCTAAGCCTAAGAGAAAGAGCTTTATGTTGAGGAAAGCACAGTGAGGTGTAGCCCAGCTGAGAAAAAACAGTCATTGAACTCCATAAGCATAATCATAACAAGACTCTCACTGCTGCAAGGTCTTATTTACTTGTCCAAGCCTATTAAGGGTTAGATCTGCAATACAGTTGCAAGCCTGGGGTCAGCTTTCATGGGTTTCAGGTAAAAATCATAGGCAGTCCTCTGCTTCCACTTTGGTTACTCTCTGGCTTCAGAAGCCTTTCTTCCACTTTCTCTATCATCTGCTTTTAAACTTGCTCATTTAATGCCTTGTAATTGAGTTAAATTCCCAAAATATTTCTCTCGCATGTACATTTTAACCTAGTTTTACTCAAATGTTTCATGTGAGATGATCAAAGCAGGGGCAGGGTTACAGAGTGCGGTTTCAATATCTGATGCAGAGACAGGAAGCAAAAGAGACAGGAGCTGTGGAGTTGACTTTCTGCTCTGTGACCCTTCACTTGCAAAGACATTTCTGACAGACAGGTTGCCAGAGCACACCAGTTCCATCACATCCAAGGATGTTTCCAACCAATGGGAACCTTCACATTTAGGTGGTCTAACTAATAATGCCAAATCACATGCTAAGCATTTTAACACACCAAACTCAATATAGGACAGATGATACCTTTTGTCTATTTTGGGTACAAATATAGTTGATATTCCACTAGCATTGAAGTCTCCCTAAAACAAGGAGAAGTCTTTTTAGGTCTATTTAACTCTTGACATGCAGTATAACCATATGCCCTACCTGAAATTTTATGAAAATCCACAGTGCAAATCTGAGGCTTCTGAATGAATTTGGGGAATATCCTTCCTTTCCTGAGGAGAATGGTGGTAGGTAACAATCAATCTTAACTGGGTGCAGGCTCAGCCTGGTTTGATTTACTTGATTACCTATGCTGTTTATTTCCAAATACTGTGGCAACAGCAACTCTTGATCATAGCAGGAAAGCTGCACTGATGACAGCTGAACTTGAGTAGAGTGGTGCAGCAGCTCTAACTTCTGCTACAGAAAAATAAAACAGTGAACAGGGACTTCTGCTTTTCCAGAAGCCCCATAATTTTGGCTCTGTAACTAGACTTTGCTTGCTGAGAATCTATAACAAGGTCTTCTAGCACCACTCTGCTTTTCCTGAGTTCCCTTCCTGAACGTTCATCTTACCATGGACTTTTTCAGCAAGCCCAACCCAGCTAATATTCTTTTCAGACTCAGAATGCTACCACCTATCTACCAGCTGGCAACTGTGGACCCTCCACCCCATCAAGCTGCAGGAGACAGCAGGGCTCAGTTACCACGGCCCCCTTTCTGGTATCTTGTTTACTCCCTACCAGATCCCAGATGAGACCTATCATGACAGGAATTTGCATACTATCTAGAAAAGACATAGAGCACCATTCCAAGCACTCCTTCTTTCACCAAGTTACTACTATGACTGTCTCCTGCCCTTGATTTTTTTTTATTTATTTTTTATTTTTTTTTTTGACAGAGGCGAGACTGCGCTTTACCACCTTCTGATCTGGTTCCTCACTCCAGGCACTGGATTTAGCCCCATAAATGCCACTCATTCATCCCATTTTTCTCTTTCCAGTCCAGAAAAATACAAGTGTGCCTAGCAGAGGAGCTGAGTGAGCTCCAAATGGCTAGCATAGCTGCTCAAAAATAAAGGAGCTCTACCCTGCCCTGTAGATGTTGCTACAGCTGTTAAGAGTTTGATCTTGTATGCTGAATCCTCTGCCTTCCTGCAAAGCAAGGGGCTCTGCATTACAGGCAGCCATATCCACATCAAAATGAAGAGCACCAGCTTGGCTGCAGTGTAATCATATTTGCTTTTGGCCAACTGGGCACATGCTTGAAGGATGGCACAGCTTTGCCTCCAATGTGGGTAACATGAATATTAGTGGATGGATTTCTGGAAGCTACCTGATACTTCTGCAGTCCATACTCTATGTGCTGCCAAAAATTTCCATATCCCCTTGATCAAAACTGGGAGATAAAAGAACTGAACTAGGCAGAAGTGTATACAGTGCTCAGTATCTCATGTTACTAACATTACCACTTACCACTCCAGGCATCCTAGCAGCGGGGAACAATGGTTAGAACAACAGTTAGCCTGGGTCAGAGGAGACTTCTGTTCCAAGCAGGAGGATCCTGGAAGTGTCATGAGACATTTTGCATGCCAAGTTATAGCACATTACAGGCGTAGTTTGAAATCAAAAAAGGAATAGCAAGCCTTTTTTTTTTTTTTTTTTTTTTTTTTTTTTTTAGCACAAGCATAGCATAAATGTTTATGTAAGAATAAAAAAAGATGACAAGAAAACTGCAATAGTGCATTTCTTAACAAAGTGAACCAAGTTTTCAAGTGCTAAGCAGATGTGCTAAGAACAATACTGAAAAAATCCATTGAAACCACTGGATATATATATATATAAAAACTTGATCTTTTTATGTAACTGGGTTTATCCTTAGACCTTTGATGCAAGCTTGAAAGAGGGGGGCGTATTCAATACAATAGCTGCTGTTTGTTTGTTGACAATAACTCCTTTTGCTTCTAAATTAATAACTGCAAACCTGCAAAATCCAGGATGATTCTTTGGTCTGCTAACATTTTTCAGCTGGGGATTTCAGTGCCTTCTCTTCTTCCATCAGCAGCTGCCACTGTTTTGTTCAGAGAGAGAGCAGCCACCACCAGCTCTCGGCTCTCTGCGTCAGATCTTGTACAAACGGCAGCATTTGGCCTCCTGAGAAGCAACCACTGCCCATGCTGCCCCTGTGCGTCCCCTCAGGGAAACAGGTGGTGGCACAGAATGGGAGCAGCAACAGGCTGCCAGCCACACCACCACACTGAGGACACACGCACAAAAAAAAAGTGACTCCCTTTCTTTTATTTCCTTACAGCCCTTCTTTATTCAGTCCTTAGACTTGCACCTTTTATTCTGTAACTTTTTTTTGTTTTAAAAAGTGGCTTTGTCACTTGCAATTTGCTTCCTTCTGTCATAGTAAGCAGTGCTCTGAAGTCAAGGAGAGAGATACTGGGGGTAGATGCCTTTAGAGGTCATAACCTCTTATCCCAGTGTGCAGGCATTATACAATGCCTTGGGTAAATACTTTCAGCAGAAGAGAGCAAGATGTTACATTCAATATGAAGTACCTTACCCAAAAGCTCATTTCAAAATTTTTTTTGTTGTTGCTTTTTGTGTAAAAAAAATATATTTTCCCCCTTGCCTCCTCTACCATTCATGGGTGCTGACTGGGCTACTGTATAGTTTAAAAATAAGATGAAAGGACTCAAAATAATAGGGAAGAGGAAGGGAAAAAAATAGCACAAGAGTTAACAGTTGCTAGCATGAGAGACAGAAGCACTACTACTTGCAAAGATTAGCTAAACTAATTCCTTTCAGATTTACAAATGTATTTACAGATCAACCAAACAGTTATTTTACTTCTGTATAATGAAATATAAGGCTACTTTGGATTTGAACCAGGAAGTAAAGAGCATCTATACACTCTAAGATGTATCCAATTCTTGCTTCAGATACTAATGGAGACTTCCTTGTGACCTTGCTGAATAGAGGAAAATGAGTTGGGATTCAAAAATAAAAAGCACCTGGGAATAACATCACTGTAGTTGGCTACCCTAAGGTTCTCCTTTCCTCTCATTCTTCCTTCTCCTCTCCTTAAATTAATTGTGGCCCATGAGGTAAGTAGTTGCTGGTTTGCCATAGCACACACAAAGGACAGTGCTGCAGACACATTCAACCACTGCGGAAGTGTGCAGCAACCGAGGGAAGACAGACTTCCTTTGTGACCAAAGACAAATCACATGCTGAGACATTTGTAAGGCATATGAGAGATTCACACAGGTTTCTTTAAACAAAGCAAAACATACACAAGGAATGTGAAAAAAACATTTTTTGGGGAAAAAAAAAAAAAAAAAAAAAAAAAAAGTAACATTCTAATGGCCTATAGAGGTATTAGAGGAACTTCCTTCACAAAACCTTAGCAAAGCTTTTCCCAAGTTATCACTTATGACAGGTCAACTGTCAGGGCAACCAACTCCAAAACATGTTTGAAGTTCTCTTCTTACTCTGCTTCCCAGAACTGGTGATGACATTTTTATGTCGGTTCTAGTCAAGCAGAACTTGAAAAATATGACATTTTGCTGGAGTTACAAAGGTGCAGACAGGCAAAGACGAAGTGACAGCAACAGATTGAATATATACGTGCCCCTGTGCCAACCCACAACTAATTTGCAGAAGTTACCTTTGAAGTCTGTACTGAAATTTTCAATTTCTGAGCATGCAAGGGTATAACCTAAAAGTTAACATCAGCTTCAGCAAAGGCTGGAGTTGGAGACCGTTGACTAACTTAGAAAATATTTTAGCTTGCCTCACATTCAGTGAGGATGTACCCCCACCTCACCACAGTAGACTGGGCAAAGAGAATCAAGGTCATCTAATACTGAGAAGAGGGACAAGGATGTATTTCTCCATCTCTCTCCCCAACACAATAACATGCACTGAAAGCATATGTTGAGTTTAATTGTGGAGGTTAGGCATCAAGCTTATCTAACAGGCACAGTTGCAAGCCAATAATGTTTGTTTCACTTTCAATTAAATTCTGTGTAGTTTAATCAGAATAGTAACCTGGAAACAGTGACAAATCTCTTTATTCATTAAGAACAAGCAGTCCTTAAAAAGCCAAATCAAAGTGGGCTACTGTGAGCTCAGATCAGCATATGTTCTTTCATAGCTGCATTGACATTTGCCAGCAGAGAACTTTTATGCCTGCAGCATGTGCCATGCTGTCTCTCAGTCACTCTGATAATCAAAATAAAATAATAATACTATCAACAGTTGTTACCTGCATGTCTTAGCCACTGCTCAAGGTCCATACCAAGTTCCTACAAATGTTCCCACTGGTGTGTGGCATCTCCAACATGCTGCGTGGCACCAAAAAAAAAATAATATATAAATAAATAATAATTGTATTCTTCCATTTCAAAAATCCCATTTTTCTTGGCACTGTTTAAGGTCATTCAGGAAACATTTGCTTTACTTTTATTTGCAGATGTGTGTTTGTATGACTACTGCAGCAAACTTTTCTACTTTGAAACAGGCTTCCCCAATACACAGGCCTGCATACGACATATCGCCTGAGTAAGCATCTGTCCCTGATGCCCACAACGCCAGTTTCACTGAGGAGCACAAGATAGGGCTGCCAAGCCCTGTGCACATGGGTTGCTATTTATTTCCTATGTTTTGAAATCTCTGAAGCAAAACTTTTGTTTCTTTATCCAGAGGCTGTTTTGTAATAAATCACCAACATCACAAGTCTTTTGTGAGGAACAAACAGAAAATCAAGAAGATTCTGCACAACCATGGGTCTGCCTGTGAAGAATTCACTGGCGGTTTGAGGCATTTTTGAGTGAGTTTGTGAATCACTAAACAAATGCTGTTAAATGTTCACTTGGAGTGAAACATCTCTTAGAAGATTTACACCCATTCAACATGCTCATCACTCCAAAGGCTGTTTAGCATGCCATACGCTCAGCTCCAAAGGCCTATTTGTTCTGATAGACACAAAGCAAGTTTTATGTGGTGTTACAGTATATTGTGAATAAACGTATTGAAATTAAAAGTGCCTGAACTCCCCCTGAGTAACAGAACAACAACAACAACAAATGGTGATATTCAGGTGCCCCTAGGAAACTGCCCTAGGATATCTTCACATGAGAAATACAGGCATACCATTGTTATTGTTTGATTGGTAGCATTAAAATTAAATGAATCAAGTCAGTGAGGAAAAATGTATTTCAGAAAGTATTTCCCAGCTGTATTACTATTAGAAGACTAGATTGTCTCCTTAGGCATACAGCATTTTTATGTGGCTGTATTTTGGCTTAGCCATTCATCTCTGAAATCAGGTGCATGCCTATTCATGGAGAGAAGAGGCCAAGCAGAAGCTGGGTATATAAGGGCCTTTTCCCTCCAAAGCACAGCTGAGCATCTCTGGTGGCATCATACGTGGACTTTAAGACAACCAGTATCCAGACCCTATCTGATTTACGATAACAATCAATCAAAATTAAATTTATGGATTATAATTTATACTTTCCAGAAAGCTTCCAAAGAATCTCACAGAAGCATGTTTATTTGTCTTAAGAAATCAGAAATTATAGGATGATACATGCAAATTGTTATTACTGTTACCTAAGACAGTCATGACCCAATTGCTCACTTGCAACTATACAGCTCTAGACAGTACACCTGTATGACCTCGAACAAAAATTATCTGGGGAAATGTCACTTGCACCCACCAGTTGCACTGATGTCATAACCTAACTTAAAAAAAAAAAAAAAACCAACAACAGTAGAATATGATGCAAACACGCTGTTAGATCTTTCTACAGTTTTCATAGGCAAATCGTGTCCATTTTTCCACGTTTGCTTAAGAACCTAGGCTCAACACAACAGAAAAGTCCCTTATGTGATGTGGGCCAAAGTAGATTTTAATTGGAAAGTATACATTTCTTGCCCTGCACAGGCATCCTGAAGAAGTTTCAACATTTGCTTAAAACAATTTTTAAATTAAAAATTCCATTTAAAGGTTTCTAGTTTATGGTCACTGATTTCAAGGTAATAAGGCGAAGGATATTTGAATAAAACATAATGGAGTGCTTTGTAAAGTAAAGCTGCTAATCTGATTTAGATTGTTTCATTTCCAGCTCCTTGATTCTGTTTCCAGTCAGTAGCCTTGCTGAAGAATACATCCCCCTAAGTTCCTTGAGATATTTTTGTTGTCAGAAATTTATATTAATAGCAGTGATGCAGAAAGCCCACTAGCACTCCAATAACAAAACATACCCATGAAATAAAGCAGATTTAAAAACCATCAAGACAATGCATTTTTCTCATTTATTCAAATCTTCTGCAGGAAGTAAACACTGAAAGATTTAAAAAAACTTCACACTGCAGTATGTACAGTTTTGTGACATCACATGAGGAAATTAATTTCTTAAAAAATGAGACCAGTTAGATAAATTACTGAAAACACATCACAATAAAATTGGTTGTGGTAAAATCCCAAATTCTTATGTACGGCAATGAAAAATCAATATTCCTTTGTTTTACAGCAATGGAATAGTCCTGGTACAATATTTCAATTATGTAAAATGGAATCCTGAACTTACGTGACTGATTATAGTTGTATGAGTACTTCATGTTTTAAAAGTAGTTTTACCTTTTTTTTTTTTTTTTTTTCTTTTTTTTTTTCTTTTTTCCCAGACCCTTTTGATTTGAAGCACATTCTTTCACAAAGCTAAAATACCACAGCAGAAGTCATGTCCAGAAGTGGAATACTGTTGTGTTTTGAACTGACCTGACTTGTTAAGACATTTTTGCCAACGCACAGATGCACAGGGTCCCCCATGCGCTTTTCATGCAGCAGGTTATCACAACTTTAAATAAAAGTATTTTTCTATACATTCTTCCAGACTTGCAACTGTATACATACATGCAAAAGTTTTTAAACCTATGTGATCATATTTACACTTATACATGGAATATACATAACAAAAAAAAAAAGATTAAAAGGTTTTTCTTTTCCTTTGCATTAGAACAATACAAAATATGTATTTTTCATTAAGGAAACCACTATTTACATCACCTTTTAAAAACCAATCTCAACATATTATAGGTGTAACAAGTCAATATATTTACATTATATATAAATATATATAATATATACTTACCAGTTTACTCCTCTGTAAGATGTGGCAGAGAACAAACTGGTAATATCATGTCACTGACGTCAATGAGAGCTGTAATACTTTCACCAACATTTAACAGGGAAAATTTAAACCATTCATTTCTTTCTTTTAAAAAGATTTGTAAATTAAAAATTTAAAAATATTACTAAGAGTAAATGGCTAAGAAAAGTGAAAGTTATGGCTGAATTCCCTTTTGATCTGACAGTATTTATAAACTTCTCAAACTGTGCTGACAGGTTAAGTGGTATCAGCAGAGAAGCCCTCTAGCAACACAGCTTTTATTCTGCAGATGTGTCATCCCCTTATCATTGCCTGACACTGTGGCAGAGGAGATGCTAAAAATCTGGTTACCTCAGTCCCTTACACTTCCCTCTGGAAACAAAAGGCATATCTGTGTGGGAACTGCAAGTCAAACCCCATACCTATGTAGTTTGAGAGCACTGCAGCGACATGGCAGATGAAGCAGCACATGCCTGGAGATCCAACCTTGAGCAAGGCATCGGGCACTTAGCATCACAGCTGCTGCTGCTGTTGCAACTACTCAGAGTTAAGGAAGGTTCAAGATAATTCCAGTACAAGTCTCAAGGGCTGCAGCTACAACTTTAGGTGTGGCATAGACACATTCCTATCTCACTTCTTCACTGCTCCATGAGGTGGAGGCAGTTTTCCTCCAGAAGCTTCACCTGTTTACAACTGCAGCGCAACCTCCTCTCCTCCCTCCCTGCTCCTCGGATGGGGAGGTAATGAAACAGCACTGAACAGTAATTCACCTCTTGCTACTGCTCCCCTTATCTGACACAGCCGGGCTCCTCTTCACATCTACAGTCTAAAGGCCTAGCTGCAACCTCGACCTCCTGAGCTGGCAGACTTATCTTTGAAGACTACACTCCCACAGGCTGAGGAAGCATACTGGGCACAGCTGAAACACATATCCTACCAGTAAATATCTACTGAACCAAGGAGACCAGAGTTGATGAGAAAACTGAGCATTATGCAACAAATGACCTTGGTTTGTCGCAGGGACTGGGGGAAATCGAGTATCTTTTGGGTTGCTTGGGAAAACATGGCCAGCTATACCAGTCCTTTTGCTGGGGCAGCAAACCCAGCTCCTGCACCTCTCTTTTCTGATGGAAGAACTGAGGGAAACTGTCCCAAGGATGACAACAGTGACTCCTTTCCACTCACCCAAGCTACAAGATAAAAAATAATGAAAAAGCCTTCGGTCCTCATGTTTGAAGGCTGTAAATGTGGATGGGGCAGATTTTTAAAAAGAACTCTCTTCCCTAGGGAGCAGTAACACTAGTGATGCTGGAGAATTTCACATAGAAGACTATTGCCCTTTTAGCAGCTGACTGAAGAGCATTAAGTTAGCATGCCCTTCCCTCTCAAGGGCCTCATCGTTATGCTACACACTGCTTTGAGATTGCAGTGACCACAACAGGCAAGATTCTTCTATGAACAGCATGACCTACAATTAAATTCTTGTGTATTATAGTTTAAAGATGTGTGACAATTGTAATACCCTTTCATTATCACCACTTAAAAGAAAGCTAAATCATTGACTGGTCAAACTTAACATTTTAACTCAAATGTTTTATAAAACTTTAAAAATTAAATGTTCAAAAGTATGTATTATAACAATAGACTACCATAAAATAAATACATAGGTAAAGCACACTCCTAGACTCCAATATTACTTTTTGTTAGGGTTAGACTCCCTTCCCTTCTTTTCATCTGAACCTTGCTTTGATGAAATTTTCACAAAAAGATTATTTCACCTCCATTCAAGTTGCATTTTTCTGTGGAGCCCTTCAAACAAATTATAGCCCTGTATTTACTCCGGGGAGCATCTATTATTCTATATTGTATGCATTTCCTAACTATACACATTTTGTTTCAAGAAAAATAATCAATTAAGACTTTAAGAGATGTTTAATGGATGGAACAAATGCCACTTTTTTTTTTTTTTTTTTTTTTTTAAATATTTCTGTTGGGTTGACTCATATAAAAGAATTCAGTTCCACTGTCAATGCAAAATATACTTTATATTGTTAATGACTATTCTATGAGACATCTGAATTGTCATTGGGCCACTTATAAATCCAAATATTAAAGACAAAATTTATTTCTACAGTACAATTCAGACAATGACATTTAAAGTGATATTAGATTTGCGTGAAGACTTTAAAATATAAATCTTCTTTATACAGCCCATTAATATATTACGCTTCACCCAAATAACATAAAAATATATCTTTAAGTTGCTCTGTTATTTTTCATATAAACCGGGGGGAATGTTTTATATTGGATACTGCCAAACATTTGTGTTCTCTAAAAGAAGGTATCCCCAGGAGGGTTAAGCAGAATTGTGGCACATTTTCCAGCTGGCAGACAGGAAGTGCTTTTCAGTAGGGACTGCACTGGAAAGAAGGGAAACTAATCCCAGACACTGGGCAGAAGATGAGAAGGGGACAGCAGCTCATGCTGTCTAGGTGAGCCAGAAGTCTGGGAAAAAGGTCTCTGAAACAAAACCAGGAAGGAAGAGAGCAAAATGCCCCACCACTCATCTCTGCAAACTTGAGTCAAACAAGAAACAGCAGAGTTTTGTCATGTCATCAGCTCTCAATGGTGAAAATGGTCAACATTAAAAAGAGTGCAGCTTTCAATATCTGCGCAAGCCAGCTACTTAGCTGTTTTCTGATAACACAGGGAATTATCAATGAAATTAAAAGCTACAGAGAACATATTTTCAGAGGAGTGAAAAGTTCAGTAAAACTTTTAATGCATATAATTTAGAGGAACCAGATTTTGTCCTCCTCCTCCCCTGGGAGAAGTAAGGGCTCCAAATGGAGTTAACACTGACAGTGTTAACAGTGCTGCTTGGCTCTTCCCCAGTCAGCAATTCTTTTAAGGTGTCTCAGCTCTGACTGCAATTTTCAGTTATTCCCATCTCAGGCTGATACTGCCAGATGTTACAAATCACAGCACAGGTGGGGACTGATGAAAAGGGCAGAGGAGAATTTCTGAGACATGTCCCACTACCCATTACAAAACATGACAAAACTACAATTTTATCCTCAGTGCCACTGGAAAAATTATTCTGAAACCAAGTTTTCTGCAGAGAAAAGGCAGTGCATTAAACTGTGCATCAGCTGTTCAGAGAGTAATAAATATTGGCAGAATATGGATTCTTTCCCAGAGTTGTAGGAAGAGGCCAACACATTTTTTCATTAAAATCCTATTCTATATTTGAGTGGAAGCCTGATGTGCTGCTTTAGTTCAGTTGGTATTCTTCATTTAAAGAAGCAACATAGTGTTAAACAAAAATTCTGATTAGCTGCTTCACAAACTTTCCACCATTTTCCTCACAAAACCTATGTGCTAAGCTTTCTGAACTGCAGTACTCCAAGAGGCATTTTGACTTTCCCCTTTTAAGGAGGGAAATGACAGGAATGCACCAACAAAAGACTCATATAGTATTCGCACAGTATATGAAAACCTGCCTTTTATATAAAAACCTAGAAAAAAAACTTAATCGTAACTAGGAACTCTTAACTATAGCTAAGGATTTTGAGGAAGGCTTTTGTCAAAAGCAGGACAAAGAAGAAAAGTAGATTTTACACTGCTATTCTGGCAGGACCACAAACGAGATTTTAAAAAATAAAATTTGGAAGCACTAAAAATTACATTTCAGTGCAGTTTAGTTATTAACACTAGCACAGGTTTTCCCTGTGTGACGAGCTAATACCTTGGACGGACTGCTCTATTTCTTTAAAGTTATTCTTAAAATTTCACAAAACTTATTAAACATTCAAAAAAAAAAAGGTACACTGTCTCTATGCTCAGGCTTCCAAAAATAAGGATTATTTTACAGGAAAGGGAGGAAACGCAGCATTCCCACCACCTAGGCTGTAGGCTTACACTTTATGTTATACCAAAGACTTGCAGATCCAAATAAGACTCTGACCAAAGAGTACTCATAACTTAATTTGATCCATACAGAAATGTCTTGTACAAATTACAACTTAACTTCCTTGTGACAGTCTATTGTAAAGCAAATTTTATCTACATGTATTTTAAATAACATCACCAGAAAAATAAAAAGTTTATCAAATGAAAACATGTTTCAATTAGACCATGCTTTTCTAAAATCATGCTCAATTTGTACAGTAGTCAAGTTCGTATTCATTTTTATTTTTTCGTTTTTTCCTTTTTTTTTTTTTTTTTAACAAAGATTCAAAACCACTGATTGTAAACTAATTGATGAGACTGTAGTTTATTCTGGCTCTTTTTTGATTGTTAGCACTTTTTCCAGAAGTCCATGCACTTCACCATTCACACCATGTTGATGAGAGGTCTTATTCCCCATATGGTTGTTGTAAGGGCTTCTTAAGTTATTAAAAGGAGTTTCAAGCTCTGCATCAGATGTTAACTCCTCTTTGATTGTAACATGAGTTGAACTATCAGTAAATGAAGACTCATTCCAAATTTCTTTGTCGTGTGCTTCTTGGCTGCTAACAGAGTTGCCGCCTTTCTGTAACATGTAGTACAAAATCGGATTGGTTTTGGTCAGTCTTGGAGAGTCTTTTTCATAATCATTCTTGTCCATACCTGTGATAACCCATCTGATGGGACCTTTCTCACCGGTCACAGGACACACAGTAAACTGGTCAGATTCGAGCCTAGATACCGTACTCCCCAAATGTTCAGGGAAGGGGGAACTGGCAGGACTTTTTACCACTACTGGATAGTGAAATGTTCTGTGATCTACACAATTGCTCTGTTGCACAGGACTTCCCATTAATGTGTTTACTGAAGAAATGCTGAATTCAGGTTTATTAATTGTTGCATTGCTTTTGTTTCCTCTTTTCTTGCTCTCTGTCAGTAAGTTATTCCTATGTTGTGATAGATCTCTCTCACAGTTTTCTGAGAGAAGCAGCTGTTTCAACACATTAAAGCCTTTACTATCTCTAGACCAACTCCTATTTTCACTTTCATTATTTGAACCGTGACTTACAGCATATTTAAATTCAGAGTCACTTCTGCTGAATTTCAGTTCTTGCTGGTTTAGCAAAGGTCCATACAGTGCCTCTGTAGGAGAAACATGATTGTTTGCAGCATCGGACACATTAGTTTTCATCTTTTTTAATGGACTTTCCAAAGGCTCAACATGAAGCTTCCTCTTCTTCGGTACTGTGCAAAGACTCTTTGATTCCAGGTGTGTTAGCTCATTGTTTCGGTGACTTCTGTCCAGCTCATCTGCAGGGTAATTATCTTGATTTTGTCTCAGCAATCTACTTAGCAGACCATTTTTGGAAAAAGAAAAATCTTGAGGTGAAAGAGGCTCAGATTTCATCTCCTCAGATGCTGGAGAAGCAGCTGTGTTTCTCTGCAGTGAATGATTAAATCTTTGAAATTTGTTACCCTTGCACTCTCTTATTTGTTGTGCATTTGAATTATAAGGAACATTTGATTCTTCAGATGGTTCAGTTTTTATTTTCACTGTCAATATCTGCTCATTCAAAGCCTTACCTGTCTGTTCCTGAGAACCTTCATCTCTTAAAAGCACCCTCTCTTTCTTTTCACTTTTACCTTTATTGGGAGTTCCCAGAAGCAGCTGAAGGACAGTGCGCCTTTCAAGAAGATTTTCTATTTCTGAACCTGGAAGTCCCTGTTCAGTGGGTACAGACTGACAATTAAATATTCTGTTATTTTCTTCAGGCGTACTCAATTTATTTGTAAGCAGAGGGCTGTTCAATCTATCAATCAAGCCTACAGGTTTATCTGTGTTCCCTGTTAGCAGATGTTTGCTAGGTCTTTGTTCTTCACTTGACATGGAAGTCTGCATACCGCACTGAGCAAGATTCTGCAACAGCTTGCTGGCACTGAAAGCTGAAGAGTTTTGTGGACTATCATTTCTGCTCAGCTTGGCTCCTTGAATTTCTTTACTTTGAGAAAGGTCTATCAGATGTTTAGATGCAGGATTCACCAGCCTGTCTGGCTGGATGCTGCAGGCATACGGTGGTGAGTTACGCTTGATGGATAACGACTGGTGAGAGAGATTTATAGGAGAGTCTGCTTTTGTAGAAGCAAGCAAAGGTGGAGTGCTTAGTGGAGTCATTCGATTTGCACTGGGACTGTCACTAACAGGAGTCCTTTTACCAGTCTGTACAGTGAATTTTGCCACATCAGCTGCACTGTGTGGTCCCTGAGGCTCATTACTTTTGTCAACCTTTTCTTCACTCTTATGCCCAAGTAACAACTGAAGTAGTGTTACTTTTTGATGGGGATTCAGCTTAGACGCCTTTGGAGTGTCTTTGTCTTCCTTGTTCTCTGGACAGGAAACTTTTGGATCCCAGCTATGAAGCAAAGACTGAGTCAGGTTATCCAGTGATGCAGGTGGACCTGCATCTGGTTTATCTGTCCTCTGTTTAAAGGATAAGTCTATGGGAAGACAGTTAGAATGGGAGCTTTCGTCATCACTGCTATCATCTGTAAAGCTAGGATTGTTGTCTGAATACTCATCAATAGTTGTCGGTGTGCTGCTCTCTTCATGCCCTTTTAATTGCTTGGTGGTATTCTGGCTTTTCAGGAGATGTAAGAGCAAACTGTTGCTTGGAGAGGTTTTCACATTACTCCTTTCCAAAGTACTTTTGAATCCCACATTTTTGGGAGGTGAATGCATGATTCCCACTGAACTCTGAAATGGTGCCATATTGCTTTTGCTTGATACCGTTTTAGTTGATGATCCTGTTTGACCATTGAGATGGCTTGTCATTCCTTTTGCTAAACTGAATTGGCCAATATCTTTCTGAGCACTTTCTTGTAATCTGGCCATAGCTGCAAGTCTCTCGCTTGCTATTTGATTTGCATTTTGTGCTTTTAAAGCATGTTCCCTGGAGTACTGCTGCAAGTGAGCTTCACTTGAAAGGAGTAAAGCTAGCTGGCTGCATGCTACACTAGGCTTTGGTGAAGCAGCAGGACTGGATCGTTTCTCTACCATGCTTGCGACAGCTTGTAATCTTGCAGCACATGACAGTGGCTCATTTATCACTTTAGGTCCGCTCTGCACTGCATGAGGAGATTCTATAAACCTCTCATTGGGCAGGTTCTTTGTTATATCAGGCAGGCTGTTGTCCAACTTCTGATCCTTTGCTTTGCTCTTCTTCAAAAGAGTCTTCAGGTGACTGGATGCAACACCATAGCACCTTAAATCCTTCTCCACCTGTAAAGAATCATGGCTAAGGGAATATCCTTGCTCCTTAAGGCTCTGCCTAATCTGCTGTGACAGAGCAACACTCTGCAGCCTAGAGCTGAATGACTGAAGCAAAGAGGCAAGTAATGTGCTATCCTGTTTGCCTTTAGGCACATTTTCAACCATGCCAGCTAACAAAGCTTCCTTTTTTCCATCTAAATCCACAATGGAATCAGACAACCGCCTTCTCTTTGCTGCATTCCAGTCTTCAGAAGACTGCAACAGTCTTGCTTTTTTGAGGTGCAGCATGCCAGATCCCTGATATGTATTTGTGTTAAGAACTGGACCATTACTTTGACAGTTGGGAAATATATTTCCAGAAATCTTAAAGTTTTGATCCTCTCCACTATGGCCAGTAGACTTTTTGTCAACTGCAGTACCTGAGCCTCCTGCTGCTTGATGCATTAGTAATCCCTCTAGATAAGTTAGAACAACAGAATCCTGGTGCATCTCAGAGCCAAGCTCTTCTCCATGAGTCATGTTCAACAAAAGTATCCAAAAGGGCTCTGTTTCTATTCACTTCAAAGACTAGTTTGCTGAATTGAGATGCAGAGTTAATAAATAATAGGTAGATGTCTATAGCATTTTCTCACAAACTCTCAGGAACAATACAGTCACATTCCAAGCAGGCTTCTTCCAGTGTATGCTGTTTGATGAGCCAGATTTCCAATCATGTCACTGTGTTGATATATAAAATATTTATGAAAGATGTCTAGGAAGAGTATTTAGAACACGCTTCTAAGGAAATAAAGTTCCATTAAGTATTTGACTTCTTCACCCTTCTCCATGAACCCAGTTTGTTTTTCATCTTTTTCCATCTCCACCAAGCACGTAGAATTCCTAAGTGAAACAAAGACAAAAAAACAGTGGTCAAGAAAAAAGAATTAGGGTAAGATCTCAATAAATTGCATCAGATTTTTTTTAACATACTGTTTTAGACAGATACAGGATATTTCAGCAATAACCACATGCTAGAGTAAATTAATAATTGAGTAATGCAGAGAGTCCATGCCACCTAATCTGAAGAACTTAGTTTACTTTAAATTCAAATTCTACATAAAGTTTTCTGTCTCAATCATTTTCACTATGCATAGCTACTAGAAGTGATAGTTGAATTTCTATACCCTACAGCTCAAAACAGGGAATGGCTACCATGAAAGTGAAATCTAAATATTGCTTAGAAAAATTTACAAAGGATTTTATTTCACACTTGCATTGATCTTTCTTCTTACTATGTAAATACACAGGTATGAACATCATCACTGTAAAAGAGAATTAATGGGAAAAGGCATGCTTGAAGTCAGTGTTTAGGTTCATGTTGAATCTGTTTCAAATACCTGTTTTCAAAATAAGTAGCAACATGTATGACCACACTTCTATTTAGCAGGTAGATGATACTGCCAGAATTAGAAACCTGTCTTTTTAAATTGGCATGAATATTCAATATGTGAACAGCTTAGTGTCTTTCAACATACCTAGCTCTGCAATTCTCTTTCACAAACTAAAAGCACATTTAAACTTGTAAATACAAGTTTCCAAAAGGACATACACAGGTGAAACCCATGCATCTTTGAAGTCAGAAAAATATCAGATCTGAAAAAAGTAAAGAATCAGAACAGCTATAAAGCTATATTAGTTCAAATACCCCCCTGTACAAATACATTACAACATTCTTATTATGTTATAAGTGGGTTAGAGAAAATTTAAGAGCTCTCTGGAAAAAAAGAAAAAAGACAAAACAAAATCACAGAATTAAAACAGCAGGAGTTCATTGTAGTGTAGATATGTATACTCCATGTACCTAATTATCAAATTAAATGTTGGTAGCTATTACTAAGGTCTCAACATTTCTCTCAGAAATACAAGTATACATTGACCTGCACTTACATAATTACCTGCAGAAGACACTGTGTTTGTTCAAATACAACTCAAATTGCGATTTGTCTAATTAGAATTTACCTATCAACTCACTGTTCCTTCAAAAACCTGTATGTCTCTGGGTAGCCTTTAATCTAAAGTTTCAATCTAAAATGGTTTAAATAACAGAAATTTCAAATCCTTGAACAGAAAATCCAACAAATACATTATGCTTCTGATGTATACATCAGGTGTCCAGCAAGTGCAATGTCAATACAACTAAGATTCTTTCCTCAAATATTTGGAAATGCACTGTACCTAGGAAATGAAGTTTTTGAGCTTCTGAAAATAAACTGTTTATCTGCAGCTACATTTTCACATTTCAAAATGGAAGTAAGTCCACAGCATATGTTTGTATAAAGGACTTGATACCTTGTGTTTTGTGTTTAAGAAAATAAAATTGCGTATCTTTCACCGTGTTGTGACTTGCAGGCTACCTTTAAGCCAAAGTCCCAACCAAATGCACCACTGTGTTAAGCCAGTGTTCAGTAAGACATTATTGTTTGCAGCTCTGGGTAATTAAAAAAAAAAAAAAAAAAAAAAAAAAAAAAAGAAAAAACCCACGGGTTCACATAAAGTCAACTGCAGATGACACTTAGAGCCACTACAGTTTACATTCAGGATGTACTCTAAGTAGCATTTTGCGACTTTCTTGGTTTTTGTTTGCTTGGAATTCCTAGAGGCCCAGGAAATATTCATAATTTTACAGAAGACTGATGCAAGGAAGTCTTCATTAAACAGAATTAAATTTGAAAAGCATGTTAACATAAGGAATAGGATATCGCCAAACACTTTAAAGAATCTGTTCTGATATAGTGCTGCAACAGCTATAACAGCATTATAAAACCCTGCACAACCTGATGTACAACACACAAATGTGATGAAGTCACCTGTCAAGAATCAGAAATTACATTTCAATGAAAACCATCTCTAAACTTACACCTTATTTGTGATGGGAAGCCTGACAGTAAATTTCAGGGTTTGAAAGCAATCTCACAGCTATGCATTTCTAGTAAGTTTTGAACCTAGTATGCTTTTCATTCTCTATCTGATCTAAAGCGTAGTCAAGTGGAAACAGAACCAGCTCTGGAAATTAATGTTTAGCTGGACACTAAGGCAATCATTCTGCAACCCTTTTAAAACATACAGACTAAACCATGGAAATTCCCTGGACTCATTGGAATGTGCTATTAAATATTATTCCATAAACTACCTGAAATGAAGGGGGTGGGGGAACACGACAAAGGAGGGGAGGAACAGGGTGGAGAGAAGTGAAAAGTCCTAGAGAAATACATCTCATTTCTCAGTAAGGACTTATTGCAGTGATCCTCTAAAATTAGCATCTAATAACTATGAATCTCTAGACCTAAAAATAGTATGTAACTATTGAGAAAGAATTAAGGAACTATAAATTTGATATGATTTCTTTACCATGCAACTACTGTATATGAGCTATTTTGTTGTTGTTGTTGTTGTTTCATCCCTTTCTTCACAGATTCTCATATCCTACAAATAAATAAAATGCTTGTTTTCTGAGGCTATTTTCAGAACCTACATGAACACAAACCGATCACAGCTCATTAAGTCATGTTTACCTAGACAGAACTAAGCAGCAGCAAGATTCACAGCACAAAAGCTGTAACCTGGGGAGACACTCCCAAAGTGGAGCATACCATGGGAAATCAGTCCTACATCCTTTTAAAAATTGCCTAGGGAGAAAGTGTGAGCAGAGAAGAAAAATAACAGAATATTAAAACATACACTGAACTATAGAAACCATGGTTTTCCAGAATATTAATTCTACTTTTGCTATTGTTGGAGGTCTTCTTTATTTGCAAACTACAGATATACTTTTCAGTTGCAAAGATTTCGGTGGAATGATAACAATAAACTCTAAGATCCTTTAGTTAAGTATTAGTGCTTCAAAAGATAATCAAATTTGAGAACACATCTTCCAGGTTAAAACCACAACATCTGAGCCAACAGCTTTTTCCCATGTGTTTATACACAGACACTTTTTCATTTATTTATTTTTTAAATTGATGAATGCCTCGTCTATAAAACCTAAACGGAGACATTAAAACAGCACTTTTGCAGTTAACCTATAGACAATCAATTGCTGTCATTTAAGAAATTAAAATCAGTTTACAACTTAAACGAGCCAAGTTTCATCCTTAAGTCATCTTTCTGATACTTCTGACTAGCATTTCCAGATGAATCTCTCTACTGTGGCCCCCTGTTCCACTTAGCAAATTAACAACGCTAGACTGGTATTATTCAGTCAGGAGAGTTACATACTCCAGCAGAGATAACTCATAAAACTCAATACTGTAGAGGTATCTTCCGTAGTCTTAATTCAAGATATTATTGAAAAATCTTACAGTAACTATTACGGTATTCATCTAGGAAATTGACAATGGCTATCAGATCTTCCACACAAACACTCATTAAAATAAATATTATCTCAACTTACACACATTAAAATGATCAATACAGAGTTTTAGATGTGTATATATGCACACAGATGAAACACTTATTAACTGAATTCCAGAGTCCTTTAATGGTGATTAAATTCATGTGTTAATTTTATTTTCCAATTTTAAGTTGAGCTGAAATCAAAACATGAGTTTGCAGAGCTGAAATCAAACTGGTACGTGAAACTAAAATCTTTAATTATTTAATGAATTCAGCATCCTAACGGTTAGAAGAGAAAGTCTCTCACTAGAGCTCACTGCCTGCCCATTCTCATCTTTCCAAATGTAGTGGCTACAGCTCACCACATAAAGCAATGGTTTAGAAAGTTATTTTAATTGTTACAGAGTTGAGGAATACAGTACAGTGATTGCAGAGGCAGCTTGGGAACCCAGGGTCCAATTACTTGCTGTACTGAAGGCAGGCTCTTTGACTTCTGGTTTTACTTTTATGTATTGTATTTTCACAGATAGATTAATAATAGATGCACACTTCAGAAAAATAATTGAGGATAAATATATTAAAGGCTGTGGGTTTCTCAACGGCTCCAATAATAGTAGTAAGAAAGCACCTTTTACATAGGATTTGGGATGATTCCTGATCTTTATAAGCTGTCAGCAGTGAGATGCTGCAGAACACAATGAAGTTATGGTCTACAGAAAGATTCCTAGATGCACTAGGAATGGAAATTGAGGAGAATTGTTCAATGAACTAACCATGAGCACGGAAAGTTGAGAGTGGCTGTCCCAGAATTATTTGGTATTGAGCTCAATTTGTATTTCTTTGACTTTAGCAGACAGGAAGGATGTATTCAGAGTGGTGGTATAAGCACTTCAGTTGACTTTTTGCTAAGGTTATAAGCAGTGAAAGAGGCCTGATTCAACAACCCACTGTACCAAACCCACAGAGATGCACAAATGCGCAGGTACTTCAACAGCACTTAAGCATGTGCTTTAAGAGAATCAAGTATTTAAATGTTTTGCTAAATCCCCGCTTTATGTCAGAAATCTGTTGAGATGAATGGAGCAGCTGAGACCTCTTCACAGATTTGATTCAGGCTGTCAAGACATTTTGAAGGTTCCATTTGATTTTTTTTTTTTTTTTTTTTTTTAAGAAGAAAAGAGCAAAAGTAATTAGATTGCTGAGAAAAAATCAGGTACAGGTGACTTCTTCCACAATTGCACACTAGAGAGCCTTCTTCACTACAAATTCGTAAAAATGAAACTCATTCCCTATGATCACAGGATACCACTGAGAAAGCAAAAATAGGCTTTCTCCCAACAGCCTGGCATGTTGTTCATGCCTTCTTTGGGCCTACTGACTCCAAAAGACATTTTAAACATGGCAAGGATAGCCGACCACTTTTAAAAGGCCCTGTCAGGAGAAGGCAGGCCGGGGATCGCGTTGCAGCAGGAGGAGCTGCTGCCAGGCTTTCCCCAGGGGCTCCCCAGGCCCTGCAGGAGAAGCTGGGCCCCTGCACACCCGGAGCCAGGGCTCTTCCGTCGGTGCTACCTAGCGCAGTCCTGCTGCATGCCAGATCACCGCCTGCTCTTCAAAATAGCCCTTTGGGTTGTGGCGGGGTTAGCAATAGCAGTAACTTCAGGGCTCTGAAGTATTGACAAACATATGAGGCGGGAAAGCCTTTTCCCTGCTGCTTTGTTAGGCTGTGTATGGCTAAACACATGCAGGGCCTTAGTTTCTCTTGTTCAGAGCTTTAGGCAGCAGAAGGGGTTTGAATTGAAGGGAAGAACGCCAAAGCAGCCCCATCATGGCCTTCTGAGAGTTTCAGCTGCTTAAACAGCTTTTTAAAAATTCTGTGGAGGACTGGTCCCATAACACTTGACTCAATAGCTTGAAGAGATGCAGAGAGATAGCATTTTATTAAAGCTCACTAAACACTGAGAAGTCTTAGGTCATGTAAAACTGGTGTAAAGACAGAACCAACACCACAGCAAGCACAAGAAATGTTTATTTTCCTGGGGGGAATAAGATATGACAAGCCACTGGACTGAAAAATAACCCAATTGTTCCGGCAAGTATAGACTCGTTAGGTTTACTTGGGCTTTTTTGTTTTAAAGCCTGTTGAAATATAAACGCTAATGAGGGTAGCTGTTAACTGTGGCCCCAGTCACACAAGGAAGGGGCAGCTGTTCATGCATCGTCCCTGTGGGGTGTGAAGCGGGGGATCCAGACATCTAATCTCAGCGTCACTCCGCTCTTAGACTTCACATAGGCTTCTCCACAGTCCGGGAATCTGTGACTCACCCAGACCATGCCATACCACCGCACAGCCATGAGGAGCTTTGGGATGATACATAATATGTCAAGGGGGAATATAATATTTCCACTGTCTGTTTAAATGAGGTGAGGAAATGTCAGAGAGATTTTCATGTTTATGCAGATACCCTTTCAGGGAGGCAGCAGGGCAGATAGGGGACATCCATCCACGTGGGAGGAGAGAAGCGGGAGCTGGAACACCTCAAACTCTGAGGCAAAGTATTTCTGTATGAAAGACCAAAGGCCTGAGCTGTGCTGGCTAACCTGTGACTTTTACAGTCCCCGGGGAAGTGCTCTTTGCATAGGAACTCCATTTGACTCAGAGGTGTGCCTCTCCAGGAGAGGGGTCAGTAAGAGCATAAATGACAGCCATCTGAGAACAGTGGCTGTCGTAGAGAAAGATATGCCCGTACTGCAAACTGACTTGTACAGAAGATAGCCAAGATAGCTTGGGTGCCAGAGTATGTCTAGCCTGGCAGCAAGGAAGCCCACAGAGCTTAGCTTGAGAAGCAGGGTACAGAATCATAGAATCATTTAAGTTAGTAAAGGCGTCTAGGGTCCTCAAGTTGAACCATTAACCAGTCCTGCCAAGTCTACCACTAAACCATGTCCCTAAGCACCACATCCACACATCTTCTGAATACCTCCCAGGATGGTGACTCAACTGCTTCCCTGGACCAATGCATCATTACTAACACAGTGCTGGTTCCAGCACTCAACCTCTCCCAGCAAAATCCTCCACAACACACTGTGCAAGCTCTCTTAGCGCATGTCAGCTCACCTTAAACTAGTATTTTTTAATCTAGTTAGTAGAAGCATTGAATTTCACAGAAATTATCATGCTTATGTATGGGAAGACCCCACCTTATTCACGCAACTTTCATTTTACACCTGTAACTGAGTATTTCATGGAAATTTCAGTCAATTCCTCATCACAGACTCATGCACATGTATTTCTTCTCACAAATATTACTAGAGGAACAGTTCTTTTTGCACCACTTTTACAGAACTAAAGTCTTCAAGTTCATTTCTCGATCAGGATCTGCTGTCATTTAGACGTGAACTCAGAAATACACTCTGCCAGTTCTAGTATGAAGAGGAACAGATGTTTGGTCTACAGATACCACCTGTGAAGGAACTAAGTATTTGACATCTAAAACTGCTTCAAGAAACACTGCTCAATGATCCTTTCTGCTGTTGAAGGCAGGATGGGCAGAAACTAAGTGCTAAGACAGAAAAATGAAAACACTCCTCTCTCCGAAGTAAGGGCAGAAATCCCAGGTAGTCCGTATCACTAAATCCCAACTAACTTCGGTAGTATGTGGAACAAAGCTCAGAAGTATAGTGGACAGAAAGGCCTTTGTTAATTGAGTCTTCCTATTCAAGACAGTAAGAGCAAATGGGCACAAAAAAAAAATATACCAATATGTCAAGATACCAAGAAGGGTAGATACCAAACAAAATACACTGGTAGGTACAGCAGAACAGACAGAGGATGCATCTTTCTGTTCTTTGTAAACCACTTTCATAGCAATAAGCGTTTAAAAGAAAACTGACAACCAGATTCCCATTGACCCTTCCTCCCTACCCCCACAAATGCATATCACTCATTATTTAACTGTGTCATTTCCCCAAGAATGAAACTTGATTAATATACAGTGAAGAAATCAATGTCCTCTTCAGGACAATCATGCTTTTGAGTTATGATCAATGCAGATAATGCACTTCCACACATCTCTGACCTTCCCTCTTGCTAGAGGAATCTGAAGATAACAGCCATTTCTCTACAGCACTACAATAAAATTGTGCATTCAATGGATTTGGTAAACATGTACATACATGTTTAGTGATTTGTCACATAAGTAATTTTACGTTATTTTAAACAAGAATTGTTTTCACAAAGGCCAAGCTACACCTGATTAAAAGTGATTAAAGGCACAGCTTTTATTGCCAGTAGTGGTTGTGTTCCACTTGGGACCACATGTCCCATGGCTAATAAGAGCCACTTTCAGCAGAATAGGTTTCAACTAACAGAAAACACACACAGTAATTCCACAGTAAGCTGAAGTATAGGATCACACTCATGCAGTATTCAATTATATGTTAAATATATATATATATATATATATAAAAATCCATGTTAAAGGTCGAGGTGATTATTTATTTATTTTAAAGTGAAAGGACAATATAGTTTCTATTTTAATGAAAGACTTCAGCCTTTTGTAGGCCATGTTTCCAAAGGCTAAGGACACAGAAAAAGCTCTTAAAACTTCTGTTAAGTGGGAAAGGAAAAATCTGCATTAACAAGGTTTCTTGTAGTTCAATTACAATTTAAAAAATATTTTTTTTTCTCTAAAGCAGCAATAAAATCAAGTAGAAATGAATATACAATGTAAGAACCAACTTTAGTGAAACCTGGAGAGAAAAACTAACAAAATCCTTTACAGAACATCACAAATTCCTCCTTTTACCAATGGGATAGAATTATTCTGCGAACATCCATAACAAATCCCCAGCTAAAACACTAAAGGCCTTTTAAGTCACGTAGATATATACAGAGATGAACAATTAATGATACTCTCAAACTTTAGGAACTGGGTTGCAACTCATCCTGAGCCTTGAGTCAAATTGACCTAAGTCATGAGTCAAATTGGAAGAGTTAAAATACTGACTTCACTAAAAAACAATGCAAACTATGACTCTGTATACATTGCAACAAAATCGTGGTAGGAATAGTGGAAGGCTGGCAAGGGCAAGTGTTTAACTACTCCTTAATACAAGGGCATGAACTTTGAAGTAATTTCTCAAATTTTATGTTAATAAAAATGACAAGCATTTTAGTCAGAAAGATGATATGCTCTCATGAAATTGTGGAATAGAGCTTTTACTAATATGTTTTATATCTGTCTTTCGTGAGCGCTCTATGAAGGGCATAATTACAAAATAGCAATACATAACTGTTTATCATTACTGATTGTTCCATTAATGTCGAGAAAGTTGAAATAGGTACTTATATACATTTTAAAACAATATAAAACAAAACAATACAGATGTGCAATTGATTCTTAGTTTGTGATTTTCCACATGCAAGAACATAGCCAGCAGAAGGAGCTATTAAAAATAAACCTATCATCTCTTACTTACATGTAAGCATTAGCTAATTTGGGACCATCTTTCATAGTACACGTCAAACCAACAACTTCACTAAGCCTTTATAAAGCCATATGCCTACAGTGTCAGTTACAAAACCAGCTTCACGTCCATGTTAGCATATGTCTAAAATTAAGCCTGTGCTCAAGAACCCTGCTGAACATGCGCAGCACTGGTGAGTCATTAACTGTCTGCTAGTGAGTCCCATCCCTCTGTAGAAAAAAAGAGTCAACTTCAGTCACCACGAAGAACTCGAATAATAAATAAAACAGACTAGTTCAGAAGCTGCACATTTAAAGGCATATAAAAACATGGTTCCACACGAATTTGTCTGATTTAGGTGTTAAGCTACTGCCAAAACATGTAGCGTTATCTTGCTCTATCGATTTTCAGCTGCTTGCTCCTGCTCCCTTCCTTACATTGACACATATTCCTACAGAAAACTCCTACAGGACAAGTAGGACTAAGGACCTCATTGATACCAATGTGAACTCCAAAGAAGCTGTTGACTGGTTGTTTCACAGTCCTCCGTGTGGGGATGCATGACTGCTGGAGTGGTGTGGGGAAGCACAAAGGGCAGGACCTATAAGTGCAAAACGACACTTTTGTCAAATGAAAGCAAACAGTCTTGCCACTGCTGAGATTCTCTAGATGGAAACCACTATCTCCAGGCAGAATGTCTCTACTGAACACTGAAGAGTTCACTAATCAGACGAAGATATGTTTAAGAAGCATCTCCTAAACAAAATATTTATATATATATGCATACGTATCTCCGATGTGTTCTTTTCAGTCACTGAGATTTGAAAAGTTCACTAAAAATAAAATAATTCAAATTACTTTTATTTTCATATTATAGTGAGGCATCCCCTGAAGCTGCAGTATAAATCCTATTAAACTGAACTTAGTTTGTCCATCCTGAAAATAGATTTGACATACAAACACAAACACAAGGTCAAGGTCACAGATCAGCAAGAAAGATTACAAAGAGGACTGATGTAAGAGCTGGCATTTGATCAAAGCTCTTAAATTATTTATTTATTTACTATGCCTACCAGAAATACCACCACATTTTCTTCACATTACATGTTTTAAGTATTCCCCACCTTTAACAGCTGCTGACCTGGGCTTATTTATGTTAACAAGAGATGTTAGGCAGGGTATCAAATAAACTAAGGAACGGCTCTTACGTTAAATGAAAAAGTGGAAGACGCCACTTTTTGCCATCTTTTTTTCACTCTATTCAATACATATTAAAACACAAATTTGAAAGGAGAACCCCCTCAGAAGTATAGGACATGGCAGTAAGACCACTGCTAAAGAATAAGATCCTCAAGATTATAACTCTGATTTACTTAATATAGCAATTGTATATTTGGATGTGCACTCCCAAACACAACACTCACTCATCTATCCTAATTAGCTGTGAGCACAGCATATATTTCTCAATTAAAAAAAAAAAAAAAAAAAAAAAAAAAGGAACCTTGTAACATAAGGTCCATGCAGAATACAATCAAACTAACCTCTTCTGTAATCAGGACATTTGCCTCCTAGAAAGCTGCTTTAATACTGAACACCGAGTAAGTGAGCAGATTAAACAGAGTAGCAACTGTTGAAAAACTCATTAAAACTCAGCAGCTGAAAATAGTTAGCAATGGAGGTCATTTACTGATCTATCCATCCATTCACCCACTCAGTGATATGTTCTCAAACCTTTAACCACATGCTGATAAATAATTATTGTACAAGTCATGTCCACCAGACACACCTTCTGACACAAATAGGAGAAAGATGAGGAGTCTTGAGCAACACAATGTCATAACTTCTAACATGTAACATCATCACAAAGTTTCTGTAATTACACTATTACTAGCAATCTGAAGAACAGGATGGCTTGTACTCTGAGTCCCCACTTTCAACACCAGCAGCTCTGATGTTAGTCTAGACATGACTGGGAGCAGTTTATATTTAGACAGAGTGCTATGTCTATAAATAGGACTGTTCGTGTTGGTATAAAGCTTTAGTTGGAACTCATTTGGACTAACCTGTTTAACTCATATGTGGGACTCAGGCATCACCAGTAAAACCTTTATGTCACTACACATCCATCTTCACTTCATCTCGTTTCTGTTTCAAGATTTGTTTACTGATTTTTCTCCATCTAATTTTTGTACAGATATTACATTTGCAGCTCCCTACCTGTTTGATTGGGTTGGCTCAGTTACTAATGAATAGGCCTTAAAGGAAAAGGACAAGAAAAATAATGCCAGCTAAGAAGACTGCTCCTTTTTAATGACATCCTTCAAGTGAGTTAGATTGTCACTCCTTTCAGCTATAGTATTACCTGAGCTACTGCAGACAAACAAATCACTCCTGAAGCCTTGCATGCAAGCTTCTCAGCACAACAGTATAGGTGTTTTTAGCTCTGATACTGATTCATGAGATCTTAAAACAGTCACTGGTTTAAGATCAAACTGAGCTAGGTTTTAGACCTTGGGGCAATACAATTCTGCTAACCCTTTTTTTTTAACCCTTTTGAGCAAAATGGGAGAAAAGTGGATTTTTTATTTTTTTTTTTATTGGAATTTTTATCTTTCCTATTCTGTAAAAGTTTGAGAAAGCTTCTCACTGCATTGAAATGTTATAAAGAAAAATAAATCTGGTGTCCTTCTACGATGGAGCTACAGCATTACTGGATAGGTGAAGAGCAACTGACATCATCTACCTGGACTTGTGCAAAGCATTTGACACTGTCCCCCATGAAATCCATGTCTCTAAGTTGGAAAGACATGGGTTTGACTGATGGACCACTTGATGGGTAAGGAATTTGCTGGACGGTTGCACTTGAAGAGTTGCAGTGAGTGGCTCAACGTCCAAATGAAGGGAAAGGATGCCATCCAGAAGGACCTGGACAGGCTTGAGAGGTGGGCCTGTGGGAACCTCATGAAGTTCAACAAGGCCAAGTGCAGGGGGCATCTGGGCCAGGATAATCCTGAGCACAAATACAGACTGAACGGAGAATGGATTGAGAGCAGCCTTGAAGAGAATGACTTGGGGGTGTTTGTTGATGAGAAGCTCAATATGAGCTGGCAATGTGCACTTGCAGCCCAAAAACCAACCATATCGTGGGCTGCATCAAAAGCAGTGTGACCAGCAGGTCAAGGGAGGTAATTCTCCCCTTTTGTAAGATCCCACCTGGAGTTTCGAGTTCATCTCTGGACCCCCCAGCACAAAAAGGACATGGACATATTAGAACAAGCCCAGAGGAGGTCCATAAGGATGATCAAGGGGCTGAACGACCCCTCATATGAAGATGGGTTGACAGAGCTGGAGTTGTTTAGTCTGGAGAAGAGAAGGCTCCAGAGAGACCTTATAGTGACTTTGCAATACCTAAAAGGTGCCTACAGGAAAGCCTGGGGTATCTATTTCTCTATCAGGTAGTGTAGGGATAGGACAAGGGGTAATGGCTTTAACCAAACAAGGGTTGATTTAGATTAGACATTAGGAGGGATTTCTTTACTCTTAGGGTGGTGAGGTCCTGCCTCAAACAGGTTGCCCAGAGAAGCTGTGGATGCCCCATCCCTGGAAATGTTCAAGACCAGGTTGGATAGGGCTTTGGGCAACCTGGTTTGGAGGAAGGTGTCCCTGCCCATGGCAGGGGGCTTGAAATTAAATGAGCTTTAAGGTCCCTTCCAACACAAACCATACTATGATTCTATGAAATAAATCAGGCCATGATTATGATTCAAGATCAAAGTACCAGAGCTTCATTCAACATCTGCAAACAGTCAGCTGCTTTCTCTCATTTGTCAAGAAAGAAACACACACGAAAATATGCAAGACATTTCGCAGCCAAAAATATTTAAAGAAACACATTAGTTTACATGTAGTATTTATCAGACACTTTAAACCAAGTCTACATGGAGCCTAATAGCTTAAGTTTAAACAAAAATTCTAATGCACTTTTTTTTTTTTTTTTTTTACTTTAATTGAGCTATATTGCTGCGAACAATTGTTGGTTCAGTATCACATTAGGTCTCCTCTAATGCTTATGTTATAAAAACTTTTTCTTTAGTAATTATAACCAGATCAAATAAAATCGTAACTAAAACAAGTCAGCAGCAATTTTTTTCCTCTTGTTAAATAAAAGTTCACAGGCTACATCCTCAGCAGGAGCAGGGGGCTTCAGCTACTTCTGAATTTGGGATCAAACCCCGTGGTTTTCAAGTCAAAGGGATTTTGTACACTGCTATCAATGGACAGTGACTATTTTGAGTTTTTCTTACTGTGACAACATAAAGAGAATGTCCAAAACACAATTTTATTTCTATTCAGAGAATCCTAATAGGCAAAATCATAACGCTCAGCCGAGAGCCTAGAAATGTAAATATAGGCCATTTTGAGTGTGCTGTCTTTTAAAAGATGGTAATGACAAACTACAATGAATGACTAGCCAATAGAACAAAAACAAATATGTCAGCTATCACAAAGAAGAAAGTGCTTCTGATCAATTCAGTAGTAAAGTAGTCCACAATGGATTATCTTGCAGCAGTGGCTGGCTGCTCATGACTGATTTTGTAAAGGTACTATTTTAGTTTTATTTTTAAAGAAAGAAAATATTATATTTACATGTGAAACATCCAATCAAGAAGTATTTTAAAATACTCAAAATGTCAGTTAGATGAATTGTTTAATAGTTAACTCCTCTGTGTTTTCTTTTTACTTATTTTTACTAAGAAATTAGATCTTAAATCCATTTTTTTTTGTTGTTGTTGTTGTTTTTTTTAATCTTTATAGGGCATCAAAATAATGGAAAAATTATGTACGTATACCAATTCATGCATCAGAGAAGCATTACATTTTATGCAACATACATTAATGTTGCAGAATTAGGCACCTGGATAGATGGTTATTTTACCATACAGAAAAACAGTAATAGACCACTAATTTACGAATCCTTACTAATAAAGTTGGAGCTCTAAAAGTTAATGCAAACTGTTTCACATTAAAGATTTGAATATTTTTCCTACTATAATCACTTAAGGTTTCCTTTTCCAAACTAGACCTACAAGATTGATTATTCCAGTTTGTCTGTTCCTTAAGTTGTTCAACACACACCAACCATAACAAGTGATCTGGTATCCCACAAGCTGGAAGTCTGATACCAATTCATCATCTAACAAAAAAAGCTAGTGGTAACAATGAAAGACAATAGGAGCCAGGCAATAAATCCCCTTCTGTAAATCTTCTCCGTTTTGAGGGCAGGGATGGAGAACAACAGGGGAACATCTCAAAATTGCTATTAGAGTTTTAGTCTGTTTACTTAATGCCTATTGATAAAGTGCAGAGAGAAGAAAATTTTCACAAAAACAAGAGAACTCTGTCATGAACCTAGTAAATAAACAAAGAAATCTTCAAGTTATCATAAACTATGTGTTACGTAGTAAAGTCATTATCTAATAGCTAGTATCCAAACCTGTAACTCTATCAATTCAGACAAGCAGGCTAGATATTATTTGCAGCTTAATCTGCCCTGGTAGAGATCTAAGCATGGCTGATTGTGATCCTTGTCCTTTGTGCTACACAAAGCCACCTTTCCTTGACGTACCTGGCAGAATCATTTCGCAGCTCAATATACCAGCATCAATAAGTAACTCCAGTGTTTTCTGGATCAACAGATAGTAAGGCATTGTCAGTGACCTGAATATAACTGACAAGTTTCATTGGCTGCACATGTTCTTACTAGCCTGTAACATTATTCTTCTTTTTTTATCTTTTTTTTTTTTTTTTTTTTTTTTAAGAGCATTTATAAGAATCCTGCCATAAAGCTAGAGGTTTTGAGTTTTTTGTTCAACCTCCATCGCTAAATTTGGCCAATGAATGATACTAAACAACTTCATTGAAGATTACATCAATCTGGTATCTTTCAACAGCAGTTCAGGTTCATACACACCTGCAAAACCCAACAAGACTTCAAGATGACTCACAGATATCAAATTAATGCAGAAATGAATCACGCTGGACAGCTGAGTGCAAGCCAAACTGTGCAACAAAGAATGACCAGTAGGGATAGGAGGCCACTTGCCACTTGTCTGAAACAATATTTATACCCTAAAAGTATACAATTTAAAATTCATTTGTCAAGAAAAGGCAAGAAGTTCTGGTGGTCAGGTGATTATGTCTTTAGTTTCCCAGGATACTTTGGGCAGATTGCTGAATAGGGTGCCAAGCTAACAATCTCACTAGAAAGAGATCAAGGACTATATGGGCGAGTGAAATAAATCATTATCTGACTCAGAATTCTTAGGAGGGGTAAGGTCTAAAGCTTGTGCAAATTAGATACAGTTACCAATCTATGCCTGAGATGAAAAAAATACAGCATAAAAAACTTCTCAAGTTCTTGGGCAGAAACTCGTACCTTGAAAGTGTCAATGCTGGAACTTTGTGAATCTGCTTTTCACTCCACCCTGCCAAAAATAAATACATTAGAATCAGGATGTGGAAAATGAAAATGGAAAACAATTTTATTTCCACTTTAACAGTAAAGTCATTCTGTTAATTCACTATTAGCACATGAAAGGGAGACTGTCTTACTTAAGAAGGCATCAACAGACTAGACTAAAATAGAGTTTCCCCCTAAAGCTGGTTATACTTGTGGTCAGTTTCTGACAATAACGGAGCTTGACCACTGTGAAAGAGTTGAACAAGGTGATAAAGGTAGCATGACATAGAGGGGATGGGTCTGCTCACCCCCTTGATATTATCCATTTAGTCCCCAGAAGAAAGTTGTCAAGAAGAGATTATTATTATTCTGGCATTCCTGCTATCCACTTACTCATGATGACTTAAAAAAAAAAAAAAAAAATAACATTGCATTCCACTCTTCTAAAATTTTACTTGTCTTTTCCTTAAGTTACTTTCATTCAGCTTTCTCTCAAATCCCTACAGCTCCATATGAACACCCAGCAACCCTTCTGCACTACACAGCTGTTACTGTAATCCTTCCCCTCACACTCTGACCGTATAACCCTTCACTTCAATTGTTTTTCTCTTGCTCTAGATGAGGTTTAAAATTTATCATCCAAGTTCTACAGACATTAATAACTCTTTCATTTCTACCCACATAGCCTAACCACTTATTGCATCCCTCTTCCTTCCTCTCGTTTCCACAAACACCCATTTTAATCGAAATATTCAGGCACCTTTCACACACAACATTCCATTATGCTCCTGCACTGCTCCCCAGACAAAAGTCAGCAACAATCTTGAGGCTTACTCTCAACAACAGTAAGTCATCATAGCAAAAATTAATCCAAATCCACCAAAATACCTCCAGGAAAACCACATGCCAAAACACAGATGATGTATGTTGTTTGCCTTTCTTCACAGATTCACACCCTACTATTTGTCCTCTTTCCTTCATCATAGTCTATACCAAGTTTAAAATCAATACATCTTCACCCATAAGATGCTGAGTACATAAATAATTTGAGTTCAGCTGGACAACAGGTAGATGAAGCCTGAGAGCAAGCCTGGCCTCCAGAATAAGTGTCTTCCTTTCCTTAGGAGAGAAGAAAAGAAGTAAATGCCTGTATTGTTTTTGCAGCAGTATAACCATACACGTTGCTGTAACAATGCAGCAATGTATCAATGCACTTGATAGCTTTCTTTTACCACATACGATTGGAAGAGAAGGGAAGAGTAAGACAAAAATATCAACACACCAAAGTATTAATGATATGGAGGAAAGAGTACAGAAGGGCTAAAATTTACCATGAAAGGGCTCCCCTTCTCTTGAGCTGCTGATCTTAAAAGGAGTTAGCAGCAAGAGCTCTTTCCCTTCCCTGGCTGGCAGAATGAAAATCCTGCCCTGTTGCAAGATGTTTTCACTTCAGAGAGCACTGGTCAAAGACAGACCAGAAAGACCAGATGAGGAAAGGAAACACTGCTCCTAGAAAAACTTATTTTCAGAATGACAACATTTAGTTATTTATTTATTTTAATCATGACAGAAAACGGTGCCAAAAACAACACGAACAAGGAAATTTTTGAGGAGGAACTTGAAAGCAGAGAAAGTACCTGTCCCAGGGAGCCGTTAAACATAAACCCAGACCACATTCAGTGAAACAAAGGAAGCTTTCTGTCTCGGCTGCCTTAATAAAATAACCTTCTGAGCCCAAACAGCAGAGTTAATTCTGTGAGTTCATATCCCCCCCCCCTTTTTTTTTTCTGAACATATTTTCTCCTTCCACTGCTTAAATCAGAGAGACTGAATTTACTGAGTCTAGCTCAGATTTCAGATTTGCTGCAAATAAAACTTAACCTGACTTCCTTTCAAAGTCCCTTTGGTGTCTCTCTACTAAATCATGTAAACCAGAGTATTGCTTGTAGCACTTCTGAAGGTGAACAGTTTGGCTTACCAAGAATAACCTACTGGGATGCAAATTTCACTTGCCTTCTTTATATTCTGCCAGGTTTATGAGGACAAGTCTGTCTGTGCTTGACATTTGCTGGGATACACTGCCCGGCATAATTACTATTGTAAAACATTTTATATTCCCATAAATTCAGACTATAACCCCAAAGTGATTACAAACTAAGACAAGATACCGGCATAACTAAGCAGAAAAGAAGGTTTGTAAGTAAAAAAGTAGATTTAAGGAAGAAAAGCAGCAATAGTTAAGTGAAGGCATAGATGTTATCCAAGCTACCTGGGAAGCTGTCTCATAAGCATGGTGTCCTGAAGAGCAAGAAACAGAAGAGCAGAAACAAGATTACATAGGATACTGCAGACTGCAGAAAGAAAGAAGCAGCCCGTTTCATTAAAATATAAAGCCAGAAGTGAAATTCTAGGTACTGCAGTTCCTAAAATTTCAGATCTATTTCTTCATTGCTGTAGAAAGTGTTTCCACTGAACTGCAATAAACACAGTCGTGCAATGTAAATGGATAATTTAGTCGTGCAATGTAAATTCGAAATCTTCAAGTGTTAGTATTAGTTTTATTCTGATCTTGACCAACAGAGCAGAAGGAAGGATCGAAAGATCTAAAACATCTTGACTCTGTAATCTGCTGCTGAGAAAGGGAAGGCAGATGAGGGTAGAATCAGTAAGTTACTATCTATTAAATCACCACTCAGACCAAATGAATCAACTCTTATTTGGAAAAAAAATCCCAAATGAAAATTTCATACTAAACACTGTTTTTGTAACTCACTTCTACATATGAGAAGCAAAATGTACACTGAACGCAAACTGTTTTTGTCTGCTACCAATAAAACACAGGCCATTCAAAAGAACATGGAAAAACAGCATGCGCCTTTTTGTTAACACATCTGAACACAGTACTGAAAACACATCTCAGTTTTTTCCAAGAGTTATTTTTATTCACCTTTGATTACCTGTCTTTAAAGCAAATAGATATTGTCAGAGAGTAAGCATGATCCTCACAGTTATCAATCGTGAGAAAGGCGATAATATTTACAACAGCTTTGCACATCAAAAAAACAAACTAT
The DNA here is from genome assembly GCA_011076525.1 of Nettapus auritus. Taxonomy (NCBI): domain Eukaryota; kingdom Metazoa; phylum Chordata; class Aves; order Anseriformes; family Anatidae; genus Nettapus; species Nettapus auritus. The sequence continues at coordinate 102,256,255 of CM021765.1, forward strand.
TTGATGGAGATATTCAAGTAACATTTTTTGTTGCTCCATGTAGTGCCACTAAAACTGCTCTTGTTAAACATTTCTCTTTGACTACCAGATTTGATTATCAGCTTAATTTTTGCATACTTAAACTCATCCAGCCATTTTTAATTCCAAATAGGTTTGCACTCCATCATGACTAGCTGAATGCTACAAAAACCCTTTGACACAGTGACTTCATAAGCCTTGCAGAACACAATAAATGCTCTTAGAAGCACAGGACTGTTGATAAAAGACTTTTTCTTCATTGTCTGTACTGTCAGTTTTAACTGTGCAATAGTCCATGCTTGCAAATTACACAAAACGTGCATCTGAACTACCCTTCCATGACATGAAAAAAATCTACAAATAATAGTCACAGGTAAAACTGCTGCGAAGAAGAAAGTGTCTGAAGCTGAACATCCTGAACAGCTTGTTTTTCCTTATAGAAACATACAACTACAATTTAAAAACTACCTAATAAAAACAAACTTGGTGTACTCCACCACCAAGCTGGAGATAATAGGAAGCATCCTAACTATGGAACAAATTTTCATAAATTATTCATCCACTACATGAGTCTGGAAAAGAAGAAAATCTCAAGCTATTTAAGACTTTCATGAACTAAAGAAATTCAGTTCCATAATATTTATACATGTAATGAGATCACAAAAAAAAAAAAAAAAAAAAAACCACAAGCAAATAATAATAATAAATGACAAGGTATTTCAGTTAACAAAGACCTATTTCAATCTGACACCTAAATATCCAATATTAGACTGCTGCTGCTAATTGCACACTGATCATAGTAATTTCTCTCCATTGTTGTTCACCCAGACCCCTGATCATGTGCACTGTATGGGTCTAAGCCATGTTGGAGGCTACTGGGCACTACTAAAATTGCAAGAAAAGTGTTATTCTGTTTTCGTGAAAAACAGAACACCTTACAAATAGCACACATTTCACAATTTTTTCACTCTTCCTAGATGATCTGCCATGCTGAAACAATCCTAATGAGCTGGCCAGAGCTTGAGTTTATTGGAGCTAGAAGGACCACTGCACAGCAGAGAGTTTTGCAGCAGTGGATCTTCTCATCCACTATCCACTTTCAGCCTCTTTTCTACCCAAGGACAACGAAGTCCATTTTGAAAGGCCCTTGCTTCTGGACAAAAAGTATATATAAATGTGTATACACATACCTAAACACTTCCAGAATAGATCCATTTTTATTTCCTTGCTTTAGAAAGCTGTCACAGTCTGCTTTTTAGTGGTCTAATTCAACTGCAATACATTCAGCTTTGGATTGCTGGGATGGATTAGACACAGTTTGTGAATTCATCCACAAATGTATAAACAGAACTCCAGTAGTCCATGCTCAAAGTGGAGCTACAAAGGAAAGGTGAGTGAGCTGAAGGAGCAAAAGTCAATTCACATAGGTGGCTATTCTGAGAGCTGCTGAACTGCTCAGTGGTGCCTAGGTCTTGGAACCCTGAATTTTGCCACGTTTGACTGAGATGATCCTGTGAACGTTGCATCAGTAACTAGAACCAAGCCTGCAGAAATGCGTTTGCCTCCCGTTTAAACAGAACCAAAAGGACAGGAAGTATATTCCCCCCTTCAAAATAAACATGAACATTTTTCCTTTTGAGTTCTTAGAAGCGCAAATTCCAGCTTTAGAGCTGGCAAGACTGGCTTCAAAGGAGAAACATTTTAAATTGATCTTAGAGTTGCGTTCAAATCAGAAGTTTCCAAATTGAGGAAACCGACTAAAAAACTTAGTTACTGTGGTTATTCACTTGTAGAACTTGCAGATACCTGCTATACTTAACCCTTTCCTCAAGTCTATATTTTTTTACTACATTTTGAACTGTAAAGTATATACTTTAAATACTGTAAAGACTTCTCAGCTTTGTTCTTGTTCTGTTTATCGTTAATAGCATGTCTAAGATTTCCCTACCTTTATGCATCCCCTCACATACCCCTCTATGCAATTTACTACATTTACTACAATCAAGTAACTGCCATCAGCTTCACAAAAAATGCAAGTTTGGGAGGAGTAGTGGTATTTCAAACCCTAACTGCTTAATAGGCAGTGCCACCTAAGGCTGATGTTATAGAAGCAAAGATCCATAAAAAAAGTTCAAAAAAAGATGGTTGGAACTTTTAATAAGCTCCAAGTTTTCCAAATGGCTTAAACAGAATAGATTGAACATATATTAATCTTGCCTCCTCTAAATCATTTACCACGATAGCAATAGGGCATTCATGCTACTGCCAGAAACAGGTCTCCTTTTTTTCTATGACTATACAATGAGAACATCTTTTAAAAAAATACATCCCCCCCCCCCCCCCCCCCATTTTTTTTTTTAAGTGCAGTTTTGCACTTGCCTCTGGAAGTAACCCAGATCATGCTTTTATTAATGGTTACACTTTAATCATTCAAACTGACTCTGCTGCTGCAGATGCTCTGTCCAGTAGACAGGAAAAACAATGCCGGAGTTTATTTCATCAGGCCTTGTAAAAATCCTCCCCCATCACCATGACGGAGTATCAGCAACACTTAATTTTCAGGGAAAGTTAACCAACATGATAGACAAAATAATTCCCTCAGGAGGTTTAGCAGCAGTCTCAGTTCAGTACACAAGGCCATTAATTACACAACTGCTTTTAGCATTAAGAGGAATCTGGTAGCTACATCACTGATTGAGTTAAGACTGTCTTCAATATCTGCACACAAAATCTGTTTACTTAGAAAAGTTATGCAACACCTCAACTTCCTCTTCTTTACCGTGCTAAAGCGTGATAACAGAAGGACAGGGGGTGGCAATGGGGAACAGGCATTTCACAGCCTCAAGGAGGGCACTGCTACCTTTCAAAAAGTGCCTAAACTAGAATTCTCTTCTAAAATCTGCCTAACTTGATGATGTGTTCAAGCATCAACTCCAGCTTAATACCTGATTAAATATCTCCAGAGGAAAGACTATGCTACACAGTTAGCCAGTGGTGGAACCAACTGCCTGCCTCCATTGTAAGTAAAACTGTTTTTCAAACATGATTTTATATGTTCTAATAGAGCAGTCCACTCCAGTACAAGTTTTAGTCTGAAACCGTTGTGCAGGTTTTAGTGTTTTCAGGCACGCTGATTCAGTGAAGCTGGCAGTATAAGTTTTAGTTCTGCAAACAGCTTTCAACTTTTCTTTTAAAAGTACAAACCCAGACAAATCACATGCTATCCATGCTGATATATTCCATGGCACTTGCAAAACTGAGATATCAAAAGCACATACCATCTTTCCTACTAACTGTGATTTCAGGAGTCTACCTCATATCTCTTTTGATACACTAACTATGGGGGGGAGGGAATAAAACCACAACTTCCCAAATTGAGTCTACTACTACTACTACAAAAAAAAAAAAAAAAAAAGTTACAAGTAGTCTTAAAGCAGTCACAGCAATCTTGACTGTTAAAATGTTTTCAAGGACTTGGATTTAATCGCATGTCATTTTCTTTTCCTCTAATCATTTATTTAAAGTCACAGGTTGAATTATTTATGAACAAAAGTTAATTGCATTGAAATGCAGTATTGCCTTGTATTTACTTCTTTAGACCTCAGAACCTTCCACTAACTAGTTAAAATCTACAAAAAGTCAATACAGAATTTAAGATGCGATTTAACCGTTTCTGCAGTAGTACTGCAATTAACTTTAAATATCTTGTTAAATATGGCCAATTCCTTTTATCTTGTGAACTGCTGTGTAAATTGTGCAACATTTTTTTTTTTAATTGCCTCTTTTTTTTTCTAAACATTACAACATGTGTTTATACAGTTTTCCAAAAAGAATTCCAGGGGAGAGCATAGCTCACTAACAAAACATTTGCTTTAAGTAAGTTTTGATTAATTAGTTTTAATGAAATCAGTCATCATTTGAGTACAACCAATCACAACATAGCATCTGGAGCTCTCAGAAATTTCTTAGCTATCAGAGGATCTAGATCATAAACAACTTACATGCATAAGGCTGTATTCATACCCTTCGCAAGGTGTAAAATGTAAGCTTGAGCTTCCACTCATAAATATACCACACATCTATAAAGTGTTAATCTTAAGTCTGCAAGGCCATATGACGGAAGTAACTATTATAGTGCATGACTGCTCTTCAGCATACAGTGCTTCCTAAGTCCTTCATTTCCTTAAAGCAAGCCATTTACTTGTCACCTGCCCAGACAATGGGCAGAGAGAGGATTTCAGATACATCTGTGGCTTGTGTATAATGATAACACACTTGGAAAGGTGGATTTCCATTTCCTCTTCAAGTTATTAGATTAGGTTTGCATCCAGATTTAAATGTCCAGGACAAGTCTGCCACCTGTCCTAAACTTAATTAGTTGGGAATGTCTACATGACAAGAGCAGACACTTCAGATGTTTTGGAATGACCACAAGCAAACATCCAAATAATCACAAACACAACTTCAGGGATGCCAAGAATGAAGCACTATGCACAGCTCTCTGTGAAACAGCCTGAATCTTATTAATGGAGCACTTCATACTTCACAAACACACAACAAAGATCAGCAGAGCATCTATAAAACCAGAGAAATCAACTGTGTAAAGTCTGCAACAGAGTTGAGAAAATGGAGAGTGCTAGTTTTCTCTTTAAAAAACAGGTGGATATTTACATGGTTGGGGGAGGAAGGACTGAAGACTGAAATACTGTAAAGACTTCTCAGCTTTGTTCTTGTTCTGTGTATTGTTAATAGCTTGTCTAAGATTTCCCTACCTTTATACATCCCCTCACATACCCCTCTATGCAAGACCAGTGCAGCAGATAAAAAACTGGGAAAAAAAGCCATTTTCATTTACAGAGACAAACACAATGTTCAAATATAAATATTTCCCATTTATCATCTTACTAAAAGCTAAAAAAAAAAAAAAAAAAAAAAACATAAAATGTTGACTGGAATTTTATTTGTGATAGGTATGTAGCAACCACTGACACAGACGTGAGAAACTGAATATAATATAGAGAATTCTGTTACCTATCTCCTTAAGTTGCCATTGGCATACACAATGTATTTATCTCATTAGCAGGGGCTACTTAGTTCACTGTAGTAAACAAAGCTGCAGATATGACAGGCTCACATACTTTTCATTCATTCACATATTTTTCTTTACTTAGACTTCTAGCATGTGCCACAGAAGAGCTGAATGTTAAACATTCCTGGAGTGTCACAATATGTAATACAATAAAACAGATTACAACCATACCTTTCTTTCACAGCAGTGGTGCCCAGCACAGGTACACTGTAGCAATCAATTTGTTCTGCAGACAGTAAGGCTTTCATAGAATACTAATGCAAAATCTCTTTTCTTTCTCCTTCGACTTGACTCCCCAATGCCCGGGTCCCGACCAATACAAGAAGGAGGGCGGAATGTCTTCTGCTGAGATAACCACAACTACTAATCAAGCATACGTGTACAAGGGCACAGGATTAAACCTCCACCAAGCTTGACACGGGCACCGAGAGTAGCTAAACACATGCACAGCAAGGTCAGAATTAAACACACGCACACTCGCACGCGCGCCTACTTGAGTGAACTAATTTATCACACTTTACCACTGACGGCTTTTTACCTCAGGGGAGTAAAATTACATCCTGGTGAACTGACGAGATTCAGACACAACAGCATCCAACACCAAATCAGATTTCACAGAAACGCGAACTGCGTGCTGAGGTGAACACTCCCCTCTGTACTTGGCTGGCTGTTTCAGAAACTCTGCGCCTGCTGTGTGTATCTGGACATGCCTGTGTGTTTGTGCACGCGTGTGGGTACGTGTGCAACAGAGATTGCTAGGCACAGGGTAAAGCTGAGTGACCCCATTAACATTCAGAAACTTGCTTCAAGAGAGTTTTCTTTTTGACTGTTTTTATCTTTACCTCTTCACATAATCAATCTATCAAGTCTAGTTACTCCAGAAGAAAGCATTTTATTATTGTCTAACGTAGCAAATGTCAAACAAGCTGTTCGTTTACCTTGAAGTTTATTAGCATAGAAATGCAACATGAAGATGCTCTCAAAATATTGTCACTTGTATTCACAACATATTTTCTAAAACCCACTTAGCAGGTTTTTATTGGCTGGCATAGCTGGATACTGTATTGCTGCTTAAAATAGGCAGGGCTATCTTCACTGTATCACCCCTGAGCTAATGGTAGAGCTTTTCTTTATACACACAATTTACATTTAACTTTTCTCTTTGACTCTTTTTATTTAAAGAGTTTCCCTACATTCGAGTCAGCCACATGTATGTGGATACACGTTTTCATAAAGGTTCATACACGTGCCTTTCAAGTAAGAAAGGAAAATGAAATACTGAAATTTAAAAGCAGGGATTTTCACCCTTCCTGGTATTTTCCTCATAGTCCTTGCAGATGTACATTTTGCCAAAACCATCAAGATGAACCCTGTAAATTATTATTGACAGGGTTTTAATAACACTGCTTTTGTTTGTGATCTGTGCTTAGAAGAAAATACTGTACAAATACTCCTAAAAATAACCCTGAAAATAGCATTTGGCACTTCACCTAGCATAAATTAGCAAAATAGTTTTGAAATATCAGTGGCTTCACGGAGACACCATAAAAAAGCAGCATAATCAATACTGATGAGTTTGCCCTTGACATACTGACCGTGTCACCAGGCTATTGTCATGTGATATCATGTCATTTTCCCACCTGGCTCATGACCTTGTCCTTTAAATGACCCAAAGCTTCCCTCAAGTAGCAGGAGGCCCCTCCCCGCTGTCTCAGCAAGGTCGAATGGGTCAGCGTGTCCTCATCTATAATCCACCACCATTTGTCAGCAGGGAGGCTGGAGGAGGCAGGCTTGCTACAAGGGGAGAATGCCCAATTAGGCAGCTGTCACACAAAGCATAGGCTGCAAAATTATCCCCTGTCAAAAGAAAGAGCAGCTGCGGGTGCCAATTACAGCAACCTTTCAACCCTTTAGGTACTGGAAACTACACAGAAGTAAATGAAGTACAATTAGTGATAACAAATCGATGAATTAGGACAGTAAATTAGGAATTACTAGCAGGTGAGCTTAGGTCTCCCATAATATTAAGGGCGCAGCACACCCCAGGCAAGGGCAAGAATGTACAAAATTCGCTCAGCAGATCCGTTTTGTCCTATCCATTTTTCTTGTGTGGAACCTGTTTTCCTCACAAGCCTCATCTGAGACAGACAGTGCAGGGAAGGGAAAAAAAGCAGCCCAAAGGGGAAAGAAGTTGTAGTGTCTGCTCTTCCCTCCTTGTCCTGGCAAATGCAGTTTCCTCCTTTCTCACAAGGAGGTTCTGGGAGCCAGCACAATCTGTCTGGAGTAAGCATACTCCATTTCAGCCTGACATTTGACATTTGCTGCACCTCGTGTTCCAGCTGAACAAGATTCACCCAGGAAAAAAAAAAAAAAAACCCTAAAAACCATAAACAGGAAGAACAACCAGAGATATTGTCATATATTCTCAGTATAGTCTATGTCATTTACACATTAAACACTCGGCCTAGGAGATTTCAGTGCTTAACTTCTGACTGCAGAAGGAAGACTTATTCCTCCACATTTTAATTCCCTGATGCACCATGCAGTGGCATCTCTGAGCACACGCACAGTCCGTATTCTAAGTTGGCTAGCAGAGTCCCTACCCAGTGCCTCTGCTGCTGTCGCTGTATGCTAGTGACAAAAGCCAGGTTCTGCAGGGCAGAGCAGGGCAGGTCGCGCTTCCCTTCTGGAGGCTGCCAGCACAGCAGGTGCCGTGGAGACGCGCTGCCAGCGGGAGCATCCACACTATGCGGGCGAGCTGGCCGGTGGCTCACCGGGTTCCGCACGCAGAGGCGAGACCACAGAGATGTGGGCACCTGGTCGGTCACAAGGAATTCACAGCACAGGAAGCCCAAAAATCAGATAAGGGAAGGAAAAATTGGGGAACAGAGTTAAAGGGATGGACAGGTCACACACAGCCACCTCAAACCATGGCTCAGACTGCTGAGCCAATGCCTCTGCACTTCAGTGCTTTGAGTCACACAGACAAACCTGGGGAACACAATTGAAATCCTGAGATCCCTCCTACAATTAGGTTTTCCAGACAGCTCACAGTACTTTAAAACTAAGTGAAGCTGCCATATATATTGCCAATTCTCTCCTTTCAAGCTCCATTCCTTTATCTCAAATCCACCTTTGTAACAGTCCAAATTTCTTCCAGTAGCACTTCTGAAACAATATGTGCATGCTTGCACTGTAATTTGCACACACGCATTTATGCTAATACATTCACTAAAATATTAAATATGGTAGAAATTAAGTCGCTTGTGTCTAGGAAGCAATTTCCTATGGCTATCTCTTGATCTCTGAACAGCACGGAATATTTCACTGTAAATAAATAAATACCTGGCTTTCATAACTCAGATAAGAAAATGCATAATACAATCCCAGCTATAAATAGATGTAAAAATGTTCATTTAACAGCAGTTGCAATATTGCTCATCAAGTTTGACATTTTCTTTTGAGTAGCATATGGAAACTGCAGCATACTGAAAGAGTTAACGTGTTTAGAATTCAGTTTCCATCATACTTGGGTGACTATCTCTTTAAATAATTTAAATCCTCTCCATCAACTACAAAGCTGTTTTGAAGCCATTTAGCTTTGTTCTTTACATGTGTTCTAATTAAGAAATGACCTTGTCATCACACACACCAGAAATCCTGGATTATTTCCTGCAGCAAAAATCTACGAAGCCAAAAAAAAAAAAAAAAGAAAAGAAAAGAAAAAGAAAAAAAAATATACACACTTCTTCCTTTAGTGAGGAGCTGAGGAAGTTGTTGGTTGGCTGAATGCTGAAGCAGTTTCACCGCATAATTTTTTTGCTGTTGTTGAATGTCACAGGGCGGGTTAGCGTGACCTTGAGCTGCATCAGCAGCACAGCAAGGGTCGAGATGCCTGCAGGCGCCCTTGTACTGGATTTGCAAGACAAAAACCTTCAAACTGGCTGAAGGACATCTTAAATCTCTTCAAAGGTTTTCCGAACTAATCTGGGCTGCTCTTAGCCGGATCTGTGCCCATGTGAGAGGCAAAATTAAAAACAAGGTCTTTGACAGGATGTTGTCTGCTCTTAACCCTTCTCTTGCAGCAGGCAGCATATCGCAGGCATGCTGAAGGGACACTTTCATAAGCAGCAGAGATGAACACGGTTCAACCGGCAGCGTTCTTTCGTAACAAAATTATGTAAGCAACCAGTTACTGAGAAGGGTGCTGTTATTAATACAGAGCAGGCTCCCTGCATAGCAATCGCCATCTCTCTCCTCCCCCAGCACAGTGTCCTTCCCCACACGGCTGTGCAGTCCGGGAGCACTGCGGTGCCATGCCCTGGCTCAGGCTGCTCCCAGCGACACAGGTGGACAGAGGGGTGCTCAGGGTTCTCAGATCGTCGGGGTCCCAGGACCTTTGTCTGTACCTGCTGTGGGCCAAGGGTTTCTCCCTCGACCGGGCAGCACCCATCTCAACAGGCTGCAAGTCTGGCGAAGCACATTAGAGGAGGAGGGTCAAGAACATGAGGAGGACTGCTTTGGCATGCATCAGACATGCTTTATGAGGATAAATTAAGAAGCGTCCACTCCTCATCTGACCCTGTTATTTCCTTCTCAGTCATCCCGAGCCGGGAAGGAAGGAGAGAAGAGGATATTAACATGCGACAGGCCTACCAGGAGTTTGAGGGCACGAGCACGCACACTGGGGAACTGAAATAAAGACAGCCAGCCTCTCTGCTCTTGACTGCTCATAATCTGACAAGTGACACAGAGACATTCTAAAAAGTTGAGTGAATGCACAGAGATAACCAGTAGGAAAGGCCCGAAGTGCACATGGTTACTCTATGATACCACAGATTTCCCCTTTGGATGTGGCAGTGTCATGCAAATGCAACTATCAACATATTTAAGACATGGCCACTTTCTTCAAAAGCATACTTGCACACACAACCTCCAATTTCAGAAAGAAATAATTTCCCAATGAATAACAACTTTTTTTTACTCCTACTGAAAAAATAATATGGATTCCCACGTACAAAAGTACAGAAAAACCATCACCATCTTATCTTCATGTCTATTTCAGTGGTGGTATTATTCAAACTATCAAATTTCTGCAAGTAAAAAAATATAAATGGGTCAAAATAATCTCAGCTTAATCAATATAAGTTATCACACTTGAGAACCATCTTTTACTATTTCTAGGATATATGCCATACAAGTCCTTGTGGAGAAGAGGAAAACAGAGCCATTCATACCAGCAGAGGGTGTTCTAATTCTTTTCTGGTTGAACATTAACAGCTTAAGTTAGTCTGGTTTTGTATAGCGAGTCTTTAAAGTGCTACGTACTCCTAGACAAGAGCAAAACACTTAAGTTTACTGAAGAAGGACATGGCTTTGGCAGTTATGTCACAACTGTTATGACACTATCCTCCACCTACCACTAAAATAGACTCACTTCGTCATTCCTGAGAGTCGTGGCTTTTCTCACAAAATATCCTCCTTGTTAAACAACTAACAATGCTACGTGCTAGATTTCAAGTAACACTAGTGAGAGCACCTTTTCATATCGGTAGAGGAGGAACTTGTACAATACAAAGACCTTCCCACAGACCCGCCAAGGCTTCTAACATGTTTATTATGCTTAGACAGAGGGCCACGGTGTTCCCACAGCGCCTGGATGTCAGAATAACCTCTGCCATTACTCAGAATGCTCTCAAGGTTTGCCTTACAGGAAGGTCCCAGACCAGCTCTGGTTCACAGCCATATGGGAATGGCACACAACCAAGCATGCCTTCTCATCCATTTTGGGACTCTGGCAAATGGAGACTGATCAGATCCACGCATGGGGTTCATTGATTGTTCTGCACAAATGTGTTCTTTTTGTGTCCCTTGAATAACAAAAACACCAGACAGGCAGCCAACTGTGGTTTTAAAAAAGTTTTGTCTGTTGGCCTTACACTTTTTTTTTTTTTTTTTTTTTTTAAAGTAATGGGTCCTACACTGTGTTTCCTAGAAAACTTTCTAGTTTATGCCAGAGTTACCAGGAAAAGGGATTAGGTGAGACCAACTTAAGTAGTTTATATTACACGTCAGTCTAGCAGAAAATACTGAGAAGTACTTTCATGGTATGCACAATCAAACATGCAACATCAGTGGTTTCTTAATTTTATTTCCAAAGATGTAGCAAAACAAAAATATATTACAGGTTCTCCAAACATCAGGAATTGTGAAAACTCCCAAAACAAAAACAAAGAACTCACGTTGCAATGTTCCAGCTGAACAGGGCGATTTAAAGTTGCAATGAAAGCTTTCAAGCCAGGCAGTAGTTACTGCCATGTGTGGGACACATTGTGTGGCCCTGCCAAAGCCCCAGATACAAATTACCAGCTTTCTTCCAGGGCTACGACACTCCAACAAACACTTTCCAACTCAGACCACCTTAAGAACTTCACACAGAAGGCAGTGGTGTTACACAGCATCTACCCACAACCCAGAAGTTCCAGCAGCAATCTGTATGCCCATATGCAAAGAATACAGCCATCACAGCACCACACCATCTATGAAGTTGGACAGCCATTCATTTCTAACCTTCTGATAAAAATGGTCTTTGGGACTACAATTTCTCATGGCCAGCAACTGCACCAAGGCACGTTGTTCTCAGAAGTAACACTATCCACTTGGCTCCTTACACAGACATGCTCGCACAAACACATGCAAACCCAATAATGGACAAGACCGGCACTTTACAACCAGTCCAAGCACAGGCTGTCCATGCAGCCTTAACTGTACCATTTTCTAAATGCTGATTCTGGCTATACTTTAAGCATAGGGCAGTTATTTTATACACACTGTAGCTCAATGCAGCAAATAAAATAAGTTACAAAGAAAACAAAGATGGCAGAGTTTAATATAATCTGTTATTTTCGCACCTGGACCCCATTATTAAATAAAACCGTATCTGCTAACTCAGAGATGCTATTGATTAAAAAAAAAAAAAAAATCACTTGCAAGCAAACTCAGATATGCTCCATTGGTACCAGTACTAAGAAGTAACAGCTGTAAAATTGTCCTGTGGCCATGGCACACCACGTTATGACCTGTGTTCCTAGCAGTATCAGAAGCAGCCCAAGGTCTAGCACTGCACAGGAGTCTTCTAGAGAAAGAAGTTGTAAATTATGATTCTAATTTTCTTTGCGAGCTGTGGTGTAAAAACAGTGACTTTTTTTGGGTGCAAATTAGGTAAGTGCACTACTTATTTTAAGTAACCTGAATAAATAAAAATTTTGATAAATTGGTCTTTATAGCGCTAGTACTATCAAGTAGAACTAACATAGTAAAAATAGGTGCGATGTCATGGAAATGGAAATATCACCAGATACTCAGTATAAACCAGATAAACTCAGTACAGAAATAAGAGATAAAACGTTAATATACACAAATCTTAGAATGGTTAGAAAAAAACAAAGTGCACGTGAAAATGCACACGAACACAATTATGAAGTGCTAGGTACATCAACTTAAGTTCTACCCATCTTAACTAAAGTCATGGAAAACATGTGAAGAAGTGAAAGCAGAGAAGCCTTATAATTAGTGTATTAGTTTCAAGTATACTTAATCAAACTAATATTCTTATTATTAGCTATATTATTAGCTTCCTTTTGCATACTAGCACAACTGTTACACTTAAGCAGTAGCTAAGGAGGAGAAGTATTGAATATTGTAGATTGAAGGAAACAAAAGTTGCAATTCTTTCCAAATCCACAGGGGGAAAAAAAAGTTTTAAGAGATTATTAGTGTTTACACTTAGAAAGGAAATAGCCTTATTCTGCCAAGGTCTCATTTAACACCCAGGCAATTTCCTTTCCATCTTTAAGTTTTCCCTCTGTTCTGCCCCTCGCTAGCAAAACCAGTGCTTACCTCAGTTCTCCCAATGACTCGAGCATTCATGGCAACAAATCTTCTGCAGGTGTTTTAACAAAAGCACTGTCTTCCAAATCTGGGTCTGGGGACACCTCTCCACAGGGTGCATCTCATAAAAGCAAAGCTGACTACTTGCAGAGATAGCGCTGTTCATTTGGGGGGAGGAGGGTTCATTTCCTGCTTCAGACATCTCAGATAACATCTAAGAATATGAGCAACACTTCGCATTATACACACTCATTAGTTTGGTTTATTCTAGTATTTAACTTGTGTACTGATGAGAAACTACATGCGTATTCACAGAACAGCGACTATATCTGGGCTTAAGTGTGTTTTGTTAAATCAGGTCCCTGAAACTTAATGCAGGTTTTTCACATTGCTGTGCCAGTTCATTTTATTCAGTACAAAACCACTAACAACCTTTGAGTTTTCTGTTCAAGGTCATTTTTAACATTCACAAGCACAGCTTTTTAGCTGTCTGCAGAGCAAAGTTGTAGTTTTCTTTTCCTTAAGTGCATTTAAGAGCAAAGTGATGTCTAGAAACGTCTTTAAATGGTGAAAAATATATTTTAAAGTTGCCTTAATCAATTTGTCTGTTAATAATTCTACTTGGCTACGCTTATTAACCATAGGTTTTAATTTAGCCTTCAGTCTCTGCAGCCACCCATATCTAGAAGGTATAACCACGATGCAAAATCAGGCTCAACTCCTGCAATCTCAAAGTCTAAGCTACACTTCACACCCTTAGCCTTTCAAGGCATCCAGTAGAGATTCAGGTCCTAGAGTTCCTCTAGAGAAAAGCTACTTCCATTCAACGATAAATTTGCAATTTGCAAATATCCATTAGTATGTCTATATCATAAGCAGTTAAGAAAGATTCCCTCATCCCCAACCTTTTTCTTTTACTGGGGAGATCACTCCAACTGACCTCCCCAGGGTTCTCTACCACTTTTCCATCTTATACTTAAGGATGTGGGACTGAGAGGGGAAAAACTAGCACTATTTTGCATTTTTTTTATTGCATTATGCATTAGCCATTATTAATATTTTGTCAGCACCTGATACCTAAAGTAGTATCAGAAACCTGGGGTATAAAAATGCTTTATTTTTCAAGTAGAAACATTGGTCTCTATCATCACTGAAACATTATACCGCCAACACTCACCATTCAATATTCTCATTTAAATACTCATCTATTATCTTTGGAAATCTCAGATATCATTATCAAGTAAAAAGCAGCATACTGATTATGAAAAACACAGCAAATTACAAAAAGCGAGAACCAGATGTGTCTGGCAGGAAACAATCTTTTGTATACAATACACAATACATTGTATTTCCATGTATGTGCATCTGTGGTAGACATGCATACTTTTACTGGTAGCCCAGGTTATTTTAAGAAAAGAGAGTAAGAAGCTGACAACCAGAAAAGCCCAACAGCAGAATGAATCATACTAGTACAGTTCCAGCAATGATCACACTGTAATACTGTTGCCAGGTGTCCAGCAAAATAGCTGAAGCCAACATGAGTCAGCAGTGGTTCCTGGTTATTGAGTTTATTTGAGTATTCAGTTGCCAATTATATTTCCTTCTCTCAAACATGCTTCATTTTTATCTTCAATGATACAAATTCCTAGGTCAAACAGTGACTCAAACCTCTTCTTCTGCTAGCAAGAGTGTCAGAAATACATCGAATATATGCATTCTCTTACTATTTTTTTGTTTTGATTTTAAACTTTACAGCATTCTTAATTTAGATTCCCAGTGCTTTGCCTCACACTAGATCAGGGGCTCCTACTTCACTGCACAATCTAAGCCTGAAATGTGTTCAATTTTTTTTTCTTTTTTTTTTCTTTTTTTTGTTTCCTAATGTTCAAATGCTTATGGATCTTTTTCCTTTTTGAGGAAGGCTAGACAGATCCCTTTAGAAACAAGGCCCCTCAATTGTCTTACAGTAAAGATAATCCCTAAAGCCAAATACATTGCTTCAGTAAAAATGAACAATACATTCATACTTATGACAAAATTTTAAACTACAGATCTTGTGAAGCTACTAGTTTAGGAAAATATGGAACACACAAATTCTTATGCATTTCAGAAGATGCATTTAAGCATTCAGTGCATGCCACAAAATATAGCTCCATTTTTATTTTATTTTATTTTTTTTGCCAAGAGAAACAGCTCATTCAAGTTTCCCTAATTTTTAATATTTTGACAGTGATACAAATCTACAAATCCTTCCCTCCTAGATGACTCAATTACATAATCAGAACTATGGTGCTTTCTAAAGTTTTTTTTAATTATTTTTTTTTTAAATGCACCCAATATTTTCAAAACATTTACAAGATCTTTGTCACTTCTCAATTATGTTCATCTGTGGATGACTAACAATACATCTGCATGCCAAACAGACATGAAGCACAGTCTTCGGGAGGCATGGGGCTACATGAAAAACACAGATTCACTAAATGAAAATACTGTGAGAACGATTATTCTCCTCAAACAAACAAAAAAAAACTTGATTTTTTTTTTCAGTTTTCCAATCTTGCATTAGCATCACAAAAACGGCTTGAGCTACTTGAAATCTAAAAGAAGTCCATAAAAACGGAAAAGTATTGTACCATTATTTCATCTTCCCTGCTGTACATATAAACTACTTTTGAGAAATCATGGGTGAGCAGATGATGCAGTGATGTAATACTGGGAAAACAAGCTGAAAACTAATATTCACAAGGACAAAGGAGGTAGCATATTTTGGTCACTACTCTAAATGTAGCTTATCTCCTTTACAAAATAGCTGTATAAACATCAAATGTCATCTTACAGGTTGTTTCAACTTACAGTGGCTAACAGATCAGCCACAGGATGGGTGATAACTGACAGAAAACTCTACTCCTCCTTGCAATGTTTTGGGTATTAGTAGTAACAAGTGTTAAACGAAGCTTGACCAAAGTACTGACCATTGCAAAAAAATAAAAAAAATAAAATAAAGGACTCAATTTATGTGCTCACAAGAGTAAAACTGAATGTTATAGTAAACCACCACCACCCCTACCCCCAAAGCCTAAGAACACCAAAAAAATATATTAGCACAGAGGGCACCTGCACAGGGGGCTCTGCATTGTGGCTGGACTCCCTGGATTCCAAAAGATCTCCTATGCTCACAAAGCAGCCTTTCTCCTTTGATCTGTGACATTCACCATCAGAATACCCAGCAGACAAGCCATGTCTGTGAGAAGAACCTCATGGAAAATTTCCTTCTCTTGATTCTTTTCCTATGAGGTTTTCCAGAGCAGGAGCAATTTGGCTCTGGAATACTCATGCTCACTGCCACCTGACATCAAGGTTCATTTCTCTGTGAAAGAGCCTCCAAAGGATAATAAAGTAAAAGCCTGAACACTTGCAAGAAATACGTAATAATGCGGGGAAGCAGTAAAGATTACTCCTCCCCTAAGCAAATGGAGTAAGGAAATAATCATGGAAAAGAAATTAAGATCTTCCAAAAGCCTTTTTCTACTGAGGAACAGAAAAACAATCTGATCTTTGATTATAACAAGTATCAACATCTAACATGCATGTGTTTCACAGCAAGCTGGGTACGAGAAACTCATAAAACCTCAAGTTATATTTTGTAATCCAAATTGGAGATCTCAAATTGCATCTTGCAGACCACATCCAATTCACTGGAAAAATCTGCCTGGTCTGCAGACATTCCTTACTGTCTTCTTCCTGTATGGCTAATTAGATATGGGAAGGAAGCAGACAAGGGTTAGAGCAATTGCTCTCACATTGCTGTGCTTCATGAGAACCCTGCAGCCTCCACTCTATCAAAAAAAAAAAAAAAAAAAAAAAAAAAAAAAGTATAGAAAGTATAGGTTACCATGCAGTAGTGATGGTGTTCACATATCTGTCACATGGAGCAAAGTTCACACACATTTACAGGCATATCTATTAGCATGGCCAGTCCAATGTCAGGGTGATCACATTTCCCAAAAAACCCTCGTTACAACATACACATGCTCAGTCCTTAGGCATTATCATCTGTGGCCCAGACACTCCATAACAAGTTTTGCTCCCTAGAGCAGCTGGACTTAAATTCTTCAAATCAACAAGCTTTACATCGATCCAGGCAATAAATGCCTCACATGGCAGGAGTGAGGATGGTGGAGGGGTTCCTCTCAAAACAGGTACAGCTCACTGAGGAAGGCTCTCCGTGCTGACTGAGCTCGAGAGTGACTGCTAGCTGCCACCATAACTACATCAGGGCGTGCATACTAATGTTCTTGGACTGCTGCCATATTATCCATATATGTTTTATTATAGTTCATCTCCTTAATGTGCAAGACATTTATCTTTGATTCTTTCAAAATGAGAAAGGAAAAAAAAACGGTACTGTAGAACTGTTTTTTAGCACAGTTCAGACTATTTAAATGGGGGCATTGTAAGCTCTTTTAGCAGATTTTTCTTTGTCATAGACACAAGTGACAGCACTACGTTATTTTTGCCCTATAAAAAAAAAAACACCAAAACACTATTCTGAACTATTAGGGCTAAAATTTCTAATAACAGTCATGTATCTTCTAGTCATCGGGAGGTTTCAAAATTAAAAATATAGAAAAATGATTTTGTCTACAGAATTTTCTTCTCCGTTTCACTAAACCTTACAACAAGCATATAGATCAATAAGTACAAGAACCATCAGTGACCAAACTTGAGCAAAGGAAATCTATCCACAATCAACCAGCCCACTGGCTTCAACACTAGTTACTTACAAGGGGGGAGTGAAGGGATGAACAAAACTTGCAAAATTTAGTCCATGAATTCAAGACATTCAAATTAATGACCTAGATCCACAAGGAAGAAAAACACCCACAAGCAAACATCACAGGAAATACAGGGATCTTCCCTTTCCTTAGGTAGGCAGTGAAATTAAGGAGCACAATTGAAAAGGCACAATTTCAAGAACAATGAAGGCTCATTAATATGTGCTTTCAGAACAAAGGCACTTGGATGGTATTCTGTTATTTAAAATGTTTGTCCAATATGTTTCCTTGAGGATGAGCTGTATCGGACATCCTGCAAAAATATAATTCATGATAAAAACCTGAGTACCAGAGATGTGGGAAAAAAAAAAAAAAAAAGATACTCAAATTAACTTGACTAATTACTCATAAAAATTTACCAACCCATATACAAACAGGATTTACTAGTCTTTCATAATGGTTAAGAATACATACTAAATCGTTTAATCCACCCATCAAGAAAACAACTTTCCTCTGTTGCTTCCTTGCTTGTAGATTTATTTCCTGTTTCACATTAGATGTGAGCAACTTTTAAAATCTTACTTCCTCGCAACCACTAGCATGACACAAATGTCACAAAATGTCATTCACCAGCACAGAAATACTGATTAGGTTATAGGCATTATATATGCCATACTGTCAAGTCCCACTAGAAAAACTGCATAAAGTGGCCAAAAACTCTGATTAGTTTTCTTCTGTCCTTATACAATTGAGCTCTTCCATCAGAGTAGTTTGTGTTTCAGTTTGAGTAACAGAGTCTGTAGGGGTTCGCTAAAAGCACAGTAGTACTAACTTGGACGTGTATTTGAATCCGTTTCCTGGGTCTATCATTACATGGTAGAAGTGAGTGAACTCTTCTCCTTTATCAATTGCACACAGCCTTTACACTCTCATATCTTGTTCTCTGTTCCTGCTCTCTCCCCTCTTAATTTGTTGCAAAAAAGGGCATGGAAGGAAACATTTCCACACTCTTAAAAACAGAGAAGTTCTAACAAGTAAGGTTTAGAGGTTTACAACCTGCTGAACTTGATACCATCCCCAAAGACAACTTTTCCCCTTCACTCAGATGTTACATACCACATCTCTAGCCTACCTGCATATTTATAGCAGATTATCTTCCTTATAAACAAAATCAGCAAGTTAAGTTACTGTTGCAATTAAAACAATAAATAAAGAAAATAAAGAAAAATGAATGATTTAAACCTTAAATGTCTGTGCATCATCCCACACTGGTAACTACCATTTCAAGTCTGGAGATGAAGCAAGTTCATTGGATCATACTACAACATAAATGCATTAAGCAAAGTTCCACAGTAAATCATACCTAAATATCTGAAGCAAATGTGGTTCAATACCTTTTGTTTACATCCACAAAGCTTTAATTCAATGTGGCCTTCTCACTTAGCAGTGATTCTTCTACTTACACTCAAAGCATTACATTGCCTGAAAAAAAAGAGTTCTTGCTACTATGTAGCTTGACGGATATATGATGACTTCACATGGCAAAAAGATAGAAAAAAACTTTTTTTTTTTTTTTTTTTTTTTTTTTTTTTTTTTTTTCTGTATGATATCTATCACAGAGTAAGTTTTGCACTGTTGTCCCCTTGAGAAGAAAAGTTGCTCCCTGGAAAGGGAAGTGACATGCGACAAGTAGGGTGCCAGGCCACCCCTCCACAACACCCTCCTGCCCAACTGAGCATCCACATTCCTCTATTCTGGTGTGATGGCCAAAGACAAAAGCAGAAACCAAACTGCAAAGTTACAGTTTTCAGTTGAGTTCTTTCTCATAGAGCAAAATTTATGTCGTGGACAAACATAGGTGCAAACCCTCCAATGAAACTCAGATTTTGTCAAGCCCATATTTGCTTTTCAAAACAGATTTTTTTTTTTGTTTATTTTTGAATAAGTTTCTAAAAAAATTATTCTGGAAGAAGATTAGTTCGGATTATTTAAATTATACTCTTTCCCTTAAGTTGAACAGCTGTATCCAACAGATTTCCAGGGCAAGGCAAAGAAAAATTGTTGGTTCTCATTTTTGATCTAAAGAAGGATACAAATGGCAACAAAACCCCCAAAAAGTGATACACAACCTTAGAAATTTACAACAAAGAGGTTCAAGGATCTGGGTTCTTTTTTCTCATGAGGAAAGAGGATACTCTGAGATGATTTAAGAGGTTTTCAGTTAGATAAAGCGACTGACTGAAAATACAAGTAAACAGGTAAGTCTGACAGAAGTATTTAATGCTAGAGGTAATAGAATAAATTATAACAGGTGGGGACTGAAAACAAAAGTTTAAATGAGTTCACAAAAGACCAAAATTAGTTTTCAAATTAACAACAGAGCAGCAGCTTCACAGTCACTTTGTTTTTTTCTTCACAGAAGAGAAATCTTAACCTTATGTGCCATCTTTTCAGTGCATTTTTTAGGTCTTCAATATTGCACACCATTTGCTTTTTTAATAAAGTAGGTTGTACATTCATTTTATTAAAACAAAACAACAATTAATCTGGAAAAGAAAAATCTGACCGATTCCACACCAGCAAATAAACCAAGTGCGGATCAGACTGGCCCTCCCAAAAATCACATCTTATAAATGGACACAGGCCACACAAAGATTCAAACATGACTGAAAGGCCTCATGAAAAGGACACTTCCCAGTATCACAGCTGCCTTTATCCCTTAAGCTAAAACCCACATGCCCAGCCAGGTCTCCTACAGCCAGCCAGCTGTCCCACCTCCTTTTCCTCCCCTCAGTTACACAAGATTACAAAATCTCCAATCAGTCCAAGGCCATGAAACTATTTCAGCTTTAATCTGTGCCTGCAAGAGAGCATGAATACAGAACTCATGGGCTATATTGAGCTTGGGCAGTGTCAGAAGTTTGTCCTGAGCTCTCAAAACATTTGATGCTGCTCCTATTAATTTCAAGGCAAGACCTGTCTGAATATGCCTTGAAAGAGATGAAGAGGGTATCCAGGAAAGAAAACAGTCTTCGTGATTACTGCTAGGTCAAGTAGCACCAATAGAGGGAAAAAAAATGTAACAGATTTGAAGGAAAAACAACAATTCAGGAAAAAAAAAAAAAGCATACCCCTCCTCCCCCCCTTCCCCCCCCCCCCAATAAAATAAAATAAAATGAAGCACACAATTCCAAATAAGAACACAAGCAAGGGCAAAATGAAGAACAGGGAGATTAAGAAATAAAAAAAGTAAATCAGCTTTAATCCAAATACTTTTTCAGCCATACCGCAAGACAACAGTTGCATTATTTCCTACATTTCAATCATCATGTATGCACTCACCTAAATAGCTAGATCTTAATCCATACCAGTTTGTTTTTGCTACTTGACCCTAGATTACACCCTTGTCTTTCCCAGGACTGAGAGACTTCATTAGGGTTTTGTCACAGAGCATGGCTCACCACCCTGTGCGCTTTCTGGAGTAACAGAGCCACGGAGCTCCCCAGGCTCCTCAGCAGCAGCATCTTCAACAAACCTCAGGTCAGTGCCTGGTTTGCTCTCAGCCCCAGTACAAAAGCAATTCTTTACTGAAGGAAGATCAGAACGCAAACACAAGTGTGGGGGAAGAGACATGGTGGGGGGGAACAATGGCAGGAGGGAGGCAGGGCAAAGAAACACAAAGAAGTAGTGTTTCCACACATGGAGTGACAATTAGAAAATGAGAACCACTGATTTAAAATATAACTTTAGGCTTTAAAATACATTAGGTGAAGAGTCAGCTTTACTGCATATGCATCTGGCTACTTGTATTACTTGAGCTTTCCCAATCTCCACCCTCCCCCCAGTCACAGTTTCATTGTGAAAGAATTTAATTATTATTTTCATTACCAGATGCATACATTATAAAATGAGCCTACACAGACAATGAGCACTCTGTAAGAAAACAGGTGTAATAATTAAGAATGATCTGTTTATGTATGAAACTCTTCATTTTTATTGCAAACAAGGCTACCATTTAAAACACAGTTTAATAAAAACAGTCATAACAGTCATAACACTAAAACTGATGCCCTCTTTTTTCTTAGAGGATTACCCCAGTGCTTTAAATTTTAATATAACCTGAATGAAAACAACTGTTTTGATTTTATTTTATTTCCCTGCTGAAGTTTCCTGAAAAGTTTAACTTGAATGCATTTCAGAGAAACAGAATACTGAACACTTTTTGATTTTTTAATCCCAGAGACATCCATTATATTGTGTACCCAGAAAAATAAGTTTGCGAGTAAAAGAAAGATATATGTATTTAAGTGTTCAGCAGCTTAATAATCTCAAAGCCCTGAAGTTCTAAGAGCAGCATTGTATGGATTCGATATTAACAAGCACTAGAAGAATAACATCTGTACGTTACATATCATCCAAAACTGGAGTCAAATTACTGTTTCTAGCATCAACAAAATGTGAGTTCCTGTGTTTTCTGTGGCCCTATTTAACAATATAGTACAACACTCCATTTTCACCCAGAAAGCAGCTTAAATAGGTCATTTATTTTCCATGGTCCACCAAATGTGCCAGGTGATTTACAGTAAATACCAAGCCTGTCACTAGCAAATACACCCTACTCTGTAAGCTCCCTATGAACCTTACAGTTTGACCACTTTTTGCATCTATGCACACACACCTACAAATCAATCCCTGTTAGACCAGGAGAATTCAACAGGCTGCTACTTTCAGCTCTCCGAATATGTTTCTTGCTCCAGAGCTGGGCAAACAATACATGTACTCACTTCTTGCCAGTGATTCTGCAGAACCCAATCTTGTAGTAAATTCCACCAGTGGTACTCCCCGGATTCAAAAGGAAGGCAGCAGAACATGCTTGCTTCTGCTGCCCCAGCTGCCCTTGCACTGCTTCAGCATGCGTTGTTAGCCCTACCTGGGCAGATTGCTGTAGGCCTCAGGATGTCAACCTCCATTTAGAAAAGGTGTCAAGTCTTTACTCAGCTAGCATTTGACACTTAACCACAAGCTGTAATAACAGAGCGTCCTTGTCTTTCCATTCTTAGATGTGGAATCCAAGCCAGAATTCACTTGACCAAATGAAGACGTTTATAGTGTAGGTGTCAGTATCTGAACAGGTCATGTTAGCCTCCTTTACTGCCCAGGAAAAAGCTAGGCTCTGCTATTGAGCTCATCCTATAGCATGTGCCTAAAGGAGGTCAAACAATACACACCCTCTAAGTGCCTACTTCTGCCCACTGCCTGTTCTACAGGGCTCCTGTATACCAAAAATGTATACAGGGTCTTCTCCCCTACCCTCCCTCCATTCAGGGTGTAGGTAGGCATCTATCTATAAGACAGGTGAGATAAATCCCATGCTATGTCCCAGTTCCATTATAACCATCTCCATTTATGAATCAGCAACAAAACACCAATTGTGCAAGTTCTCACAGCTTCCCACTAAATACACTGAATGCCTGCTACTGGGTAACACCAGTCCTTCACAGAACTGCTTTTATGTACATGACATGAATTACTATGTTTATTTCAAAATATTCAACAGCTTGCACTTACTCCTTCATTTTTTCCTCTCAGACACCACAAACATTGCCCAACTCTGGGTCGTAACTCTTTGCATTAGCATAGAAACTTCCCCTCTTAATTACCAGTCTTTAAAAATAAATAAGTAAATAAATAAAAACTTATCAGAGACCTTTCCTTTTGGTGTGACCTATATATTTTCTTCTCGTCTATTTCCTTTTATTTTTCAATTTCTTAAGACTTCCCTTAAGCCTTTTTTCTTAAAATAAATAAATAAATAAATAAGAGGAAGTATCATTAAAATCTACTGAAACCAGTGAATTTTCAGTGGATTTTAGATCAAACCAACTGATCAATTTGATCATGTTACCTCTTAATTTTTCTTACAGCATCTTCATATTTATTTGAATTATTACAAACTAAAATTATTAATATTCTCAAGTGCTATAATTTTACTTCTCTATTGCCTACTGTTTTCCAGACTTATTTGTTCCCCTGCATTTCTAATCTTTCATTCCTTCCCTTCCTTCTCCACGACAGTTTTCCAGAAATTTTCTAGAAAACAGGCTGACTGGAAAAGAGATAATATTTATTTTTTTTAATGGAGGTGTTCAAAGCTTTCCTGTTAAGTCCAAAGCAGACATGCAAACTGAATTCTATCAGCCTGTAGAAATACACAATCTCTCACCTAACAAAAGGGTGCATGACATAGCTGTATGATGTAGAAGTTGGTCCCAGCTCCTTGAACTGCTCTCACGAGAGCAGAGCAGAGGGGGAGAATCACCTCCCTTGCCCTACTGGCCATGCTGCTTTTGATGCAGCCCAGGATAAGGTTGGTTTTCTGGGCTGCAAGAGCAGTGCCAGCTCATGTTGAACTTCTCATCAACCAAAACCTGCAGGTCCTTCTCCTCAGGACTGCTCTCAACCCATTCTCCACCCAGCCTATATTTGTACTTGGGACTGCCAAGCAACTGTTATACAACACACCAGATAAAACCAGTCCTCAAAATTACTTTTGTTCTTGAACATTTTTCTTCTCTAAACTGACCAACTGCTTCAGAAAATGCAAGGCTATTAAAAAGCATCAAACACTTTCTCAAGGGGGCAAGGTGGGACTACTATAGTCTATTCAGCTATACATCTTAGTGGGGTACTGTAAGCTTAAAGAACTTGGTGATGGTTTGACAGATCTCCTTCCCTAGCAGAAAGGAAGCTTTCTGTGACTGGCACTGAACTGTAGCATCTTCCACAAAACTGAAGAAAAACTGTGTATTTGAATTTGACTTGCCACGCTTTCAAATTGCTCTTTGTGAGGAAGCATCTTTTGATTTCCTTTCCATGCAAAACATTCAATAAAATTCACCAAAAGCAGCCCTTTTATGTCCACACCCAAGTATGCTGTTTTTTTTTCTCTAAAATATGTTTCATGTGTCTTCCTACATGGCTCAAGTGGAAAAATCTTAGTTTAGCCA
Source organism: Nettapus auritus (assembly GCA_011076525.1). NCBI lineage: Eukaryota > Metazoa > Chordata > Aves > Anseriformes > Anatidae > Nettapus > Nettapus auritus. Next base: position 102,281,034 of record CM021765.1, read on the forward strand.
TCATAAACCAACATGAATCTGTCTTTCTTCAGGGGCAAAGGAAAACAGGACAAGCACTGAACAATTCTCATCTCCACAGGCAAAGAAATCAGATATGCCTGGCATTGAGCCCTCTCAGCAAACTGACTCCATCAGACCAGGTTGGGAACACATTCCACAGTCAAAAGTCCTTCTCGAAGAACTTCCTGCCAATGGCTACTTGACATTAAAAACTAGGATGATCTAGGTCAAGTATCCCAGTTGACATTAATTGCTATGTTGGATCAAGAAAAGCAGGCAGCCTCTCAGCTGGAGCTCAAGTCACGTTATGGCTTAAAAGCAATCAAGGCCAAAACCTTGAATTACACCCAGAAGCCAAAAGGAAGCCAACACAGCTGTTGAAGAACTGCCCGAGCATGTTCTTGCCACCTATGCCCTTTCTGCAGACAGGCAGCTGCCTAATTCTTAAACTGGGGTTTCGTAGCAGCGGTCAAGTGCAGCCTCAAGATGAGACTACCCTGTAGCCTCATATGGAGGTGACAGAGATGGAGATTATTATTCTGATATGAAACCCCCTGAAGTAGACTTTTTTTTTGTCCTGATGCAGAAGGCTGAGAGACTGCCAGCCAAAACCGCCTCAAAACCAGCAAGTTACAAAATGGTTATATAAGATGTCGGCTGCTAGTAAACTAGCACCACCGCTCTCTATAGTACCATACCTCCATTTGCTGATAATTCCATTTCTATGTACGCTGAAGGTAAGTCTTGTGCTATGCTCAACTGGAAAAGAAGGATGACATGGAAAGTCATCTTTATATTGACAAGAGTACAAGACCGAGTCAAGTCACTCTTAATTACTGCCAAGAGAAAAATAGTATTTCAGAACACCATGCACATGACCATTGGCTGAGAACAGAAAAAAAAATACACTCCCAAAGAAAGAAACTGCATTCTTTGTCTGTTTTGTAAACAGAAAGTGCAATTCTATCTATTAGATGGAATAAAAACAATTGCATGATTTTCTGAAAGCAAAGGAGGTAACATTTCTGAGGAAGAATCTGAAGAAAGATAAATGAGCAGCAAGATGGATCAACACACCAAGAGTCAAAGAAACACACAAGTGTGGGCAGTAACAAAGCAGTCAAGTATCACTGTTGACCAGACCAAAACCTAAATAAAGGTTTTAAAAATCTGAAATAGTAGTCTAATAACAGATATCAGGTTATGTTGTTCTTGCTTTCTTTAAGGGAAAATTGATTAGAAGCAGTAGCAATTTTCAGAACACACCTTAATAATGCAAATCGGGAAAGAATTCAAATTCACAGTTTCAATCCCAGAGTTAACTGATGGCCAAGGCCAAGGAAGTCTTCAACATGAAAAGTTGTTCCAGAATCTGACCATCTCCTTCCACATATTCTTCCAATTATTTCCCAAATAGTAATTACAGAAGAGAAAGAAAATGTCGAACTGAGCTCTTGCCATTAATGTGTTTTCCAAAGCTACTATTTTAACAGAAAACCAGGTGGCTCACCTTATGTAGCCAAACAGCTTGAACAACACAGCCTTTTTAAGCAAAAGAGATAGAAGGATTTATTTTTTTTTTAAAGATGAAAATATATAGCTGTAATCTATAGCTCATAGCAGGCTTCCAAATCATAATCAATATTTTCCTTTGCATTTAAGCATTGCTGAATCTTAATGCTTTTTAGATGTTCAAGTGACAGAAAAAGTTAATACTGTAGATAATTGTTGTTCTCTGGGTGCCCAGTACCCTGAGCTGGTGGAAGGGGATGGGGAGCAGAATGTGGCCCCCACAATCCACATGGAGATGGTTGGCAACCTGCTACAGCATTTGGATGTATGCAAGTCGATGGGGCCAGATGGGATCCACCCGAGGGTACTGAGAGAACTGGCGGAAGACCTGGTCAAGCCGCTTTCCATCATTTATCGGCAGTCCTGGCTATCGGGGGAGGTCCCACCTGACTGGCGGATAGCAAACGTGACGCCCATCTACAAGAAGGGCTGGAGGGTAGACCCGGGGAACTACAGGCCTGTTAGTTTAACATCAGTGTCAGGGAAGCTCATGGAGCAGATTATCCTGGGCGTCATCAGGTGGCAGTTGCAGGGCAAGCAGGCGACCAGGCCTAGTCAGCATGGGTTTATGAAGGGCAGGTCCTGCTTGACGAACCTGATCTCCTTCTATGACAAGGTGACACGCTTAGTGGATGAGGGAAAGGCTGTGGATGTGGTCTACCTTGACTTCAGTAAGGCTTTTGACACCGTTCCCCACAGCATTCTCCTCAGGAAACTGGCTGCCCATGGCTTGGACTGGCGCACGCTTCGTTGGGTTAAGAGCTGGCTGGATGGCCGGGCTCAGAGAGTCTTAGTGAATGGAGTCAAATCCAGTTGGAGGCCAGTCACTAGTGGAGTCCCCCAGGGCTCGGTACTGGGGCCAGTCCTCTTTAACATCTTCATCGATGATCTGGATGAGGGGATCGAGTGCACCCTCAGTAAGTTTGCAGATGACACCAAGTTAGGTGCGTGTGTCAACCTGCTTGAGGGTAGGAAGGCTCTGCAAGATGATCTGGACAGGCTGGACCGATGGGCTGAGGCCAACGGTACGAAGTTCAACAAGGCCAAGTGCCGGGTTCTGCACCTGGGACACAACAACCCCAAACAGAGCTACAGGCTGGGAGATGAGTGGTTAGAAAGCTGCCTGGCAGAGAAGGACCTGGGAGTTTTGGTTGACAGTCGGCTGAATATGAGCCAGCAGTGTGCTCAGGCGGCCAAGAAGGCCAACAGCATCCTGGCTTGCATAAGAAACAGCGTGGCCAGCAGGTCCAGGGATGTGATTGTCCCCCTGTACTCGGCTCTGGTGAGGCTGCACCTCGAGTACTGTGTTCAGTTTTGGGCCCCTCACTACAAGAAGGACATCGAGGTGCCTGAGCGAGTCCAGAGAAGGGCTACGAAGCTGGTGAAGGGTCTGGAGAACAAGTCTTACGAGGAGCGGCTGAGGGAGCTGGGATTGTTCAGCCTGGAGAAGAGGAGGCTCAGGGACAACCTTATTGCACTCTACAGGTACCTGAAAGGAGGCTGTAGGGAGGTGGCGGTTGGTCTATTCTCCCATGTGCCTGGTGACAGGACGAGGGGGAATGGGCTAAAATTGCGCCAGGGGAATTTTAGGTTGGATCTTAGGAAGAACTTCTTTACTGAACGAGTTGTTAGTCACTGGAATAGGCTGCCCAGGGAAGTGGTTGAGTCACCATCCCTGGAGGTCTTTCAAAGACGTTTAGATGTAGAGCCTAGGGATATGGTTTAGTGGATGATTTGTTAGTGTTAGGTCAGAGGTTGGACTCGGTCATGTCATAGGTCTCTTCCAACCTAGACTATTCTGTGATTTTGTGATAATTGTATTAGAGTCTGTCTGTAGTTTGTGAAGCTCCTGGCAAATCCAATATGGGTTGTGTCCACTTACATTGTGACAAAATTTCTTTACAGGGCAGTAATACAATAGCTCAAGCAACTGACACTGAGCTAGCATTTATTGGGCATGAGCCCAATAGCTGCATGTAGACCCAAAACCAGCTGAAAAACCAAAAGTCTACAGCAAATCCAACATTTGTATTATTTTATTCAAAATCTTAATAATGCTGGTGCTAAAATACACTTTTCAAAGCAAAAACAGTATTTGAAAGAAGTCATTATCAGTCAAGCCAACTACTTGGCAACTACAACACATGCAATCCTGTGGACCATTGGCAGCTCACTTAGTCCACTGACAAAACAATTCCCCTCCCGCCCCCCCCCTTCAAATACAATCTGCTTGTCCAATATATATATTTAACACTTGGTCTAAATTTTCCTAATTATTTACAGTTCCACATTCAGTTCAAAATCATTTGTTTCAAGGATCATTTTCTACGAATCTAGCAAGCACCATTTAAAATAAACAAAACAAACAAAAACCATCCTAAAACATAATGCCTTACAATTTTTTCCCCTATTCTATACTGTGCATACTGTTCCCAACCCAGATAAGGAATAAAATGTTCAGATAGGACAACAGTCAAAATTAACCCCTAAAAGTACTTGTAATAGGAAGTACACAACATTTCTTCACATATAGCCTCACTATATTATGGGGAGTAAAAGCCTGGTGAGTCTCCCCAGTGACAAAATTTTATGAACTAGAGCAGCTCCTTCCCTCTCCCAAGATATGTGCAGTCAATAAAATGTTGATAACCTATTAATGCTTCCAAAGAGGCTTTTTGCTTTAGAAATACCCAATCATTCCTCTTCTGCTCTTTCATTCATCAATACTTTGTGATGGGTCTCCTATAATCTTCAGAGCAAAGCTCTGGAACACTGCATATTGAGCAGGTATTACATACACAAATTCTTAGTGCAGACGACAGTTCAGACAGCTGCACAGATTAAAGATTGATGGCAGGAACCAAGAACACCATCATGACCAACTTCTGTGTCAAAGGCAAAATACCTCCAGATCTGGGTGGCCTTTGCTTATTCCCCTGATGCGTGGCAGCCAGCTAAACCTCAGCAGCTTATAGAGGGGCATACTGAGGTTTCTTTCTGTTTTTGAACAGCCTGGCATCACCTTTCTGCATCAAGCAGAGAACCTCAACATTTTGACTATCCAGGGCCTCTTATAATGGCGAAAAGGAGAAAGTTGGAAAGGGCTTCTTGAATTCAGTGCACAGGTGCTGAATGTGCACAGCATACACAACTCCACATCTCCCTTCACCATGCATATCTTAGGAAATGCCCACTTCTGCACATAGCTTTACCTAGCACGACCTGAACCCTTACCCCCATCTCTCTCCTGTTCCTGTAAATGACATTCCTATACCACACATGCTTAGAAAACAGCAGTATTTAAGGGATATTTATCTTACTTTGATTCAGAACAAGCATTATAATAAGCTGTTAATATGTTAATAGGTTAAAAACAAAACTGTATTTCAAACTATAAATGTGCTATCAGCATTTGTAGACAAATTCAATAAATACATTCTACACTGAATATTTTAATAATTACTGAAAAATAAGATACTGAAGTAAAGATAATGCCTGTTTTTGTCATATCTAATTTTTTTACTTTAGCTAAAATAGCGTATTTCTAAGCTTTTAAATAAATTGATACACTTAAAAATTAGAATAAGTTACTAAAAAGCTCCAAACCTAAGTAGTAGTAAAGTACAAAACATGTCTCCATTTTGTCATCTTAATGTTTATTCAATTTGGCTATTACCTAAGAATGTTTTTGTGTTCCTGGATCAGAAAAGTTCCATGAACCTCAAAGTTGTGAAACTAGATCTGCTTTGGCAATTTCATAAGCAAGCCTTTAAAAACAAACAAACAAACAAACAAACAACAAAAAACTCCACTTGTAAATAATTTAAAGCCTGTCCTCCTTTTCTGTTATTACAAAACTTAAGGGGAAATGAGTGGTCTTTGTAAATTCGATTTTGTTTAAATTAGTACAGATTGTCCAATGCATTCAGAATTTACTCTGATAACCTGAGACTTTCCATACAGTACAAGGCTAGAGTAGTCATTTGTTAACCACAGTACAGATCTGCATTCTACGCTGAAAGGATACTACATGAGACAGACTTCTGATTTAATAAAATTTCCCTTAGAAAAACTAGAGTAGAATCTCATAAGCCTGACTCCAAAACATCATTGTCTGACATACCCAAATATGCTTTTTCTCTTTATTTTGAAGAAGTGCTAAAATAAAAAATTAGAAAAGGAAGACAAAAAGAGGGGAATAATAAGAAGCTTTGAACACTGATACAGCTTCTTGCAATGAAAGACTATTCTTGCTCAGAGAATCACCTAACATACGTAAGCTCTTGTTTTCTTTATCTCTTGCTGCTGTTCTTGGTTACCTGTCAATAGGTTCAGGTAGGCCTACACGAGATAATGGGTAGAAGAGAGGACTTCCTTTTCAGTGAAACCTGGCTGGAATATCAATCTATGTATTTAGTCTTTACAGGTAATGCTTCACTCTTACAACTCTCCTGTATTTCCATACCTGATGAGGTGAATATGTCTAAGCTTTTCCCTCATATATAATGTCAACCTTCCGTACAGAAAAAAAAACAACAACAACAACAACAAAAAAACTCACATTATTTTTTGACAATGGCTCAAAATGAAAATTGGTTAGACAATCCTCATTGACACCTACTTTGATACCTTTTTGTTCGAGTGTAACACATTAAATAATGCCTCCATGCAGTTAGAATCTGTGTTTTGACAGTTCTAGACTGAATGATCATCTGGGACCACTGGCCTGAGACTATGGCAGTCTGGGCAGGGGTATACCATTGCCACAGAACTCCCTTATGGATGCTCAGCCCAACTTAAGTGCCTGTGTTTTACTCCCACACCTGTAAAGTTATAGTAGCCCCGTTCTTCCCCTTAGCGTGTGCCTCTGTTTTACACTCCAGAATGCTGTGGAGTTCTACTTCCAGCTACAGTTTCTGCATACCTGAAATACAAAACAGTCATTATCATATGAAACAAACAAACAAAAAAACATAGTTAAACCTTTGGAGTGGTTAAAGGAGAATCGCTTTTTCCTTGGATATAATCTACTCTTTCCAGCAAATGGAACTACAATAACCAAACCAGCAACTCACAGATGCTACAGCTTCACTGTTTTTTGTGCTAAGCTCCCCTGGAATAAGCGCACTTAAAGGACAGACTGTTCTTCCTGGAAAAGGCATATTTACTACTATATAGCTCTTAAAGGGAATAACTAAAATAACACTTTTTTAATGTGCTAACTTAGATTTAACTGTTCGGTCACAACCTCAGTCCCTACAACCAAATAAAGGAGCTGGTTTTCAGGGGGCAGTAGGGCTATTTCCCTAAAATCCGTGTGTTCCACTTTAGTCTGATGTTCTCTTATACTCAGAGTCGAGGTTTACAATAGGAAAAGGAAGCAGAAAAAGAAAACAAAAACAGATTTCCCTCAAAACAGTGAGTAAATATTTTAAAGCATCACAAATAATTTTACTTGTTGAAAGAGATGCATACAACTACCTCTTTAAAAAGTCTCTTTTAGGACCAAAACCTTTTACATCATCTTTCTCACAGGTACATGTTCATATGTTGTAATCTATTTTTAGAACGTCCTTCCTAGGTTAATTTTTAAACTTAGCTCTGGGTACTTTTTGCTGTCCATACTTTTTCCAGCCTCCCTCTGCCCAGATATACCCATTGAGCCTGTATATTCCACAAATATACCAGTACCTAAAGCAGCAAGGATACAAAAATCAGGTTTGCACAGCACACTTGCACACTCAGAACAGAAAGGAAAAAAAAAAAAGAAAAAGATTGAAGAGTAAGCCTTGCATATAAGAACAGGGCACAGCACTCAGAGGCCAAGACCCATAACTTCCTGCAGCACGCACACTATTATACATATTTCCTATCACAGTAGGTGACATATAGCCATCCAACTGAGTGTTAGGAGGCTTAAAATAAGGAAAAAAAGTCAGTTTTACAGAAAGAATATATAAGCATACCTGCCTTCATTCATGAGGTAGCCAGCCTGAGCTTGATAGTATCCCTGTAACGGAATAAACCCACCACAAGCTTCATTGTATATACACGTAACTAAACCTTCTGGCAGTTTTCCCTCTACTAGATGTATTTCAACTCCCACAGCTTTAGCTATGCCTGATACAGCTCATGAAAGGTACATTTTTAAACCACAGTCTGTTTATTTAGAAAGGTCCTGAACCTGAAAGCCTGTATATAGAACACATACACACACACCTTCTGAAAGGACACAAAGACTTCAGACATCCAGAGATGACAGTGTGAACTATCTAAGGATGAATTAATTTCCCTTAGACTACCTCAGCTCTTCCCGTTTCACTTGCAAAGAGCTGGAAAAACTATGGGGACGGTTGGGGGTGGAGAGGAGGACTTAAACCAGGTATTTTATATCAGCTAACCAATGTGCACTATCTGCAGACCAGAACTCAAGCAGCCACTGATAGACACCAAAGTCCATCCCCAGAGCTGGGAGGTAAGCACAAAACTTTTCTTTCATGTAATAGTTCTAGACAGGAAAATATTTTCTGTGACACATTGCATTTTGGTATTTTTCTATTTTGTTCATGCCCTGGACTGACTACCAGTCTCAGAGCAGTTCAGCACATGATATAACATTTTGTAAAAATATACTGTAAAATTATTAATACAATGATCATATCAACAGTGTACAAAGAAAGCAGCAGTGGGGAGGGTAGAATAGTCTGCAAATTCTACCTTCAGTTCACATCATTGCTCTTCACCTCCACATCATTGCTCCTTCCTCTAAATTGTTTAACAATTTCTAAGATCAAAGGTTACCCAACCTAGTCCAAAGGGATTATTTAAAACTCCTGTCATCCATGCACTGTTAACCAACAGATTACTTTATGAAGAATTCCTCCCCTTCACCCACAGAGACACAGAATCAAACAAGTCACATAAAAGTTAGCACACAAGTTTTGGCAATATCCTTAGTTCTCCAACCAGTGGTTCCAGTGACGTAAGTATCAGAGTCCAAGCCCCAAGTATTCAGGACCAGCAAGTCTCAACACCTCCACTGCATTCCTAGGCTCTGTCTTTTGATTAGAAAAACTCAGGTATCTTCTTCTCTCTGAACAATCAAGGCAGGACAAACTTCTCCTCACAGCATTGCTTCTAACTCATTTGCTCCATCACCATGCCTGAAAATGATTGTTATGGAATATATTAAAACAGATTAGCACATTTCTCTCTCACTCAGTGGTAGGGGTATATATAAATGGGTATAATCCCTTGGGCACAAAAAAAAGACTTATTTTGTTGCTGTTATTATTATTGTGATTTTTAAATAACAACAAAAAAAAATGTTTTCTACTCTAGTTAGAGCCACTGAGAGGAGAATATTTTATTATTATTATTATTATTATTTTAAGTGCAACTTAAACCCAAAGTCCTTCAATAACTCCTAAAACGTGGCTGAGATTAGTTCAAAAATATTACTTACACATGTAGTCCCAACAGCAGGAAAACAGTGTTAGTAATCTGAGAGAAAACAATGCCCACAAACCACAAGAAGTAAAAATATTCAGTGCTGGTCACATCCAATGGAAGAAAAGCCTCCTAGTTGTGCTGTAGTCACTGAACAATTCAACATAAATCACTCATGCATTTCAGAAGAAAATGTTTTATGTACATTACACATGAGCAAGCTGAAAAGACTAAATAGCACACACAAGGTAACAAAGGAGAGCTAATAAAAGCATACAAAAAATATTATACCTTTTTTTTCTCCTCCTCTGTGATCTCATTTGAGTAATTAAGTTATTTCTACTTCTCTTAAGTGAATTGCTTGAAAAAAATAAATAAATGCAAGAATACACTTTTGGAACAGAGAGAGATATCAAAAGTCAGTTTATGAATTGTGTTTATATTTACATACTTATTTATGTGGTCTAGCAATTGAATCAAAAGAGAAAAATCAGAAATATCTGCCCCTACATTAATTGATATGCAGGTTGAAAGTTAAGCACGTATTTGTTTCTCCAACTCATTTTTAGTTATATCTGAAGACCATTGTACTAGCCATACTCTTAAGAAAATCACAAGAAGTATTCCAATATAAGCATTTCACATTTGATCTATCAGGTGAAATCTGTTTTACCGAGAAAGAGAAAGGCTTCCAACTCATCGGAAGTATATAAAAGCATGCAAAATTATCATGACTTATACCCTCCGGACTTCTATTGTTACATTTTTTCCTGAAGTTTCTACAGGTAAGCTTCACCTTTGCTTCAAATATGTCACAAGGTAGCCATCTACCCTAATTCTCTCTAATGAGAATGTACGAAGTCATTTGATAGGTCTTAAATACAGACTCTAAATTAGGATTAAAAAAACTCAAGCAACCAAAAGCCTAGCCTCTTGTTACAAGCTTCATCACCAGGTGTTCACAAAACGAAAAACAAGCCCCATCCACTACTTCCCTCCCAGTTTTAAGAGTATGCAATGCTCCTAGCATCACTAGCTCTAACATACGTGCTGCCACATGCCCTTCTGATAGTCTTTCTCCTTTCTATACCTTTGATACTGAAGCACAATAACAGCAACATTCAGGCATATTTGTTTTGTGTTACTTTTATGAATTATTTAAACAACCACCATCCTTTCTACAATCTGGGACATCCTAGGACATCTCACTAGAGTTCTCAGGCTCCTGCAGATGCTCTGCAAACGAGAGGGGTGAGTTACCACAGAAATACACTGTACACTCCACAGGGAACATCTCCATTTTTAGGCTATTCTCTTTGTTCCACAAGGACTAGCAGCAGGTGAGGAGACAACAGCACACACAATTCTGCCATCCTGCTACAGGGAGGGGACTATTCCATAAAGGAATGGAGCGAGTTAGCGAGTTACCAGGGTCAGTAGGACCATCATGGATACACTTGGCAAAGTCCACCAGCTACAGTATCAAGCAGTAAACTAATAAGAATTAGATCAGATGGTAGGTCTACAAGTGGTTATTGCCCATGACTCAACTTTCCCTCCTGTACAACGATCTAAGGAGGTCAGAAAAAGGAGATTAGTGTGCTGGTTATATACGTTAAATTCATACAGTCCATTATCCAGAGTAATGGATATCTGAGGCTCTAAATCTACTTAAGTAGTAGAACAGCAATGCCCTATGATATCCCAAAAGACCATAAAAAAGGGGAAAATTGATTGTTTCTATTCTTCTGTCATCTCAAGAGGCACACACAATTTTCCTCAAAAAGTAACAAAAAAAAAGTCATAAGGTAAGAACCGCAGAAATATTGTGATAATCTGCACAAAGATTATTTTAAAGGCTGCTTTCATGCCTAAGTTTAGTTTTGCAAAGGCAAAAAACAGGTAGTATTTGCCTAGACAAGGGTCTGAAAACATCAGTATAGGAACCATATAGGATTGTAAACCAGAACACCACAAAAGTGGTCTGAATACTGTTCATCTCCATTGCACATTAAAACACTTGGAAAACAAAACCAGAGCTGGGCGATGTAAAAATGAAAATCAGGTGTCGTTGGAAAGCCTGAAAAGCACAATGAATACATCTTTTTTAAATTAAAAAAATTTAAAAAATCACAGGAGAAAACAATTAATAACAAAATTTTGAGTCTAAACAATAAAGTTTGGGAAACTCACTATTTGTTTCAGATCAAAAAGCAGTTCATGGTCACATGCATACTAAGACAGTCTTGACCATGTGAAAAATTCTAGCAAAAGAAAAAAAAAAGAGTTGGTGAACAAGAGCTTAAGACAGATATGTTGAAGACTCATATTAAAAAACAGACAGTAAACTTGCACATCTGATGTTGCAATCCAAAGCCAAACCAAAGTTCAGTAAACAGCAAATGTGATTCTGTGCAACCTTGTTATCTCTTCACCTCTACCATTAAGCCTATGTCAGGGAGTGCAAAGAGGTTACAGTACGATATCAGCACAGTTTATTAACGTTCTTTCTTCATTTATTTGTAGCAAGATAAAACTTAAGGTAGCAGAGAATTAAACACCAACAAATTGAGAGGACCAGGACTGACAACTGAGAAATCACCTTAACCACTAGGCAAAGACAACCTTTTCTTCAAGACATTTTGCACTCTTACATGGCCACTGTTAAGAAGTTAGGATCAGATTTGCTCTTAGTATGTTAGCTAAGCAAAAAAAGAATGACAAAAGTGCATGGATTCTTCCCTTATCTTTCATAAATAGGACCTAAAGTAACAGAAAAAGGACATTTTCAGCTGTTTTTGCCTTTCTTCCCCATAACCATATACCTCTTGTCCATTATTCAGGAAGCTCTAGAATTAGAGCGAAATATTGGCCTTACTGAAGTCAACAGCACAATACCATGTAAATTTAAAAGGCTAAGTAATTCACTCTTAGTTGTTGTGCTCCTTTTCCCCCCTCCCCATTCAGATCATTATATTATGATTTTGAACTTTACCTTCTGTACGTGGGAAAAGGAAGATGAGAGATTTTTGCTTATTTGTGTTCTGAAAGCACTTTTAGATCTCTTCAAATTATGATTATTATGAATTGAAGGAAGAAGAAGGAAAAAAAAAAAAAAAAAAATCAAGCTATTATCCTAGTTGCACGTTTGGGAAGCAAGGATCAGAACACGAACCTTCATTTAAAAAAAAAAGGGGGGGGGGGGGGGCAGGAGAGAGAAAAAAAAGGAAAGCTCTAGGCAGGAGTTATAGGGCATCCCCAGAAGCTAGAAACAGTCACATAAGACATTCATTGCATTAATCAGCCTTTCAAGGATATTAATTCTCATTGCTGCATAATTTATTTAGCACATAATATTCTAATAAGCAGAAGAAAGTTAGCTACCTCCCCAGCAAGTAGCCGATGTACTATTTTTGCCACACAGAGAAGAAGCAAGTACTCTACAAAATAAGGCAAACTAGCCAGCAACCTTGCTGTCTAAAGGATCCCAGAGAGAGCTGTGCAGAAAGAGGTGTTTCCAAGCTTCATGTAGCTTTGTACATCCTCACTGAAATCAGCCCAGTACAGGTCTGGCAGAACACACTTGCTTGGACACCATCACCCACCACGAATGTATGCTTTTCCAGCTGGGAAGTACATTTTTAGAAAAATGGCCATGAGCAGGGGATCAAAAAAGGTATGGGAAGAGTTTAACTGACACTTGCCATGTGATTACCTTTCTGATAACTACAAATTTTCTAAAGAGAGTGGAAAAAAAACAACACTCAAAAAAATGTTATTTTCGTAACTGATAAGCAAAGCAACTCTGTTCAAATTAAGCTGAGGAATACAGACAAGAACACAGAGGTTTAAGCCCTGTTCTCTCTAAAGCCTGAGAGGAAGGCAGAAAGCAGTAACGATGTTCTTCTCTGCTGTTTTATACTGCTTTGTCACCTTATTGTGGCAGCAGTAGGAATAAAAACAAGATAAGTTACTGAAGAACAAAATATAAATCCCATTCTTGGGAAAAGGGGGAGGGGAAATAAAAGACTTAAGTGGAAGTGGATGGACTACTTACAGCAATTATTGTCAAATATTTTTGCAGTCCCGTCTTTAATGTAGTTCCTTTCCTACATAAGAGCTGACAAATAAGCATGAGAGGTTCCCTTTGTAGAAGGCGGAGAAAAGAAGACTGCAGTAATGCTATGCAATGAAGATAAATTTTCCCAATAATGCAAGCTACAGAAGACATACGGAGGTCAGATAAAACTATTATTTGCCTTTTCAAGCACTATTTTCTTCAGCTGCTAAATAAAAACATTATGAAGCCATTTTACACAGCAAAATTTAACCTTATATTAACCTTCCATATTAAGTAAACAAACCTTTCTAGCCAATAAGCCTCTCTGTGAACTCTCCAAGATGATAAGCAATACCTTAATTACATTCATTTACATGACTTTGAAATTGTTCCAGATCAAAGTCAACGACTACAAGGTCAAAGAGTATGAAAGTCTGAAATAAGGAGAAATATACAGTAGGCCAGTTCACATGAACATGGCACAGCATACTTCCTAACCAGCATGTAAAGGTCAGGGGTACAAACCAAGTGCTTGCCTTTGCCAGTTCATCAATTACATGGAAAGGAGGAAAAATAAAAATAAAAAGCAAAGTACTCTAAAACATCTAAGACTGGGAAACTTTTTTTTTTTTTTTTTTTTTTTTAAGACTATTCAAAGTTGAAAACAATAGACAGTTTAGAATTGCTTTTAATGTCTACTGGCCAATCAAGCAGTATGAATATTTTATGCAAATATTTTATATCCTAACTGAAAAGCACAACACAAAAGATGCCATGTCAAAAAGCAGCAGATTCACTGACAATTACGGAATATTTGCTATAGCGCCGTTATATCCAGTAATACCAAACTGAATGGTTTTGCACAAATTTATCTAGGAATGAAAAATGGAATGGTAGAAGGGAAGACACCATACTGATTTCATGTCACCATACTTCACGAACTGAGCAGACACAGAGAAGCCCAAGCCCAATAAAAATCACTAACTCTCATCACAAAAACTAGACCCTAGCCTTAAGATATGTGCAAAAGGTATCTTGCGTTGCAGTCTCAAATAGATTTTTTATCATGTTACCTGAAAACCTCTCATTTGTGCTACACTTGGAGCAGGAAATGCTAATTACACAAACTGCAGCAGCTATAAAGATTTTAATAATGACCACTGCAAGAAACTTGATAAAGTACCTTCTGCCCTGAAACAGCAGAAGAGCATACACAGCATCCACCCCATTCCCAAGATATTAGATAATGACTCAGGTATGATCAATAGCAATCCAATTAGCCAAAACATAGCATGCATGCACACTGCACTAATAGGTAGTTTCAGAATTGTATTTTGTGTGTGTTACAAACATGAAAATATTACAAATATGCATATACAGAAGCCTGAATTACAGCTTCTGGATTTAAGCAATCACATATCAACACACTACAGCTGACATTTTCTTAGTATTAAATTAGATAAATCTCCCTGCACCCTCACTTTACTAGCCAAGCACTTTTTACACAACTCTCAAGCCAACAACCTTCTGCAATTTAAGTATGATTTAGTGCAAGAGAAGCAATGAGTATTATAAAATTTATGCTTGTTCACCTTCTCTCCCCACAGAGAAGGGCAAGATGTTTTTTCATGTAAATATGTATTAGATCCAAATCATTTAAATAGATATTATTCCATAGAGAACATGATGCTGCATATGCCCATTCCAGCTCCGTGTTGCTAAATAAACTGCAAAATAATGATGATGCTTTGCTCAACCTAAAGGACACTGAAAATATTCTAGGCTTTTCAAAGAGAAATAGGGGAAGAGACTTTCACAAGATAAAAAAAGCTAGATAAGGTGAAGACAAGCTGTTCTTAAGTCATGAATCAGGAAATCTCTTCATGAACAGGCCACAGCTGTTAAAGTATAGTTTAGGTGCATGGAGCAGTCTTTAGAATATGCGTATTGAATCATTAAAAGAGTTGAAGATACTAAACTGAGTGAAAGAAAATCATGCTTGCAAGTAGAAAAAATATGAAATTTTAGACAGGTGTCAATTGTGAAGTTAATGTTGGAATGTTAAATGTAAGGTGTCTAATGTTAATTTCATGCAGCTTTATTTCTCAATTGTATTTCGCAGAAAGTGTCGCTGCTTGAATGGACAGGAGATAGAGAATAGGGAAAGCTTAATAGCTTTTAAATATGAAATCTTTAGTCCTTAAAAACAACTAAGCACTTATGTGTCACTGTTTTTCACAGAATCAAAAGTTAATCAGCATGTTACCATAAAGCACACTTTTAGTTAACAATTTAATTCAAAATCACTTTTATTTCAAGTGAGGAAGACTCTTATTGGTCACAAAGCTATCAGATATCATTTGGGCCAAAGTCAGTATCTTACAACACAGTCTGACCTCTACTTGATTTTAAAATAGGATAATCACCTTCAACTATGTATGAACCTTGAACATTATCAAAAACAGTTTTATTGCATCAACGATTTATTAATAGTCTCATATTAATAGTAATGTAACTTTGACTTTACAAAGTCATAAAGATGACAGGAAACACAGTCAAGACTTACTGTGCTACCTATTTTATTCTGGGCTTAAGGCAACCTCATGTTACAATAAAAAAAACTATCCAGAGAATAATAGCTACAAAAGAAAATCCAAGAAAAATATGCATGTATCATCCCAGTTAAGTAATGGAACAGGAAGGAAACAGAACGTAACGAAGTCAGGTATAAACACTGATTCCTTTTAAGTACTGAAATTCTCTTTTATCCAACTGTGCTAAGAACTGAAAAACTGTTAGCACTGTAACTTCAGGACAAATACATTAAAAGTACGGTTATAAAGAAAAGCTGCGAACTTTTGGTAGGAGCACATGAAGACAGATTCCCTTTCCAAGCACAGCATCACAGAACAGCCAAGGCTCATGGGCCAAAATTCAAAACAGACCTGATGAGGAAGCTTTCCACCCAGACCTTTCTGGTTCAAAACACTTGCTTCAGAATCCTTGCCACGTTTTTCATATTGTACGGTCACTTTTATAGCTGTTATCCCCATTACAAAACAGTTGACAGTTTAAACAAAGAACAACTAAGAAAGTACAATATTCTATAACTGGCATTTACAGCACTGGCCTTGGACTTGTAATCTTTACCAAACGGGCACACAAATCAATCTATCAGCTCATAAAGGTGTGCTTTTTTAACCTCTAAAACAGATGGGATTGGCCAGAAATGTCTGGCATGTCAAACTGCTAATCACTGTTGCCCTTTGCACAAAATAACCCACTTAAGTTGAGGCATGGTTGCACTGTAACAGACATTAGTCTGTGGGAAACCCATTTAACTGTCACATACTCCTGCCACTCCTGCTCTCCCTTAATTAAGCCTAATGCCTCATGCTTTGACCTTTTGTTCTAGCCTATTAACCCTATCTAGTACAAGTTCAAATATGTTAAACTAAAAAGTTTGCTGTAAAATATTAAATGCCAAGCCACTGGGAGAATGAGGGGCATCTCCACCCTGCACGTTACCCATCCCTTTACCAAATTTTCTAGATTGACACAACAGAAGCACCACCTATGTTAATTCCCAAAGACAAAACACACCCAAATGCTTCACAGCAAAAGCACAGTTCTTTTCACTTCTATGTAGCAGTCTTCCTTTTCCTCTTTAGAGGGGAAAGGAAAGAGAAGTGAAAGTTTTGTTTGCAACTTCATATCCTCAGGCTTTCATTATTTTTTTTCTATCCAACAAGGAAAAAGCATGCTATCAGTCAAGATCACATTACACTCATTTGCTGTTCTCTGAAACCTATCATTAAAAATAAAATGTAATCAGTTTACAGTGACCAATTCTTCTTCAATTAAGGGCTGCCTCTGCCAGCCTCACTCACACTGAGTCATCACCTTGTTCTTTTGACAGCACAGTTATAATTACTCCAAGTTTTTAATCCTCATCTGTATCTTTTTGTGAGTTGCATCTTTTGAACTTTCATGTAAAAAATGGTATATCTGCATAAGCTTGAACATAGCTTATGAATTTTAGCTCAGTGCTGCAGACTTTTCTTTGATGTATGCTCAGACTTAGACATGACTGCCTTCCCCTCCTGTAAGTTACGCAGCCCCAGCCAGACCAACAGTTATGTTTGCAAAGCTGTACTTTTCTGCAGAAATCCAAGTGGCCTAGAATTATGACTTAAAAAAATATCTCTAATCAAGAAAACTACTGTGCTCCATGTTAAAACTATTTACAACACCATGCAATCTGAAGTTGCATACCAAGACAGGTATTCTACAGCATAATGCTGGTTAGAAGTGGAGAAAGGAATGCCATCTCTGCCAAAATTACCAGACACCTATGCACTAACAAACATTTTCCTCAAATCTTTAGCGTAAGCACCTTACTGACAAGCTGATACACACAGTGCAAGACCCTAATTCACAGAGGGCATAAACTTTTGCAACTGTGAATAGAATTACTTTTAAACACAGGTAACAATTTGAAACAAAGCTTTCAGTTACTTAGCTATTTTTGAAGACGTGAAACATTTCAACAGCATTGTTGCCACAAAAGCCATTGTCTATTAAGTACTATCAGGGTTGTTTAAGAAAATATCTCTTGCTGACCACAACTGTGAAGTTGTAAATAACTATTAATTTTGTTCTAATTCCAAGTGTCTATCTTACCAGCTCTGAGATCAGCAAATAATGCAATTAATTTGCCTGTAAATAAAATTGCTCAGACAACTAAGCACTATAGCACTGTTAGACTTTTTTTTTTTTTTTGAGTCAAACAGAAAGAAAGCATCACAGAAAAAGAAATGGGTCCCTCATTTTGATTTACCTTTATTTCTAAAACACTGCTTTTTGATAAATCCAGAGCCGCTCAGCAATTCAAAAAAGCACAAACATTTTCTGATGATTTTACTATATTCAACTATTGCAGATGGTTAAACTGCAGTATATCAACCAATTCTATACTCAAAATGAAGTCAAATGACACATTTATGAAAGAAGAATATGCTGTATATGTTGTGTAATTACAGTGACTATGCTAGAAATGTTTCAGGCTAGGATTTGATAAGACTGCCTCCAGCCTTCTAGGCCTTCCCTACTAATGCTCCCAAAAGTTGCCACTAGAGGAAA
This sequence comes from Nettapus auritus, assembly GCA_011076525.1. Lineage (NCBI taxonomy): Eukaryota > Metazoa > Chordata > Aves > Anseriformes > Anatidae > Nettapus > Nettapus auritus. Next base: position 102,299,257 of record CM021765.1, read on the forward strand.
CACAAATGAGTCCTAAGAGAGACCAGAAACAAAACAACAACTGCTTGTCAACCATTACATGCCCAAATTGTATTCTTTATGCTCATCAGCATTCTCAAGTTCTTAGGCATGCATGTAAGGCCCACTGAGTACAGTGGGGCTACTCAAGTGAATAAAATTACTCACAAACCGAAGTACATATACATAAGCAATCACTGGACAACACTTGGGGAATTATTCCCTAGCACCAGAGAAAAATAGGATTTAGAAAATGGGAACTAAGGGAGCACATACAAACAAAATGACAGTGGTGTTAAATGTCTTCAAGCCATTGTAATGTAGTATCTAATAATGATTTTACTGTGACAGTCCCTTGCCACAGAAGCTCAACTTGGAACTATTTAAAAGAAAAAAAAAAAAAAAAAAAAAAGATTGTAACACAAGTTTTATTTAATCTTCTCTTTCACTCTGAAGTTACAAGCAAATCATGTTCTTCTCTATTTAGCAATTACCTCCCAAACAAGTAGGCTAGATCTTCAGGACTTACCAGTAAATTTCATATGAAACACTCAAACATTACCAAAACTATTAATTGTCTTTAATCAGCACACACTTTAAAAAAGGAAGCCCAACATTAAAAGAGAGGGATTATCTTGAAAATCTACTGTTTTAAAACATACAGTAATCTTAAAAGACTTGTACAGGACAGAAAGTTATATGGCAGATTTGGCAAGACAAAGAAGAAACCCAAAACTGAAGAAATAAGGGCAACAATCGAAACAAATCATTTACCTTGAAAGTGGTCCCATCACGAAGGCTCTTCCTTCAGGAGTCCGAGGATGCACTAATTTTCTTCCTCAGCAATTCTATGCTTCACCTGAAAGAAGAAGCAAAAATTACCCTATGAAAATCTGCATACCAATTTCTTCTCTTCCAGTCTATGTCTACCTTTTCATTATTAGCGTAACAAGAAGGGATGTTTTATTTTGAATGTTTCTATTTCAAAATAAAAATGGAGCTCCAAACATCAGAAATCAAAGTTTTTCAAATAGAACCATTTGTAATCAATTACAAATAACTTGCATTGTCTATACTTGTATTGTCTAGATAATTGGAGAGCACTTCTGCAAGAACAAAGTCCATGTTCAGCTTTGATTCAAAGCCACAGTCCTGTTTTTCTTTATTTTATTCAAAAAACAACCGTGACATGAAAGCCCTCCTTCTTATGTAGGAAGTACCACTTAACACTTCAGACTCACACCTATGAATCTCAATCATATTTTTAAGAGCCCTTTAATATATACAAGGAAAAGATGAGACCACAGTATAACTGGTGAACAAAATGCCTCAAAATAATTAGAAAAAACAAACCAATAGAAATGAAAATACTTGTTTTGAGATATTCAGGAATTAAATAGTGTAGAACAGTTTACTTAGAACATGTTATCCATCGCAAGTACCACAGTAAAAGTTGCTCTCAGTGCTTCTCTACTATTTCTAACTTGTGCTAACAGATGCAAACTTACAGGTAGTGCAAGTCATTGTTATTTGTACTACTTAACCTTTAGTAACGGGGCTTGTCAGAAGACTAATGCTCATGCTAACTCTTGTCTCCAAGTTACCACCCTAAGCAGTGAGTTTATTATGCATAAACAAATTTAACTATAATTAAACAACAACAATAAAATAACAAAAACGGACTCTCTCCCTGTTTTTTTCTGAATTTTGCCCTCCTCTCTCCCTCACTTTTAGCTTCTGTTCTCACAAAGCCTACAAACAAGAGCTTGTTAAACACAGAATTTCTCTAGCATGGAGGACTCCAAGGATGGCTACTGGAACAGCGGGGTAGGGGGAAAGAATGCGCGCTTTGCTGGCATCATTGCCCCCTTCTGCAAAGCCATTTGGGCTAAAGTCAGTTCAGAGAAAACATCTCACTGTGACTACTGTAATGTACTACCTGGGAAAAGAGATTCAGGTGTTGACTGAAGGCTCATCATCCAAAGACAACCTGTTCAAAGATTTCAGGTCAGTGAAACAGAAGCACACTGGGCTACTGCCAACAACAAGATCCAACAAAAGCAGTGAATCCGCTATGCTGACAAACAAGTAAATACCCTGGAATACTACATGCAGAGACTAGTTCAGATCCTTCCCCCAAAATACACCATAAAATAAGCCAATTTGCACCACAGAACAATAGCAAGCCTCAACATTCGCATTCAAGGAGGGGGGGGGAAAAAAAGATTAAGTTACCACTGCAGTCAAAATAAAGTGAGAAGTGACACAGGTACAGTGATAAATGCAGCAATAAACATCATTCAGAAGTCTTTCTAGCCTCACTTGACTGAAAGAGCAGGTCAGCTGTATGATGGAGCCTCTTGTGACCAAAGAAAAGATAGACCAGAGCAGAAGGAAGCTGTGCTTTTAAATTTGTACAATAAATTAAGGGATCGGAGAAGATTAGATATATTTGAGAAAAACAGTTCATTTCAGTAGTTCTGGGCTATACTACAGATGCAGACAAAATGTTTTCCACCACTGACAGGTGGTTTTATTTAAGAATTCCTACTTCGACAAGAAGACAGATTTCTATCTAAGGTAGAAACCAACCAAACAAGAACGAACACCTCTGTATTGCCATCAAGGTTCAATGTATACACAAGATTTCCTTTAGGTCAGCATTGAGCAATCTTTTTGTATTGTTCCTTGTGACTACAAGAAGTTTGTGAGAGTTCTGAGAAAAGAACAAAAGAATTTGCTCTTTCTGGGAAAAATAAATCCATATTTCTTCAATGATGTTCGAGAAATTCTTTGCTAGGATGGTATTTTATTTGCAAAAACTTAACAGTTGGATACTTGGGTTTGTGCACCTTAGTGGTTGATTGTTGCTCTCTTCCTTATTATAAGTTAATGAAAATAGGATGCGTGATGACATTAAAAATGCAACCAGGACAACCTCCTGGGATGGGACTGATCATTTATTTTCACCTCTGTAGAAGGCTGACCTCACCTCATCACTAAAGAAGTCTTTTCCCTTTCCTTTCCAACACCATTTTCGCAATGAGGGTTGGGCTGGTAAAAGGTAAAAAGCCAGCAGCTGTGGATTACTTAGAGATCACTGTAAAAAGAAACAGCCTAAGAGCAACAATATCAGCCTATTGCTACACGGAACTAAAATACCATTTTTTTTCTGCAAGACATATGTCTTGTACTGTTCAGCACTGAAATTCATTAAGTGCTTTCTGGGGCCACTTGAATGATCTCTTCTTTGTTTTTAAATACAAGTTGCAGAGAAGACTCAAACACTTTACACCCAGCATCTGCCCGATCTGTTATGATCACCTTCTCGCAGCTTTCCTCCTTCAGAGGAGAAAGAACGTGCCACCGAGTTATTCTCCCAACGCCCAACTTTTCTACACTAAACCTCTTAGAAACCCACAGCTAACAGAAGACAAGCAGTTTCTGCTTTTAACCTGATTTTGTCTATAAGCAAAATTGTTCTCTGCCAGAGACAGTGATATTTAGAAGTGAAATCTGTGAAAGCAGAAATTCTCTCCAGACAGGTAATTATTAAACAGGAGTAATGAGTTCCAGGAAAGATTTCAGTAAGAGATTGTATCCTATTTTGGGCCAAACTCTCCTGATGGCTAGCGACTGCTTCTTCCCCTTCTGCACCACACAGATGTTTACAGGAATATTAGTTTCTCTTCTCCTTCTTTAACCATTTAAATCAAGTGACATGCAACAGACAGCTAAACAAAATTACCACATTAATTCTTCCAAGTGCTATATAGGTCTGGTCACATTTCTCAGTGTACTTGAAATGAGTAATCCAGAAACACTCATCTTTAGCAAAAGAATTCTTCTTCCCATTTTTCTGGAGACAAATCTTCTGATTATCAAAGTTTATGCGACCACAGATGTCCACTTAAAATATCGCTTGCAAATCTTAACGTATTATTTTCTAATTTAGTATTTCCAAATGCAACTATCAAAATCTGAACACCATCATATCCGAAAGACACGTCACACATGCTTGTTAAATACGTTCCTCACATGTGCTGTGGGCAGACCAATACAGCTAGTCACTGTTGTTATCGTGTTGGCCTGTTCGCAGGAAGAGAGAGCAAACCACAAATGCTATTGCTGTTACCCTTCTTTCTTTGGTTTAGGGCTATCTAGACAGATTGTCGAGTTGGTACTTTTAATCTTTTTATCCATTTGTGCATATTCTTTTGTGCATTTTCCTCCCATTCAGAATTCACTCCCTACCTGCATTATCTTTCCACTCGCCTGTCATTAATCCCCTGCTGAGCAGTAATGAATTATACTTCAAAATTCACACTTCTTGTCCCAAAAGAGCATTTACCCCCTTTTCCCACCCCTGGGATGTGCATCCTGTTTATCCCATCCACCACCTGTAACCCGGCCACGCACCCTGCACATCACATCACACAGCCCCATGGGCACGGGGCAGCCACCACCCCACTGCTCTCAGGGCCGGTGGCCCCAAACCGGGTGCTCGGCTGGAAACCCCACGCTCTTCCCTGTCTCCCTTACAGATTCCCCATACATTCACATGCAGGAATAAAAATGCAAGCCATTTTGGTTCTGAGGTTCAGGCCGGTTCATAAGAACTATTCTAAAATTAACAAAATATTACAGTCTTCAAGGCTTCTCCGGCAGCGAGGCGTCAAGCACTAGCGTTGAGCAAGACAGCTGACTGTGGGAAATGCAACTCCCCAGCTTTGCCTTGGGCAAGTTTATACATGTGCTCGGCACAATGCAAAACAGAGTTTATCTTTTAATATAGTAATTTGCTGCACTGTCACCGGTAAAATTAACAGTGCTCTCAGTGCTAACAATAATGCAGGTGGCATTACAGAAACCTTAAGCCTATGTTCAAATACAGGAGGAAAAGTAAAAAAAAAAAGTTCACTCTGAAAAGTCAAAATAAAGCTTTAAAGCAAGCCTTGGTGAGTTTAAGAAATATATGCATCTTCGATGTCTTTTACATAACAGGAGTCATCCTAAACACAGCTGACTATCAAACGCTGCAGGTGACACAGCCTACATTTAAATCACCTGCTTTTTAATCTTACGATATAAAAACATCTCTTTGCTTCTTTGTCAACATAGTTTCTATGATTATAGTAAGTTTTTGTTATTTTTTACCCTCCAGTTTTGTTTAGCGTTATCTATCGCATTAGAAGAAGAAATAATTACAGAGAGAAAAGAGGAAGGGCACATTCTCATCTATTTATCTTTATATATATTTTTTTTTACCCCAAGACTACTAGAGGAGAGAAGGGGGGGGGTGGGGGGGAAACAGTCCAGTTTAGTTATTTAAAAAACATCCATCCTGCGTGGTTTGGCATTTGCCAGCATCTTATATTGTGTGCATGCAAGATACAGAAAAATCTTAAAGCCACTGACAGTGTCCCTCATCAGATAACTCAGAGCTACAGGTCAGTCGAACAGGAGGTCAGTTTTCACCCCAGCCTAAAACATGCAGTCACTACTTGTTACTTCTTCCTTCCTGGTCAACAAAACATATACATGGGTATGCATACATGTATATACACACATACATATATATATATACACAGAAACACACCTGCATACACACACACAACGCATGCGTTTAACTCACTAAAAACTGTCTTGCCTTGTAGATTGTCCCTGGCCATACAACTGCTGATAAAATAACCAGAGAGCCCTTCTCAACCACAAGTTTGGGAAGACAAATGCCCCAGACAGCAGAAGTCACAGATCTGCCCAAGCACAGCCCTGAATGAGAACTTGTGCTCTCTGAGACGTCCGCTCTGGTCACCCATACAACAACAATTGCTCAGATGCCATTAGATCAGATTTAAACCACAAAATACTCCCAGCTCAGAAAGCCTGTGTCATACAGCTTCGTAATATGTCACTTTCTAGCGTGCTCAGCCAGGCCCATGAGCAGCGCTTCAGGTCGGACTGTTAAAGGTTTCCAGCGTTCGCTCAGGGACACCCCACCTTTCCTCCCTGCGGGTCTTCGTAGGCTAGATTTGCACGCTTTGTTAAGGAAAGCTCTGTAACATCTCTGAACGTTTATCGTGCCATGACTCAGTTAAATTCTGATCAGCCACGGAGCTCCCAGGCACTGCAGGCAGGTCCCCATGCACGGAACGCAGAGCGGCACGGTCTCCAGACTCCAAAAAGACTATGCAGAAGGGGACAACTTCCACTTCAGCTCTCCTACCACCCGCACGCTGCCAAAGCCAGAAATTTCCCCTTTTTTTTCCAACACCTTTAACACGCATTTCGGCTCGAGTCTCCTTTAAACTACAACGCGGTGGGTCGGAATCCACAACAAGACACAAAAACGGCACAAAACTGATGCAGCAGGGGCACGGTGCTGCCCCCTGTTCTGCCCGTTTTGACCCCGTTTCCTCGGGCTTCCCTTTGCTCCCAGTTAATTACCGAGCGGCACTCGCACGGCACAGCTGCCTCCGACACCTTCCGCAGGGAGCCGCCGGGGGTGGGGAGGAAGAAATCACCTTTAAAGGGCTTCGGGGACAGGAAAACAAGCCTGGAAAAGTAACCTTTAGTCTAGAAGGGAAACGGCGACGTCCCCGCGGGGCCGGCGCGGCGGCGATGAGGCGGCATCTTCGGGGGCACCCGCGGCAGCCCCGAGCGGCGGCCGGGGGGGAAGGGGGCGGGGGGCGCCCGCAGGTGGGGCTGGGGCTGGGCGGGGAGGCAGGGCCGAGGGGGGGGGAAGGAGGGAGGGAGGCAGGAGCCGGCCTCGGCGCTGCCCCGGGCGGAGCCTCGCCGACCCCGGCCTCGACCCCGGAGGTCTCCCCACAGCCAGCGCTCGGGCTGTGAAAGCCGGGGTGCCCTCTCCGCTCGCACACAGACGCACACGGCCCCCCCAAAACTTCCAGCTCGCCCCGTAAGGGGGGGTTCCCCCGGAAGCCGTCCCCGCCGCGGCCACCCCTCGCCGGGCTCACCCCGGCATTGTTCGCTCCCCGCCGCCGCCCGGCAGCGCCGGCACGGACAGACACACGGACGGGCAGATAGACAGGCAGACACACGGACACCGCGCTCCCTCCACCACCCCCGGCGCACGCAGCGCCTCCCGCCCCGCGGCGGCTCCTCCCGAGCGCTGCCCGCCAGCCTCCGCCTGCCTCCGCCGCACGGCCGCGGCGCCCGGCCTCCCCCAGCGCCGAGCCTGGCTCCGCGGGGACCCCAACCCGGGGAAGGCGCCGAGCCGAGCCGCCCCGCTCCCCGCCGTCCCCCCGCACGTACGCGGCGAGCCGAGCCCAGCGCGGCGCCGCTCCCCTGCGCGGTTCGAGGCTCTGCTGCAATGCCTGCGAGGCTGACTTTCAAAGCCTAACCCGCAGCCGCGATCCTCCCCGCCTTCCACCTCGCCCGGCGCGGCGCAGCCCGGCTCCTCCTCCTCCTCCTCCCTCCCGCGCCATTCATCTCTTCAGCCAAGTTTCTTAACCCTTCTCTCACCCCGCCCGCGGGCCGGCACGGAGGGAGGCTGGCAGGGATGGAGGCAGGAGAGGCAGTGCCCCTACCCTGCCCGGCCCGGCCCGCCAAGGCTTGCAGCCCTCGGCCGCCAACGTGGGAGCGAAGAACGGCATAACGGGGAAGGGGCTTCCCGTGGTTACCGCTTCTTGCTGGCATTTTCCGCCTTCCCTCCCAAAAGCACCAGCTGGAAACTTTTTTTATTTTTTTTTCTTTCTTCTCCTTCCTAACAACTCTCCCTCCTCACCCAGAGCCTCCCGCGGCCCGCCCGGCACCTGCGGCGGCGGCTCCCGGGCGAGCCGGGGGCGGAGCGGGCCCGGCCTTCCCCCCCGAGCCTCCACCGGCCTCCCCCGGGGCCTCCCCCCCGGGCCCTTCCCCCGCGGCCTGCGGCGCCCCGAGCGCGGCCTCGCCTGCCCCGGCCGGGGGAGCTCGGCTGGGGGCCAGGGTGTGCTGCGGGGCGGGCGGCAGTTGCCCGCACCCCCCAAAACAAAGACGGATTTGGGGAGCCGGGGCTGGTGGCCCCGTGTCAGTAACCAAGGAACGGGCGGCCTGGGACAGAGCCTCCGAGAAGAGGCGGCCTCCATCTTGGTGGGTGGCATCCACGGCGGCCTGGAGGCAGCCTCAGCTGAGGGGGCTGCTCTGCCGTCAGGCTCCGTGCCCACCGAGGAGGAGGGGGAGAGCCCCGAGACGTGCAGCCAACTTGTCTGCTGAGGCTGGACTGCAAAAAAAAAGTGTGTGACCTCAGTCACATCAGCCATGTGCCTCTGCAGTGCCCGTGTTTAAAGCACGTCTCGACGCCTTGCGTGTTGTTTGACATAGGCTTTAGGAGACACATCGTGATACTTTGCTTCTCTTAGAAGTTAGGCTGGAAAAGGAGAAGCAAATTTGTTTATGAATCTGTTATGAACTGTGCGATAATATCTGTGTCAACATATGCCAGTATTTTAGTTCTAAAACTCATGTAAAATAATTACAAGTGGTACATTCAAGCATCTTTTCAGGAAAAAAAAACAATACCGTTAAAGAACATACGGATTTCCACTTTAAAGAAAGCAAAAGGGAGTCATGCTTGTGAAGAGCCAAGTGCTTTAGCTTACAGATATCATGACTGAAAGTAGATGTAGGAATGTGAAGCAAAACCTTTTTTGCTTTGGAATGCACGGATTGTGTACAGGCTTACAGCAGAGCGAGTAATGCACTACTTGACCTATTTTTTGTAAGCCAATGAAAGATTTAGGTTAACTTCATCATCATGTGTTTTTAACCACTTTTTTTCCAGAAAAGCCGCAGCATTTTCTAAAGCTACTGTGTGTCACATTATATATACATGACAGTCTCTTTTTCTTTGCGGTAATGTCTCACAACAGAGCCTGATCGTGCTTCCAGTAAAACAATGAGTTTTGTTCTTCATTTCCATAGTAGTGTCATTAGCAAATTCTGATTGTAAAGAAATGATCTTTAATTTTTTATTTCTCTAAAAATCTTTATCTCAAAAATGTTTCAGTGTTAAGCAGCTGAATTGTCTAGGGGAAAGGAAATTTTCTCATTACTGCAGCAATTTAGCTGCTATTTCAATCAAGAATGTCTGTAGTAGAGACCTCTTTCATTCTTAACCTTAGGGAACTTACTGCATAGACGAGAGACCTACAAAACAAGGAATCCAAAGCAATGGAAAAAATGCTCATGAAATACTTGTTAAAATGTGTTTTGTTAGATAAAATATAGTTGGCTAGGAAACAAGTTCTGTATGATACAATCAATTGAGATTGTATCAAACAGTGCTATATATTGATTTAGCAGATTATTTCCAACTCTTAATATTCATATCACACTGAATTTTGCCCATTACACTTACCTAAAATATGAGAAAACAAGTTAGGAAATAAATGCTCTGTAAAAGTGAAGAAAATACTACAGCACACAATGAAATCAGTCTCTCAAGAAGTATTAAAGTGCTGATGTGGCTCTTTCTCTGCAGTCTTCTACCAAACTTTAATGCACGCTCACTCTCCAAGCATAAAAGATGTGCGTCTACCAATGCACCTACCTATCCACTACCCGTGGGTGGTGCCTATAACTTTGCTATAGACATTACAGAAGGAGACATTCTTTCAATTCTTCAAGTGGAATTCTTCATTATAAGATCATCTGTAAAATGAAGGCCAATTATGACAGGAAAACATACTGGTTTTGGATTGGTCTTGGAAGAATTTTGTATTTATAGGAGTTATGTTAGAAATCAATCCTAGAATTGCAAGCATGTAGATCTCTCACCACATTTTATTAGTCAAATTTACATACGGTAATAACAGTGAACCAGTTATTTTTATCTTTATAAATATATATTATAATACACATACATGTGCACTCACACACACTTTACAGTTTCTAACCATCAATCAATCTCAAGACAGAAAGCCATGCTTTTGATCTACGAGGAATTCTGGCAAAATCAAAATGCAGTTGTAATTATTACACTCTTGCAGTTCAAAAATTATTTTTTGAGACTGTTTTAAAAATGGTTAAATAAAAATGTTGACTTACCCCCAACTTTCCCTTTGATTGCCTTGGTGGCTACATAATGCATTTAAAATGATGAACAAAGCTACAGTTTCAGTAATGAAACATTGTCTTTATCTTATCTTGCTAAAAATAAAGCATAGGTCTGTGCCACGCAGTAACAAGAAATATATTATTTTCAAAAAGAAAATAAAAATGCCATTACATGATTTCCAAACATTTTTTATGCTAATGCTAATTATATCATCTTTAAATTGCATAAAGTGTTTTGGAGAGCTTGGGTGAACTACAGTTGCTTTTATTTTGATTTTCTTTTCTCAGCCTCTCAATAAAAATGAACGGCTCTGAAACTACCTTTTTCAATCAAAATAATTAAGGCCTTGCTTTATGACATTCAATCATCATGTGAAAGGTTTGGGACATGGTTGAAAAGCTAGCTAGCTTTACTGAAATTCATTTACAGAAAAAGTCTTACTCTAAAATACTATGTCAGCCTTACATAGACCAATAATGAAATTCCATCCTTGACTCAGCCTAGTTCAATTCATGTAATATGTCAGATTACCCACTGTTTGGAGGGTACCTTCACAGAGGATTAAATCACCTAATATTCCAGAGTTCATGTAGGCACAAAAATTAACAACAATTTTTTTAAAAAAAGACACACAAAATCATCACTATTCAATAACTGACATCAAAGGAGGTTTGCCTAAATAAGTGTTAGTTGTAACTTCCTCCTCTGTCTGAACAGTGTTCAGGAATGAATCAGAAGTAGGAAAAGTCTCCCTTTCTTCAGCGGTACTATCTAGGAGAAACTGTAATGAGTGGGAACCGTACTGTAGGAACTGTATCAGAGGAAAAACTGGTACGGAGTGATGGCTTCTGTAGGGCATACCATATAGCGCACATCCCATTTTGTTCATGACGGCAGCAAGTCTGCTGTCAGGGGAGGTGGAGTTTAGTTACATGTAAATGAAAAGTAATGTACTCTTCATAAAAATGAAAGACATCAAAAGTGTGTATGTTTGTGTTAAGTGGTTACTTTATCTACATTTAAAATGATAAATATATTAGTGTGCTTACATAATTCATATAATTTCCTCCTGGAGTGTTGTTTTCTGCTCTCTCTTTTTTTTTTTTTTTTTTTTTTTTTTTAATTACACAGTTTAGTTATGTTTTTACAATTATTTTGATGCAGGTCATTTCACTTAGTTACCCTTAGCACTTCAAGTTCTTTTTTTTTCTTTCTGTGTTTTTAAAAAGTAGACTTCAGGTCATGACTATTTGATCTAAGAGTAATAAGCAAAGGACCAGATGCTAGAGTCTTTCCAATTACAAAACATTTAAAGACAGCTGTAACATATAAGCTCTCATGAAGGAGTCATATGCTTGCAGCATCTGGTTAGTTTCGGCCATGCCTCTAGTGTACTGTATCTGTTCTGATGCATGAACTAGGGTTAGGCTTACTTTCCAATATGCATTTCTCATGTACGTGTGTGTACATTTTTTGACAGTACACAGGAACTAACACTTTGGGTCTTATATTTTCTGGCAGGAAATAAACACTACTTTCAGCCCCTGTAACACCTTTCATGGAAGAATCAAAGTGGTGTACGTTAAGTTGATGTGACTACTTTACAGTAATTGGTTAGCATTTTACTGGAATAAAAGACTTGTGTTTTTAACCAGAAGGACACATCCTGTACTTGTGAATTTTCAGCAATTTCATCCCACTCGCACAATGAAAAACACACTTTTGAGAATGTTCCTTTGATGAGTCACTATCATTACTGATAGTGTGAAGGTATGTCCAGAAAATGGGTAGCCTTGCCTACAGTTACCACTTCCAAACTCACACAAGGAAGTACCAGGAGAGCAGGTGTAACAGTCAGTGTGAAAATACTCTTACTACTTGCAGGTCAATGACATTGCAAAAATAACATTCGAGGAAGATATGCATGTAGCTGAAACCATTCTGACCATGCAAGTTCTTTCAGACTTCACATTCCTGCTTCTCTCCTCTTTGACAAACATGTTCCTAATGTCAGCAATAAAGAATTGAATAATAACTGAAGCATCTTGCCTTCCCTGAGACTCAGCATTTAGAAGCTACTGTCCGTACAATATTGTTTCAACAGCATCATTTTTCTGGCTGGCTATCATAAAATCTGGATAACCCTTTGTCGTGGTTCTCATGATGACACAAGCCATGTTGTTGAAACAGTATGTTCCAAGATAAAATGAACAGTATGTACAAATTATACATATGGAGAACAGGCAGCCAGTACCATACTGAAAGGGAACAGAGTTCTAGAAATGACCATTAGGAAACAGATAAAAAAGAGAAGCTAAAGTGTCCTGTGTGTTGCCCTTAAAAAATAATACAAGTACTGACCATTTTTTTCTACAACAGATTAACATTTTAATTATATCTTAAAATTCTTATATTCTTCAATATGAATGATTTTAAGTGCTCTGACTCAAGTAAATGAAACTGCTGTGATAAGCTAAACTGCATATCTCCTGTATTTTTATCAATATATTTACCTGCTCGTATATTAGCTTATGAACAAGAGGACGTTTCATGGAAAAACAACAATATAAGATGCAAGTTATTTAATACACTGAAGTCATAGAAGCCACTAACTTGAAACACTTACTTGAGTAACTAAGTCAAAGTTTTAATTTATATTTCTTTTTCTCCTTTTAGAAGAAAGACAATACTTTATTTAATAACAAATATAAGGAAAAGTAGCAAGCCCAGAATTATTTTATCTGATTTCAGTTACAACAGAGGAGAAGATGCTTTTCCTCTGTTCTAGTGATATGGTGACTGCTTTCACTTTTACTCTGGAAACAGGAGATGGACTGGTGGCCTCCAGTGCAATCTTACACACCTTGTGGTAACCTGGCCTCCAGCTGCCTCCCCAAAGTCCCTGCCTCCCCCAGCTGCCAGCCCTGTGTGGACATGCTGGACTGTATCACAGTTCTGAAATGACACGGGGGACTTTAGCCAGCTCAGTCACATCCTTCATACCTCAGAAAAATTGACTTTTATTGATGAAATAATATAGAAGCAGTGCTTTAGGTGCCAAAGTAGCATCTTAGCTTTTCCATTTGTCTGGGTTTTTTTTGTTTGTTTGTTTGTTTGTTTGTTTTGTTCTAAGTTGCTATTTGTTTTTTCTTTCTTTCTTTTTTCATGTGAGAGTGGGAAGGAGAAGTGAAGGAAAGAGGCCTCAGAGGATTACTGGAATTCAAGACTACAGAATGTCTTTATCATATGCTTGTGTCATAATGAAAAGGAAAAATAATGTATTGGAAAAACCTACACTCAACCAATTTCAAAAATCACAAAAACATAATGGAAAGCAAAAGCACATGGACTACAACGCACCATTTCATAACGTTATTCATAAAGCCTTCTGAAAGGTAATGAGTTAAGAAATACTGAAAAATCTGGTTTCTGTTGTAAGGTATCTAAAAAGTGACTGTTTGGAAAATATGGTCCCAGTTCTTAAGGATTAAACATTCTCAAGAAAATTGCTGCTTACCTACCTAATGTCACAGATTTAGTCACAAGTGATTACTGGTTCTTTTTACCTTCTCATGCCTAATGGGAAAATCGATTTAAATTGTGCATCCAAAACTTTAAGGAACTCAAATCACTGGGTCTTGTGCTTGTACATAAGTTTCTTACATTTATTTTATGTATTTTATGGGAGTAGTTTATCAGAATCAAATTAGTTGTGGTTTTATAACTGATCCAACTATATATCTGTGCATAGTTTTATTAGCATACAAATATCTAGGTTTTATTAGGAGACATTAGCTTCACTAAATGTTAGATACGTAAAAAATCCAGTTTTGATGCTGTTGATCATCATACCGATATTTCACATGTGACGTAAAGCTGGCAAATTCTAAAGAGTGATTCAGCTCACCATAAAACAGAGAGCAACAGATATGTTCATGTAAGTTACAACCCTTACATAGAGGTGGGAAATTTCTCTTGCTACTTTATATATATATTTTAAAGAACACAAGTTTATACTTGCTTTGAAAATGAGGGAGTAAGAACATGGCATACTTCCATATATAAAAAGCAGATAGTACAAACTAATGCTATATGAATAATTTTGATTGCATCTTTTATTTTTCTTGGGTAACAATGTAATTTAAAAAAAAAAAAAGCATACATGAAAACATCTGTGGAGAATTCATTACAAATTTTGATGACTCAGCACAGAAAATCTCTGCGTTACATTCTTCATCTGAACAACATCCATTCTGCTGTATTACAATGGCTAACGTAACTTTTTTAATGGATAAGCTTGTGTGGAAAAAAATACTTACAAAAAAGTTACATATTGTGAAACATTTGAAAGGGTTGTTTCATGTTTATTTGGACTGAGAAGCAACATTAAAAGTCCTACAACATTATAATTATTGCCCACTGTGCAATTTCCCAGGTGGAAAGCCAGGATTTTTATACTGTTCTTGAAAAAAATACTACAAAAAGCCCGAACATGGAAGCTCTATTACAGAGGAAGGAGGAGTCTGTACGCCTAGGAATTCCTGTTCCTTGCTTCCTTCCCAGCCTACCAGATGCATCCCTGAGGAATCAGATCATCAAGCGGCAAGAAAACATATGTTTTCAATTTGAATTTTGTCTAACCTGATGCTGTGAATCATTTTTATTATTATTTTGTGTAAGCAGAATACTTCCATCACATACAATATATAAAAGGATCCACATTTTTCTGACGAACACTATTTAAAATTACTCCCCTCTCTAAAATCCCTTATTTAACATATATGACATCTAAACCCTTGTTACATCAGTTCATCAGCACTATTGCCAACTTTCTTAATAGAAGGGTAAGGACTCGTACAACTCCTTACAAGTATCCTCTAAAATATTTTGCCTTCTGTATTGCTCATAACTTTTACTGGTCAGTAGCACTGTTTACCTAGCAGAAACATAGAAAAATGTTAGTTGAAAAATATATGTGCAAAGATAAATGTGTGTGTGTGGTATGTCAAGGGCAGATTTCAACTCTTGAAAATGCAAACACTTGACAAATATTTAGCATATAACTAACAGTTAAAGTTGCTAGGTTGATATAGGAAAAATTAATTATATCCATAAACATTTCTTCAGTTCTCCAAAGTCACTTTATATGCTAGTTATTTGTAATTTGCTGCTCTTGCTATCTGATTGATGTTGCTCATATTGGTGCTTTAAGAGAGCTAGTCAGTAAATGATTTTAGTATATGATGCAACAATTTAGATGAATTCTTGATGTTTTTTTGTTGTTATTGTTTTTGTTTGTTTGTTTAACAAATAGTTCCATGTAATTTCTATAGTTATTCCTTTTACAGTAAATAGATTTCATTTATTTCATTTCTATAGAAAAAAGGAAAAGACAGAAACATATTGTTGTGCTATGACCCTCAGTATTCTCTACTGAAATTCCTTTCCCAGATTCAGAGACTACTGTGACTACAGTAATATCCAGTACTTGGATTTATGAATAAAAAACACAGTGTAAATCATGACATGAAGACATGTAATTGTTTGCCATGACTCTCCAGCTTTTTACCAGTTCTCAGCTGCTATATTCTATCCCCACAGAAAAATCTGATTTGCCACGACTCCCCAGTTTTTTCCCATTTCTCACCTTCTATCCCCCCAGAAAAATCTTTTCTTTCTCTCTTTTTTTTTTTTTTTTTTTTCTTTTTTAATTTAAACTGATGGGTGGATTTTGTCTATTCCGTACCATGAAAAAGACAAAGAAACTCAACCTCTGATTCTACTGTACAGCTGTTCTGTTAAAGGTTCTGGTAAAGGTTTCCCTTCCTTCTTTCCCCTGTCTCTTCCTTGTGAGTTGAAATATCAATGAACATTTTCAGAAACATTTTCCAGTTCCGCTAGAATGCTTCTGATAAAAAGAAAACATGTAAGCCAGAAGCTAAAAAATAACCTATACAAATCTGTTCTCAAATTTTTAAAAATTGATAAAAATCAAATTTGCAGAACGTTTCACTGAATTATTATGATTTTTATAGCCTTTTTTGCTGTTTTTTCAGAGGTTTAGTGGAAAGTAGTAATGGTAAGCATTACTTAGTTGCTGGAATAAAAAAAATGCAACAGATGCAACACCACATACAAAGTCTTTTTGCTATATTGAAAAAAAATAAAAAAAAGCTACATCAATGTACAACACAAAGCATGAAACCCTTTAGTGAATTACTGTCTCATTTTACAACCCCATAATCCACCATCACCAATGTAAGTAATAGATTTGCCATTGGCTTCAGTGAATACAGAATAAAATTTATATATTTTAGGTGGTTTTTTACTATTTAAAATTTTCAGCAACACAGCAATGACACGTAACCTTCTCCAAAAGACAGGTTCTCATTCTACAGCTATTCTCATTTTGCTAGATCTTAATGTTCTTCTTGAATGCCTGAGGGACTTTATCTTCCTGTTTGGCACAGTTCTAAATTGGCTTAAATCATATTTATCCAACAGTTACCTGCATTATATTTTCAAGGGTAATTTGTGTCCTTCTCCTAGAGCATTTATTTCTTGTGCTCTGTAGGGCTCCATTTTGGCCCTGTTCATATTCAGCATTCCAACGCTGCCTGTACACAGGATTATTCATTGGCTTGATGCTGGTTTTCATTTCTATGCCGACAAGACACAGACCTATTTGTCAACCAAACCAGCAATTTCAAACTACACTATTACCATATTGACAAGCTGGTGACTACAAAAGCTTCTACAAGCATCAATTTTCTTCACTTAAAATCAAACAAAACAGAGCTGTTCATGGCTGGCTCATGCCATCCACCCAAACCCACTTGAACTTCTAACCCATCTTTAAAATTCAACCTAGGTTCATTGGTTAAAAACCTTATGTGGTTTTTGATTGTGAGCTCCTTTCATTATTGCAAACAAAAGATTAAGGCTCCCTATTATTAGTTGAAATAAATGTGCTTTGCTTATTACTCATTTATGTTTTTATGTTCCCTAGACTAGGGTTATTTTAATGCCCATCTTGTCAATCCAATGATGATACCGATTAACAAATTTCATTTTGCATAGCAAGTTCTGTTTCCAGGGCAGTGTACCGTACAGACTAATACACTATTCATACCTGCTACTCTTTCATGGTGGCTACTAATACACCACAAAATCTATTTAAGCTTTTTTTTTAATTTGAAGAGTTTTGTCTCCAGGAATTGGCTTTTAAGAAAAGACCAGAAATTAGACCTACCAAAACAGTGATTAGAACATTTCATGAGAACACAGAAATTACGAGCTGAGTAATGGGGAAAAGGATTTATGACTACCTATCTAGCCACTGAAAATGAAGAGCATTTTCTCCTTTACATTATTAGGAACAGACTGCAAAACTTACTTGTTTACTGAATGTCTTTAATAGGGTGAGATTTGCTGTGCAAAGGAGTGCTGCTACTTAAAGGCAAAAGACCAGCTGTAGAACCCCTAAAAGTTGTAGCTAAGAATATGGTCCTACAGGGATTATACTGAAAATTAAAATACTTTGGCTCTAGTGACTGCTGTAATGAGAATACGTATAGAGATAAACTGACAGAGCTGAAAAGTATTTAATTTAGATGAGAACCTACAAAAATTAATGTGAAAATGAGAATCGCTTAGAGGTAATAGACTGAGGGTACAGGATTCATTTTTGTAAGTGTTAACTTCATATTACAGTGTTATAATGTAATTAAAATGGCAACATTATTTGTTTTGGGGATTTATTTTAAATTTCTAATTGCTTTTTAGTTCTTAGGTTAGAAAAAAAAAATCAAGCAATTTCAGAGTGACAGAAGTCAAGGATTTTTCACAGCAATACAATGGAATAAGTGAGCTTCATTGTACTGAGCAAAAAGATTAAGCAGCAACTTGTTTTAATTGTTGTAAGTGATTAAATTAAACTATTATTGAATATTAATATTTGTTCTCATCTGTGTTGAATATGAACATAGAAATTCAATGATTTCCTTTTTTTTTTTTTTTTTTTTTTTTCTATTAACCCAATCCTTAAGAACTTGCCCCAAACTTTGAGCAGCTTTGATGTTCAAACGCTTTGATGAGATCAGAGACAAGAAGGAAAAGAATGCGGACCCCTTCATAATATTTTTACCTTTGAAGTCTCAGGTTAAAGGTACGATTACTATTTGCTTAAAGAAGTGAGTGAATGAAGGATAAGATCGTGAATTGTAATAATAGACAAATAACAAATGTTTTGCATGAAGTGTTTTTCCCTATCAGGATAGAGAACGTTCTTCTAACAGATTTCCAAAGATAGATAGATAGATAGATAGATAGATATTTAAACCATTTAACTGGGAATAAAGAAGTCATTCAGATTTTTTCCCTTTATTTTCTTCTACATTTCATACTAGGGGTAGCTAATGTGCACATTATCCAAGTGTCAACAAATCCCCTAGACTCAAGCCTTGTACTGTACATCCTACATTTCCCCCATGAAACCCTTTCATGAAAGCTTCTCTGTCATTCAAAATCATACTATTCCCTCCTTTATTTATTTCAGTGTCACTCAGCTCCATTCCACCAGCTTGGAAAAACGTCAAGAACTTTTATCTTCAGAGTCAGTTGCCAATTCTGTTTAGTAAACAAGCCAGCAGGGACCTCTGGTGCCATCAATGCAGTTCAGTCAGTGCCCCTCTCTTTAGGGATGGACTATATCATTATCCCAGTGGCTGGACAGAAAAAGATGCATTTTTAGAATACTTCTCAGGGAGCAGTTACTGGAAATCTCCTCCCTTGAGACAGTGTATTGGCAACAAGTTTTGCTGCTATGACATGAGGTATTGCATCAAGGCCCAATCCTGTCACTAATAAAGTCAAATGGGAAACATGCCATTTTTTTTCAAGAGATTTCAACAGTATTATAATAGCAAATAGGAGCTAAAAAATATACCTTGCATCTACAAATGCCAATGTAAACTCATGTCACAAGCAAGAATGTCACTTCATGTCTGTTTCCAGACTTTGTTTTTAAGTAAGCCCCTTCCCCCAAAAGTAAAATTCACAGTTAAAAAAAATAATAATAATAATAAAAAAATCCATTTTCTTTCTTTCATATTACAGTATTTACATTTTGAGATTTTGATGTGTTTGCATCTAAAGTTTGCATCTAAAAATGTCAAAAACAGGCTGTTTCAATGTTTGCAGGTTCTCCCCCTCACCCCCAAAATAATAATAAAAATACTTTTCTCTAAAACAAAGCATAGACATGGTAAAGATTTAATGTAACTATTTTCTGATAGAAAAGTTTACTTGAAACTTTTCCTTCATCAGCTCTAGTAGGCTTTTTATTGTCGATGTTACATAGCTGTGCTAGAAAACACTGATTAACTTGCCCAGGCTGAATGGAGAATTTACATTTATAGCAGATACCAGTCCCACATTTTCTTGACTGCAGTAACAGGTAACAGTCCCATTATCTTGGAGAGTGAAACTTTCCTTTACAGAAATAACACGGTCCTGGGAGATGGTTTTCCCCCCCCCCCCCCCCCCCCACTTTTTTTTTTTTTTTTAATAGGATATTATCTATTATTGTACTTGGCAATACTGGGTTTAATTCCACTTAAAATGACAGAACTGAATTGTCATCATTTTTAATGGGTAAAATCTATGGGTAAAATCAGAGGTGCTGTAAAACCTCATCAGAAATTAGACTGTAAAATTAATAGGCCTATATTCTGTATAATGTTATTTTATAAATTTGGAGCTGCAGCCATTTTTGAGTTTCACATACAGTGCAATTAAGCAGTGGTGGAATTTTCAGTTTAGATGAATAACTCACAAAATGACTGGCACTCACTGGCTGAGTGGTTGCCTTTTACTTTGAGTCACTCAGGATCAAATTCATCAATTCCATGCCTGAGCTTTAATTTCAGTGTATTTACATACTGTGGCTGTAACCCATGGCATAACATCCCCAAAATTTGTTTATACACAGCAAGCATTAGGGATGGTTGCAGCGCACAGTGTTCTTCTGTGCATCCTCTCCTGCCAGCCGAAACCAATCCCCTCCATTCAGAAAAGAATAAAGGGAAAAATGGAAAGGAGAGGAGCGACATGCTAAGGAAGGAGCTGGCACATACACACATGTAGGCATAAAGTCCAGGCCAAAGTTTCCCGTGCCCAGAAAACAAAATTGGAAAATCCCAAGCGGGACTCCTCAGGGTTTTCCTCCTACTCCCAGCACAGGGGGCTGTGTTTGTCACTCCCCCAGCAGAAGCAGGCAATCTGGCTCAACATATGTATTGTTATGTAATGCTGAAAGAGCCACTGCTGTTGACAGTGAAGGATGAAAAGGCGGCAATAAACAGATAGCTAACCTGACTTCCCTATACTGAAGTGATTCACTTCTAATGGCAATTTGCACCATTTTAACTCCAAGTACCTCCCACGTAGCGATTATACAGTGTTACTATAAAACCTCAGGGTTCATCTGCAGAAACGTTTCTTATGCTGGAGTTCTCTGTGGAGACATACTTACAAAAATTGGTACGAGAGGAAGATTAAATAGATAAGAGCATAAAAACAGATTATAGAATACATACAGTCTTGTAGATCGGCTTCAACTGGGAGGCAGAAGCTTAAACTCCCACTACTCCTGCAGACCTCTGTAATACTGGACAAATTGCTTAGTCTCTTTGCACCTCAGCTTCCTAGATTTGAAATTAAAGTAATATATTTTTCAACTCTTTCCCATCCCTACCTAAGTACACTGCAATGTTTCTTGCAGAGACACTGGCAGGCTGTCTAGCTATGGGATCTGGACATCAGTTCAACCTCCTAACGCAAAACAACTAATTATTAATGTATTCACAATTTTCCTTTCAGATCTGATTTGACTTCTATTTTCTTATAAATTCTGCTGTTCATACCAGCTCTATTTCCATCCCAAGAGAAAATAAACACTATTTGCCAAGAGCAAAATCAGAAGGATTTTTTTTTTTTTTTTTTTTTTTTCCTCCAGCAACCTGATAGAGAATATAGCACACTGGAAAAAATTAAAAATTAAAAAAATTAAAAACTATTTTAAAATAAATAAATAAATATAGTGTTATCTCTTTATATTATTAAAGCCATTCCCTGAAGTAACCTTTGCTTATACCTTTAGTGCATGGTAATGGAAAACAAGGTGAAAACCCTTGGAAAAGTACTTAAAGCAATAAATCTGCACAAAGAATACACTTTCTCTCTATCATAATTACACAGTTAAGAGACCTTTACTTTACTGGCAACAATTCAGAGCAACAGGGCTTAGATTAATGCTGTCATCTTGTAGCTACTATTATAGAAATTGTAGTTATACAATTTTCAAAGTGAGCAATTTTATGAAATTAATTATAAAACATTGTTTATAATTTAAACCACGCAATTAATATTATTCACAGGCAAGCATAATGGACTCTGTGTTGAATGATACTTTTAAGAAACAGTATAACTGATTTTGGAGCTAAAATGATTGATTCATGAGGTAAAATTAAAAGTGATAAATATGTATCACTTGGCTACTCACCAGCTAAGTGGATGGGGATAGTTTGAGAAATGTCTATATATAACTAACTGCAGCGTGTGAGTATCAAGGAATCAGATAAATTATTTAAAGTGAAACAAGGGAACTAACCTAGAAGTAAATGGTGAAGATTTAAGAAAGGCAATTGGCTATCAAGGGAAACTAGCAAGAATAAGATCTTCTTGCCTGTAAAAATCTTCTCTGATGTAAGGTAATGGAAGTTTCATTCTCTGCATATTTAAAACAAATGAATCACATACTATCAAATTGAGAGTTGACATTCCAGTAACATTCTCATTAGCATCTTGCCTTTTAAGTAGGTGGTAGGATTTTAAAAGGTACCCAGTATGAGTAAGGGTAACTACCTGCCTCAAATGAAGGAAGGACCTCTGCTGCACCAAGGGACCTGACTTCTTAATATTTACCAAGAAGTACTGGAAGTACTTTCCATTTTTAATTCACTTGAGGAAGGAAAAAAAAAAAAAAAAAAAAAAAAAAAGACCCAACTGATGTCATGATGTCATTACACATGGTGAATGTCACACCAGTTCACAGGCAGTTCCATTAAGAAGCTTTACACCAAGTAAAAATTCTCAGTTTAAATTAAACAAACAAACAAAAACTATGCCCTACAGTACTTTAGCTTTTATGGTGACAAGTTTTAACTGAACAACAGATTGAAGAAGTCACTTGTTTTATTTCACCACATTTCTTTCTCTGAACTGATAGTTTAACAAAAGCATATAAAATCATATTAATATAAATGACATTTAGAAGAAACACACTGAAGCAATCCACTAAATTTACTTGTTTGTTTTTCCCCTCCAACAGGTTCTTCATTTACACACCAAAGGAGAATCTCAGTGAGTCACCGTTAACTGAATTCTACAAACATCCCACTATCCCTTATTTAAATTAGCCTGCTTCAGAAAAAAAAATATATACACATCCATGAAAATTCCCTTAGTACAGTTTTTCCTGTCAAAGGGCAGAAAGAGATGCATTTAGCAAGCATGTCTATATAATAAAAAATTGATCCAAATGTCTCCATATCAATAGTTCTGGATTGAAGCCCTAAAATTAAGGAAGTACAACATTTCTCTGAGACAGTGATGAACACCGGACTGTAATCTGCTTTTAGGCTAAAATACATTTTTTCGTAAATTGATAACTGTCACATATTTTGAAACAGAAGCAGCACATATGGATCATACATTACCTTGATTTTAGATACCTATGTCAAAACATCACAAAGCAAAAACGTTGCATCAACACGGAGTGTTTTTATCCCTGATGATCCACACATCTTATAATTATTTGCTGTTGAGTATTTGTATATATTCATATATACTACATAGCTTTGCATATAAATAATATACGTAACATATATAGGATATAGAGAAGCAGTTCTATTTTCACTCAGATCCACATTACTGCCTATTCCAAGTTACCTTCTAGCTGGTTAAGTAGTAAACAAATTCATTTTAGAACTCAGCTTTGCATTTGTGATCCATTAACTCACTTGTCAAAGTAACTTGACCCTTCTCCCACCTGAACATTGACGTACATTATAGGCTTCAGCTCTTCCTCTTTTGTCTCAAAATTTTCCCTCATGCTTTATCAACTTTATATGTCATTTTTTTCCATGGATTTTCAGTCACAAGTGTATAATGAACATTACTTTCTGCATTTGAGTGTGTTTATACTCTTATGCCATGTGATGAAGTAACACTGTGAAATTCCAGAAGAAAAAGAAGACTAAGTATACATTATATCAATATTGTTTATAATATTTCATATATCAAATGAAATGGAAGTTCATAATATGCTGACACTATTGCCTTTTCTTTGTTACCATGCAGGTTATCAGACCTGTAGCCACCAATCTGAAATGTCCATACTTACCGACAGTTCTGTTCACTCACTCTACTGTCTGAGATATAATCTCCCCAGAGAAAGAACAGCCATTAAGCACAACTTGATAACTAAGAGAAAGGAAAAGTTCCATTTAGCAGTCTAACAAAATACGAATGGAAGACCAGTTTACAAGTAAATGGCTGTAGTTGTGGAAAAAAACAAAAACAAACAAACAAAAAAACAACCACCAAAACCACACCACATGCTCCCCTAAAAAAAAAAAAGTAATGTATTTACTATTTTAAATTTCATTTGTTATTGTATAGAGTACAGTCTACTACAGATGACCTGGTGGCCTTCTATGATTACAGACTAGAGCATGGGCTATTCAGCTCAAAGGTTAGGGCCCATTTCCAGAACTGGGAAAGGAGCCAAATATTCATAGCCAAAAATCAGGATCCAGAAAGTCAAACCAAGGGTCAGCAGCCAGAGATAGGAACAAGCGTCGGTGCAGGAATCATGAGCTGAAATAAGAAACCTCCAAGAACTAGTACAATCACAGGGCAGAATGCAGAGGTGTTTTCAAAAGTGTGTGGTATGATGCATGATGGGATGTGCTCAGGTTCTGGCTCATAGACCTGCTTCTGAGTGACCAGCAGATGTGCTCCAGCTAACCCGTTAAAAAGGGCCCAAACTGCTGAGAACCTGACTAACTGTTGCAGAAGAAGGTCTTATCCCAGATTAGCAATACAGAGGATAATGTGAAGATAAGGTAGCCATGTATCAGTGTAAATGGTACATGCGGTATATATTTGCTTTAACCATTCTGCAAATAAGCCAGTCATCTACCAGTTTAATGCTGGTGGATAAATAGTCTGCATTAGCCAACAGGCATAGTAAGCTAGTTGAGTGTTACCTCTCCGTTCTCAAAAACTTGACAGCTGGCTTTAGTGGATGTACTCTTGCAGAGGCTGAGTCCACATAAAAATCCTTCTCTCTGCATCACAATTGTGATTAGTCTTACAACAGACTCTGGGTTAAATGAGCTCTTCTTTGACCCTTATGATTTGGAGAGGAGGTGAGGTGGAAAAGCTTAAAAACCTCTTGGGATTAATAATAATAATAATAATAATGATATACCTTAGGCATATCTACAAGAAAATCCAAATGGGTAGTAAAACAAGCACCACTATCTTGTTACATCAAGATATGTGCAACTGCAGACATTTTTTCCAGGAAATATAAAGCAAGTGAGCTAGCTTTCTACCCTTCCAAACTGATGAGGTGTTGAGAGAGATGGAAACTCTTTTCTCTGTATTATACCTGTTGGATAGATTAATAGAAGGCTACTATTACTGTTACTGCCGATGCAGCAAGTTTCAGGAGCATTACATCCGCATACCACTATTAAATTAGTTACTAACATGCACCTTCAGAATCTGTTAAAAGCAGGAATGAAGTAAAACAAACAGATCAATGTTGTACTGGCACAAATCTTCTGAGTTTTGATAAGCCTTTGACCTTCCTAAGACTTAGTATTGCTGCAGAGAGCAGTGCCAAATTGTCAGACTGGACTTCCACCTGGAATTTTGTATGTGTGAAGCAGCAGTGGAGGACTTTTTTTACGCAATAGGACCCAGCGTGAAAAGTGCAGATTAGAAGATAAAGGATAAATCCTGTCCCTTTGGATTTCCCCAGTGAAAAGTTTGCTTTACCTTGAGCTAATACCTTCATCCTGCCAAATTAGAGGCCTTTATGCTACTGGGATCCTAGCATGCAAGAAAGGACAGCTCTCCCTTCTTGTACGCTTCTTGCAAGGACCAGAAGAAATCCAGGCAGGCCCTGCATGCTCAGGGGCGTAGTGACTCTCTGGCTCCTTAAGAATGCAGTTTTCTCAAGGAAAGCAGCAGCTTCTTTGCAGAACAAAGCAGGTTAGGAAGCAAAAGTAGTTTGAAGAGGAAACAAGGCTTTGTCATGTTGGATTGCATTAGATTCAGGGGAAAGACTAGCTTCTTCAACTGTTCCTAGGCAGCGCATAGTGCTTTCTAGACTCAGGTGGAAATGAGCTGTCCACAAATGAAAAAATAAAGCTAAGGCAAGTGAAGAAGGAATTAGCTGTTGCTGGAGTTGGAGGGCCTGGTGTGCAGGAGTATAGGTTACTGTACTTTTGTGAGGGCTGGCGCAGTGACCAGTGTGAAGGATTGCTGCCTGTGCCCTAGAGAGAGCCCAAGGGATGGGGCAGCCCTCATGGCCCCAAACAACCAGCTCAGCAGCAGAGTGATTCACGACTGTCCTGAACACTTTAGTGTAGGCCCAAGTTCAAATTCCTTCCTGCCATGGCTCCAAAATTTAACTACCTCAGACTGAGACATCAAAACCAGCAGCTATGAAGCACATCCCCCTAAGAAGAAAGGGTGGAATGGGCCATTAGCTTCTCATCAGTTTTGGAGCAACTGCTTTAAAAGTGCTGCATGTCCCTGGCTGGGGCATTCTCCACTGCAGCAGTGCAGCTCCTTACCATAATAGTTCCCATTAAACTACTGTAAAATGTTAAATTTAGATTACAGGTATATAAGGTATTTTAGGCACATAAGAAATTAAATATGCAAATATTTTGCTGTGGGTCAGACTAACAGCATCTATCTTCAAAAAAAAAAAAAAAAAAAAAAGAAAGAAAAAAGAAAAAAAATCTCGTTGAGGATTTTTTTTATTTACCTCACCCTATTTTTCCACATGAAAGAAAAATATTGTCCGACTTCCTTCATAGCATATTCTACATCTTATTGACAAATCACTTATGACACTAATTTATTAGCATAAAAATATTACTACACTCAAGACAGCCTGCTTTGATTTACTACACCATATGTTTTCATACGCCAAGGTCCTATCATCTCTGCTTGATCATTAAAAGTTCCATGGCTTGCCTTTTTTTTTTTTTTTCCTTTTTCTTTTTTTTTTTTTTTTCTTTTTTCCCTCCTCCTTCTCTCAATAGACAGAATTTTGCCCTGTTACCTTGGCTTAAATCCTGAGTATCAGACTGGCTTTGCAGCTCAGAAGCTGAACTGATGTGTAAGGAACAAAATATGGGTTTTTCAGAATTACATTCTTTACAACAGCACCTTGCCACTAAAGTCCTTGGCAAAGTAGGGAGAAAAAGAGGTGTGTAAATACAAAAAAGTAAAATTTAATAACAATTAGAGACAAGATGCTTAAGGTGCAACATGCTTTCTATCCTCTTTATGTGCGAACAAATTCTATTACATAGGGAGGAAAGGAATTAAGTTAAATGCACATATCACTGTTGCATACATATCTCAGGGGTGATTTCTGCTTATTTTTGTGCAGACATAAGCAGCCATTTCACATAAGCCAGACCCTCTGTAACCAGAGACACCTGATGAATTCCATGGGAGGCAGAAACATGGAGAAACATAGGAGTGAAAGCCTATTTGGCTGCATCATTTTATTACAAAGGAGATGGCTAGCCAATCTGATAAACTGCTGTTCCGGGATCTTTTCTCTTTCACAGGTGTGCCTCCATTTCACTATGCCAGTCATATACAGCTAGTGACTGATTGCTGATACTAGCCAAGGCAAGTTCCCCTGCACTGCTAATATTACAGGCTAAAAGAATCCACTCAGAAAGCATATCAAATATAGAGAACCGAAACTAACATTCAAACCTACGCTGTATCCTTCACATAAATTGATCTGGTACTTTGAAAAAGAAATCAAAGTCTCATTGACCTACAGCTTGTGGCTCAGATGAAATCCATGAAAAATCAATTGGTTTATATTTAATTCAAGGCATTGTTTGTTTTGATTTTTGAAGGAAGAAGAAAAAGATACATCTTAACACCCAAGTTAACCCATTATTTTCTCCACACTCCACTTCTTCAGCCAATAATAACTGAAACCAAATAAGCCAAAACAATTTCACTATTTAAATTAGATATATAAATGGTATATGAATAAAAAGTTCAGAGACATTTTAAATCTTTCATGCATTCTTGGATATTTTTATGCAAGTATCAGCAAATGCTGCTTTAGCCATAGCAATAAATTTGAACACCCACTGTTGGTGTAATGTATACCTACCGGATTCTCAGCCAGATCAGATCATGCTGTAGTTTATTTCCAAAGAGTATTTTCTTATTTTGTCTGAAAAGTAAACAATTCATTTGCTTACAAGGAAACAAGTTTGTCTTTGAATACAGGAAATAAAAGCACAGTGAAGGTATACATTCTGCATATGAAATAACACAAAGTTTTTGAAATATAAAGAAATATATCAAAACAGTATATAGATCTAAGCACAGTTCATGTAAATAAGCAAAGGCTAACTAGCTAGTGAAGGTTTAAGTCATGTTATGGAACACACTTTACACATGCAGGCACGCACCTTAAAAGCTGCGAGGTGTACAGTTTATAATTGGTTTGGATCTGCACACTGCCCATCAGGAAGCTGATAACATACTGACATGCCCTAATGTTCTCCCTCCCACCTCCCATCCCTAACAGATCTTAAAGCGCAGTATATACCCAGCTGCTTCAACATCTTATTCTGAGACAGAAGCTTTAATAGGAACTTTGTACACGTATATATCAAAAAAGTCAGCACATCTTGCTGTCACATATCCATGCATTAGAAAGCTTATTCTGTCCTAGGACTGCTGAGATATTTGGCAAGACAGACAGCTAGTCTCTCTGTCTCCGTGATGGCGTCTGCACTACTGCAGATTTGTCATGTAATTCATTGAGTTGAACTTAGCACATAAATTTTCAGTTATGACTAAAAAGTTAGAAAATTCTCCACAGATCATAACTGCACATCCTTACTGATAGTCAAGGAGTTTTCACTTTGGGGAACAAAGATCATACCCAGAATGCAAGAGTGACAAAGAAAGGAAGATTAAGTGAAAAGAAATATTGGCAAGAATTAATTGGTTTAACTCTTAAAGATCTTCCTATTTCTGCTCATTTTCCAACAAAATATCATTAAAATATCATCTAAGGTGGCAGTGACTTAAATATTTACAGAGATTATTTGATACCTGAGTTCCCAGTAAACCAAAAGCTTCTACCACAGTCTGAACTCTGAAATGAAGACTAGCATCTCCACAATAAACTACAGAGCTCTGTCCTAAAACATGTTACATCAGTAACTACAACAAACCAGAAGCCCAGGTCCTGACAACAAAAAAGTTCATACAGAACCTTCCACTCGACACAAAAGCAACACAAATTTGTGTTCTTGTAGTTATCTTGTGTCAACCAGAAATACCAAAATCAACAAGGTGCTTTCATAATAAAGATCTGAACCTCTTGCCAGTATTATGCCATAATCAACATATTACAGGCAAAATTGATCGTTTTGTTTAGGTTTTGTTTTTTAAAGGAAATATTTTTATCATTATTTAACATAGAATAGGCTGTGGAAAAGGCCTGAGGGAGGTTCTGGACAGTGTAATATTTAAACTAGATGGAAGAAAAAAGCATTACTGTTTGAACAACTCTTTTGAAGAAGTTTGTCAAAGTTCTTACCCAGGAAATATATGTATACCTATAAAAATCATTTCATTTCAATTCACTCTTTCCTTCTAATTTTGTAACAATGTGTTTCTCTACTCTTAGTGAAGGTGAATTAGTTTAATCATTAACAGTTTATAAAGTAGTGAACTACCCAGAGATTTTTCTTAACATTTACCCAGTGTACCTTTTAAAAATCTGAAATACATATATATATATGTAAATTAAGTGGTTATATGTATAAAAGTATTTATGAAAAAATGCATAAATATAGCATCAAATAATATATGTCAGTTTGCTGTACAGAGCATCTTAAGTATCTGTACCAGCACTTCATTTATGTTACAACACAACCTGCATTAGGAAGGAGCAAGGAGGGCTTGGGGAAGGAGGGGTGGTGGGGGTTGTACCTTAACTACACCAGCAAAATAAAGCAGTAAAAGCTGCAGACAAGCCTTCTTGCTCCATCACTCCATCATGGAGCATGGACTAGACTGATTGCAGAAGGCATGCAGAAAAGAAATTTTCTGAAGGTGGAGACCAAGAACAGCAACAGCAACAGCAACAACAAAATCAGAAACAAATATAACACCCCACTGCAATGGCAGCTGCACCAATCCTATTTTACACTAATCTTGTTTTCTTCCAGTATTCCTGCCAAAGGAAATTCCTTTGTATTTTGTTAAGACATCTGAATTTGAATGAGAAGAGGGAAACTAGACTGCTGGAGGGCTTTCCTGATAGTCATACTTGAAGGGGTGAGAAAAGGGGAGTGTCTAGTCTGAAAATAAAATGATTCACAGGCACACGTTCTTAGTGCATCGATAATAGGTTCAAGATAGTAAAAATAATAATGATAATAAAAAGCAAATCATATCTGCAAGAACACACCCCTTGACTGGGATTTCTTTTTCCAAGAGAGGCAAGTGACTAAAGTACTCTTCTAAGGACCTCAGCCCCTCAAATAAAATCTGATTTCAATTTACCTGTTAGGTTCGTCTCAGTGCTAGGATCTTGGTAGACCTTCAGCTAGCCAGTACCAGTGCAGTCCTACTCCAGGCTCTGGTTCAGATAGGCAACAGGTGGGATAATTCTCAAACTATCTGCTGAGAAAGTAAATATGTAATTTTAAATAAATGCAGATAGACCTAGGCCAATATATATATATATATATCTTTAATATATATATATATATATATATTTCTAACTCAAACCAGTGGATGCAGACACAGTCATGAGAATTCAGGGTGGGGTGGTGGGAGGAGAAGACACATTCATCCATCTACTTCTGAACAACTACCTTGCAAACCTGGTCCAAGTTCCTGTTTTGCCTGATTTGGACTACGTACCTTTACTTCAGCTTACCGGCCTTAACAACACAACCCTACTAACCACAGGGCTATACAAACTCTTCTTCCTCCCATTATACCTTCCCCTATAAATATTCTGTTAATAAAAGATGGCCAACACCAAGAGAATGGAATGAAAGAAACCCACTTCACAGTAGGTAATAGCCTGACAGGGCCAAATTTTTGGAGGAGGCAAGCCAAGGCTCTAATCTGCAGTTACCATCTAGCAGAACTATGTCATCCAAAGGACTTCTAAGAGTGCAGTGAGCAATACACATGCTTTATACCTGTAAATTCCATAACCTTCTCCTCACCTTACATGTGTTTTCAGTAGCCTACTGTACTGGAGAGAATGACGACTCTAGTCAGAGTTTCTTAGGAAACAGAGATTTGAAGGCCAGATACAATAAGTCTAGCAAAGAGATGCCAAAGATGTGACAGACTAGAGTGCAACTTTGGCAGTAGAAGCCACAGAAATTCTTATTTACAGGTGCTGCTATGTCAAGGGTTTGCATCACTGCAGACCAAATTATGGATACGCACCACCAGAGTCACTACTTACTAGTAGTCTCAGTGTTTTAATTTTTCACTATACTGGTTGCATGGAGACAGGAAAATAATAGGAAGAAAAAAAAACATACTCCTGAGTTCATCAGCCTGGGACAGGAATGGAACTGCAGAGGTTCAGCTCCTGTTGTTTCTCCTTCCACACATCCTCCGAGAAAGGGCTCAGCCATCATAATTCTGCCAAAAACTGGAGAAAATGAGGTAATATCTCATCACCACTAAGCTCATATGCCCACCTGAAACCTTGCAACACGCCGTCTAGAGTGTTAGCTGTATCTCCATGGGCTCCTAATCACCAGATGACATTTTGTCTCTGATTAGCCTCTCAAGTAAATTGCTTAGAGGTAGAAGGTTAGATCTGGGGTGATAATCAAAGGGTAGGAGCAACTCATCATGGAAGGCTCCTCTGGTGTTTGATGGGCACGTGAATGTTTGTGGGAAGGCAAAAAAATCATTGTATCTAAGCACGTATCTTTTGGCCCAGAAATGATGTTTGTGGCTGCTATCATCATTCCTTGTGTCTTGTTTTAATTGTAGCTCTCATTGGTTACATTTACTGAAACCAGAGAAAGAGAAGCTATAATATGAACAGGGCTAGCCTCTGCTGTCTGAGAAAGCTTTCTGAGCCTCCGTGTTCCTTTCAGGGCAGTGAGATGACAGCATTCTGCTCAGACCTGTGACATGCTGCGGGTGCTGAGCACTGAAGACATGGTTTACCACCCATGGTTTCCCATTCTTTGCTTGAGAAAGGATATGGCAGCAGATAGGAAACTTTTCTCCATCTGCAATACAGCTACAGTATTCCTGATGTAAATTCCTCCAAGGGTATTTATATCAGCCTTTGCTCTCAGGCATCAGTGCTGAGGTTTCCATTCTCACTCAGGATCCCTGCTTGGGTAGAGGAACCTTTGATACAACCATAGCTAATCCAAAAAAGCTGCAAAGGTGGGTTTTGCACAGAGGCATATCCAGCCCTTCTGAATAAGAAAGTTGGGGTTAGTCTCATAAAAAGCCTTTGATGGAGAAGAAAAAAGTAGGATTTGAAAGCAGGATATCTAGAAATGTTCTTTTCACCCCCACAGTGTGCAACACAGTTACCATGACACAAAGGAAACACACGAATTAATGGATTTTTTTTTCCTTTTTTTTTTTTTAAATTAAAAAAAAAAAAAAAAAAAAAAGATTAAAGAGTTCAGTTTTGCTTCTTTGTGTACAGAGAATTAGTTCTTTTTCTTCATTTTCCTTCATTTAAATAAATCACAGGATGAAGGAGAATGAAAACAGACAATTTCCTGTATGCATCATTTTACTAGTACTCTGTCAGTAGGTTTTGTTTAGGGTAGACTATTATACAGCACATTATTTTTAAACAATTCAGTGACTCCTTCCTCAAATGTTCCTTCTTTAATGAAATGTGACACATCTGAAAACAGAGCGGGAAGTTTTTGTTGTTTGTACTTATAATCTTAAAACAACTATTGCTCATCCAAACAGTGCCAGATAGCAGAGCAGACAGAGCCAGCAACCCTTCAGGCACTGAACTTTGAACTTCGGCCAGCCCTTGCCCTGGCCAGCCCTGTGACAGGAAAGCAGGCAGACTTTGAACCCAGGGTTCGGAGGCTGCAGCAGGGCTGTGAGCAGAGCAACAGCTGCTCTTTGCCACATGAACTTTGTACTCGGACACATGCACATTTAATCTCTATAACAGAGCCTTTGTTTCATTACTTATTAACATCTCCTCCTTAAGTAAAGTTCTTTGTTAGTGAGGCTTTAAAGCGTGGCATGGGGTGCCTCACACCCTCCCTGCCAAAAGCCCACCACCCAACTTGATAGGATTACATTAATTATTAAGAAGTGCAGACAGAGATTAGACTTTGTGCACCTTCCGAACACCGTTGATATTTGTTGTCCGTGCTCTTCTCAGTGACTCAGTTGTAATAACCAGAGCTAATTAGGGAAAGTAGGCAATATTCTGGGGCTTGCCTTCACAGAGATCACATCTTCAGATGATACCCCCAGTAATTCAGCCTGCAGCAACATCCTGCTTTATTTTACAAATCAAATAAAAAATAAAATAATGGCAAGAAAGCGTCCGCCCGCTCACACTTACTAGATTTACTTTACTAAATTATTATGGGATCTCAAAGGCCTGTTGAAGCTCTTTTATATTTGTACAGCTTTTTGCTATTGCTTTTATTTTGGAGTGGTGTTGTGCTTAGGTTCTCTGTGTTTCACCATAACGTATGCTAACATGCACAGCACAGCACATCCACGGAGAAGATATTCAAGGCCCAGATCCACCTGTATGCCATCTGTTTGTTAGCCTTCACTGAAATAAAACCTTGAACAGGAATAGAAATGAAGACCAAGGGGCCAAAGAAGATGCTTAAACCACTTTTGTGCCACAAATAAAAGCTGAAGACATACATACGCATCTTTTGCAACAACACCTAGGAACAGAAATGTACTAGAAGATATTGTCAATACAACACTGTACCTTTTTTTGTCATAATAATACAGAGGAAAAAAAAAAAAAAAAGATTAAGAAAGTAAAGGTTTCTTAAGCAATTCTTCAAATACAACTAGAATAAAACAAATACTAGAAGTATATTGCCTTTGGCTACAGCAACCACAAATATTTGTCACAGCCTGTTTGGAAGAAATTATCTGTAGACATAGAGATCACAGTTACACTGTTATTTTTCATCACAACCATCTTTTCAACATGATTTTTTTCCATGTCTTTGTGGTCAGCTTTTCTTCCCCTGTTTTTCTCTTCCATATGAGAGGAGAGAACTCCCCACCTCACCCAGCTATTCTTTGTTTTTGTTAACAGAATTATTAAGGAAAAAAGAATAAAAAAGAAAAAAGGAAATTTTCAACTACTATTTAAGAGGGAGAGAAGATAATAAATTGGGTCAAGAGGTTTTGAACCATTCTGTTTCATGGATTCAGCCTGCCAGGTCTCTCAGGTGCTGTTGGGCTGTTCCTGAGTTTCCCTGAGAAAAGCCCATGACTGCATATTTAGGTTTCTTTTTTTTTACTCACAAACTTCAGTTCACCACTTTGAAAGCATCTCACTCATCTAATCCTAGAGTTTGATTTGCATACTTTGCAGAGAGCAGACTGACAGAATTTGACAGAAATTATTTTCTTGTGTTGATACTGTCCTCAGAAACAGTACTGCCAGCCCTTCTATGGCTGCAAAGCAGCTGGCATAACTACAAGAATGTTATGCCTTATTATTTTGCTGTTTCAGACCAGTAAGACATGACCTCTTCTCTTTAAGATGCCCCCATTCATGCTGTTCATGCCTTCTCACCTCACCTCTGGAATGATGCCCTCCCATCACATGGGTCTACCATGATGATCATGAGATTTATCTGTTGCTAAGAATATACGTGATCATTTGGAATAGATCTTACTTTATTTCTGGGTACAGGTTCTGAATGGTGATAAACAATTAAGCTCTTAGGTTGATTCTGGATAACATCTTCCTGCTCTTTGCATCCCTTCATCAAAGGCGTTAGACCCTTGTTTATGAGGGCAGGCATAAAGATCTGTGCCATTTGCTTGGCTGGGGACAGTCAGAGACATGAATCTGAATGAAGTCAAGCAAACCATAACAATCCTGTGAACAAAGCAGGCAGGCCTCTGGTAAACCACAATACCTTTAATTAAAATAAATAAATAAAGAAGTAAACAAACTTGGAAAGAGTGCAGAGAAGAGTGACAAGAATGATTTAGCTATGGAAAAAGAGAAGACTCTTTCCAATGAGGCATTGAACTAAATGTATTTTGCTTCAAAGAGAAGATTATAATCTTTAAGAGACTAGACGAGAAAATATTTCAGAAGACTGTAATTTAGTGGGCAGACATGCAACACAATCCAATACTTGCAAATTCAATCTAGAGATAAAAAGCAGTGTTTTAAGTATAATTAGATACTGAGATGAATTGTCAAAAGACGCAGTAAATTCTCCATCACCAAGAAAATACTTTAATCGCTGTATGCTTAGCTTACACTAGATCCCAGAAGTTTCAGTCAACACAGGCCCAATAATATTTATTTAACTTTAAGCACAAGCAATCCCCTCTCTCCCAAAATTGTGCCTGTTGCTAATTCCAAAGTAGATGATTTTTTTTCATGAGTAACCTGAGATGGGATAATCATGACAAGTGAATAATTACTGCATACAACACCAGGTCACGTAGATATAATTTATGTTATACTAGCAGTTCTCAGCCCAGTGCTTCCATAAAAAGAAAAGAAAAAATCCTAATATATTAATTCAGATTAAAATACATAAATAGAAGCAATAAATAATTAGAAGAAGAAAACAAAAAAGTGTCACTTTAGATATAATTTTTTAGATATAATTTTAAATATATACAAAGTTGTGTATAGTGTTGTAATATGTTTATCAGAGCCAGAATCCACCACAGACGGAAAAGGTTTCAGACTAGCATTCTCAAGCCCTCTACCAAATCACTCTCAGAACATTTCATTATTGTTCTACACTCTAAAATAAAAATATAACTAGCAGAATATTATTTTTCTTTCTGGTCCTCTAGGAGTTTATATGGATGGCTCCTATTAACACTAATCAGAGTTAAGGGCAGAAATCCCCTGTAGACAACCATGTTGTCTAGGGATACATCCATAATTAATATGTTCTGAGATCCTAATTTTGAAATAAAGTAATCAGGCTTAAGATGAGTTATATTAAGAAGAATAAATCTGACTGAATATTTGCCTATATATATATACTGTATCTGATGTCAGACCAATGTATAGTTTACAAGACAACTTCAGATAAGTTATATCTTAGCTGTATTTGGAAGTATGAAATATGAATATAGAAGATAAAAAAAAACACGGTGGGGTTTATTTTCTTCTTTTTGTTTCTTACTCTTCTTTGCAGCACATCATTGTTGTAAGTATTAATGTTTGTCATTGTTCTTTTTCACATCATAGTGCTCAGATTCAGCAAAGCTAACATAATCCTAACACTTCTGATTTTACAAACTAACATTATCATGCAGCACCATGGGAATATTTGTAATATGAAAGATTTGGAGCGGGGACCTTCTGACAAGTACAAGGAGGAAAGAGGAAGCTAGATGGCTTGAACATGAGTGGCTTTGCGAATAAGTGACACTGTAATGGGATAAGGAAAGCAAAATAAAATGATGCCAACTGAATTTGGTTTCAGTATTATTTAAGATTTCTGTCGCTGAAAGAGACATTTTCAAGTCTGTCGCTGCTGAAGCTCCAGCACAATTGGTGCCTAAGTCATACATAATGTATTATACAACACAGCATATTAACTCAACTTCAAAGTGTTAATATGTCATGAAACTTAATTCAGATATCACAGATTATGCAAAGGAGATAGAGATGTGGAAACACTCTCTTGTTTCTCAAAGGTGTCAGCCAGTCTTTGCTTTGTGTCCCAGTCCAGGACACAGAAGTAGCCATCTCCATGCCTCTTTCACAAGGTGAGTGCTGAGTGGCTATTTACCCCTGTATTTTTGCCAAATAGGTCCTCTACTGAGGGCAAAATGATGCATTCCAAAAAAGAGCAGAAGTCTTTGAATATGAGAGAACAGCCCAGGTTTCACTGTGCCACAAATGCAGATACATTTTATGATGTGGAGGTGGAAGTTGTATAATACGAACACAGAAGGATTCCTTGTTTTCTTTATCTCCAATAAACCAAAATCCTAGCTTTAGTGCTGTATAGGTAAAGAATCCAGCCATAATCTCTGAATGCCCCTGAATTGAGGACAGTGATACATACAAACTATTTTATTGACTGACACTTGGGAATAAAGAGTGCAAACCTTTGTTCCATTATCTCAGCTAGGAATGGCATTATGTGGAGAGCCACCTAATGTCCCAGTCAGCTGAGAATGGAGTCCATGACAAGGCATAATACTTAAAACAGAGGTAGAGATCTTCTCTCATTTCCACACACACTGTGTTTCCTAGTCTCTAACTAAAAAGACCTCTCCCTGCGACCTTCCAGACTTCTTTATACAAACCACTACAAAAAGAGACCATAAATAACCTCAAAAAAAATTACATCGCAAGCAGCAGAGGGAAAGCATCTACAGGAAGCTTTGGCTTATGGCATGAAGTCTGAAGGGAGGATGCAGAGAAAACAGAGCCAGTCTATTTTCAGTGGTGCCCAGTGACAGGACAAGAAGCAGTGGGCACAAATTGGAACACGGGAGATTCCCTCTGATTGTCAGGAAGCACTTCTTAAATGTGTGGGTGACAGAGCACTGGCACAGGTTGCCCAGAGAGTCTGAGGACTCTCCATCCTCGGAGACATTCAAAAGCTGTCTGGCCATGGTTCTGGGCAGCCTGCACTAGGCTTAAATACTAAATACTTAATATAGAGTACCCAGTATCATCCATTTTCTTCTGGCGTGTTAACTTCTGACAAAACAGCTAAGGTTTTTAAAGAATGTAATTATAATATACTGCTAAGCAAAATACTTCATGATTTCATTCTGAAATTCTGTAGGATTCCTA
The DNA here is from genome assembly GCA_011076525.1 of Nettapus auritus. Classification (NCBI taxonomy): domain Eukaryota; kingdom Metazoa; phylum Chordata; class Aves; order Anseriformes; family Anatidae; genus Nettapus; species Nettapus auritus. The sequence goes on from CM021765.1 coordinate 102,336,714, forward strand.
TGGTTTGAAGCAAGAATTCAAAATATAAAAAAAGACTGTTAGAGAAGTGCCTTTTTCTTTGTGAGGCAAACATCCACACATTTTTCATTAAAACACAACTCACACACATTCATGCACAAAACCCCACAAAACAGAAAGAACACCCCAATTCTTGAAATTCTGAGGAATCTACTTACAGTTAATGAACTATGTGAGTTTAAGCCCTCTTTTTATTCTTCATAATAAACTGATGCTTTCGTTACTCATACTGAGGGAACACACTCACAATAACAGATTGAATTGAGACTAGCTGGATAGTCCAGTGGATTTAGAGGCAAAATAAAATAAACTGGGACAACAGATGAAGGCAAAGATTCACTGTAAGAAAGCAGGCAATATATACTAGCTGAGGCAGGACGTATCCCTCAAAGGCCAGTGTGCACAGAATGGGGAGAAATGAAAGCAAAAATATGCTGCCTGCAGAAGACAGCTCATGGAGAGAAGTCTTGTAGAGGAGAGAGATCCCACATGTAGTAGAAAAATCTTGATATTACTTAAGAATACTCAGAAGTAGCAAGGAGTTGTGTTTTGTATCCTTTTGTAATCCTATGTCTTGTAAATTGAAAAACCTACATGATTAAAGCTTTGACAAATAGGGTGTTTTAGTTATGGGGACCCCTTAGTTCTCAAGGACTAAGGCTGCTCGACCATGAGTTCCCACACAGAGAAGGACGCTTGCCTGTAGGCACACTCAGAGCCAGGGCAGGTTAAGGGGTTCAATAAGGAGCTCTGAAGACAAAAACAGAAAAGGTCAGAATTCACAAGGCCCACAGACTGATAGCGAAATTCAACCAAAATACAAGAGGAAGATGTTTACCACAGATTCTGTAGGCACTCAAGTGCATTACAGCCCATACTGATGACTACCATTGCACTACTGACATCTACTAAAAACATTCCTTCTGTAAGCTCACCTTTCAATACTACCAATCCTCAGAAATGCACTTCTAAAAAATATGATTCATAATTTACCAGGCTCTACCATGTTACAAATACACACCACTAAAGAGATTGTTTTCCATAACTTAGCCAGATTATATGAAGACTCCACCTAACATACAGAAATATGGGAAACTAAATCATATTCAGTCTTTGATGGAAGTAAAGAAATAAACACTAATGAAATAAGAAAACATCAAAACATGTCACCAGATCATACTTAACAGTCAGGTTCTCCATCAGGTACTTTACAGAGCATCCAGCTCCAGCCTGTACTCACCAATGTACTTCTTTCAGGTTCCTTCCTGCCAGGAGCTCCAGGTTCTTCTCCTCTCTCCTCAGCCAAGCAGAGTGTCCTGATCTCTCTTACATGTTCCTCACAAGAGCTTACTTCCTACTTTCTCCTATAATAGGAATACCATTCCAGAGCTTCTGCCAAATATGGCTGTGAAGGCTTAGTTCTCCCATCCCTTGCTTTCTGCAATTAGGCTTGGGATTTAATAGAAGACGTAGGATATGTAATTAAGACTTAGGTTGTAATAAAAGGGACGCTTTTTTGTGTTTAATTTTTCTGCTCTACTGTGGCTGTTTTAAATTTGTATTTCTATCATTCTCTAATTAGCATCTCTGTTCTGTCTTTAGGCTGGCTTTTCCTGTTTATAAGACTGTGGTAAAATGTCATAAATCACTTAACCTAGAAAAAATGATTGTACTAACTATTTACAAAAGTTGCAATTATCAATTTGCTCTCAATACTGTACAGAGAATAAAGATGACAATAATTCTAACAGAAGATGGATATGAGAAAGGGGTTGCTTGAATAATTTAAACCTTTTCCCACACAGACAGTAAAATTTCTAGGGACATCCTCAGAGTAAATAAAACAATCTCAGTGAGGCTAATTAGTTCAGGTGTGGCAGTAGGCTGATGAGACTAGAAGGTGGTTCACCTGGAGTCAGTTCAGGTATTCACCCACTACCAAATAACGAACATATTTTCTCCATCTCTCATGCTCCTAACATAGTTTCTGCACACATCCTAGCATGCAGGAAAAGCAAAAGCACAGGAACCAAGACAATAGGCTCACCAGGACCAAGAGCAACCAATCAAAAAGGTAGAAAAGGGAAAAAAAATCATGGTGATGAGGAACACATAGGTGTAATTTCCCTCCAATTCCTCTAACTCATCCATTTTCTCACATCCCTCCCCTTGCTCCTCTGTGACAGTTCTTCAGGTTGTACAGTCTCTATTCTGCTTTATCCTATTAACTGCTTTGATTACAGCTGTCTTTCAAAATGTTTCCGCATGTTTGAACACTAAGCACAAACCTAGAGAGAACCTATATAAGGCTGTTTCCCCAACATCAGACACTCTGAAAACAAGCCAAGTCCCCAGACAAGTCAGCCATCAACTTAACAACAGAGTGCCACCAGACACTAATTCCTTCTTTATCCTTTGTTTCAGTCCAACAACACTACCATACTCAGTATATTCTTCAAACAAGTAAAAAGAATCACTGTCAAACACGCTGAACCCTCTTTTTCCATCTGAAGTGCACACATCTTCAAAATTCTGTTCTGCTCTGTGACAAATAGTGTGAAGCTAACTACATGTTAAAATGGGCTTTCAGTTCAAAAACATTCAATAAATTCAAACAGAATATATACCTTCAACTTCATGATAAGCCAGTTGACTATGCAGTAAGCACTGTTGAAGAAAACCAGTCAGAGCAGAGCTCTGACAGGCATTTAAAATAGATTACACAACAAATCAAAACATCATCGTCGACTTCTGCATCATGACATGACTCAGTTCTTTGATGCTGGTCCATGAAGTAATGAATCTATTATGCATCTTTGATCCTTTACACCAGCTTCTGCCAGAAAATCCACTTCGAGGATATTCCTAACATTCCAAGTCTTGAGAAGCTTTAGTTTGTATTAATTAATTAAAAAGAAAGAAAAAGATATGTGCATGCCTTAGGGCAATATGCAGCCTGATCCCACTGACAGCTTTCCTTATGGCTTTGAAATCCATTACCTTCTGCAAAAAAAGGAGCTCTGCGGCAGTCTTCAAAAAGAAGCTTCTACCTTCAACACAAGAACTGCAGTTGCTTCAGTGGTAGATCTCCATGCAGCACAGAACAGCAATTACATGAATATAATGAATATGCCAGCAAGCATGTATGAAAAAGAGTGTATGTAAAAAAAAAGAAATCACTGATAACAGCTATTCAAAGCTCATCCCACAGACCCTTTTCTGAGTAATGATTCCTGGGAGAAGGGAGGGGAGAATCAAAACAAGTCTGTCCGCATATCTTGCTGTTGCTTTTTGAGTGTGAGGTCTACGGATATTTATACCAAACACGGTAATATACTCACAGGGGCTGAGTTCTTCACTTGATTTTTGCAATCATTGGACACAGGAGCAACTCTTAAGACTTTCTTCTTCTGAGTCAACAAGATCTAAAGGAATTTAAGAGAAATTGGCTGTCTGTTCTAAGGAAAGCCATAGGTGCAAAACATAGACTTAGGGGAACTTTGACCATATATACAGATGCTGGTCCAGAAAATTTGACATTGACTCCTTTGTAAACCTCCTGCTAGAAGAACAGCCCCTTTAGCTAAGTACAATTTAAACCAAGACAAAGCTAAGCACATCTTCCATTCACTCAGTAAGAACACAACTGTTAGACTCTCTTTCTTGTATACACTACCAGTCGTGGTATTTACCTCTCACAGTATTTGTCTGTGCACTAAGGATGGATGGATCACACCCATGACAGCCTTCTCCCTGCCCGTCATCCCTTCCAAAACAGAGGCAAAGGCTGTAAGGTCTGTTCTGAAAGCTGGCTGATAATTGCATAGACTAATTATTAGTCTTTCATCTTAATAAGCAGCATTTCAAAAGCATTTTATTAACCAGTCTTGTTACATGTAGGGACAGTTGTAAGGTGTGGGTTTTTATGGTTTTAGAGTCCTTTTCATTATTAAATCACTGTTGAGGTTTCCACAACTGCTGTTACAGGGCTTATAATAGCTTGACACCCCCACTGTTTTTTCAATTTCAATTCATTATCTAGGTGAGTCACTATCTGAAATTATTAGTACACTTTCCAGATATCACTATCTAGAATGATCAGTCTCCCTTTGTTAATAGATAGAGTAATAACATACCTAATTTTTAAGTTCTGTGACAGCACCCCACTGGGACGGAATAGAAGGAAGATTGATGTATTATTAATGTTATAAATAAGTAAAATGAACAAAATATGCAAAAAGTGGAAAGTGTTAACCATAGGAAAAATTATCACACAAGCCTTAATACAAACTATTGGTTCCATTTCTACAGAGTTCCACCTATATACACTCTGTACTCATTTATGTCCCTGCAAAGCATATGTAAAACCTTACCAGATCAAAGTGATATAATTTCCCACTCATTTTCCACACGTGGAGTTATCTACAGAAGGTGCAAGGCAGGGGAGAGTGGTCAGTCAGTCGTGTTTTAATTTCTAGCTATTTTTGCCTAAGCCCTGAATGGCTTGCCAATTACAAACAGTACCAGCTGGGCTGTAAGGAGAGTAGGCTAAGAAGGACACAAAGAAGAAGAAAATATTGAGGTAAAAATAAAGAGCTGGAGACAAGTTCAGAGTGGGGGGACCTGATGAGGATCCCAGCTCTGTTGTTCGCATTCCTCCCCTCCCAGTTCACCCCTCCACAGAAAGGAAGAAGAACTGAAAAAAGAAGCCTGGTTGCAGAGCAGACATAACTTTAATCTGACAGGGAAATGTTGCTGACCCACAGCTGCCCTCCTAGCCTTGTGGATGTATCCACAGAGCTACAGTATGAAGGTGTGGGGGATCCTGAAGTTCTTTGTAGCTCTCTGCCCTTTCCTGGTAATCCTGCCCTAGTAAGTCAAGCTGGAAATAAACCTTGCCCACCTCCAGCCGAAGGATGAGAATGAGATGTGCACATCCACTTCCAGGTTCTACTCACTGGGGCACAAAGTCCCTGTAGGTTCCCACACAGAAAAGGGCAGCAGGTGCAGGAAGCCTCCTGCATCCCTGCTCTGCCATCGTCACTCCCCTTTCAGGCCTGTTTCTCCTCTGGCCCCACACCTGCCTGAGGGGAACAGCCTGAAGAACAGAGCTACCCATGCAGGATCTGAATGCTTTTCCATCAGTCCTGCCTTGCTGCACAAGAACAGCGATGAGGTTTTCCTGCACAGGAAGCTACTGGCAGCTGCATGTGGAAGAGGAGGATTATCTGCTCTGCTCTGCTCCCACAGCCCTCACCAGCAGCCTCTTCAAACAAAACATTGAGATAGTCCCCAAGAAAATCTGGGAAGTGAGGAGGCTTGAACTCTGCAGTGGGATCATCATCTAGACGTAGCCTTACAGCACAGCCAGGACAATGTCTTACCCTTCCTGGAGCATAATCCAGATACCTAATAATTAAAAAATGTGGACTTCTCTGTGTAAGAAAAAGTAAGCAACAAAAACAAGAATTCCATAAAATGAGGAGGAAGATCAAGTTCTTCTGTAGGGTCTTTTTCTTTTCAGATAATTAATAACAATGCAGTTTTGTTTGTTTTTTAATGATCATCTCATGTGAGTTTTATACAAAATGCTGAAACCCAAAGATTTTCAGGAACATGGCAGCCTTACTATTTAAAAAGCTCTTTCCTCATCCCATGTCACAGGGAGAATGTAGCAAATATCTCTGCTAAACAGAACTTGATGAATGCCTATCAGCAGAGTCACATCTTGAGCAGCTTCTGAGAGAACAAATTATAAACACTAACAAAGATTTTGTTCCATCACTGTTAGGATGTCAGCACTGGATTCACACTGGTGTATATATAGAAATTTCGCATTTGGCAAAGCAGTTGTTTTGGAAACTGATCTGCTTTTCGTGACTACTGTTATCTATGAAAAAAATAAGAGATTTACCCCATGCTTTACTGTAATCTGCTTATTTGTGGATGCAAACCAGTTTAAAAAGAAGTATATTTATACACATGCATTTCACTGTGTACCAGCATCATACTGAAAACCTCTTCCCCTGCTCTCATTTTCATGGCCTTGTAGGAGAGGCAAGGCAGAGGAAGCCAGTATGAAAAGCCAGCAGGCCATAACTCCATAACTACAGACAAGCAACAATTAATCACATTCACCAGCTAGGCAGGTAGATCTTGTTGCCCTTTAACACTGAAGGAAATATAAAGCTCCTCTCCCTGAGCACTGATTGTCCAAGTGATATCTGAGCTCTCAGAAGCAGCTCCTGAACAACCAAGATACTTAAAAATGAAGGAAACCAAAACCTAAATATGTCAGTCTTCAGATATTCTTTTAATCCATATTTTCAAAGAAGAATTTAAAGCACACCCAATTGCTAAAATGGAACATTTATCACCATTTTTCCATGCTACATCATAACTTGCTCCTCCTGTGCCACAAGTCCAAGTCCCTTGGGGCTCATCTGGGCTGTGACCCCAGCAGTCCTGCTCAAAGGAGTGCCTGCCCCAGCTCATGGCTGTGGAAGTGCAGTGCTGGAGACTGACAGACTCCCCCTTCCTTGGAACAAGAAGGAAGAGAACAAAACATAAAGCTGTCAAGTATGTCTACTGCAGGACTGAGGAAAAAGAACACACACAAACCCCACTGAACTTGTATTCATCTTTTAGTTTTGCTCTCAAGCTACTAACCTTTCTGATTTAGCTTTCTCCATACATGCGTAACTCATTGATTCATTCTGACAATTACATAATGCTTTTGAAGTGCAAAGAGGAACCAAAAAGCACATCCAAAATCTAGGACAGCTATAGCTCATCTGTTTCTTATGGTTCCTTAGCATAGGTTTTATTTCCAAGTGAGTCAGTCACGTTTCAGTGAGTCTAATGGAGTTATTTTTGAAACCCTTCCAAAATGTTTGGACTAAGATGTGATGATGTACTGACCCCTTAGAGGGGGAAGGGGTTACAGATATCATTTCATGAGACCACACAGAAATTTTAAGATTATCTGTGGAATCTTTCCCTGAGTCACTCAGCAGAACTTAAGCACACAGAAATCCACCTTTTTGAAAAAAGATATGGGTCTTATTTTAGCTGCTGAAGATGATTTAACCCAGGACTGCTCGAAAAAAAAATACCTCCACATTGAAATTTGATCCCTGAGTTGAGGGAGCCCCTCGTTGGCTTTTTTAACTCAACTGAAAACCCCCTGAATGAAGAAAGTTGCAACAAAGATGCATGGAGTGAGAAGTCTTGTTTGTTACAGCAGTGCACTGATCTCAAACTTCACACAGACTCCAGTCTCCTGTTGACCCAAAAGATGATGAAATGAGCATTTCAAGCATGTAGGCAGAATGTGTAGGCAGAGTTGGGTGATGACTTGGGCATGTCAATAATGTCATACAGCTGGAACGCTGCCTAGTCCATGGCAAACAGCTGTTCTCCAGATAAATAATCACATCGGAGGAGGCAGAATTTAAAATCCTCCATTTTCAGAGAGGAAGACAGTACTTCTGATGCCACCCCTTACAATTAGTTTCTCCTTCCCCTTCTAATTTTATGCTGGAATGGTCTAGCCATGATGTGTAAAGTGACGATATGTCTCACACATTTAAGTGTGAACCATAGACATAGCAGTACTTCGCCTTCACATATCATTTAACAGCAGTGTCACTCCAGATGCAGAAGGATTCAGCGATCAGTGAATTAACTTCTGAGATTCTTTGAAAGAAAAGTCAAGTTATAAGAATGCTATATAATTTTTATTACTGTTCAGTTACAGGCAGAATATAAAGTTGTGGTCAGCTTCTAAAAAATCCAAGACCAAAGTTAAGTGCTTAGTCTATTGAAGTTATCACTTCAGTAAATCACATACAAAAGCCTAGAGCTAAAGAGGCCTCAGGGTGATAGATACATTAGAAACCAATCCATGAGGTACATCAGTTTGGATGTACCTCATCTAAGCAGCAAAAAAAAAACAGAAAAAGCTTTTTATAAAAATCTGAGTTAGTCCATCTATGAAACATTATCTCAAAGATGCTTAAAGATAATAGCAGGCAGGATAACAACCATAAGCAAAACAGAATATACCTTTCATCTTCTCAAAAGTGTTTGAAAACCCAGCCCATGCCAGGACAAAATGGCTGGTATTTGCCTCTAACCATCCAGTCATCCTATTTTTGAGGATCACAGTGATAAACAATTCCCTAAAGTATACTGTAATTCTGCAGCACTGATGAGCCCAATATCAATTCCTGTGTTAAGGGCAAGTTCAAAGACTATTCAGTATTTGCTTGATAAGCTTCTCAGAGAGGTCATTAACTAGGACAGTAAGCTATCCTCCTCACTAAAGTTTTCTGTTGTTTTCTTTCTTTCTTTTTTTTTTTTTTTTTTTTTTCTCTCATTGAGATCTAAATTTTTGAGAACTTTTCCTATTTGCCTAGGCACATCCAAAGGGAAAGGTACACATGCAGCTGTAAACTGATACATACCTTAGCCTGTACTAGGCTATGACATGTTTGTGGTTAAGCACACATGGGGCCAGGAAATGGGTTTAACTGGCTGAAGGATGAAGCTCTCACAGGGCTGAACAAAAGACAAGAATGCAATGGAAAACATTTGCAAGGCTTAGGTCTAGTGAGAAAGATATTACAGGAGATGATTCGGGAAGCTCCATGTGTTATTCATCTCCATCACTCAAGCCCTGGGAATAAACAAAACCTACCAGATGAGAACTTTAGAGATGCCTCATCCTGCAGAGTTAGCTGCTGAAGATTAAAGCTCCAAACTCACTGATGGTTTGGTGCATTCCTGCACTGGCTCTGCAGGTGACCAGAAGTAGGGTAGTGAAGATAACCAGCCCCTTGACACAGTTACTTGTTGCATGGGGCATTTGTCAGGACAGCTCCAGTTGTCCCAGTTAACACACCTGCTGTTCAGACAGCCTATGAATTCTAAAATAACACCAAAACAGTCCCTTGCTGATACAGGAGTACTGCTCCACCACAGCAGCAGTTTTTACCTGATGGAGCAGCATGACAGAAGCAAGTCTTTCCATCATGACCTCCTCCCTCTCAGTTGCCACTGCCAGTGAACTGTTACCAGCAAACTGCTCCAGTGAGAAACTTCAGCTGCATCTATGCAAGGTGTTTGTCAGTCAAACACTAATCCCTACAGCCCTGAGCAAGACAGACCTGCTCAGGTCTGTCACGTAGGCACAGCTCCGTAAGTCTGAACTAATAGCAACTTTGCCATGGATTAGCTACTGCCTAATGCAGGACCCAGAGGCTCCAGCAAACATCCCCAAGCTTTCTAAACCCAGAAGCACCTGGCGCTGCCTGAGGCCATCACAAGCTGCAGATGCAAACTATTCCTTGTGACAGATTTCAGAGTGCACCCAGGGAGCCTTGGAGCAGCTGTTGGCTGCCCTCTAGGCCCACGGATCAGAGACAGGAGAATGCTCCAGAGGCACCAGGCATCAGGACAACCAGGAGGTACAGGACAACCAGGAGGTACACGTGCCCAAAAGGAAGTTCAAATACAAAAGATGAAAATTCAAACCTGAAGGTACTCTGAGCCAGCTTTCCTGTTTTAAAGCAGGAATTATTTGATAAGGAAGAAAATTCAGCTGAGAAAACCAGCAGGATAATACCAAAGAGAAGAAAAAGAATGAACCCCCCATCCCCAGATAGCTCCTTCGTCTGTGCCAGCAGCAGCAGCACAGTGCCAGCAGGCGACAAGCAGTGGCCCTGCCAGGACATCAGCACACTGCTGCGGCACCTGTACCTGCCCCACCAGTAGAGATTTTATCCTTAAGAGTTCTGTCAGGTAACACACAAAGAGCATGGCTCCTGGAGGAAAGAACTAGTACAAAGTTTGTTTCTTTGTTTTTCAACATGCCACATACAAATGCCACTCTTTGTTGCAGAAGATCCCACCTGAGTAACATAATTAAGGTGCTTAAGCGTCAGCATGAAAACAGTGCCCTTCTAGCACATATGCATATCCACTTGCAGTAGATGGGATATAAACTTTCCTGGGCTAATTAAAGGCATCACCCTGCCAATGGTAGCAGTTACTCAGATAACATACATCATTTCAAGAATCATGTTTACCAGCCACAAGGAACAGAAGAACAAGGGAAAGCTACAGCTACTTTATCTGTTGGCATGTCATTTTCTTCATGCCTAGTGTTTTTTTTTCTTTTTTTTTTTTTT